>OV928044.1:8605780-9215780 GCA_931315375.2 Opisthograptis luteolata | reverse complement strand
CACCAACTTCCTTCCATTGAGGGTCATCTTGAGCCAAATTTGCTCAACTAACTTGTGCAGTGGATCTACAGGGTGCGACCAGGTGCGCACACTCACGTGAGCATTCATTTTAATGTAAAAAGCCACCCCGCCCCCGCGCGAGCGCTCACCTCGCGGACGAGGGATGTGACGCAAGCGGTACCCTGGAACCTGAGGGGCGCGACCCTCCTCGCCTGCCCTCAACCAAGTCTCATTAATAGCGAGCAAGTCCAGATCATGGCGAGTCACTGAGGCTATGAAGTTATCGTGATCCGTGCCGAGGGAACCTGCATTATACAAACCTACTCTCAAATGTTTGTGCTTAACCATAAAAATAATATATAAAAAATGCGAAATAAGAATACAATAAACAAGGTGAGTTCTTTTTATAATAATAAATATTCAAATAGACGAAACGTAAAGAAGTACGGAAATTGTGAGAAATGAGTGAGTTGATGGGTTTGTTTGTGTGTGTATGTGTAGTGTACATTGAAATATAAATGTGCCCTCTTAATTGCTGTTTCATAAGTACTCGTAAACCAAATAAGAGACCTAACCACATTAGATAGTTTGATAATGCATACAAATATATAAAAATATCAAAGAAATAATATAAAAAAACAAGATAAATAGAACAAGTAAATAATTTTAGAACTGAATTTTTAAACGGTTTCAGACCCAAAAACACGGAAAAAGTCTACGTCCGAACGAATAAAAAACGCCTGCTTTCCATCGCCCTGTCGTGCAAAAACGCGGCCTTTCTTCGTCCACGAATAGCGCCACTGGCGCTTACGACATTCTTCGCGGACGCGGTGAAATAGCTGTCGATTTGATCGCGTCAGCCGCTCGTTTACGTAGACTCGTCGCGGAGGGCCTGCCAGGCCAATGTCAGCCGTAGTGAAATTACGGCGGACGCGCGCCGCGCTCAGCAGCTCGTCCCGCAATCGGCGCTGTGCCAACCGAACGACGACGCGGCGCGGGCGCCCGCCCACCTCGCCGGCGCTGGCGCTGCCACCGCCACTCTCAGTTGCTCCAACGCGTTCAGCGAACACGATGTCACGCTCATTGAGAGTGACTCCCAACTTCGCGGCCAGCACGGTGACAGTGTGCTGGACGTTTTCCCCTTTCTCTTCTGGTAAATGGCCAACGTCTAGATCGGACAGTAGGCCCTCCTGGTCTCGTTCATTCAGCTCCAGTTTGAGCTGGACCACCGTTTGCTGCAGCTCAGTAATCTCCGCTGGTGAAGAAGATGCACTCGCCTCCCTATTCTCTACGGCTTCTAGTCGCCGCTCGAGCCCGTCCACACGTACTGCTATGCTAGCAACGGAAGCGCGCAATTCGACGCGAAATTCACGCTGCTCCGCCATATATGCAGCGAACTCGAGTCTCAAAGCCCGAACGTCCGAGTCATCGGAAGGGGCCGAAGGGGTGGAAGGCAGGGTGAGGGGTGGCTCGGCAGTCACAGAAGAGATCAAGGGTGTGAGGGTCCCGCAGACACCTTTCACGGGAGTGCTGGTATTATCACCTTTACGGTGTTTGTTTTTACATTCCGGACATATCCAATCAGTGGGTAATGATGTATTATCGGTAAGCCCCACACATACCTTGTGAAATTTAAGTGAGCAAGTCGTACAAGTAGCGGCCCCTGACGGCGACAAAAACTTACCGCAACCTCCGCACTTAGCCATGTTATTTCAGGTTCGGATATTTCCTGGCTAGGTTGTTGTTCCGACGGTCCGACCGCTCAACGCTAGATGGCGCGATCGATTAATTTCTGTAGTGACTTTTTCTTAGTGAAGAGTTAGAAGCATAAGGTACCCACTTTTAAAATTATCAATCTTTGATATGAGTGTTATAAATGTGATGAAAGGTCACTAACCCGAGCTCGGACGTGCACACAAACACTCACGCAGCTGCTATAAGCGCCAGCGCACACAATAATATCACTGGTACTACGAAGTTTAACGTTTATGTATTTTTTTAGTAGGATAATGAGCGAGCGTATTACTATATGTTGGGCGTACGTGACGTCAAAAAAAAAAAAAGCAAAAAAAAAAAAAAAAAAACTATGTCTGCTGAAGCACACGCGGCGCTCACCGCTGCCGACGTGAAGCCACAGTAGTAAAGTAAGAACAGTAGGTCAGCTAAGGCCGCTCGACGAGTTAATTGCCTACTCTTGCGGTGATGCATAGGCGGCGCGTTCCGTACTGAGTGTATGGCGTGGTATGGCCGCGGCCCCGTCCGCGGCTCCGTTCGTTTGTGATTGTGTGCGTGAAAAGTGCGTGCGTACACGGCGCCGCTACTCTCGCACACATTCAAACCGGCGGCGGCCGAGTTTTATGAAGCTGAACTACTACTCATTACTATGGTGAAGCTACGCCTCCGCATGCTGCATGTATGAGTGCGCTACGTTGAGCTTCGCGGGTAACGCATCTAAGAATCTACACGTTGTGACGTAACCACGCCACGTATCCGCACGTAGCGTGGCCATGTTATAAACACAAATAATTTACTAACGCCAATTATTGAATCCATAGACTCTAGAACTGTGTTTCAGTAATCAGTGTTACGTAACGTACGATTGGATTGTGTATCCAATCAGTCTTTGTTCTCTCATTTTGCGATTGTGTATATCAGAAATACGAATAAATATATTTAATTTCATTTTAATGAAATCTTGCAAATTTTAAAATTGACTACAGGTGAAAATTTAGTAAGTTTAAGTGGCTGCTAAAACCTTATTTGTACGAAATCTTTTACTAGCGGTCATCTGAAAAAGAGCCTTCTTAGCCTGGAAAAGTTTTGTAAACGCACCCCTATGTAGGCAGATTTACAGACAATAGTTAGGTTCAATGAGCAGTTGTAAGGTATAAAAGGCGTACATATCTTCATTGAGAATTGAGATGTACATTCCTAGTATAAGGCCGGTTTCTGTATTCTAGAATTACCTACGCTCAAGCAATGATCAATACTTGAGCACAGATTTGACGCTGTCAGTTCATACAGATATGTCACTTAATCGCTGCTCAAGCATAGATCAACACTCAAGCGACATTACGTAGCGTAGATTCTGGAATATGGTGTTCTTTACCCCGAAAATACGCGAAGCAAATAACCGCGAGTCGCAGTCGGTAATGAATAAAACTAGAGTTGTTATAATTAGGAGGTTCTCATTCGGGAATAGTAAACCTTCATAATATTTACTCTAATTATGAAACGAAACTCATTCACGTCCTTTGACACCGGTTTGTATGAGTAAAGCACTTCAGTCTACTCTACATATATCTACATATAACTAAACAGTTAGACCTAAAATAATATACATGTTTAATTGTCAGATTTTTACTATCTTTTTAGAAAAAAATGAAAGAATGGGAGAGGATCATGCGGGTAAACAAGCAATCTTGGGACGGCCGAGTGGCCGTCGCCCGGTCGGCCGTCCCAGGTATCGCTGGATAGACTAAGTCACGAAGGATTTGCGCGAGCTGCAGGAGGTGGCGCAGGACAGGCCGAAGTGGCGTCTTTTGTTATCGGAGGCCAAGACTTACTTTGGGTCGTTGCGGCATCTCAGTTAGTTAGTTAGTTAGTATCTTTATAGATGGTATGTATAACAATCGATGTATTTATGTATATGCACTAAACTATAATAGGCAAGCGTTCGGTTTGCACTTTGCACATTTGACGCAGCCGCCATGACAACGACAGTACTTTACGTACTGAACAAATACATTAGAATAGAACCAAGCACATCATCACATAGCATCAGGTGAAACAAATTTATAGACTACCCAAACACATATTAATTTAATTAATCTACATAGTAATTCCAATGTTTAATTTTCGTCGTGTACAGTCTAGGGACAATTTGTTCTGCGGTGACTCGGTTAGGGACAGGAGGGCCACTCAACAGCGCCGTGTTGCTGGCGTATTATAATATCATAATATGTTATTTAACTTTGTGTCAACAGTAGTTTTATTAATAGTATAGTTAGCCTAAAGCTGCGATCGTGTCCACCCCTTATATATAAACATACTAGCTGTGCCCCGCGGTTTCACCCGCGTGTTCCCGTTATCCCGCAGGACCCATTTCCCGGGACAAAAAGTAGCCTATGTTTTAATCCAGGGTATAAACTATCTCCATTCCTAATTTCACTCAAATCCGTTTTGCAGTTTTTGCGTGAAAGAGTAACAAAGATCCATATATCCATACATCGATACTCACATACTTTCACGTTTATAATAAGAGTAGAATTAACCGAATACCTTAATCTGCTTGGTCCATAGCGACGAAGCAAATTCAAGATCTAATCTATCGAGATACAAGATTAGGTCCTATCTTTACACAAAAGCTTTATTCCCTTAACGTTTTCACAACATTCCGAGTCGACTTTTGACGGAGGTCCTCGATTGATGCTAACTACCTTTTTAAGGGCGTACCCGAGGAGAAAATAAAAATAACCACTAATTTTCTACCGACAGGTAATTCTGTAGCCAATATTTGTTACAGGGTCATAAAGGTTGTTTTTATTTTTTTGATGTTGATAACTAACAGCGAAATGTTGTTTTCGTAAACTGGTTTTGTATAACACTTTCCAAATATCGGCGTTAAGCTGCGTTTCCACTGCAGCTGTACAAGTAGCTAAGCGGTACGACGAGGCGAAGCGAGCTGTGAAATTATTGACTCATTCAAACAAAACTATTCAAGAACGAAGAAAAAACTTATCGAGTGGCAACCACAAACCGTGAGACGTTCTGTAGGTATGCCCTCCACTAGGTGGACCGACGACATTGTAAGTGTCTTGGGGTGTTGATGGATGCAAAAGGCTAAAATAGCTGTTGATGGTGGCGTTCAATCGGATTGGTGGATTGTTTCTTCGGACACTGCTTATCACCATCACACAGCTCTGCTGGTGGAAACGCAGCTTTATATCTATATTTTTTTATGTAATAGATTGGCAAACAAGCAGATGGCCCGCCTGATTTAAAGCGATCACCGTCGCCTATGGACATTTGCAACACCAGCGGAGTTGCCGATACGTTGCCGACCCTTAAACTTAACTTAAGCTTTACATAATATATGTCAAACCAACGACAACGACAATGTATCCTATTGAATAAATATATTTTTGAATTTTTGACCGGCTCGTTTTCTTTACTGAATTATTCTATTTCCATATTATAGCCACCGCAATAATTCCCAGCGATAATCATTTCGCATGCTACGATACTTTATGTCCGATAATGAAATAAAATTAGACGCAACAAAACCGCACCAGACAAAAGCCTTTGGGTTGTGGTGCAAATACTAGAAAACGTTTAAGATAATAATTTGTATATCAATCTTTTTTTTTTTGTGGCTATTGAAGGTAACCTTATACTCTTTAAGTTAAATAAAGATTTACAATCTAAAAAATCTACTAGTATACTGCCTTCACATGTGAAAACAGTAGCTAACGTAACTAAAGCTGTCAATATAAAAAAATGACAGGATCGGATATGTGGGGTTAAAAAAACATTGAGAAGCAATATTTCTTTTAAACTATCACTTCAGTGCCAGGTTGGTAATAATAATTTTATGAAATCATTTTTTTTTTGTTAACTGTGATTTTTAAGGAATTATTTCAAGCTCTGGTTATTATATACCTAAAAAAATTCTGGACAGGTCACATTGCTCCAAATCAATCAAAACTTATTCCGAAATCCGTCCGTGGCTCACGCATTGACGCGATTTACGACGTCAATCCAGAGTTAAGAGGTGTTCCGATCAAACCCGGGACCTGGAGAATTTACAGCCCTGTTCAAAACATCGTCTAGAAAACGATTGGAGGTCCAAACGATGTCCTAAGTAGAGTTGCATTTGATCGGCATAAACCGTGCTTTCGTATTTAATGTAGAAGAGTAAGCGATTGATCTCAGAAATATACCTAACAGAAATAAAGTCAAGGCTGAAAATAAATCGATCAAAGAAAAACCCGCTCCAAACTCATGACACGTGCCGACCCACGTTCGCCGTCGACTGAGAAATACAATTTAATTGTATTATACAAACGAGGTTGTAAGAAACAAGCTCAATAAATACTTAGGAAGTGCTATAAACGTAGCTCACGCTTTTCAAAGCAACTTTGTGGACTTCCGACCGCTTGGAAACAAATGGTATCTATGCGGATCGTAGCTTGTGGATAGATTGGCGGTGTTCGAGAGTTCTACTCACCCACTTCCACCTGTAATAAAAAAACAAAGTCAAAGACAAAGCTGAACTTACTCAACTTTCGATTTTCCTAAGCATTTCTGACACGAAAAATGACCAAAATAACCTGGTACACGCTTAGAAAACTGTTAATGATCAGCCACTTTTGTCATTGACTTTACTTGGAGTAAAGTGAAGCCAACTACGATATTGCCGATTTCAGATACTTTGTTTAACGAGAAAGCGTAGTCAACGCAGATGAAACTGTGGGTCACAGTTAAGTATATGTCTTAAATTAATAGGCATGGAGACAAAGTGCAGTAGTAGAGCAATAACGAGATTTTTTAGGTAAGGTAAGAATCAGTCAAGTCTTCTATCGACTAGATTGATTTGAGATAACTAATACCAGCGACTCCAATCATGAAGACAGACTATATGCCATCACTGCGCCAGTCGTAAAACCGCGGAGATTGGATGTAAAAATCGCAGTAAAACGGCAAACAGCGCTGCCATACAATAAATGGGGAACTACCCTACTGACACGGGAAACTGAACGGTCTACATATTTGCTATTTGAACCTACGACCTCACATTTCGCAGTCGGTCGTTTACTCATTGTGCCACTAATACTTACATATAGGCAACTCATAATTTGAACCTAACGAAAATCTTTTTCAATTGGCAATAAATAACATACCTAATAATTACCAACTACCACAACATTCCTGCTTAGTTCGCTATATAATTATATATATACACAATACAACAGTAATAAACCTGTTGGAGATAGGAAAAACCATGCGACGAAATTTCCCTACACTCACTCGAACTCAAAATCACCTACAAACTTAAAGGGCTAAATGGTAGAGCACTAGATCTATTTTAAGAAAACGCATAATGCATTTTGATTCACTCGTGGTGGATTTTGCCTTATCATTCTTAACTGATCAATCTCTGCGGTCACCACTCAGATGGGTGACCACTAGTGGTATTTACAGCTGAGCGCCTCCGTGCTTCGGAGGGCACGATAACAATTTTAGGCCTTCCGGCTGTCTGAAAACTCTGACACTGGCTGGCCACTAGCCTAATCCGCCAACCCACATTAGGCCTGCGTATTGAATTATGGCCTATACTCTTTCTCTCTGAGAGAAGGTCTGTGTTCCAGCAGTGAGAACGTAATAGGCTGATCAGGAAGTAACATTTTGAATATGCCAATTCTTCAAATCAGACAAAGACACGCACCACATGGTAGCAATTGTCGTAAATCTATTACGGTTAGGACGTTGTAAAGGTGGGTACATGAGAGCCGACGGTGAGCTAACGAGAGCCCATCTGCATATCGAGAGCTGAAACCCAATTGTCATAGTGCATCGACGTCCAGAATCACAACTCGTGCTATTTCTGGAGATGCAATTATCTCTAACGCTCTACTTGATCGTAAAGATAAGTATCATAGTAACAAAATGGCTATCAGTAGCAAGGACCGAAAAGTTTCTATTTATTTGTTAAGGACTAGCCGTTCCCAGCGGTTTCACCCGCGTGGGCTAGTTTATCGCGGGTTCAAACTCTCTCCGTACTAAGTTTCATTTAAATCGATTCTGTAGTTACTGTGTGAAAGCGACACAGACAGACATAGTTACTTTCGCATTTATAATATTAAGTAGGGATATGAATCATTTCATTGCAGCAAATTATATAAAAATGCCAAATGCATCACGTAGCAACTACAAAAAAATGTATTGTAGCACGCCGGCCTCAACTCAGCGTTGTGCTGATATTACTAATACTTACTCAAAATTATGTAAAAGGTACTATAATTCCAAAATTTAAAACCTAACATAGGTTAGGCTGCTAGGGATATGGGTCACCTCCATTTCCTTCCAGTTAACTCGTTTTAACTTACCACCAGATTGGGAGTCATATTGCCCTAGCTATGGCAGCCCTCAGGTATTTAATGTTAGAAAACGTGACGGGCTAAGCTTGTATTCGGAATCTGCGTTAATCCAAGTGTTAGTGTGCCACATTCCAGTCTACGTCAGCTGTACGCTGTGACATTGCAATTGCCATCCACTTGCCTCTCCTAGTCGGTCACACGGTTGCGCGCCGCTTTGTACTCTCCCCATTAGATTACTTTCAAACGCGACCAGCATTGAGAATTTAAAGTGATTATGGTGTAGCACGTCCACGAGAAACAGCGTTTCTGCTGTTTTTCTAGCTCACTAAGGCTGGTTGGTATTTTAGAATGACGCTCAAGTATTGATCAATACTTTAGTAGCGATTGAGTGACATATTTGTATGAAATGACAGACTCAAATCTGTGCTTGAATCATCGTTTGAGCATCATTCTAAAATACCAACCTAAGTTTGATCGACAAATGTAGTAGATGTAGCAATAAATGAGAGAGAACTGCGCCACATGCAGAATAGATGTAGAACTAGAACCTACCTACCCTGCGCACAACCATGCATCGGCCTAGCCTGCGCCTCTATCCAAGATGCATTCTACACTCGTGAACGCTAATAGAAAACAAAAAAGTATGGGAATGACATATTCAACGTTATGTCACTATTATTCTGACTTTGACATTTATAAGTTTGTGTTACGAACGCACTAGAAGCTATTTTATCGTTTATTGAGCGTTCGGCTTACCTTACCTACTCGCTTCATCTCGGTTACCAACTAACCATTTTTTGTTCGCTTGTTCGCTCAGCAATTAGATTGTAGAAAAATAAACGTAGGTATGTTGAGCTACATATAAATTAAAAATTTCTTCAATCACTTTTTAGAGCGTCATAAACATTCATTTTTGAGAAGGAAACCAGTACCATCGGATAATCACCGAAAATTTCCCATACTCAAGTATTAAAACGCTTCGCAAGTGTTCGTGGACATGAATAAATTAGCACTCGAGCGAACGTTGTGTGGTCTTTTCATTTTCTCTTCAAAAGAAATAGACAGGGAGACGCTTCTCCATTTAATCACTGCAAAAATGTTTTATATTCAAATAAAGGTCTGGGTGGTAAGAATTTGTTGCCAAGCACCTATCGGTATGTTCCGGCAGCCTCACTTGAGAGCCAGTCTAGGTGTAGCGTAGCGACTTCGACCACATCTTCGCGTAACATCAGGTAACTTGTTGCTAAACGTTTACACATTAGAAGTAAAAAAATTATTCATTTCTCCAACAATTATCTAGATTCTAGACAACCCTTCACGGTCCATGTAAGAAAAAAGTGTTTTAAAAATAAGACTTGTTTGGGTCCTAGAAGATAGAGCAAGTAGTCGTTCATAAGATAGCACTTACCTTGAATGAAGCTCAGTAAAATGTCTTGGTTTGTAACCCCTGACGAAAACAAAAAGGTGTCTGTATCTGTATCTATGCTATGTATACATAATGTGTGTTTGTCTGTGACATCGCTAGAAAGGGCATTTGATGCGTAACTTAATCTGCCAGTCGTTTTCAATTTCAAAGGCGAATGAAGTATTTGTTGATCAATTAAAGAAACATGGCAATTCGAACGAACTTGTGTTTGGCGTTGAAACACCGCGCCCCGTGCCAGCTTTGATGTTTTCCGAGGCTTTTGATTTCGCGGCTGTTATTTTTGATGCATTGTTATACTACCTCGCCTGAAGAGGCAGGTAAATTACGTTAAAATTATTTGATTTTCAATCTGTTCCTTTTAAATGAGATTGTTTGTTATTTTTTAATAGGTCGTTTTCTCAAGCAAAAACATATTCAAAATCAAAATTCAAAATCAAAAAAAAATAATTATTCAATAGGATACATTGTGATCACTTTAAAACGTCAACTTAAAACTAGCTAGGCCTGTTCCAACCTCCGTACGCCGGCAAAAAACAGGCAAGAAACGTTCGCACTGAGAAAAAAATTCTGACTTTCCTTCTGAGTCTTTACCTTCCAAGATCGTTTCCTTCCTTATTTTGTATTAGTTTTCCTTTTGAATCACAATTCCTTCCCTTTTGACTCAGAGGAAAACGGTATTTCGGAAGGTCTTTTTTCTCCGTGCGGCAGGAACTTTTTTTGGCGCGATCACATTGACAATTTCATTCTTGTTACTATGTAATTGATTGAATTGGAGCAAGTTCACTAAAATCCCAAGCTCTTTTTTTTGTCATCTAATGGTCCGATATTTTTTAATTAGCTTTAATACTAAGATTTCTCTTGTTTGGTTGTACACATTGGGATATGGGAACATGAATATTATTAATTGTCTAACGTCTGTTTTCAATAACCTGTCTTACCATCGTTTGCCCTGCTCCTGCGAGATAGGAATTTGACTTAGGTACGCCCAAAATTAATAAATCGATCCTGATATTCCTTAATCCGTTTTTCGTGGTTTTGGATCGATATGTCAATCAATATGTGAAGCTTTACCCCTAAAATGACATGACACATTATTCCAAAACCACGAAAAACGGATCAGGATCGATTATTAACTGTCACATTTCAATCTTTAGTCACGATCACGATTAAGGAGCTTTGGAGTAAAGGGTAGACATTTTTACTGATACGAAATGATGGTCTGGAGGCATGCCACATTTATACACTTTGCATAGTAAACGAACTTCAAAATAATGCTGACAAAATCATCTATATATGAATATATTATTAGGTTACAATTTTGTGAACGTAGACAAAACTGCTACGAATTGCTAACACAGAAACCACGTAGCATGTTTGCTTTCTTCAAATTATCTAGACACGAATAAATCTTGTAATACAAAGGTTTGGTACACCACAATACTGAGAACTAAACTAAAACAATACTGAAACTTTATTGTAAGTGTCACTAAGGGCGGTCTTATAGTTCAAAGCTATATCTTCCAGGCAACTCATAAGCAGAGGAATAGTTTAGTACAATACTAGCTGTTCCCCGCGATTTCACCCGCGTGGGCTACAGCTTTATGCATGCAAAGTCTCAGCCCGATCGGTTTAAATTGACAAAGTTTCATACAAACTTTCATTTTTATCCCTTTGGAGGTAGAATTAATCAAAATCCTTTCTTAGCAGATGCCTACTTCATAACACCTATCTGCATGCCAAATTTCAGCCCGATCCGTCCAGTGGTTTTGGCTGTGCGTTGGTAGATCACTATGTCAGTCAGTCAGTCACCAGTGACTTATATATATTTAGATTATACGGGCGGTGGTATAATATGGCGGTATATAGTACATATACTTACTACAAATATCGACTCACAGTTTTACATCATTAAGGGCGTGCAAATCTATTTCGGTTACTATTACAAATTTACTACTCAGATTAGCATTTTAATTAAGAAACTTTCCTAAACACAATCTCTATATACACTCTTAGCCAGTTCCTTTGAACACAATTGTAGCGGCGAAACAATGAATCTGCAAGCGAGCAGGGTCTGATGTTTTAAAAATTAAACACTAATTTGGAGAATGGACCAGGGCACAAAGGGGCAGGCGGGATTGGCGACAGCTAGTCATAATAATGAGATAAGAGTTTAATGAACCCGTACTATCTGGCGGAGACAATGGTAGGGCGAAAATTGTTGCTATAGTAATTGGTACTCGTAATGAGCCAGGTCTCCAGTAGAGATGCCGCGAACGGTATTGTAATGGCGAATATAATCGATTAGCTACTATTCGGTATTCTCTATGGCGAATAGTTGAATTGTTTGCCAAAACTATTCGACATTAGATCGATAATGTTTAAGGTAGGTAGTATTAGTTGTAAATAACAATAACGTGACTAGAGTTCTAATTCGGTTTACTACCAATATGGGTCCTAAAAAATCGAATGATTTTACTAAGGAAACAATGAAACTGTCTTAAATGTATACCGGTTTAAAATGTATAAATGCTGGCATGTTCGTCATTTTTGTGTGTGTTACATATCTATTAATAATACAAATAAAAACCTGTTTTTTATTAATTCATGTTAGTAAATTCGCCGTCGTCGAATAATCAACACTTTTATTGGATATTCGACAAATCACAAATAATGTTGAATATCTGCTAACTGCGGCATCTCTAATTTCCGGGCAGTCTGATGTTCGCTCCGCAATGGAGTTAAATAACTTATAGAAGCTAATTACAAATTTTCAGCGACCTTGAAATAAATTTTGGTAAAATTGTGAAGAGGATAACCAAAGGACTTATTATTCATTTCTTCATTATTCATTTCTTCAATGACTAAATATTACAATAATAGTCATTAGTCAAACTGATTGACTGATTTCAACGTACAAAGCAAAAAGTCCACTGATTTCCAAGAACCTACATTTATTCAGGTCATTTAAATAAAAGTTCTATTAAAATACAGGACAGATTTTATCGAAAAATTTCAAATAATGCTGTATTAAGTCTTTTTAATAATAATTTTCTGACGTTAGACCTTCCGACAATCCATTGTCGCGGAGGAGTCGATCGTGAGATCTACTCGCTTTTCCTCACTTATTTTATTACTAGCTTGGCGTTGGCAAATGGTAATAATAAGACCTTTTGTGATCACATTTATAATATTCCCCTCTCATTACTCCGACGCCCTCTGGCGTGTTGCTCTGTAAAACCTAAAAAGATAGCGTGGGCGCTCGACTGTATTAGGGTAGAAGTCCATTGCCACAAATATATAGCGATACGGTTATTAAAATCAATTTATAGAGGTAAATTTGACAAGTCTATAAGTGTTGCAGGTTGCAGTCCTTTTCTAACCACGCAAGAAAGAACAGGGCAGAATTATTTTTGGACATTATCTGAGATAAGTTTATCAGAATCTACGAGATGGAAATGTGTAATAGGTACAGTCAGCGACAAAAGTAGCTGATCATATTCGATTTTCCAAATGTGTTTTAGATCAGTAATGTTTGGGTTTTTTACGACTTACAATATAGCAATTGACCATAATACAACACACTTGATATTAAGTGATGATGCGGTCAAAGGTTGGTACTTATAGGGCGATGAAGGCAATCGGAAAATTAGTTATCAATTGTTTAGCGACTTTTGTCGTTGACTGTACTTACTGTACTTTGAATCACTGCGTAGTTGTAATAAATTGTTTATTGCTAATACTGAAAACTGAATACTTACGCCTCTTTATAGACAGAGATCACAGGCGTAATTTACGCTGCCACTGTGAGGGTTGGTACGATTTTACCTTAATTATATTTGGACGCGATTTCTAAATCACAATTAGGGAGCCATATCTCATTTTGGAGCCGCCGTACCCGGGAAGCAGAGAGCTTTTTGGATGTTTATTAAATCAGGAGTCATTATGAAGGCAGCTATGTCCCTTTTGATTGCGTTTAATTGTATTTCGCGTGATTCCTAGTCGTAATTTTCTCGAAACAAGCATTGAAATAAACAAAGCACAGTTGGGAATTGGTCCCAAGTGACATATTAGAAATGCGAATGTTTGTGAGTGTGTATGATTGTTACTTGTTCACGCTGAAACAGCTTAATGGATTCAAGTGAAATTTAGAATGAAGATAGCTCATACCGTGGATTAAGGCATATACAACTTTTAATCATGATAATGGGGAAAACCGTGAGTGTTCTAACCGTAAAATGCAGTGTTAAAAATTTTCGTCCAGTTAACAGGGCTGTCACAACTGTACACTACGGGTAAGACAGGGCTAAAACATGCCTATGTTTATGTACATTATAAAAGCGTGTAAACAATTATTTCACACATTTACGCGTCCCAATGCTAAAAGTGATAGAAAAGTAGGTTTGTAAGTGCAAGCCGTCAAAGAAAGTGCTCCAGGGGCGGCTTAAGCGTCCCCTGAGAGCTCGGCTGCGAAGGAAGGAAATCCTTAGGTACTAGATATATGAGCGTGCACATAACGTATAAGAGAAATAAAACGACAACATTTTGACTCTGTAATAATTTTATCAAACTGTTTTTTTCTACGTGAACTCCAGACTTTGAACTGGGCTGAAATCGGATAGAGCGGAGTGGCGCTCTCTTGTTTCGGAGGTCAAGACACACTTTAGGTCGCTGAGTCAACGGAGTTAGTTTTAGTTATTTTCAAAAAGTATTAGAAAAACCTTTTTAATACATAGAACAAAAAAAGTAGTATTATGACTATGGTAGTAGAGATAGAGACACAATAAAGTTCAGTACTTCTTACAACGGAACCAATTAAAGAGCTACTGAGAACACATGTAATTTTCAAATATGCAATCATCTCTCTCGCCACATTTTTCCGCTTCATTTGCATTAATAGGATATTAAAAACCAAGCTTGGGTCAAGTTTACTACGTTGCTAATTCTCAAAGGAAAACTGGCCCACACATTCAGACCAGTCGGTTACATTTTAACCTGTGTTACAGATTTAATTGGCAATGTTTCCTTATTTAACAATAATGCATAATATTCGATTATTAACACGTCTAGAGATATCTCGATTATAGCCATTACTAATTTTATGACCAGTTTGTTGTTCACTTTGCAGAGTGAGACATACGTACGTACGTAGTAGGTACCTAACTAGTACTACTAATATTGGATTAGTACATAATGAAATGAAATGGAATGATTTATTTGCTTTTATTATTGTCAGGTACATATTACGATCTTTAAAACGATGAGGATCCAGAATAGTTAGTTAGAACTAATAATAGTGACATGCATATATTTAGTAGGTAGGTATATAAAGAGAAATACAATTAGTAATATGATTCGATGATCAAAATTAGTAAGTTACTAATTTCATTGTCGATCAGTATCAGTAATGGGTCTCAATTGTGACAATTAGCAATTAATTATAATCGCACACCGCTAGTTTACACATCGTTTCTCTCTCTCCGACTATTCCTCTTTCATAAAATTTTCACACCAACTTTCTCTACAGCTAAAAATCGTCAACGACATTAAAAAAGCACGCTACACTTTCCTAGCACCAGTGCAAGTGTCGCACCACATTGCTTGCAAAAACTTGTAAAGTATTCAAGTGGCGACACTGACAAATTACGCCATGTCTCACAGACACGGCCGTGGATTTATCGCTCTCCCCACATAGAAAGTTGGCAATAAATTCTTAACGAATATATGTGAGTATTGATGGGAGAGATTCGGAAAAAATGGCACATTGTTTTTCTTGGAAACAAGGAAGGAATGTGAAGAATCTTATTAAGGTTGGTCCAAACTTAGGCGGCCGATTTAAATTTTAAACGTTTTTCTTGTTTTTTTCAGCTAGGCCGATTAGCTTTCCTTTTTTATAACAATAGGCAAGCATTTGACCACAGTGTCACCTAATGGTGAGCTGTGGCGAGGTCGATTATGGAGCAAGACTCCACTCTTGACATGAAGACTAGATTCAACTCTAAACTCCCAAAAGACGCTCGCCATTCCTTCGCCGTTCGCATTAAAAATGTAGCTGCGAAGAGTTTCTCTATTCTGTTTGTCTTAATGATCATGAAATTTTCAGAAACCAAATAGATTACCTATTCATTACATCATGTTAAGATATATATAAGAATAATTCAAATACAAAAAATTAAGTTGAGAACCAATATATTAGGTAAGCAACTAGATGATGCGAAGATGCAAAGTAGTTGTAATCTACAATTCCCTCAATTTCCTTGATCAGTTACAATATTATACCGTAGTTAATTGACATATCTCCTCAAACGATAATTCCCTTCATTAATTTATAATTGTCTTCTTCCACATCGAACTTCCATACCAATTTATTTTCGTACGAGCCCTTGCAAAAAGTAACAAAAACAACTTTCTACAAGAATCTTTCTATTTTCCTCGCCTCCAAACATTTTCCCACATATTCGCCGGTCTACCAATATAGCTAAACAAATTACGGAGACGGCCCCGGCCGCGGTTGTAGAATCATTCGTCAACCGCCACTCTTAGGCCCTACTAAACCCTTTATGCTTACTCCTGAATAGTTAACCTCCTCTCTTTATATTCGAGAGAAAAATAACGTAACACAAAAAGGCCCTTTCGACACCCGGATACGTCTGAATAATTTATTAAGAAAAATGTTCAAAACAAAAGAGGCCGAGTTTTTTTATATGCCTAATGGCGCTGGTCGTACTGGTCATGTATTTCTGTGATCATAATATTTTGATGGGTATATATATATATTATTATAACTATATTTAAGTGGAAAATAGCTATTAGCCACTGGTAATACCTTAAACCATTCCTGGTTAGGTTACCTACTTACTTACATTAATTTTTAAAGGTTAGCGTTTGACCACGAGGCATCTGATGCCAACTGACGATGTGGTCGAATGTGGCAACACGCTACACCTGAATTGAGAACTGGGTTTCATGTAGGGCTGTCAAAACACATCCACAGGTGCTTGGCGACAGGTCTACCTAATTTGACTAACATGTACAATAACAAGCTGCTCCCCACGGTAACACCCGCAAAAAGTAACATAAGCAAAACAAAGTTAAATGTTAATCCAGGGAAAAGCTATCTTCACTTAAGCTTAGGGTTTTTATGTGTCTCAATTTCACTCAAATCTGTTGAACTGTTTCAACTAGAAAAAGTAACAAACACATACTTGCGTATATTCATTTCACTCACATCCTTTCAGCATGCACTCGCAAACTTTGACATTTTTAATTTTTTTATGTGATTCCTCGTAAAAAATTCAATACAGACGCTGCGTTGCGCCACCTTCGACCGCAGCATCGATTAATATAACGCAACTATTGTTGAAATGCAACTTTTTAAGATGTAAAAAGGTCATCCAGAGTCAACCTGCTGCGCCCAAAATGAGCCACCGATGCCGCCGCAAAATTGTCATCAACGCCCACAGTTATTACAAACGCGTCCATCAATATAACCCACCTGTCAATCGATATTTTCCCACTTATTTACCTACAAAAGTGTCAGGTGATTTGCATTTCATCAGCATAAAGCGCTCGGCAGGATTTTATAATTTATCGAAGGTAGGTGATCCTTCTGAAAGCTGTTTGAATAATAAATACGGGGATGAGGGATGGAGTGAAATTAATATTTTATATTTTGTTTGTGTAGGTATAACGCTTGACATTTTGTTGTTGCAGCGCCTACATAAATTAAGCAGACTTCAGCTGTTAAATGTTTGTTCTTAATTGAGCGCTGGATTTAGTTTTAATGTATTGTTGAGTTAATTAAGGCATGCACACATTAGGCCGGGCTGCACCTCAACGCATCACTACATCTCTGTGGGGGTTTAATCTTCCAGGTGGAAGTAAACCTTCGACTTTCCAAAGATGTGGACTGTATGCTTGGTTCTTCATGCATACAATGAAGACTTTGTAACAGAAATCAATTTGCTCTACTTAAGTACTAAATTTCTATTATCAAATACTTAGTAATAATATTATTTTACCAATTTCTAATATCCTTTCTGCTGTCTATCTAATTATTTACATAAAAAAATTAAAACTATGTATTGTAAACTTGGAGTTTCGAAAGGCTTATGTATTGTGTTACCGAACGGAGTACAATTTACTGTTTACATAAATTTCAAATAAAACAAAATAACTATTTAATTTCTTGTAAATTACACCAAGAACATTTCCCGAACTCTTCGAATTGTTTTCTAATTTAATTAAAGACCATCGGTGTAAAGTTTGCAAAGAATATTTTACTTGCAAACGATGTTAATTATTTCATTTTGTGTCGTTATTGGATAAAAAGTTCGAACATGATTTTAATGTTGGGTAATGAAATCACGGATATCTCTATTCCGCGAAGAAACTGAGCGTCCTTTACCACGGGCACACTACGCACGTGTCCATCATCCTCTACGTCCCACGGCCACGCTACGCACGGATGCGTAGCCTAATGACGTCACCAACACATACGTGGCCTGATCAGATACGTCGCTCACGTAACAACGCGGCACACGATATATACATGGGGCCTAAGGAAGCGTGACATGGTCGATAGACATAATAAAAAATGTTTGTTGCCATTTTTAATGACTCGCTAATTTTCTTTACTCTACCATCCCAAGGCTGGGAATGAATCTGTCAAAAATATATAATTTAGTTTTCACCTTTTCTTTTTTAATTCCTGTAACCCACTTTCTTTGTATTTTATTATCGTCGTCGGCTTTTTTCATAATTATTATAAAGGCCTAATTATAAAGGTGACTAGAGAATCCTGGCTAATCCCAGACCTTTGGCACAGTGTAAGATAATGTCAGTGAATGAGTTTCGTTCAAATGGGTTTGGTGCGTTCTAATTTGCGCTCACAGTAATTTTCATGTGCAGCTGTTATAAAAGTACGCTTAACGAATCATGAAATTATCTTGTGCTTCCAATGAAGGAAAACATCGTGACCTTATAACTTGAGTCAAGAATCTGTCACCAAGAACCTATGGTGTGTTCCAGCAGCTTACTTGAGGGCCAGTTACTACTAAGCCAGTACCAGTGTAGCGTGGCGCTACCTTCGATTATATCGTCACTTAGCTTTTGGTGACTTGAGGTCAACAACTACATACCTTGTTAAATTTAAAAAAGCCCTCTGTCTATAAATCAGTATATCACAATTTTACTTAACATCTGAAAGAATCTAAGCCACTTTAGCTACTGCTAGATTAGTATATGATGCCGAGAGTACGAGTTAATAGATTTAATGAGAGATGTCGCTAACTCCTAAAAATACCACCCTTTTTAAATTAATCAGGAGACTTATTAGAATCCTTTTAGGTAGCTGTCTCGTTGAATTATTCCTAAGCTGTATGATTTTGAAACACTTTTAAACCCCTTAAAAAAGTCTTAAGATTTCATAAAACTTTGTGACAACAGATCAAAAAGAAATCAAAACCGTAACAGGACTTACTGCTTCAAATGTTGATGCTATTAACATATATTTCGTCTTTATATTCCAGATACATTTTTATTCGATAATAATTTTATTTTACAAGTAATCAGTACGTACACATAATTGTTCATTAGCAATTTTAAAATAGTGTCGTGAGTTGCAAATCAAATTAAATTATTTATTTGTGATTCAGAGGTCATAAGTAACATAATTAAGAACAATTATATCTACCGTGATCAGCTTCACTATTAAGTTTTAAACTTTATGTTTTATGTTATTGTTGTAGGACCAGAGTGTTGTTGATGTGGGATCTTGGGGTGTTGTTGTTATTGTAGAATCAGCCTGGGGAAGTACCGCCATGAAATAGGATTTTTTTTATGTTCGTTGCTGCTTTTGGCATACGATTCCAAAAGTTGAAATAAAACACAAAATGCGGAAAGTGTGTGACATCGTTACTGAATATGTCGATGACGCTCTACCGGCGCGACCACCAAGACGTTCACATGTACAGTAAAAACCCAGTAGTAGCGACTGAAATTAATTTCCTGCATTTTGACGAACGCTGTGATACTTGCTAATATCATATTATACATACTTATCCTACTAATATTATAAGCGTGTAAGTTTATGACTATGGATGGATGGATGGATGGATGTTTGTTACTCTTTTACGCAAAAACTACTGAACGGATCCGAATGAAATTTGGAATGGAGATAGCATACCCTGGATTAACACAGGCCTTGTTATCCTGGAAAAAGTTTCCTGCGGGATAACGGGAAGACGCGGTTGAAGCCGTGGGGCGCAACTAGTTAGTACGAGTAGACAAACACAGGCGCGCGCGCTCTACAAAGATCTTAGTGGAATTGTTGGAATGAGCATTGATAATGGTGATGTTGGCAGCGTCATCTGTTAGGACAGGATTTTCAAAACCTATTTCAGGCACCAGCTCCTCATACAGTTAGATATCAGCTTGTCAATCTTGGTTGTACCTACCTTGTGTAATTTACTAATTGTGAGGAGAAATAAATATATTTTGATTTGATTTTTTATCACAAGAAAAAATAGGCGTAGCGTTGCATTGCGTTTGTGTTGTATTTTGTGTTAACTGTTGTATCTGTTTTATTTAGATATAAACTATCAAAAACCCCATAGTTAATTTACATACACAATAACAAAAGCTTTTCCTGAAAGTTACCACCGACCCTCAGATATATTCAAAAACTATCCACGAAACGAATCGCCGCATTTCTAACGTTAACCAAACCCCTAACTATGCACAAAACAACACGATCAGTTGAAATCCAAACAAAAACCGACCGACTCAGCCGTTTAAACATTTTCCTTTCAAAAACGGCTAACCGAAAACGATAGGGTTCTACGAGTTGTTATAATAATAAAATACACCGAGAGTCGCCACATTTTGACCTAACATTCCGTCAGTTGTGCTTACAAAGTTACTGTTGGTTTAGGGGCCTTTATTACGGCCTTCCGACACTAGTGAGATGCAAAGTGTTAGCAAAACAAACATTTACTTGTACGAAACAAGGAACCCTATGATGCTGGAGCGACATTGAGCCTGTTTACGGAATAGGAAAATAGTAGCCATGAATATGTGACTGAAGTAAAATTGGAATCCACCATCACCGTTATGTTTGTTGTGTGAACTTGGGAGAGACGTTATTTCTTTTGTATATGGCTAGCAACCCGCCCCGGCTTTGCACGTGTGTAATTTAGAAAAAAAGAGGTCGGAAATGTAAATTTATGGACTTGATATACTATTTTAAACTGCCATGGTCAAAAACATTAGAATTAGGTTTTATAACGGGATATAACGTGATCATGGCGCTTGCAACAGTGCCGAAATATCGAGAACTCAAACAAAAACAAATACATGGTAAATATCGTTATAAAACCTAGTTTTATGGACTTGGTTGCAAAATATTGTTTTTTCTACTTACACAAAACCTGAATAGATAGTAAGTATTTAACCAGAACGAGATCAGTATATTGTACAACATGTATATACCAGATACATGCCGGGTAAAATAATTGCTGCCCTTCTTCTTTGTATCTCAGTATGTACTTGAATTTACACGATCTTTTTAAAGAAACCAGACATAATACATATACCTATAGGGAGTGTCGGGACAGTATCGTCAGTACAGTGTTTATTTTGACCATCTATAACAATCCATAACGTTGCACCTGTTTATATTTTTGTGCCAGCTGCAGGAGCATTTTTTGAAAGCCAGTCCCATTGTAAGCTTAAAAAGTAAAGGATATGTCCCACCTTTAAAGTCAAAGTCTAAAGTTAAATTTTTTTTTATTCAATTGGATACGTTGAGATCACTTTAAAACGTCAACTTAAAACTAGCTACGCCTGTTCCAACCTCCTTACGCCGGCAAAAGAACAGGCAAGAAACACCCGGCAGGTATTTTTTTTGGCGTGATTACAATGGCGCAATATTATATTGCAGGATACACTCTTACTTATAAATAGGTTAACGTCACGACTTGTTAATCTAGTGTTACAATTTATGCGAAGGATGCGACACGAGTTCATTTTGCAGTTTATTATTCAGTAGATATAAACCATATAATGCAGGATTAGGGGGTCATGATTTGAATTGAAAATTATCCTCTACAATATTCATGACCACATGACAATAACGCCTCATGTAACGCTTGTGTCAACAGTGTGTTTGTTCGTAGTGGTGTTACTAGTAAACAAAGGATAATGGTACCAAAGACATTAAATGGAATTAATGTGCATAATGGCCGGTACATACTTTGTTTAGTCAAGAGCTTAAAAGTTTTTAGGAGAATGTTTAGTGTGTAGTGAGAAGTAGATGTTATCCCACATTGTTTAGTACTGTGTTTAGTTCATTTTCAAACTTTCTCAAAGTCAAAAACAAGCACTAGGCTTTGTTTCATATAAACTAAACACTAAACACTTTAACTGTGGGTATTTTCCAGGCCTGTTTAGTGCATGTTTAGCTGCAAATGGGAGGATACTCGCATACAAAATAAAACGCGCACCTAAATACTATACTTTTCGAAGCACTAAACACTCACACTAAACGGGAACTATCCGTACAAGTTTTAACTAAACACTAAAACTAAACACGTATCAAGTCGCTAACACTAAACACTAAGCAAAGTGTATACCGGCCTTATAGTAAGCAGTGCATGAAATAAATAACACCCGATGATGCTGGGCAATAATGATAAATTATATCAAAAACAGACTAACTGTGAGTCTTACGCGTTCGATACATAACAACAACAATAAAAAGCAAGCGTGGCAGATTTGATAAATAAATGTATTATTATATTGACTTTACTTGCTTCATGTAGCTAATGCCATCTATCGGATTTTTTAGAACAACTTAATTTAATACCCTGTCCAATAACCGGGAGAGGCTTATGTCCAATTCAAAAATGAGCTGAAGAAGAGAAAAAGATCAAAAATAGCTGTTTAAATTATTATCAGAGTTACCACCATATAAATTTCTCTCTGTTATTAACAAAAGCTCTGCGATTACGATTTCTGCCATCATAGTATTAAATTTCACCAACAGCTACCTATTTCCAACCTATGTAGGGTAAAAACTCCATTCCTCATCTATCAGTAGAAGTGCGTCTCTCACCGGTTGGAGGACACTCCATTTGTTTGGGCGCACGTGAGGGCCCTCGTGACTCCAGAGTGAGCGACGTCAACACCATTTAGCGCGTTGGACTTTATTTAACTAGAGCCATTATCCAATAATTACTAACGTTGGCTATGTTGCATCATCTATAACTAACTTAAATGGAGCAACGACCCAAAGTGAGTCTTGGCCTCCGATTCTAAAAGACGCCACTTCGCGGTGTCTTGCGCTACCTCCCGTCAGTCCTCCACCTCGAGAGTTTTGTGGTGGTTGCACCATGCATAGTTAAGTTTAACTATCACCAAATCTGCAGTTAAGCAACCATTTGTTGCACCAAGAGGTGATGGTCGTTGATAATAAACCTCCGGCAGTCTCACCTAAAATTCAGTTCCCAATCCAGGTGCAGCAACCTTTGACCAGACATCACTTATCACCCGATGACTGTAAGATGTAAAAAACTCTAAGGATGCGTACCTACATCAATCTCAGTTTTTGGTTTAATCAATAATTCAATTGGTTAACTACTTTTTTATGAAAGGTCGCATTTAATCAAAATTCTGTACCGTGGTATAATTACACAAATCCATATACAGTCAGCGACAAAGTTTGCTGATCACGACCAATTTTCCAAAAGAGTGCCAGATTAGCCCTTTTTGTGTTTGAGATGTCACTTTGTTCACTGTACTTTTTTTACCGTTTGTACCATTAATGGTACCACGGAAGACTTTTTCTCCGTTAAAGGTATCACGGTTGCTCAAAGAAGGTTTTATCTAAATAGGTTTTCGGTTTTCGAAAACTGTTTCTTCGGTACGAATGCGAGCAAATTTTAAAAGGATAGGTAGGTACCTAGCGGAAAAGTGTATCTATGGTGGTTAAAATTACAACATTTGCCCGGCTGAAGGAAACTTGCGAAGATGATTGCAATAACATAAAACCAAATGTATCCGCTGACAACGCCACGCCATCATCGTTACGTGATAAGTATAAAGATAACAATAACATTTATTTCTTAAGCATTCCAAATGCGAGATAGAATTGGCTGTAACATCCTTTATTAGACTATAGGCTGAGAAAAAAATGCATTGACGTACCAAGAGATGGTCGTCGGGTCATTCTCTCAAAAGCGTCTAAAACTCGAAAAGAGGGATGATCATCCGCTAGTCTCTGCTTGGTCGCGTGTATGTGAAACGGTCAGTCAAAGCTGCACAACAAGCAGATAAATTGTTGCAAACAAAATTATGCCGTATTTTACAAATGACACAAGTCACATAATGTTAAGTGACGATGTGGTCAAAATGGCGTTGTAGTGTACACGCAGAGAGTGGTGTGGGCAATCACCAGGCGACCACCGTCGTGGTTGGACGTTCCCCGCTTCTACATGATTCAAATGTTTTGATTTGAATCATGTAGAAGCGGGGAACGTATTTGAGCATCCTACAGGTGTCACCCTACACCTGGAACTCGGCTCTGAAGTGGGGCTTGATGAGCATTTCTAGTCAAACATAAAATTCATTGTTATAAATGTACTTTCTTTGATTCACGAAATATCTGAATCCTTTGAAAGTGGGTCACCTACGTTTCAATATTGAACCTTTCTAAAGTTGATGGTTTAAATGCCTACCTTTTTCTTTTGATCCGGCTCTGTTCTTTGAGTTGAAACATGAACGATATTACAAAAGATCAATGTCAACAGGTAAATGAGAAGTCCGATCGAAGAAAATAAAACGTTATAAAGTCTTATGTTTTAATGGAACACACGGCTTACAAAACGTTGGTAACAGCAATTGACTTCTTGTCGAGGACTTTATCGAAGAGAAGTCAACCGTAAAGCCTTTTTTCTTAGAGAGTTTTAACGGTTTTTATCCTAAAAACCCATTTAACTAAAAATAGTTAAGAATGTGGCTAGAGGAAAATTAGTGGCCGATACGGGGTTTCTTTTTTTCGCTGAACAGATTTCCCATTTTATTATTTATTGCCATGTAACTTAGTAAGTGCCGGAACGTAACTCAAAATGAAGTTTGGCGGGACATAGCTGTATTAAACACTTGATTTACCTGAAATAATCCATCTAGATGAATCTTAAAAAATATGCGATTATCCATAAATCATGTTTATTATAATACAATCAAAATAATTTACATCCCATTACAACTTTGCCTTAAAAAATTGCGAGTAAATATTGCATGCCTGCAGCCTTACTTTCATGGTAGTGTTTGACATCAAGTCACCTGAAGTTAAGTGACGAGATAGTGTCACGCTATGTATGGACAGGGAAAGAGCTCAAGTGAGACAACCGGAACAGGAAAATTGGTACTTAGCGCTCAACTTGAGGAGTGGTAGCTAGCCAGGCGAGTACCTGAAAACGCTCTAACTACCAACCTATGGTTTCATCACGACATTTTCCTTCACCGAACGCTCAAGCTCATTGTAGAATTCTAACCACTATCTACGACGCGCAAGTCGACGTCATTAATGACGTCAGCTACCATCGCTTCAACGTGAAGTCCCATGACGATATAAGTAGTTTTCAAGACGTTTTGCCCACAAGAGAGTAATCTGCCGTGGAGCTTCTCTCATAGAGCACTTAAACGACTTGTACAGAGAGATGAGATTGTTCTATCTAGGGCAGAGGTCGGCAATTAATTTCAAGTGGCGTTCGGATGATTTTAATGTTTCAGTCAAGACTAGAAAAAAATTAGAAATGTATTAGCAGTAGAAACTAACCATGATCCATAATAATTTTATGTTCATTTAAGACTAGTTGGTTTTGTGTACTTCTCAAGGAAAACCACTAGATAGAACTCTCACCACGCAAGTTTGGCTCCCACTTGACCGGTTTTTATTTTAAGGGGCATGTCTAAAAAAGTGGGAACACATTTTGTATATTATTTAAAAAAACATAGGTGCATTATACAAACTTAATGTAAAAATTAGTATGTACCAAATCTATAAAATAATGAACATCTTTTTCTACAAAACTTTCGTAATTATTTCTATGCAACAACGATAGCTTTTAAAATGATACGATTCGTTGGTATATTATTATGTCCTACCTACCTAGGAAATAGGATTAATTAATTGAATAACCAGGAAATGACAAAGGTATAAAGTAAAGTGTGATGATAATCTGAGACTTCGTTTACAGAATTTGCTACAGAATCCTGTGCTAAGTTAATGTGCGAAAGTTTAGAAGATTACTCAAATCACACCAAAACGTTTGAATGGATTATACAAAGTTTAATACAGAGATAGATTCCACTTCAAAGTAACTCGTAGAGTAATACCTGCTTTTCATCCCGGAACAGTGCAAAGTTTCTACTGGAAAACCGCTGGTACTGCCGCAGGGCGTCGCTGGTAGCATGATTGCACCGCACCATTTTCACCATTTTTTTTTTCTGACTACGGCTAAGCTAAGGCAATTTTATTCAAAAAATTAATTCATTGCCCTCTGGATATTGTACTTTTTAATATGTTGCGAAAATAACAAGTCTTTTTTATTAGAAACATGGTTGTGGCTTCAAAAAACGGGGACACATTTTTTTTTTGTTTTGTTATGGCGTCACGCGATTAGTGTATTTGCCAGTGTCAAGTATAAAATATTTCAAACTCAGAGAGTTGAATCAAGTTTAAATGATGATGATGATGATGATGATGAGGAGGAGATGATGGGATAGTGGAGGGTAGTGTTTAAGTAAAGTAGTGGAGCTTTACTTAAACTTTACACGGACTTTTTGGAGCAACTAGAAAAGTCACTTTCACAAGTTTATTTCAATTTCCCACACACGTAAACGTTAACAAACACATAATGGTTAATAATCCACCAATATTACACATTATCACTTTTAGAAATAAAAACAAAATCTTCATGTCTACAGTTCAATTGCCGCCAAAAAAGTCCCGGGGACACATTGACACATGACATTGCACATCTTATCATTATATTAAATTTTTTTTTGTATATATTCTTCTCAAGGCCCTCTGCTATGTATTACGTAGATTAACATATATTTTTATTCAATTTTTATGACATTATAATCACAGAAAAAAAATGGTTATGCGACAAGGTGGAGCGACGACTTGCACTTGGCTGGCCGTGGTTGGATGAGAAAAGCCGAAGACCGGGCTCAGTGGCGTATAATGAGATAGGCCTATGTCCAGCAGTGGACTGACACAGGCTGGTGATGATGATGACGATGATAAGCCCCAATTATTCAGCTTCATTTCGGAGTCGTCCTCTTAACATCAGGTGACTTATGATAAAACGTTACCGTTATGTAAGAAGATAAAAAAATACTATAAAGTTAGGCCGCAGTAGTGAAGTGTCACCACAGTTGTGTGATCTACCTTCGTGCCAACAATCAATCAACGCGTAGGAACGACATCGGACTAAGGAAGTCTGCCTTCGAACAAATGTCGTGGTGTCTTATTAAACTGTCCACATAACAAATCACTTGTTTCTTCCCTAACTGTCTGCTGCCTATTCTGTGGACTTGTGGTCCCTACAATTAATACGGAGTAATTAGTCCATGTGGCGGTGACACTTCGTTAATTGCTTGTCAAAACCTGACAAATATGAGGATACCTCAAGAGTCAGCTTTCGTGCCAATTGTGTCAGCTACGGAAAAGGTATACCGTATATGATGGACCGTTTATTACTATGTTAACATATTTGAAAGCAGAATATATCATTAGCAATTTTTCAACGCTAAGAAAGAAACTCAAACATTTCAGAAACCTTAATAAATACTTCCCTACAATGCGAAAGTAACTCTGCCTGTCTGTCACGCTTTATCTACTGAACCGATTTAAACGAAATTTGGTACGGAGATAGTTTTAACCCTGAGGAAGGACATAGGATTTTTTAGCGCAATAAACTGTAGCCAACGCGGGCAAAACCGCGGGGAACAGCTAGTATCATATATTTTTGTACACTAAGGGGGATTGCATACATTTGAAATGAACTTGTCGTCATTACTTAATGATGGATTGAATTATCACATATAGGTATTTGATATCGTTTTTTAGATAGAAATCATTGAATGATTGTCTAGATGTGCATAGTAACATATTTATGCTCGTGACTACGTGGTCAATTAGTCAGTCAAGAGCAAGCCTTTTCCAAGTACAGATATCGCTCTTGAAATTTTATACTGCCGACAAAGACCAATCCTATCGCTCCGCCAATTGACGAGTCAAGAATCAAATAGCACTATTCCTCCGCCAAAAGGAACGTTAAAAATTTCGGGAAAAAATTTCTCGCCTTCACTCCCCGAAGATCACTGGCAATTACTGGCTTATCTTCCATGCGAATTTTCTGAGCGACTTTAAATAGCAACCATTTTCCCTTGTGGCTTCGGAACGGAGGAACGCTCAGGCAACTGAGCACTTATTACAGCTATTACGGTTATAGGTGTTTGCGCTTTTGTTATTTTAACGTGCTTAGAAGTTGGCCGGCACTTTTTGGGTCAAGTTGGGGAGTCTAATCTCTTAAAGGTATGTCCAGACCAGTGCGCATTAATGATCATCTTGCGTATTAACTTATAATTCGTCTTGCGTTAAGTGTGTCCAATACTGATTCCCAATAGCTATGGCCATGTGTATCAAATAATTCTATATAATTCATCTCGAATAGAAAATCGATGGTTAATTGATGAAAAAAAGTTCCTTACCCGATTTAATTTAGATATCGGCCCAATCCGGTACTGTCGAAAGATCTGGCCAAATCACCGGCGCGTAATAAAATAAGCAAAACCATGTTATGAACATAGTAAAAACCGTAGGTGGAAACCCTGTTTTTACCTGAAATTGAAAATATAAAAAATGAACACAAAATAGTTAATTCTTTGCTAGCGTCAGAACGGCCGGTTGCCCGTTGCCAACTGTTGCGTTTGTCTATGAGAGATTTTTTTGTAATAGAATTTTGTAATATTTTTTTTGTAACAAGCAGACGGCCCGCGTGATGATAAGCAGTCACCGTCACCTATGGATATTTGCAACACCAGGGGAGTTGCCGATGAGTTGCCGTCTCTAAGAACTCTTTTCCCACCCATCTTCGACAACATCGTCACTTAACATCAAGTGACTTGTGGTCAAACGCTACCTTGTAAGTACTTAAAAGTACTAAAAAAACCAAACACTAACCTTTGTAAAATCTTACCATAGCCATTGGTAAAACTTACCATAGCCATTGTAGGTATGTTCGCAGCCGCCTTTACAATAAGATTGCCGGGTGTCCCTACGGGGATCATGAAGCAGAAAGACGAGGTAAAACCAGCCGCCATGATGTACAACAACGGGTTCTGTTTGACTTTTGCTGCCTGCAACCAGACAAATTGCAGGTGTAGGTAAGATTTCAAACAGTTCGACTTTACTATAAATGCCAAAACTCAGTCCTTATGAATTTTCATGTTTTTAATCGTTTAAAATCTGCATGATTGGCTTTGCATTTCATTTTGATAGGTACAATTTTTTTTTTTTGCTTTCGCAAATTATTGTTCAGCTCTCTAATGTGCCAGTTTTCATTGAAAATTTAACGATTAAATATTATCGAATTTTTGCTCATGAAAATCGATTGCACTTTGTACCTACGTCACTGAAAGAGAAAATTTAACTTACTAACGTCATTGCAATCGGACCAAAAATATTGCAAATGGCAATGTTTGACGCGAAACATGTTGCGAAAGTGGTTAAGAGGATGACCAGAAAAACGATGCAACCATTGGGCAAGACGCTTAGCTCTTTCAGTTGGTCTCCGATTTTTTCATTCAGACCACTCCAGGCAGCGCCTTTGGAGAGAGCTATACCTCCACCTGTCGAAGAGATATCTTTTCTGTAGGTAAAATAAGCACCTGTAACCATAGCAGTAATCAAATGGAAGCGGAACAAGCAACTGATTCCGGTAGGTACCTAGACTACATCGTAAAAGGCGTGCGGAGCCGATGCATGCCTATGGCTCATAACCATTCATGGTGGCGTTCAAAGGGGAACTTAGGGAGGCCTATGTTCCGCAGTGGACTTCTTCCAGCTGATGATGATGAAACAAGTAATTCATAATTTAATAAATGTACCCATACCATGTACAGTCAAAGCTAAATGGTATATTAGTGTTGGTGAATTCCATTCTAAAACATGTAAGTATCTACATTTATTTCTGACATACGCAATATAGCAAAACATAAAAATACAAAGAAAATAAGAACAAACACACACATACGATATTGCGCAATGTTTGAAATAGATTCCGGCTCAGCGTCAGACAGTACCAAATTAGTACGTACCAAGTAAATACATAAAGCTGAATGGCATTTTTTTGTTTGTCAACTTCCAATCAAGAACTGACTGCAAAGATTCTTTCGGCAAGTCTTCATAATCTGACAATAAAAAAAAAATCACAATAAGGACGATTCACGCCTAATGGAACGCGTTATAAGTAAAAGTGAATTGACATTACATTTAGCTGTAAAATTGTGCCATATTTTTGGAGATGAAGGTAGGAGAAACATAAAAAACCCCACTATTGCAGTTAGAGCAGAATCTTTGATGCTGAAACAAAAACTCATAATTATTGCAATCTATCTAGGATATAATTTATGTGTTGAATCAATATTCTGAGTTTTAACTCGATTCAGCCAAGTCCATAGATTGCCATTTTTTTAATAAAATAAAGATAGTGATGTAAAAAAATTAGGTATGAGTAAGTACAATATTAAATGTTCGCATCTTTTGAATACAATTATTTAGCGAACTTTCACGACTGAAGGTTGAATAGCCAAACTAAGGTTGAGGTATGCACCAGCTCTTTGATCACCCGTTTCTTTTATTATGCGTAGCATAAACTAGCTGTTCCCCGCAGTTTCACCCGCGTGGGCTACAGTTTATCGCGATAAAAAGTGTCATATGTCCTTCCTCAGGGTTCAAACTATCTCCTTACCAAATTTCATTTAAATCGGTTCGGTAGTTTAGGCGTGAAAGCGAGAGAGACAGACAGACTCTGTCTGAGTTACTTTCGCATTTATAATATTAATAGTAGGAAAGTGAAATTATGGAACTCTGTGCTTACAAATTGTCACTAGTAATACCATGATATTTAGTTAACACGTCACCCCATCCCAGGAATAATTGCGGCGATCGGCAGAAGAATGCGATTATGGCGCCGCCGAACAGCAAGATGACCATCTGCAAATAATAAAATGACCAGTTAAACTCAACAACTTCATTATTCGCATAAACAAAGGTTGGAGCGTGTTATAAACAAAGTGTAATCACAAAACATAAATTTATCGCGAGCGTCCTGCGACCGGCCGTTGTCCGGTTGAGAACTCCCGCCCGCGCGTCATTTGCGGGGCGCGCGGGGAGTTCTCAATAACTAAACTAGTGTTGCGTCCTGACAATGCCCGCGCTTACTTTCATCATCTCACTAGCGGAAACATTGGATTTCTAAAGACATCGCGTATATGCCTAATCTAAGACTAGTATTCTAAAATGGCGCTCAATCAGCACAGATTTGAGTCTGTCAATTCATATAAAGATGTCACATAACCGCTACACGGAGAAAAAAGACCTTCAGATATAAGACATTTTCCTTCTTAGTCAAGAGGGAAGGACTAAGGGTTTTTTTCTCAGTGTACTCAAGTATTGATCAACACTTGAGTAATACCAGCCTGAGTTTATTAGTGGAACGGGTTAATTATGCTATCACATAGCTAAATGTTTATTAAATTGGCTGAATTAGTTACGTAAATAAATCACCCATTCAAAATATGATACATTTCCTAATTCCTTCCAATTTTTATCGATTGTAACTTTTGCAGCTTTTTTCCCTTTATCAGTTATCGTTGCTTTCTTAGCAGCCTCACTCTTTGGCCTAAAAACACATAAGACATCAGGAAACAATGTTAGAGAACTCAAAATAAATCAAGTACATAATATTTATTTCAACGCTACTCAGTAAAAAACTACGTTATGTGTAGGTACTTAGTTCTTACTACCTTAATTATTACCTTAACCATCCAAAGTATCCTACAGCCAGATAAATGAGGGTCAACGTTTCTATTATTGACATGTACGGCATTGCAAATGCGGAAAATTTCGGAAACGACAAGTACTCAGGAGCACTAGGGTACTGGCTGAAAATAACAGTGTAAATCTTAAAAAAAAATACTAGCCTAATTAATATGAAATAACGCTTTTTATTTCAGCTAATAAAAAATAGAAGTACCATCGATACCACCCGATGCGCTCGAAGGAACGTATCGGGTAATTTTTTTTACTAAGTAGGTACTGTAAAGAAGTGCAATGCCCTGCCATGATCGGTGTTTTCTGAAAAGCAAAACCCCCCTGGGTTTTCCTTTTCAGGTTAAGAGTGAATAGGTATGTTCAAGGCAAGCGTGCTACACCTTCGACCACATCGTCGCTTTCCATCAGGTGAGATCGTGATCAAACGCTAGACTAGTTAGTATAAAAAATCTGTATATTTAGGACAACATAATAAATATATGTACTAATGCCTAGTTATTAACGTCCCTTACCTTTGAAACAAGGCCTTGAAGACTAAGTTTGTGGCCGTTCCAACCAGTGTACCAACTCCGCCTGCAAACATTTTGTGATGTCATTGAAAATGAGCTCAAAGTCACACGACGAAGTTTTGATCTCTCCGCGAATCGGAGCCAATAATAATAAGCCATCGGTTCTGGTTGTTGGGTAGCAATCGTTAGGTCATGTCGAAGGCCTTCAAGGTCAAAAAAATCCAACAGGGCTAACAACTACCCTATCCAGCTCGCACTTGGCCCGCGTAGTGAATTAAGACCCATGCTCTGTGTAATAGGCTAATGATGATGAAAGCTATACCCAAGGGCAGATCCACAAGAGGTTCACAAGGTTTCGTTAATACATGTATTTATTACATTTATTATCTCATTGCATGTCTGGCCCTTGTCCTAGAAATAAAAACTGAATCCACCCTTGGCTATTTATAACTAACTAGTTAAAAATACGACACACGTTGCAATTTCGAAAGATTCCTCTTATAGCTCGTAATAACGTCAATCTTCGTTACATTTTGAGGCACTGCAGAGACACCAGCAGTTAACTTTAATACCTATTACAAAACAACAGCTGCTTACCAATTGTAGACGAAAAAGTGATAGCACAAAAATAGCACGTAGTGATATCACTTGAAATTTTTTCACCACTAGGGGTTTTGATAAAAATATGTAGTTCACCCTCCTGAAAAGTATGCGTTTATGATTTTATTTTGCTGCCATATGCAACTAATCTGTGTGATGTATTGACGATTAAGTATTAGTAATTGTGGGTACTTGTTAAATATAAGATTCATGATCACCGTCGTTTGTAATAAAACCAGTCTCGAATAACACGTCTTTCAATTACTACCGGATTCTGAAATCTGGTCATCATCAGACCCTCGAAGTTTGTAATAAGGAATAAATTGGAAAAGTGATCGTACCCAAAAATGAACCGCTGGGCGTTTCTTGCCTGTTCTTTTGCCGGTGTGAAGAGATTGGAACAAGCGTAGATTTAAGTTTTTTAGGTTTCATGTTTTAAAGTGATCACATATTGTTACTCTGATAATAAAAATATTTTGATTTTGTGGATGTCAGAATTGCATCAGAAACTTTATGTTTAAGTTCAAATCCGAAGTTTTTATCTTGAACTATCTAGATTCTAGATACATTTGATATAGTCATAGATATAACTCGTCTCCCTGACGTCGTATTGCAATAAAAAATAACCTTAGAAAGGTTACAACTGGTCAGACAGACGGATATTGCAAGAACTATACCTACTTAGATTATTATGATCTAAGTTGTACAGATCCTACTAATATTAAAAACGTGAAAGTTTATGAGTATGGATGGATGGATGGATGTTTGTTAGTCTTTCACGCAAAAACTACAGAACGGATCTGAATGAAATTTGGAATGGAGATAGCTTATACCCTGGATTAACACATAGGCTACTTTTTATTCCGAAAAAAGGTTTGGGAATATAATATAGATAACGGGAAAACGCGGGTGAAACCGCGGGGTGCAACTAGTATGACATAAAATAACTTCGATTTAGAACGCATTCAGTTGCGTCAAGTTGAATGCTGTTGTATGTATATAGGTACTTACATCCTCAAAAACTTGCAACACAGCAAATACGATCGGCACCATCATTGTGGTTGCCGCCGTGTTTGAGATCCACATCGAGGCGAATGCAGTCACGATGCACATGGCGAATAGTAACCTGCAATATACGAATGGTAGAAACCAGTTGTTCCTCGCTTTTAGGGTGATAACTGATAAGGTACGCGAAAGACTTGGGATTGCTAAGACAAACGAAAGAAAAGCTGATCACGATCAATTTTTCATATAAAAATAAAATAAATAAATATCGGGGACCATTAAACACAAATTGACCTAAACTTGTGTTATGGGTACTAGACAATGTGTACTTATGTGTATGAGATGCTTAGGAAAATGGAAAAATTTAGTATGAAAGCGACTTTTGTCGTTGACCACACGAGTTGCAACTGAAGTGCTTGTGGGCAATGGTTAGTTTACCCACGAGAAAACAGTGTATCTTCATATGGAGAGGTATATAAATATTATACTAACAACGTACGAGATGAACTTTAAGGTGGGGACTGACATAAGCATTCGCTCGATGTGAATATTCGCATGGAGAATTTGTTTGTTGAGCAAATGCTCATGACATCTGAATCTTCGCTACGAATATATGCTTGACTGTGCTCCGTTCTCAGCAATTGTAGTCAATATGGCGCGCGCACGCTCGTGCCAGCGACTGATTTGTATTGTAATATTCAAAGGGATTCGCCATAAAACCAACAGCTTGGTGGAGCACGCTCGGGTGCTCGGCGTTCGTCATCGAGCTGCGCTGTACTTACATGCTGAGTATTCGACTAGTAACGTGCTCACATGGAGTGAATGCTCATGTCAGTCCCCACCTTTATGCTGAAAATGCAACGAACAAGGGTATTGGGGATCTCGTTTGCACTGTTACCGATAAGAATACTCGTATGGAAGAAATTGAGACTGAGTAGTTTGGACATAACTCACTTTACATGAGAGTAGCCAAAAATGCGAATGGCACCAAAAGCCAAACGCCTGTGCAATCCAGACTGCTCCACAGAATATGCAAGCATCAAACTAAACAGAAACACCATCACTGAGTCCTGGAACACAATGCGAACACTTTTTAGGTAGATCTAAAGATTAACTCTTTATTGATACACAGCAATTTGCTACTAGAACATTATTTAAAACGTGTGGTGTGTCACAAAGGGTGGTCTTATGATACAAGACTTTTTTTTAAGATGGGAAAATGCTGTGCGTTTTCCCGTTCCGCCTTTGGGGGCTGGCGGAAGGGGTATGCGGGGCTCAAACTCGCTAAAAACCCCACCGTGAGCACTCCTGGCCGCCCAGATGTTGGTGGGGGCGGGATGGGATCGCGGTAGCATTCTACCATCCTTTATGATACAAGCTATGCTGAGCACATGGTAGGTATATTTATTTACGCATTTATTTATTTGTCCTAGGATTCTCAACTAAGTAAATTTAATTACGAAATTCACTCAAATTAATTACCATGGCGTCGCTTTATAGGAAGCGAAATTGAGCAGGAGCAGCATCGTAGAAAGTAAGATAGCACACAATTAACGTCGTCCCTCACTGTCAATAATGTCAACAAATCTTTCTGTGAATCTCATAAAAAATTCTCACACTTACGTTGCAATAAACTGAGCACACTACTGTACTGGTCATCAACCCGATGAAGGGAAATACAACGCACGGTAGGACGCTAGTCACCGCTAAAGGGATGCATTCTGTCACCCAGAACACGGCCATATTTATAAGTGTGAAGGCACTCCAGTTCCAGTGCTGGAAAAGGTAATTCAGTCAGTTATATCAGCCTTTCACGTTCCCACTGCTGGCACTCTGGCCTTCTCTCAGAGAGCAGTATGGGCTGTAATCTACCACGCTGGCCCAGTGCGGGTTGGTAGATGTCGCATGCCCTTGAATGTTGCAGTTCTTGGGCATGCCGGTTTTCTCACGATGTTTTCCTTCGCCGTTTTGAGCGATGGCAAATCCGCACATAACTTATTAAGTCATAGGTGCGGGGCCGAGAGGATTCCAACCGTACGGACACCATCGCTCCATCAGTTTTATACACCTTAGGTAATATTACTACAGAAACAACACTAATTAAACAATATGTACCTACCACCTACCTCTGTTGGTAATGGAAGAACAATAGGCAAGCATATGAGCGGAGTGACTATTATAATTACGCCACGCCAGTGAACTATCAAAAGATACTTCAATCTTTCGCCTATTGTTAGGTCCGGTTCTACGTCTCTGCTGTAAAAGAGGACACTTTTTTTAGTGCTTTTTAATTAAAACCCAAATCTATGTAGTTACCAATTTTTAAAAAACGTGTGGTAAAATGTAAGTGAAACTCAAAGCCAAAGCTTGTACTTCGATGCGATAGGTGCTTGGCGACAGATTCTTATCTTGGGAGTGGTAAGCGAGCACTAAAATAAGCTCTACGACCAAGCTATTGTTTATAACGACGGTTTTCCTTTAGCGTAAGCTCATTGCGAGATTCAAGTGTACGACGGGTCTAATACGTACGAGTCGTAGGACGGCGTTCTTCTATATATATTCGGATTCTTCTCTATAAAGAGGTAGAGTGTGTAGAGATAATAAACACTATATTAAAGGAAAAAGAAAGGATGGGAAGAACAAAATGAAGTTTCCCTGCTATCAAAGAAAATTATAAATCTAAGACTAGGTTCTACCTAAAATAATTTATTATCGCCTGCAGTATTGTTATTGAAGTCAAAAATAAAAAGTCCAGCTTGCTGGCTCGTAGGATCTTGTTTACGTGAATTAATTTATTAACAGATTGTATTATTTTTTTATTTAGTAACAATGCACTTACACCATTTTAACAGATTATTCATTTAAAAAACCTCTAGTTTCACAATAACATTGAAAAACATGCAGAAAAGATATGTAATCAGATAGTAACACTTTTGAATTGTTTTTATGCCTGACAGAGCCAGGCAAAGCCACGGAAGAATGATTTTTATGTAATAGGTACTATTTTAGCGGAGAGCAAAGAGAATATACGCGGTTGCGAGACATAGATGTAAGAGACTGATGTTGATGGGTAGAATTATTTCTCAGGGAAATGATTTTTAAATATTACTATTTCACTACATTTTCTCTACGTGGTTGAAAGTGGCATCTAGTTTCACCTGGATTGGTAACTGCTGAAAATGCTCTACCACCGAGCTTCGGTTTAAACACTATATTTTGCCTTCACAGCTCATTGTAGGATTCGTTCCTATGGATTGCAAGCCGTGGTCACTACCCAGCCATCATCTCTATCACTCTCCACTCGATATGTCCATTAGAACGGGTACAACTGGGCACATCAGCGGTAGAGGTTGGCGTACTCAAATCGGACCTCAATCGCTAATATAGCACTCGTTAAGCAATACCAAATCTTGACCCAAAATGACAAACACCTCGCCCATCATCATAACTACTAGGAACTCAGGCACTGATTAAACTAATAACGTCTTACAGTTAAAAGTCAACCTTATTTTTTAATCGGTTCAGGTTAATTTGGTGTCTAAGGTATTGATCGTCTTTGAGGCCTCCCAGTGAGGCACAAATGGCCAATGGTCATTTTCAAGCGCTAAGGATAATTTCATGTCTTTTTCTATAGATATCATCATCATCATTATCAGACTATTATGTTACCACTGCTGGGATTATGCCAAAACCAACAGGGACTTCATCCAGACAATAAATTATTTTAGGTAGAACCTAGACCTAGATTTAGAGAAAGAGTACCTATGGGCCGTAATCTACCATGCTGGGCCAGTGCGGGTTAGTAGATGATTATAATGTTTCCCTAGATATATTCATACCTTTATCTCTAGCGCTAGTTTGGGCACCCACTCGAATAAGTATCGGCACATTACATATTTAATCAAGACGTATCGATTAGTGTCCGAGTCCCAATAAGGAAAATCAAGGTCCCCGTATATATTGGAACTTGCTTGTTTATTTATTCCAGTCGAGTGCCTCCGGAAATAAGTCTGGATGAAGTCCCTGTTGGCTTTCATCACATAATATGTTTGGATTTTAGATGTGCCACTTCGTCGCTTCAAGAAAATGCGATGAATGTCTATTATGGTCTACTTAGTTCTAAATCCAATGAAGAAACATATAGAGGAAAACGGAAAGAAATTTGTAAATTAATGTGCAAAGCAAAAAAGCTTGTAAAAACAAGCTTTTTGAATACCAATAAAACATTATTTTACTACAAATAAAAACTTCACTGGAGTCCCAGCAGTGGGAACATGGAAGGCTGATAATGATAATGATGAAAAGAATTATATTATTCATTTCATAGTGTTCATTCTATTAACACGTTCTTTTTTATCTGTGTTTAGTAGGTAGGTACTTTACTCTGTACGCTTTCTGTACTCCACAAGTTTGTCCTTTCTGCGCCTTATATAATCTACCCGAAACCCGTAGTCTTTAGTATTAAGGTTTGCTGAGTCTCGCGACCGTGGATTAAGACGATCAGACCTGTTGGACTCATTAACTATGGTACTAGGGTAACTATGGTATCTCATTTTTTACGTTTATTACGGTTTTATGTCGTTGTTAAATCTATTTACTAACATATAACTGCTTATCCAAACGCATCATGTCTTTGCTAACAGCTGCCTGCACTTCGTAGCGTTATCCTAGCGCAAAGCATGTGTGCTTAGAGCAAATACATGATCTTGTCCTACGCTAGCTACGAGTACGCGGGTCTACCCTGACTCCATCTCATACCTTTTTTTCTTCTTACAGTCTAGCGTTTGATCAAAAGTTACCTGATGTTTAATGACGATGTAGTAGAAGGCGGCGCCACGCTATACCTGTATCAAGTGGGACTGTCGGAACACACCGATATGTGCTTGGTCACAGATTCTCAGCTCGAGAGTAGCTAACCAGGCGAGCACAAGAAAATGCCCTACCACCAAGCTATGGTTTTCCTTCAGTGGAAGCTCAAGCTCAATGAAGGACCCACGACCTACGGAACGTAAGCCGATGTCACGATCACTGAGCCGTCATCGCCTAAAACTGATTAGCGGCGTAAACTCAACTCGGTTGCGAGAGTGCGCAGTGTGTAATATGCGAAGTAGATTGGTAAGCGATCAAATTTTCCTGGGGGTTTTCAGGTACTGTAAAACTGATATCAGAGTTGGGTTATGTACTCTTACGTTTGTTGATAAAAATTCACTCTCTCTAAGACCAGCAAGATATTGTTGTTTTGTTTCATAATAATGAAGAGTAGATCTATTTGTCATTGATCATAGTTGAGTCCTGATCACAAATCAAATAGTGGATCCCGATATTTTCAACACCTGACACTACTAGGCTTGGTTTCTAATAAAAGGTTAGGTAGTCGCAGCTTTTATTCTCAAGTGAAGAATCCGTTGCCAAGCACCTATCGGCCAAATGGCGCCAAATTCGATATTGACTTGTGGTCAAACTGTACCAAGCAAGATGTGAAAATATATGTTATAACGGGTTAGATATACAAGATTATGTTCTTACTATAGAATTATAGGTAACAAGAAAGTTAACAGTGTTACCTATTCAATACTAATCAAATGAATCATCGTATTGAATAGAATACATTCCCATTTACCCGTTTAATGCAAACTCAGCGTTCAAACTGGCACGAAGTTTCAAAGTACCCTCTTTGACATAATTTTTTCTCTTACCTTGCCACATATTGCGACTACTGCAAACGGTAGTCAGTTAAAAAGCTCAGGTGAATAAGTTCGTACAAATGACATAGCAACGTTATCAAATCTGTGCCACAGCCTCCCTCTGCCGGTATTCGGGTAACTGCATTAGTGTTCCAACGATATCGTACGTAGTACGGATTCCGTTTGAAGCTATACATTTTCAAACAGAATTTGTACGTAGAATCGCTTCGTGCTATGAAATGTTAAGAAATAACCTGTATTATGGAGCATTTTGAGTACAATCGAAGTGGCCCTGCTACCAGCAGCCTCATCCCGCAGGGGTCACCTTAGGCCGATTTGGAAGTAACGAAAACATATAAAAAACGCTAAAAATAATTAAGGTCATATTTTCAAAAACTGGCTTGATGTTCCTCTGGAGATTGTATATTGTAAAATATTGGTAGTACCTACGTGTATGAGTTTTTGTTACTTATGTATCTGGGGAAAAAAATTATAGGCACTTTGCAAATTTTTTCAATACTTATTTAGGTATACATTTTTGTTTGCATTACTAAAGGTAAAGGTATTGTTGTTTTGAAGGTATTGTGTGCTATGTAGATATGTATATTATAGAAGTATTTTTTTAACCGACGTAATTTCCACCAGAAAATAGTTGAAATTAGTCTCCAATTATCTCTAAGTCGTCCTATTTGTAACAGCTGCTTCTTTATAATAATGTTTTTTTATAAATAGTAATCGTACATGAATATAAGCCTCTACGATTACGCTTGGACGGCCTATATGGCGCAATGGGCGAACTGCCAACTGCGAAGCGTGAGGTCGCGGATTTAATTCCCGTTACGGAACAAAATTACGGAATTAAATACGCAAGTAACCTTTTATTCTGTGTGTGGGCATTGAGGATTCCCGATCCTTGTAGTTTCTGATATTCTACATATATATAGTTGGAGGTCTGACGTATTAAAAAAAACTTTTAATGGGAAGTGAAAAAATCTGTATTTATGTGCAAAAATAAATGGCCGAGTGTTAATCTCGCAAAAATTTGAAAAAGGCTCGAGTGATGCGATGTCTTTTTTGCCTTTAGCGGTTTAAAACAAAAAGAAAATTAGGCAATGACAAAAGAAAATCTGGCTATTTTTGAAAAGTTGGGTCAATAAATTACATAAAGTGTACATCGAATAGTATGAGTTCGTTTTATAACAAGGATCGTCAAGTAAACTGCAAGCGTTGGTATGACTAGTATAGGCAATAATACAACACAAAGCAAAATTGCATTCTGACTTTGGACTTTATCACCAGTACTTAAGATCGAGATAGAGCACCATAAATGACATGCCAATCTCTCAAATATTCTGAAAAAGTATCACGTTGATTGCCCGCGAAGCTTCGAGGCAGTCAATAAGCCACTTTTATTCTATTTTCGTCGAGCGAATGTAAAAGGAGGGCTAGAGGACGTTATGAACGCTTGCTTTTACATATTTAGATGGCAAATAGACAAACCGACTCCAACGCAACTGAGAGAGCGCTGGGAAATATTACACTTGAATTTTCTACGTACCTAGTTGAGTTTTTGTACGTGTTAGCACAGTATAAAGGGAACTAGCTTTTATAGAAATATTAGTTGGGTCACTTTCTTTTTTTTATTACGTACAGTTTACAACGTAGCGTTTGACCACAAGTCACCAGATGTTAAGTGACGATGTGGTCGAAGGTGGCGATGGCGCCCCGCTACACCTGGATTGAGAACTGGCTCTCAAGTAGGACTGCGGGTACATACCGATGGGTGCTTGCCGACAGATTCTTAACTTGAGGATAGTAGCTAACAAGGCGAGCACTAGAAAAGGTCCGACCGCCAAGCTATTGTTTTTCTACAACGCTCAAGCGCTTTGATACAATTTGCCTCATATAATTTAAAATCTCTTTAACCAGCAAGTCACTTTGTAGTCACCTCCTGCACCTACAACTCTACCAGGTTCCAGCTTCGTGTTAATTCCAGTGTAACTTTAACTCTCGGAAAGTTTTGTTTTCAACTTTCAACACTCTAGCAACATAAAGTTGAACGTCGTAGAGTTTATACTTTACGTTATCTTGAATTAGTGACAACGCTTGTACTTGCCGTAGTACTATATCTATTCCATGAATTGGCTTCGGTTCATCATCATCAGCCCGTATCAGTCCACTGCTGGACATAGGCCTCTCCCAAGGTACGCCACTGAGCCCGGTCTTCGGCTCTTCTCATCCAACTACTGCCAGCCAGCCAGCTTCGGTTAATTTCAAATTAATGTATGCTCTAGGCTGGTTAAGCTCGTGAACAAACTTATTAGTCTTGTACATTAGAGACATTTTTTTTACTTCTCACAAGGTAGTGCTTGACCACAAGTCACCTGATGTTAAATGACGATGTGGTCGAAGGTGGTGCGCTACACCTGGATTGGGAACTGGCTCTCAGGTGAGGCTGTCGGAACACACTGATAGGTGCTTGGCAACAGATTCTTAACGTGAGGGTGGTAGCTAGCCAGGCGAGTACCTACTAGAAAATACCCTACCACCAAGCTATGGTTTTATCACGACGTTTTTCCTTCACCAAAAGCTCAAGCTCAATTTAAGATTCGAACCCAAGTCCTACGGATCGCAAGCCGACGTTACTGCCACTGAGCATACTATACTATACACACGATACTCACGGCTGCACGTTTGAATCAACAAACAATGTTTGCTTGTTTCTACAAATCCAAGAACAAGCAGATTGCTGTTTCTCTGAATGAAATATCTCTATACAGTATACATTTAGATAATAATAATCGGAATAACGCCCATACAATCATGAGCATAGCTCTGACATCTAACTACGATTCCCTGTATCTAGAGCATCTGAGACTACTGAGATCGAGGATACACAATACCCAGACTTGCATATTTTTTCTATGCACATACATTTGTCCTGTAGCGGGAATTGAACCCGTAATCTAACGCTTCGCCGTAGGCTGTTCGCCGTTTGCGCTACATCAGTCGTCAAAGTATAAAAGGCAATTATTTTTTTCATTGATGATTTACGGCCAGTACCTACCTATCCATCTACGGTTTGTCTGATACCTAATCAAAGTAAGAAAATTTAACATAAGCTAAGCTCCTTAGAAGTAATATCTAGTAAGCCAAACAGCGGAAAGATACGTTATTTTAAATGGCCATAAGTCAATATGGTTTCTTACAACTATTTCTTGTTTCGATTTATTACCAATAGGTACAGATATCATCAATCAAAATTCTCGTGACAAATTCTGGTGCTACGCCAACCGGATGAAGGAAGTCGTAAAATGCCTGTATATCTTAAACGGATCCAACTTACAGTTTAGATTTATGACTATTTACTTCACAACGTTCACATTGGGCATGATATTTATCTCTGAAGTCTTTTTTCATAGAAATGCTCAAAAAGAGGTGCATTTTTGTTCCGAAATTCATATATTTCTCTGATCGATTCCAATGATTTATTTTTATATCGCGTCTTATAAGGCCCTTTTATTTGCTACCTCGTTGGAATCATAAAGATATTAATAAGAAGAAAAAAAAGCATAGTTACAAAAGCTTTACTACTAAACTCTTTGCACTTCAAGTATACAAAAATAACACTTCCTATTTCAATCCAATAGTTAGAATGGCTCGTCAGTATAATGAATTGCTAATTAATAATCCTGAATTAGATATCTTTGATCCTAAGTTAAACAGTTTTATAAAAACCATTAAAGATATCCTCCATCCCAAACCGGATGGTTTGGACGCAGCTGTTGTGCGTCCAAACAGTCCATCCCATAGATAGTATTAAGTATTTAGTTTGTAAGCAAAATTGATTGTACCGTGTTGGGGTGCCCATCTGCAAGCTCATCTCACCCGTCTCGATACTTATTTACCTTGTTTTTATGATTACACATATTTTGAGTTACAATCCAGTTCAGATTTTGTCTATGTTATATTTTGTTTAAGAAATTGATTGTAATTTGTCTTGTGTATTAAATAAATAAATAAATAAAAATAAATAAATAAAGCGTATGGAACGACGCGCTAAAAAATCAATTGGTAACGAGGCGCTGGTTGAGAAGAGATTGCAGAGCCTTTCCCAGCGTCGCAAAGTGGCAGGTCTGTCGGTTTTCTACCGGTTGCATTCTGGCGACCGCTAGGGACTGGAACTTGCTCCCTGCTGCCTTCTTTCCTGAAGGATGATCTGGGTCTCCTTAAGTCAAGAATGAATAGGCACCTCATGGGTCAGCGTGATCCACCCTCGACTGCATCGTCACTTACCATCAGGTGAGATGTGTTCAAACGCAGGCCCATAAAAAAAGCATTTGAATAAGAAAGTTAGTTCGCGATACAGCCCGAAAGAAATATTTTACTAAAATCTTCGAATTTATTATCTTCTTTCTTTCTCTTACTATTTACAGGGTAGCGTTTGCCGCCGCCACTGCGTTAGCAACTACGCACTCGTTATTTCTATTCCTTGAAGGGAAGGAAATTGTAGGAGACACCAATATTTTTCCTACATATTAATTTCCGCAAATCCAATTATCCTCAGCCGATAATATTATTACGCTTCGGTGGTAGGTACAAAGCGGGGTGAGCGAGCAAAACATGGGGAATCATTATTATCAATAGAGCCGCGTCAAGGCTTCGTATTTTGTAATACATAATAAGTTTGTATAGGTAACGATTACGTCAATTGCATATTACGATTTACGAACATTACTAATGAAATAATCATAACAAAGTTTATGAACTGGAATAAGTTCAGAAGTGGGATGTCACGTTATATAAAAATGCGAAAGTAACTCTCAATCTGTATTTCTTTTTCTCTATCTTAACCTATGAAAGTCATTGTGACAAGTTCTTAATGTTTACTAGTTGAGTATTAGAATAGAACTTAGAACAATCTAAAAATAACACCCATTACTAATAATACCGATATTAAAAATATATATTTTTTGATGAAAGGCGCCTAATCAGTCTATCCTGCGCCACCTCCTGCCAGTCTTCCGCCTGGAGTTCGCGCAAAATAAAACTCATCGTCCAACATAACCACGTATAAAGAAATAGAACAAAAGATCATTGAATTGGGTTTCTTTTGACTCATTTGCCATTTAACTGTTTTAAGTTAGTTACTTGCTACTTTAATATGTGAAATCACTAATAAATAAAGCGCATTACTTGTTTATCAATTTATTTTCAGTGTTGTCTCCTTTGCTTACATTATTCTTGACATCAGCATTCAACGCTTTCTCTTCCTCAACATAAATGTCTCCTTGAAGTTCAATTTGAATTTCCTTTAAACTCTTCCCCTTACTTTCGGGAACGTAGAAGTAGCAAAGACTCGCGCCTAAGAAAGCCCAGGTTGCGTAAAAAGTGAACACGCCGCACAGTCCTACTGAATCTTTGATTTGCTGATAGCTCTTGACCGCTATGAAGTTAAATAATCCCCCTGACACGCTGACCATAGACATGGCTATAGTTTTCACATTCATAGGGAATAGTTCAGCGGGGACTAAGTAACCCACAGATTGGTAGCCAAGCATGGAGATGATTACAGCTATGATGATGCCAATGAATGGTGTGAGGCTGTACGGGTAGTTGCCTCCCCGTGTACCCAAGATGCCGTAGTAAATTGCAATGCTGACGAGGAACACGCTGGTTGCGAAGAAGGAGGAAATTAACAGGGGGCGTCGCCCCAATCTGTCAACCAGCACCGATGACATAATGCCTGAAATGAAAGCAAGCTTTTTTATGTGTAGGCTCTACTGGGTTAGTGTATTCTGCCAATATGGAGTATTGAATTGTTAACGAAATGATGATGATGAGATGATATTATGGCCCAGTTACAATCCGGGCACAATATTCGTGCCCCTTTGTGGTAAAAAAGCGGTTTAAAATCTCAATAAGTGTTACCAGTTTGTGTGATGTTTTCTTACCTGATAAAAATCTAACAGCTCCGAATATGATGAGTGCCGTTGTTATATTCATTCCAGAATTGCTCTCTAGTAATATAGGACCTATATAATTCTGAATTGCATGTAAGCCCGTCATGATTTGTGGCACTTTTATTCCTGAGAAAAAAATAATTGCGTTTAATACATAATATATGTTTCACCCGCGTTGACTACATAATATTAATATTATCGCAATAAAAAGTATCATGTGTCCTAGCCCAGACTTCAAACTATCTCCATACTAAATTTCATCAAGATTGATTTAGCGGTTTAGGCGTGAAAAGGTCAAAGACTTTGTGTATGACTTTCCATACTCTACAACAAAAAGGTAAATATGGTTACATTTTATGCAAGTAGTACTTCTATAATAATAATAATAATAAATAAATAAAGGTGCTGGATATCAGTATAGAAAATAAGTAGGTATACGTTATTTTCAACGTTTTTAGTTTTTGTTTTTTTTTAATGGCGCGGTGTTTTTTTCGGCCATCTAACAGTTAATAATACTTGCCAGCAACTATCAGGATAGCTTTTCGATACCTTTTGCCAGTTATGAATTCCATAAAGGTATCAGATCGACTCATCTCTATTCTTACATGATTTTGCATCTGTGATATGTTTTCTTCTAAAACCTGCAATTAATAGAAGTACCCTTCAATCTGAACTCATAATAACTGAAACAGTATTTTCAGTATTTGCAACTAAAGAAAATAATAGTTTTAGAGTTCCGTACCTCAAAAAGAAAAACGGAGCCCTTATAGAATCACTTTAATATTCGTCTGTCTGTCTGTCTATTAAATACTAGACTCTACGGTTTCTTGCAGCTGTTAAAACTTGTAAGTCAACGCAATTAAAAGATAGGACCGCTTATGTCGCATATTTTCGCATATTTTGTAATTTCACAAGGGAATCAAAATCTATAAGGTTGACCTAGTCATAAAATGTGGCATGAAGAATGTGGTCTTACAGCACTAGTAAAGGAAAAAGTCTGAAAGCCGAAAACATGTAGTTTGATAACAGAAAGGCAAGTTTGTACGAAACCCTCGATGCGCCAGTCCAACTCACACTTGGCCAGTATTTTTAAGGACACTTACGTCTTCGTCTCGAACGCCGGTTAGTCTCTGCAACGTCTTCTTAGCAGCGTCCACTTTTCCCTCTTTCAGTAGATAGTAAGGAGACTCAGGGATCCACCAGCAAACAGCAAGGTATAATGCTGGAAGAGCTAGCAGCATATAGTTCAGGGTACGGTATGAGACGAAGGCTCCCACGCTGATTACCAGCAGACAACCAAAACTCATCATGAAGCGGATGGCTAGAGACAGTCTACCTCGAATGTCTTTGTCAGATATTTCAGCAATGTATAACGAGGTTCCCTAAAAACGGTTAATTCGGTTTAGTATATTACGCATTAGCACCCTCAAGTTAAATAGAAGCTGTCGCCAAGGACCTATTGGTGTGTTACGGCAATCTCACGTGAGAGCCAGTTCCCAGTTTGGGTAGAACGTGGTGCCATCTTCGACCACATCCTCACTCAACATCAATTGTGACTTGTGAGCAAAGCTATTACCCCGTAGGTAAAAAAAAATAATCTTGCGCCATTCATATCACACTCACTCTATAGAGTAGGTACATTCTAATGGAGTAAGATCATCGAACTGCTGGTAGGACAAAATGGCAGAGAACGCTTATTATAATACAGGCGCTCGTAGCGCAGCTGAAGCGCTCGTAGTGGAGCTGAAGCGCTTGTAGCGGAGCTGAAGCTCTCGTAGAGGAGCTGAAGTGCTCGTAGCGCAACGTACTATATAATAATAATATATCTATTTTGCGGCAACGTTCTCTACAATCACTACTTTGAAGATAATAGGTAGGTATAACGCAACGCGGCACGTCACTATATCAAGATACGAGTATTTTATCATTATCAGGCAGACAATACCTACTAGTTTTATTGTTTGATATGATTTTAACTATCTAATCTATCTATCAATGTTGGCAGTTCATGTTGAAATAATAAAAATATGAAAACCGACATCTAAAAATTTGAATTGTGTCACTATACAGTGCCCTTCAAAATAATGAAAATACTCGGTTAGTTTATTTATGAATTTGGTAAGAATATAATGATTTTAAACCTGAAAAAAACACTTACGGCTACAATCATTCCATTACAACAGCCCCATAGAAATCTGCCAGAAGAAAGTATCCAAGCCTCTCGAGCCAGTATCATGAGGATCTGAAAAAACTTATTTATGTATAAGCTGGAACATTATACTTACTGTTTTTTACTTTCTAGATGGAGCTCGATAGCTAAGCTAGCTAGGCCTGCGAAGCAGGGGCGCGTCGCTAGTGCTATACTTGTTCTTTCAATAGTAAATCAAATATCAGTTTACCGTCCCAACTGTAGCCGGTAACGAACTTCCAAGAATGGTAATCCGTCTTCCGTATTTATCGCTGATGATACGTGATGCACAACTGCCTACTACGAAGCCAATAGATGATATGGCAACCATCCATGACACTTCGGCCTGGGAAGAAAAGGAAAATTATGGTACGACTATATCGAGAAGGCTCTTTAATTGTAAACTAACTCGAATTTCACTAAACCCATTATCAATAGGATGTATTTTAGGTGTTCCTTCAACGAAACAATACAGATTTAGTATGCCATCATGAAACGTAGTTTAAGACTCCCTGCGACTAGATCGAGCAACAACTTGCGCCGAGTGGTGGGCAGTAGTTGGATGAAAAGAGCCGAAGATCGGGCTCAGTGGCGTACCTTGGGAGAGGCCTATTTTCAGCAGTAGACTGACACAGGCTGATGATGATGGTGATTATGATGACATCATAATGAATAGCCTATTACGTTCCCACTACTAAAACACAGGTCTTCTTTCAGAGAATAAGGTAATCTACGATACTGGCCCAGTGCGGGTTGGTAAATGTCGTCCCTTGAATGTTGTTCTTGGATATGCCGGTTTCCTCACAATACTTATCTAGATATGTCGCTATGCCATGAGGCGTCTCATATACATATTGCAAAAGATTTAAACTTGTCTTGCTTTTAGGTACCTAGTGGAAATAAGCTATGTATGTACCTATGACTCACGTTAGTAATCGAGAAGCCGATCTCTTCGGCGGTAAACTTAGGTAACACAGGTGTGGCCCACGAAAACGCCACGCCTTCGGCAAATGCCACTGTGGATACTGAAAATCAAATATTAATACATAGTATAAAAGAAATAGCTAGAAAAACCTGTAGTTTCATCTAAACGTACCGAATATCATTGAGCTATTTGCTTGAATTGGTACACGGACTAAATTTTTCTTATATCTAATTTCACCAATCGTCACCTTTAAAATAGACCTTTAAAAATAACTCACCAGCACTTACAATCCAATACTGCAAACTTCTGTCTCTGTGACTTTCCATATTAAAACTGTTCTAAAAATGATAGTACCGAAAAAATACACCTATTACACGCCTAACTAAAAAAAATAGTACACAACGAATAATTTACATTACATTCATTTTCCTTTTCCTAATTTTTATTGCTCTGCGTTTTTTAGAGACAACTGTGTACATTCGAGAACACTAACTTTTAAAATACTTATCTATTATTTGCTATACGGATAAAAGTTTGCGCGGATGACGAAGTTTAATGGCGCATCCACATATGCCGGCGGCACGGCCGGTACGCGCATCTTCATTTCAGTTCAGCGTCAAGGCAGCATGAAAGCCGGCATTTGTGGATGCGCCATTAAGATTGTTTTATCTACATCTCGCTTTCTAAACTACCTACAAAAAAAGAATAGGCGTAAGTATAAATAATGTCATCAGGTGACTTGTAGTCAAATACTACACTGTAAGATGAAAAAGAAAGAAGTTGTTTTTGGTACTCTACTTGATTTACGCATCTACGCATGGCAACAGGCGGGATTGCGGTCAAATGCATAACTATTTGCAGTAAAAAAAATAAAAAAAAATATTAAATTATTGAACATCATAGTTATAATTTACTACACAAGTAGTAAAAATTCACTGAAATCATGTACCTAATTAATCCTTGTAAGTATTACAAACAAAGCCACTGACACTAACAGTTATCTTGTCATTCTAAGCCAAGATAAAAAAACTAGCAGACTGCACACTTCGGTATGTAGGCTCATAACTCTTCATTGTTTTTCTATTCATTGACTTGATGATAAAAAGGTACCTACTTAGAATTTTCGATACTACTGAACAGTTCAGCATTACAAAATCAAGCTCAATTTTTTTATGTTTAAAAGCAAAAAACACATCCTTAAAATTTTTTGAGAATATATATTACTTACATATTGTACATATTGTATTCAACAGTTTCACTTACTATTATAATTATCAAACTTAAGCTCATTCTCCAGCGAAAAGGTTGTGGGAAGAAAAAATATGATATTGAGTAAATACTACTATAGATACTATACGTAGGTAGTACGAGTATTTATATATTAGGAACTTTTGTAAGACTCTACATATAGTGTTACTTTAAATGGGTAGGTAAAGGCAATAAAAACAAAAATGTTTAATAGTCAAAATTAAATATAATATTATTAAGGTATCTCTATATTGTTAGATTATTATCTATTAATACTACGATTTCAAACGAGGTGATTCATCATTTTCCTTAAAGTCGTTCATTTCTGCAGTTTCAGATACAAGTTCAGTATTCGCTTTGACCTTTTCATTGGCGTCATAATACAGATCCCCTTGCAGTTCGAACTGTATCTCCCTCAAGCTTTTCCCTTTCGTTTCAGGCACATTCACATAAGAAAATATTGCTCCAACAAGAGCAAAACATCCAAAAAACCAGAAAACTCCATACAGCCCACTAAAATCCTTTAAAATTTGATATCCTCTAACAACAAAAAAGGTTAATAAACAAATGAAGAGATTCAAAGAAGTCATGGCGGTTGATTTGACGTTGAGGGGAAATATTTCGGCGAGGATGACGAAGTTTATGGTATCGAAGCCTAAAGTGGAAACAGTACTGAACAATATCATGCCAAATAGCGTGATGTAACCTAAGTAGTTAGGAGTCCTGTGCATGACTTCTTCGAAGAAAAATAGGACTCCAAGGGAAATAAGCGTGAGAGAAGCACCCGTGTACGTATAGATTAGGAGCGGACGACGGCCCACTTTATCAACCATGACTGATACCAGCATACCTGAAATATTATCATAAATTAATTATTGGTAACGACGAAACTTCTGAAATTAATTGTGCAATAAGAGCGCTATGTTGTGATGAAACCACAGCTTGGTGGTACGGCATTTTGTAGTGCTCGACTAGCTACCACTCTCAAATTAAGAATCTGTCGCCAAACACCTGTCGGTATGTTGCGGCACCCCATTGGAGAGCCAGTACCCACTCCAGGTGTAGCGTGATGCCACCTTCGACCACATCATCACTTCAGCATCAGGTGACTTGTGGTCAAACGCTACCCTGTAAAAGTATCTAATAAAAAAAATACTAAAACATCTACACTACTGCCACACTGCATACCTACCGTTCGTCGACATGGAACAAAAAACAAAGGTATATCACCACTGTTTCGCCACTGCTTCTCACGTTCTTTATCTTAATTTATGAAGAGCAATAACATTACTTACTTGAGATGAACCTCACAGCGCCAAACACAATCAATCCTGTAGAAATCGAAACTTCAGAATGTGTCTCTTGTAATATCCTTCCCAGATACTGTTGAAGTGGAATCGATCCTGACATCAGCTGAGTCAATCTCAGACCTGCAAGTTAGAAAACAAACCCCTTACTTTATGTCGAGTAAAAATGCGAAAGTTACTTTCTCTTCCTCTGTATGTTTGTTAACTTTTCACACCTAAACCGCAGAATATATCCTCATAACTTTTATTGGAGATTGTTAATACCTGTGGAAGGATCAGTCACGTGGACAGTTTATGGCAATTAAAAATATACAATTTTTTAATTGCCATAAACTGTCCACGTGACTGAAATTACGAAACACAGCTAGATACCTATCCTATCCTATCCTACTAATATGCAAAAGTTTGTAGTGAATGTTTGTTACCACGTATCACCGCGACTACTAAACCGATTTTGATGAAATTTGGAATGGAGATAGCTTATACCCTGGATTAACATATAGACTTTTTATCTCGAAAAACGTTCCTGCGGGATAACGGGAAGACGCGGGTAAAACCATATGAAAAATAAACAAAACAAAAACGCACGCATAACAAAATAATGACAGACCAATTGAGATAACGATTGCTTTCCGATACTGTTTTCCAGTTAACAGTTCTTTAACGGTTTCAGAATGCTGCATCTCTTCTGTCACATGTGACGTCATCAATTTCATTTGCTCTTCAAAGATCTAGAAGATAATATAAAATTAACAGTCTGGTACACATACTCGTAGAATAGTAATTGAACGCGTTGAATGTATCCTTACTTATTAATCTACCTACGCTACGAAATATAAAAGGATCTCAAAGATTCAAAGATTCAATTATGGACCCTGTTGGGCACAACAACATTACTTAAAAACTAGAGGAGAGGAGGAGGATCTGAGGTCTGATATCTAATTTCTAGTATGATGCTAAAGGCATGTGAAGATCACTTTATAAAAAGTGTCTTTAAAACTCTGTACCTGAAAAATGGTATCTACGCATAAAGGATCACAAGATCACATGTCCGTTTCTCCGATTATAATCGTAATTACAAAATATATTTGTAGTCCAATCCAAAACGAAACAAATTATATACCTACCTGAATGAGCAATACTCGACTAGACCAATTTATTCTTTTCTCTCAAGGGATTCAATTAAAGCCATTATTATTTCACCCCTGTCTACGTCTGGTAAGTAGCTAAAACAAAATTTGTCAGTGCAAAACCGGATCATTACCTTTTTATCTTTATAACCATTCAATTTCATCAGGGCTTCCTTAGCAGCATCAACTTTCCCTTCTTTCAATAGATAGTATGGAGACTCTGGTATCCACCAGCAGGCTACAAAGTAACAGATTGGTAGGACAATCAGCATATAGTTCAATGCCTGGTAGGAAGCTAAAGTCCCCACAACAATTACGAGGAAAGCTCCAAAAGTGAACATCAAGCGGTTGACAACGGACAAGCTTCCCCTGATCTCTTTTGCGGCTATTTCACTTGTGTATATCATTGCTACCTGGAAAAACGGTGAACGAATATTAGTCGAGCATTAGTCGTGCGGTCAAACGAGCGTACAGTGGACGGCCGAGTGGCCGTCGCCCTGTCGGCCATCCAGGTATCGCCGGAAAGACGAAGACATGAAGGATTTGCGCGAGTTCCAGGTCCAGGAGGACTGGCCAGTGACGTCTTTTGTTATCGAGGGCCAAGACTCACTTTGGGTCGTTGCGCCATTTTAGTTAGTTAATTGTGTCGATTCGGTTTTGCATTTTCTAAAACTAAACTAAATTTGACAGGTCTAACAGTAATGCCATCCTTTTTTTACTTCAGTGGTTTGAAAAAGACAGCAATACTATTAGACCTGTCAAATTTAGTTTAGTTTAGGAGAATGTAAAACCGAATCGACACCAATACCGATTTTTGTTCCATCGCTCAAAACGGAGAGGGAAAACACCGCGCTGAAACTGGCATGTCCAAGAACCACAGCATTCAATTGCATGTGACATCTACTAACCCGTACTGGGTCATCGTGATAGATTATGGCCAATAAATACTCCTTTTGACAGAAGGTCTGTATCTCAGCACTCAGCAGTAGGAAGCTGGGAACATAATAGGCTGATGGTGACCCATATTTTTAGGTCAACGGATATATTGAATTTCTCATTGCAGTTGCAATGCTGACAAAACATTATTAGTATACTAGTTTGTAAGTTTTTGTTTTACTGATTGAATAACGCCAGCTCCGAGCCCCCAACAAAATCTCGCCAAGCAAAGCATCCAAGCTTTTGTTGCGGTGGTGATAAATATCTAGAACAAAAATAAATGGATAGGTAAGGCTGGCCATACACGGACAGCCTGAAGTAGTCAGGATCGACTGCTTCAAGCTGCGACTTCATAGCGACCTACTGCAACTGCTCGAGCGGTTCGTGTATATAAGTACGTAGAAGTCTGTAGTTCACTATGCAGTCGCTGCTTGAAGCAGTCGACAGTTGACTGCTTCAGGCTGTCCGTGTATGGCCAGCCTAAGAGATCATACACATTAAAGTAAATTCAACCTAATTTATGTTATTGATGAAAAGTCGTCTGGGAAAGTACCAGAACTTTATCAGCCATTCAACTACCAAGCAGTAGTATGCAAACATTACTATGTTCCGAATTGAAATTCAATGAATAATCATTAACAAAACAAATGGAAACATAAGTTTCCAGTACAGGCCATGATGACGAGCGCAGTGTTTTGACGCGCAGGATTTTTAACTGATGATATTCAAAATTTTATGTGGCACTAATTGTAATAGGCAAGCGTTACGCTTACCATCAAATGAGCGATATGTTCGTCTCGTCAGTCAGTCACATAAAAAGTACCTATTATGTCAAGTGTGCATTTCGTGAAACAACTAATTATTTCAAGGAGCAAAAGTAACACTAGTGCCTTACCGTTCCGATTATAAATGGGAAGGCACTTCCCAGCAACGTAGCTCGCCTCCCGATTCTGTCAGATGATTGTGCGAGTAAACAACCAATCATCACGCCGGGAGACATTGTTGACACCAACCAGGATATTTCAGTCTGTGTATTAATTATTATCAAAATGAACAATTTACAATCCTACTATCCTACTAAGAAAGTTTGTGAGTCCAAATGTATTTATGTTTGTTTGACGCAAAAACTACAAAATGGATTTGAGTGAAATTTGAAATGGAGACAAAAAAGACTCCTGCGAGATAACAGGAAGACGCGGATGAAACCGCGGGGCGTAACTAGTAAAGGACATATTTTTGGGAAAGAACTTACTTCTGATAAATGTATATTAGTCTCTTTGTTGTGATACTTGGGTATCATAGGCGTGGTCCATGAGAATGTTGCACTAGCAGTCATAGCAGCTAATGCCACTGTAACGAAAACAAATGGGTTGCTCGATAGATCTAAATAAATAAATAATTGCAGGGATGAAAAGAGGAAATTTGAACTTACCCGCAAACGCAACCCAATACTGCACATTTCGACGTTGATTCATTTTCGTTCACAAACTGCACCACTGATGATATGTCAATAAATGTGATTTATTTCACATTATATCCATATAAGTTTATAATAATAATATTAGCAGTTTTTAATGAATAAGTTCAAATTATATTACTTATTTGTGGAGCATGTTCTTACTCGTTCCATATAAATAAATAAAATATCATAAACCACATAACAGAACTATTTTTAGTGTTGATAATATCAATAAGGTCAAACAGAGTGATAACAATTCTTATAGGACAACCAAAAATAAAAGTACCTAAGTGTTTGTAACAGTTACTCTGTTATCTTATCACAATGAGAAATCACCTTGTGAAATAAGTAATGAAACTCAAATAAGATGTTGATCATTTAATCCTGTTACTGGTACTATTACCATATTCCAGTTATTGTATTTTTAAGGACGTGATATGAAAAACAACGGAAACGAAAGTACCTACATCTTCTGAAATATCATTACATCACTGCAAGAAATCCTTAAAAAGTATGAGTATTCATTTCTTCCTTTATAAAGGTAAAGACTACATAGGTCTACTTTAACAGATCATTTTTCCTGCTGACTTTTGAAGTCTATATTAGGCAAATCTTTTAATTCTTTATTCCTATCGTCTACTTTCTCATTATCACTAACAACTTCATTAAGATTTTCACATGCTTCATCATCATCGTAATCAATGCCTTGCAATTCAATCTGAATTTGCCTTAAACTCTTCCCCTTAGTTTCAGGGACAATTACGTAAGAGAATATACCTCCTATCAAAGCCGATATGGCAAAAAACGAAAACACTCCATACAAGCCAGTCAAATCCTTGAGTTCTTGGTAACCCTTGACCATGATGAAGGTGCAACAACCGCCGAAGATGTTTAAAGCGGTCATAGCGATAGACTTGACATTGATAGGAAATATTTCAGCGGTAATAACAAATAATAAAGAATCGTAGCCAAGGGTAGAAATGACGTTGGCGCAAATTATGCCTATAAAGGAGATGTAACGTAAGGGGTTGTTGGATTCGAAGTTGATGCCGATGACTTCCTGGCAGTAGAAGTAAGAGCCGGAGATGGCGAGGAACACGCTTGAACCGATGTATGAGCTAATGAGGAGTGGTCTTCGCCCAACCTTGTCGACTAGAAGCGATGAGCATATACCTGAAATCGTTAAAAACTTGTTTATGTATCAAAAAAGAACTCTTATCACTGACCAAGTTTATGGAACTGAAAAAGACTAAATTGATAGAGATTTTTTATAATCTTACTTGATAGAGTTTCACCACAATTTACTTGCTGGTAAGTGACGATGTGTTTGCTAACATATAGTAGCCAGGTGAACATTAAAAAATACCCTACCTTGGTCATGGTTTCATCACGATATTTTCCTTCACCGTAAGTTCAATCTCATTGCAAGATTCAGACCCACGACCTAAAGATACTAAAGGTACACTAGCTGACGTCACTACCACCGAGCTATCATAGTTTCAATGCCACTTGAGGTCTAGCAAAAGACCAACAGTTTTAAACCAGTTAGTACAAATAAAATTAAAGGAAACTTACCAACAATGAACCGGACAGCTCCAAATATGATAAGCGCAGTAGACACTTCTATATCTGTCTTGCTTTCTTGCATTATACGTCCTAAATACTGCAGAATAGGAATTGAGCCAGCCATTACTTGTGTCAGCTTTATCCCTGTAACATAAAAAAACAGGAGATAATTAGGCAAGTTATATGCTTAGCGTGGGCATACTTTCCGCTTTGAAGCTATATGTCCCACTGTCCCCAAAATTTCTCTAAAATGCCCCGCTTCGACAAAACAAGATATCCGTTGCATCTAAATCAAAAAGGTGCCAAAGCGGTGCATCAAGTAACTATTATTTTTTTGACTGCTCAGTAGTCCATGGTCCGCGCGTCACGAGCTGCAACCGGACCGTTTCAAGTCCTGATAAATTCAAGTCAGAGAGAAGGCGATTGTTGGGTTTTCCATGACCACGTTTTTAACCTAGTAACATTCTTACTACAAGACACTCTTGATTATCTGTGTGAATTGGATCTAAGTAGGTGTAAATTACAGAAACGTGATCTATTGTCATCTGATGTACTAGTTTTTCCTGCGGCTCCGCCGCATGCGATCGGAATTTTTCATGTTTATTGAAATTCTGGTACTATTCCTAAACATCATCTTGAATAGGTACTTTTGCAACCCTATATCACAGCGCGATTAACATATCCTAAGCTATCCAACAATATAAAATTCAGCAAAATCCGTCAAGTATTTCAGTCTGTTACTATGAGTCCAATAATTAAAACAACAAAAGTCCTACAACCAAAGCTTTGAATTCAGTGACGTTTAACGACACCACATTAAAAATACCATGAGCAGGAATCAACTTAGATGGATTTTAGTATGAAAATTGAACTGCTGATTAAATTAAATTATTTATATGTCATTTACCTACAGAAATAATAATAGCTTTCCTATACTGCCTTCCGGTGAAGAGTTCTTTAGCCGTGTCTGAATGACGCATTTCCTTCTTCACGTTGGAGCTCATCAAGGATAACTGGTCTTCTAGAACCTAAAAAACACATAGTAGTGCTTGTGAATTTAATTTCAATTCCAATTCAAAGGAAAATATCGTGAAGACAAAATTAGCGGAGGCGAGGTTCAGGCGTGATCCGGTTTTTTGTATTGTTTTATTTACCATATTATGTTTTCACACACGTCCCATACTAAATCTATTCTGTGACGCTGGTTTGTGTATAACTATGAACAGGTTCTCCGCATCATGACGTCACACCTCCGCACTTCCCTTATTGAAGACCACGGATCTGACAATCCATCCATACCATGTATGTGTATTGTGTATGTCTCTATCCATACTTTTAATGTTAAAATTAAATGAAATGCGAAAGTAACCTCTCGCCCTGTCTCTTTGTCTCTTCGTTACCTTTTCACGCCTAAACCGCTAAACAGATCTTGGTGAAATTTGAGATGGACATAGATTAAGCCCTGAGAAAGGACATAGGATACTCTTTATCGCCATAAAATGCAGTCCACGAGGGTGAAACCACGGGGCACAGCTAGCAAGAAATAACAACAATACGTCCTCGAACGAAATAAGATCCAATCCTCACCTTTTCATCCTTATATCCCCTCAACAGCCGCAGTTCTTTTCTTGCATTATCCACCTTCCCTTCCTTCAACAGATAGTAAGGAGTCTCTGGTATCCACCAGCAGGCTGCAAAGTATACGATTGGTAGCACCAGCAGCATGTAGTTGACGGTCTGGTATTGGAGGAAGGGACCTATGACCATGACGAGGAAACTCCCGAAGTTAAACATGAAACGGGTTCCAACGGCGAGGGTGCCTCGGATATCTTTGTCGGCTATCTCGACAAGATATATTGATGATATCTAGAAGATGGACAGAAAAGAACTGTTTAGTCAAACCGGCTGATAGTAAAACACGAAAGTTACAGTCAGCGTTAAAAGTATAGCTGAACCCGTCCAAAGAGTACCAGATCAACCACGTTTGATGTTCGAAATTCTTTATTGGAATACTAGGCATGTTTAGCAAGTTTTGGCGCTGACTGTAACGTACGTTGCAAAACTTACAGTTAAAAATATTCCACCTCCGCATCCCCAAAGAAACCTCATTATGTATAGCATCCATGGTTTGGTGGCACATACCAATATTACCTGGAAATTTTAAATCTCTTATTTTATTTATATTCCTAATTTTCAGACTAAGCCAGACGTGATCTAGTAGAATGAAGCTGTAGAATGTGTAACTTTCTTTGATAGTGTAGGAGTGCAACAAAAAAGGATTTTATAAAAATCTTATAAGGGGTCAAATGGAATTAAATAAGAATGTTCATACTGTTCCGATAATAATAGGTAGCGCACTGCCCAATAAAGCAGGTCTTCTGCCAAATCTGTCTGCGATAAAGCTGGTGGCCAGACTGCCCGTCATCACACCTGGTGACGACATGGCTGCCATCCAAGATATCTCCCTCTGTGAACCGTGTACCAAATTATATGAGCATGTAAAGAAGCATCATCATCAACATCATCAGCCTTATTACGTTTCCGCTGCTGGGACTCTACTCCTCTCTCAGAAAGAGAGTGAGAGTATGAGGGCCCAGTACGGGTTGGTAGTTGTCGCATGTCCTTCGATGTTGTGGTTCTTGGACATGCCGGCTTCTTCACGATGTTTTCTTCACCGCTCAAAGAAGCTTCCAAGACTGTTAATGAAATTTAGTTTAGGAAATGAAACTTTACCGTAACGGTTATTATTTTTTGTTTGAACTATGGGCGCCTTGAATTATTATCATTAGGATTTTGGGCTTACTATTTAGGCGTAGCATTAGATAACTAGAAGTTGCTTTGTAATGAAATTATTCGTTACTTGTTTTCAAAGACATGTGTGATGCACCTTACTTCTGTTATAACAATGCCGGTCTCATTGTCGTGGAACTTTGGAAGCATGGGAGTACTCCAATAGATGGACACACCGCAAGTCATCGCGGCTATGGACACTGAAATTGTAACAATAATACTATGTATGTTAATAGAATCACCGTCACCATTATCAACCGCAAGAAGTTCTGAACATAGCCCCCCCCCCCCCCCCCCCCTTTGAACGCCACTATAAACGGCTGTCAGCTTAGCCATTTGCTTCCATCGCGTCGGCACGATGTTCTAAAAATTTAGCAAAAAAAGTTATTAGTAGTCTAACACAATACATTATTAATTATACATTATTTAGTAAACTAGGGGTAGAAAAGTTAGCTATTATTAGTTCATAATTATTAAATAATCACTGTATCTACTACTCTCTGAACCTAATGTTCATTGTTCCAAACAATTAAAGAAATATGATGTATTTGTAGTTCTGAAGAGATTTTAACTGGTCTGATACTATATTCATAGTATTTTTTTTAAATGTTATGTAAACTAATTACTTAGAATAAATACTAACCTGCCAGTGTTGCAAAATACTGCATTCTTCTGCTGCTACTAACTTCTTCCATTTTAAAGAAATAATATGTTGGATTTCCTTATAATTACTTATTACAGGTTAGCATTTGACCACAAGTCACGTGATGTTAAGTGACGATATGGTCGAAGGTAGCGCCACGCTACGCCTGGACTGGGAACTGGCTCTCAAGTGAGGCTGCCGTAACACACCGATAGACGCTTAGCGTGGCTTGATGACCGATTCTTCTCGCGAATATGACTAAAAAGAGGCCACTGAATAGCCCGTGCTGAGATACTTTAATTTATGATCTGTTTTGTCATTATATTAGCGACTTATCGCCAATATCTCGCGACCTTAGTATAAACACGATCGTGAGTTTTGGGGTGTTACGTATTCAAATAAAAACATTGTGACATTCTATAATTAGTTAAAATGATAGGCAACTGATTCATTCCGAAATATTTCGTCGTCATGTTAACTCATCTATTTAATTTTATACTAATATCTATACTATACACTACTACTATACTATACTATACTCTATACTACTATATATATATACCTATATGGTAGATAATGGTAGGTATTTATTCTTTTTACATTCTGTACTAACACTATAAGAGATAAAATTTGTTTGTTTGGATTTCGGGGGTAATCTCCCAAACTACTGATCTGATTCTGAAAATTCATTCACTAATGCAAAGCTACATTATCCCTGATTGCTATTATAAGCCATGTGTTACTGTGATAAAGTAGGGTTTTCAATCACGATCACAATTTGTAAAAAAAGTTGGTACTTAGAGTGTAAAAGAGATAACTGACTGCTATAGCAGCTTACGCTGGCTAAGGTTTGCTTAGAGTTGATGTAATGCATAGAAGAACTGTATTTTTCTAGTCGGTCTACAAATAGGTCCGTGACATTAAATTATCTTCTTTTATTATTTAACATTGGGAAAACTTTTAGTTGTCAAATTTTTTGCTTTCTGTGTGAAGTCAGGGCGGATCGTTAGTCAAGTTTAAGAGTTAACTACCTACCTACGCTCTTATCACATTTAGTATTCTGTCTGTGTCCACCTAAATCAAGCTCTTATCACAATGTGACAAATAAAATTGGTCTCGATTGTATAGACTGAAATCCATGCGCAATTTAAAAAAAAAAAAGTTTGATTAGATACTTGAGTAAATAATTATATTTTTTAAAACATAAAAAATATAAATGCCTTAAACTTACAGATAGCGGTACAGTAATATAATATCATGCGGGGTTTACACTTTTTATAGTGAGATTAGAGAAAACAGCGTCAAAAAATTTTGTAGTAAATTTTAGGGCTCCATATTTAGGTTCCCGGAATCTCATCTAAGTTAGTGTCTCCACAGAAAGAAGAGACATGCGTCAGTCTTTAATAAAGCTGTTTGTATATGTTTGGTTGAGTCTTCGAGCGATATCAGAAGTCCAATTTTTAACTAAGTAATGATAGAGATTTGAATCGAGTTGTGTGAGTGACTTGGGTGACAATGGTAACGTCGTCGTACGCAAAAAACATAATGCTGGGGCCACACTAAAGTCAACGTCAAGGGAAATGTCAATGCCTATGATCGCGATAATTATTGCGTTAATAATATAATTAACGCAATTATGTGAGTGGCTACACTTGAACGGTCAACGTAAATGCACTTAAGTTAACTTCAAATGCCAATGCGAAAGCCAAACATCAGTTATCGCGCTATTTAACGGCATTTCCCGTTAGTGTGGTTCGAGTATAAGAGGAAGCGGGTAGATAGATACGTCTGCCCGTTATGATTTCATCGATTCTAACCGCAGAAACTTTTAGCATCGAATTGAAATATCGAGAACTCAAACAAAAACAAATACATGGTAGCTAAATATCCCGTTTCAAAACCTTATTCTAATCATAGCTATTTTCACATATACACTTGTACTGTTATCATTATTATAAACATCCTCTATACTGAATGAATACCTTGTTATGAGTTTTGTGACCTAATTTTGTCAGATTCTTTTTATAACTTTACAAAGAGAGGCGAAGTGAGTAAGTATACATACCCTGTAGCGAGTTACAAAGGTAGTCGATTATGATTTCGTATACAATTATTCAGATTTCAGCCTACATAATAAGGAATAAAATAATAAATTACGTAAGAACAAAGTCAACTGGTCATTTGATGACCAGACCAGCGGGCTTATTACGTAACTTGGAGAGGTTCAAGAAATGGTGGTACTGAAAATCTATTCTGTGGTAATAGTCGAAGCTCAGTCTGGTATTCAAATGTAAAAATAAAGCTCAAGCCGATCCCCATCCAACTTACGTCATAAGCCCGCAGCGTCGGCCTTGGGGTAGAGCGAGAGGAGCGGCCGCTCTGGGCGCCAAAAGACAATCTTTCTCTACCAATAAAAGAAAAAGACCGGCGCTGGGTCATTACTGACCACAGAGATCATCATCATCATCATCATTATTCTTGATTATATATAACCACAGATCAAACACATAGTACACGCATTACATTCATGCATATGACACAGACCGCCAGACACATCTGACAGCACTCTGGAGTACACACCAGAATGCCCTTTGCTCCTAGACATACTCTCACCCAAAGACAACAATGAGAAACGCGGTGACTGAACAGTCTAGCACTTAGGGCTTCCCACACAAAACTACGAATTCGCATCGAATCGCAAATATCTGCGAGCTCGCACGAATACACCACAAGAACTTCCGATCTGAGCATATAATTCACAGCCTCTGTTATTAACGTTACATGCCATTTCTCAGCAGATTTATAACCTAGCCACTGAGAAGCGGCCGAAATAATACAGCAGACACCAGCAAGCAGCTGACTGATATATCTACACCTAGTTAACAAGCCCTTAGGGCATTTAAATGCTCAAATTTTGATCCCAAGCGAGTTGACTCCAAAGTAGTGGGTAACAACTTAAGCACAAAACCCTTCCAACATTGATGGAAGAACCAGCCACTTGAAGTTAGCTACTGTCATTTGAAAACAGATTTGAGGTACCTAAAGACTACAAAAATATTGACTAGTCAATTACGGATGTACAGACAAAAGAACACACCCTACCCAAAATGCTCATTTGTTTACACCGGATTACTAAAGGATAAAGCTTCGAGAACTACATTTCATATCCGTACATTTCTTAAATAAGGGGTTTGTAGAGCTTAGAAAATATACAAATAACAAAATACAGCAGTTAGTTGGAACACTGCGTTCGAGTGTTGTTTAACAACGATTGGAAGAACTGATAAACAGTTTCTTATGTGCTAACATGCTTAAATGTAAGGGCTAATACTATTTAGTCTCATTCGTTCTAAGCAGCTTCAATTCCGTACCTCCATCTTCGTCATTAGCCTCTCTAAATCCATTCACACCATTTGAGACAACAACATTCAACTTCACATCAGCTTCACCATACGCATCTCCTTGCAGCTCTTTCTGAATGTCATTCAAATTCTTCCCTCTCGTTTCAGGGATTACTACATAAGTAAAAACAGCACCAGAAAAAGAAACCGCGGCGAAAATCCAGAACACACCTTGCAGACCTCCTAGCAAATCCTTCATGGTCTGAAAACCTTTACCTACGATACAGCCCAGAACTCCTCCGTAGACGTTCAGAGAGGTCATCGCTACTGCTTTGACGTTCAACGGGAATATTTCGGCTGGAATGACTGAGGATAGAGCGACGAAGCCGAAAGTGGATATCACGCTGGAGAGCACTATACACGCGAACTGAATGAAGCCGTAGATAGTGAGGGAATCGTGGTCGATGTCGATCACGTTTAGAAGGAAGAAGTATAGGCCAACGATGAAGAGGGCTAGTCCGGTGCCGAGGTAAGAGCCAATGAGAAGCGGACGTCGTCCCATCTTGTCTACCAGGAACGATGACACCATAGCTGGAAAGAACAGTGTAACTATTTAGTCAATGGGTCTTAGTCAAGATCTTTAGTCTGTATAGAAATGAGCAAATCAATGGGGAGGAAAAGTAACAATTTTTTCACGCTAGGTGGCACATCATCGACTGTACCTACCCAGATTATTTCTTCACCTTGATTTGACATAACATCTGTCAACTACAAGTCTTCGATTGGTGGTCTACTATTTGTCTAGTCTCTCCAAGGTCTAGATTGACTCTTTGACAATAACAACCACGGGTTTAACTTGACGCAACGTCGTAAACAAGGTACAGTCAAGTGCCATCTACAGAGAGGTTTGCGTGTGTTTTCGTGTACACAAGGTTGTAACAAAAATACAGTTATCTCAAATGTGACATCTTATGGATTGGTTCCAGTTTGTATAACCATGTCCAATTACACTAATGTTGTAAACCAGCTGTGTCCCGCGGTTCCACTCCCGTCGACTTAAGTTTTTGTTACAGTGGCCGGCAAACAAGTTGAGCTATGACCTTGGTTACGCAGAAACGATTTTAGATCGCATAAGTGGATCGAAAGGTTCGCGAAGGAAGTTGGCCGAAACGCGTGCGCCTAATTGGTTAAGCGTTGCATCCCGCGCTGTGTCACGTCACGTTAGCATCCAATCGCAAACTCGAACGGAAGTATACACATGCACGAACTTTCCCCTTCTACGTCACTCTCACTTTTGGCTCAACTTGTTTGCCGGCCACTGCATACCTGCTGAGATCAACGGCATGCAGTACTTGAAAGAATCTAAGGCTCCACTTACAAACAACGGAGGTCATGACGCCGAAGATAATGAAAACCGTTTGTTCGTGTTTCTTCTCCAACTTGCTCTCAATCATGATGGTGCCCAAATACTGCCTGATGGAAGCCCCGCCAGTCATTATTTGTGTAAATTTTAAACCTGAAAGAAATCAGATAAAAAGATTTTCATGCGCTCGATTTTGATTGGCTTCATAATTATGATGTTGAAATGCACTTCTGGCAAGCATGACACTTACCATCAGGCTAGAGACTTGCTTGAAAAGTATCTTTATTTTTGCATTTTACTGATCAGAACTGACCACATGTTACCAAATCAAATCAAATCACTACTAATATTATAAATACGAAAGTAACTCTGTTAGTCTGTCTGTCTTTCACGTCTAAACTACTAAACCGATTTAAATGAAATATAGCGATGATGGCTCAGTGGTATTGACGTCGGCTTGCGATCCGTAGGACGTGGGTTCGAATCCTACAATGAGCTTGAGCTTTCGGTGAAGGAAAACATCGTGATGAAACCATAGCTTGGTGGTAGGGTATTTTCTAGTACTCGCCTGGCTAGCTACCACCCTCTTGTTAAGAATATGTCGCCAAGCACCTGTCGGTGTGTTCCAGCAGCCTCACTTGAGAGCCAGTTCCCAGTCCAGGTGTAGCGTGGCGCCATCTTCGACCACGTCGTCACTTAACATCAGGTGACTTGTGGTCAAACGCTAAACTGTAAATAGTAAAAAAAAATTAAAAAAAAAATTGGTACCTACAGTGATAGTCTAAAGTCTGAGAAAGAACATAGGCTACTTTTTATCGCGATAAGCTGTAGCCCACGCGGGTGAAACCGCGGGGAAAGGAAGGAATCGGTCTTGGAAGGTAAAACTTAGTAGGAAAGTCAGAATTTTTTTCTCAGTGTAGTTTAAGTTACCTACCTGCAGCGACGATGATGGCTCGTCTATATTGCTTCCCCGAGAACAGTTCTAGGACAGTGGTAGAATGACTCATCTCACTTTTGACGCCTGCTTGCATCGTCGTCAGCTCTTCATCTAGCGTCTGGAATAAACAATTATACGTAGGTACTCAGGTAACTCAGGACAGACAACTAAAATTCAATATTCTAGAATAAAACCCTACTTCCTACTTAATATTATAAGCGTGAAAGTTTGTGAGTATTGATGTGTGGATGTATGGATGTTTGTTACTCTTTCACGCAAAAACTACAGAACAGATTTGAGTGTAATTTGGAATAAAGATAGCTTATACCCTGGATTAAAACATGACTACTTTTTATCCCGGAAAATGTTGCTGCGGGATAGACGCGGGTAAAACCGCGGGGTGCAGCTAGTCTAAATATATATTGTAACTCAAAGGTGACTGACTGACATAGTGATCTATCAACGCACAGCCCAAACCACTAGACGGATCAGGCTGAAATTTGGCATGCAGGTAGATGTTATAACGTAGGCACCTGCTAAGAAAGGATTTTGATTAATTCTACCCCCAAGGGGATAAAATAGGGGATGAAAGTTTGTGTGAAACTATGTCAATTTTAAACCGATCGGGCTGAGACTTTGCATTCATAAAGCTGTAGCCGACGCGGGTGAAACAGCTAGTAATGAATAAAAGTCCTATGGCAAAGCGAATTGTATAATCAGCTATAATTCTAGACAATTTATTAGTTACTACGCACTACACCTGATTTACTACCACGATTTACCCTGATTTGGGAATTCTTGGCGATAGATTCTTAACTTCTGGATATATAGTAGCTAGTCAGGCGAGTTAGATACTAGAAAACGCCCTGCCACCAATCAATGACCTTATCACTATTTGCTTTCTTTCGCCGAAAACTCAAGCTCATTAAGTATAATAGTTAAATAAAGTAAGGTAAAACAAAATGCTCGTTACCTTTTCATTCTTATATCCACGTAGCTTCTTAAGCTGTTTCTTCGCATCATCCACTTTTCCCTCCTTCAAGAGATAGTAAGGAGTTTCCGGTATCCACCAGCAAGCCACCAGGTATAAGAACGGTAGAGGCGCCAGCAAGTAGTTTAGCATATCGTATGTCAAGGAAGGTCCTGAAGCCATGACCAGAAGGTTGCCTAAGTTGAAAGCAAACCTAGTGAACAGTGCCAGTGTAGCACGCAGGTCTTTCTCTGCTATTTCTGCAAGGTATATTCCTATGACCTGTAATATAGAGACGGATTTCATTAGGAAATTGACCACACCAGTGTTTCCCAATTAGTGGTACGCGTACCCCCAGGGGTACGTGAAGTTGCATCAAGGGGTACGTGCGGCTATCAGTAAAAACAAGAACAATTTCCAAAATACTTTGATTTGAAGATAATAAATGTTATTGAAACTGACTTATTTTTTTTATTTATAGCTGTGCCCCGCGGGTTACCCGCGGTTTAAGCCTATCTGTTAATCCAGAGTGTCAACTACCTGTATACCAAATTTCATCAAAATTGGTCCAGGCGTTTGAGCGTGAAGAAGTAACAAACATACACACACACTCACAAACTTTCGCATTTATAATATTATTAGTGTCACTGCTACAATAAGGGGTACGCAGGTTTGAGGTCTTTTTTGAAGTGGTACGCAGCAAAAACTAATTGAGAACCACTGGACTACACTAATCCTATCCTACTAATATTATCTATAAATGCGAAAGTTTTTGTGTGTGTGTGTAATTTTTTACGCGCGATTACATTTTCATTTTGTTTTGATTGAATCGGAGAAACGTCCACACAGCCTGAGGCATGCATGATGAATGACTTGATAAACCATTCGCTGCGAATGCCTTGTGGTGTCAGCACGTAGCTTTAGATTACTCTATTCTGGCTAACATACGCAGATTGAGTTGACAGATGTCAGAACCGTTTTCCTTCTGAGTCAAAAGGGAAGGAATTGTGATTCAGAAGGAAAACTAATTTAATACAAAATAAGGAAGGAAACGGTCTTGGAAGGTAAAGACTCAGAAGGAAAGTACAGAATTTTTTTACTTACACCGCTTATCATGCCGGTACTGCAGCTCCACAGGAAAATAGTGATGCAAAGCGCCCAGCCTTCCAACGTGAACACTGCGATCAGCTGAAAATTCAATAAAAGCAAATAAAACACCAAACTAAAAACAAGATACCGGTTTCACCCGCCAAGGAAATTTCCACAGGGGTTTATCACCTTTGACACTTGGAGATAGTTTAGTCGAATTTCGCAACAGTATCCCACTTCCTACTACTAATATTATAAACGCGAAAGTTTGTTTGTATGTATGTATGTATTTTTGTTGGTCTTTCACGCAAAAATATTTGGATTTTGATGAAATTTGGAATGGAGAAAGCTTTTACCCTGGATTAACACATAAGTTTTTATCCCGGATAAGAGTTCCTGCGGGATAACGGGAAGACGCAGGTGAAACCGCGGGGCGCAACCAGTATACCATATAGCTCCGGTGAATGTCTCCTACAGTCAACGATAATATGTAGCTCTAGCTGATCATGCTCAAGTTTCATCGCAGTACTAAAGCAGCGATGTTTCAAAGATTCAAAGAAAAATTTTCAAAAATTTATTATAGCCGCTATTCTCTTCCAGGCAACCGTGTGGCAGAACAGAGACTTTATTTAAAAATGATGGAGAGTGCAAAGAGTTTAGTTGATAAATTATGATAGGTGTTAACCGTTCCGACAGCTTGTAGTGGAGCGCTGGCCAGGATGGTGGCGCGCCGCCCCAGTCTGTCTGAAGTGTACCCCATTATGAAGCTGCCAACTATAAAGCCGATGGGGTTAACTGCTACCATCCACGATGTACCACTCTATAAATAAAAAAAAACTATGACAATAAACCTTCATTCAATTTACAATGTAGTACGCAAAATAATAAGGTTCAAGTTATTTAAATATTACAGGTGACCCCTACATTGTTTTGAGTAGTATAGATTTAGATACCTATAAACATACATAGACTTACTTCAGTAATATCAACATTGGTTTCGTTACGTTTAAACTTTGGTATGACAGGTGAAGGCCAAGCGGAAACCGCTCCAAGAGCCAAGAAAGCCAGTGACACTGAAAAAAAAAGCATAAGTAGCTATATCTATAATAAATATGTATGTAATTAAAAAACTAAAAAAAAACACGCTTTTATCACGCACTAAAAATAGTAGGGGAGCCCATGATGCTAAATGTGGATTTACTCGAGCGTCGCGGAAACCTATTAGATTTGGTAGATTAGATATTAAGAAGAATAAATGTCCTATAATGTTTCCACTTTCAGCGGTGGGGGAAGCTTCCACAGATCTTTGTGGTTATAAAAAAAAACTATGACATAACATGGACTCAAGTGTGTAATATACTAATATATTTCATGCTCCAGAATGTCTCTGATATGAAATATAATATAATAATCAGTCGGTTTGTATGGTGTGTGAGTGGCCATCCACGAGGAGGTAAAAAAAATATTGCTCTACGGCGTCAAATTTTCAGAGTGGGGGGTGTTCAGTGAACCCCACAGATGCTCCCATTTCTTAGACTGACGATTTGAAAGCGACACCAGCTCTTAGCGAATCTAAAAGTTTCCCCTGAGCTTACCCACCAATGTTAAGGGCTCATAATGGCTGGAGGTGCTCATCAATATGTAAGGTATCCTCCCATATATTAATCTGACGCGCTCGAGTAAATCCCAAAATCCCCTCTTGGGCTCCCCTACTAAAAATACAAAATAAATAATTAAACTGACTTGTATCCTAGTCACAATTTATAAGAAAAAAATAAGGACTCTTTTTAGAACGGGGGCACAGAATAGATATAGTGACGTATCATAAAATGATTTCGTCTATTAGCTTTCTTTCAAATCATATGCTACTAAAAACCAATAAGACGTCATACAAACAACATAACAGTACTGATACAAAACAAAATAACAAAAATTCTTACGAAATAATTATTCTCGTTCCCTTCCCGTATAAAGTACCTAAAGCATTTGTCGTACCTATTTCTTGTAAACAAACAGCCAGACAACATTTGTGTTTCCTCATTACGGAAATAGAACTGAGAAGTAAGTAGGTAACAACATAACAAACTCATAAAAATACTTACAACAAAGTGTCACCAGGTACTGAACTTTTCGACTCCTTTGCTCCATTTTAAACAGCAATATTATTCTGCCAGCAATATCGCATAAACAATCTTTGAGTAGGAAGATACTTAAAACTTCGTGTTTAATATTTCCGCTAAATTCTAGGAACTGTTTGTTAAAAATTCAATCTTCCCGCCTAACTTCCGGTCACGTCCGTCATCGATCGATTGTTGGTGCCGAATGTCGGCTGCCAGTGCCACTGCCTGAATAAAAAAAGGATCTATGCAAAAAGGTATTCCGTAATACTCCCCTAACCCCTGGAGAATAACTGCAGAGTTAACTTTTTTTCTTGGGTACTTTACCCATACCTTTAGGCAAGACGTAAAGAAATTGGGGAAGTCCTTTTATTTTAATTCGATGTCCGATAAGCAAGAATGCAGTAAGAATGTTACATGCGAGTGTTATTTTTTTTGTTTATTAGTTTACGTTATTGGTAGAAATTTCAGACCGTGGCTTCACTCTACGCCGACGCTTATTGTAGCGTAAGCATAGATTAGATTAGGTACCTACCCTAATCGTATCGTACGTAGCATTTCCTGCCGACGCCGACGGAACCCCGAGATAAAGCTTATGATTGGTGCTAACCATAACAGCTGTTCTCTGTTCATAGGAACTATCATACTAACTCAATACTAATTAACAATTAACAAAGGTTTATCATCATCTCTTCAACCATGTCGCTGGGAGGGCCGGGTGGTGTAGGCGGGCCCCAGTTTAGTAGCAGCTGTTGGTCCACAGCATCAGGCCAAAGGAGAATAACCACCACAGCGCTCCACAGAACAGTATTTTGTTATAAAGGGAATTACTGTCCTTATACCATGGGTTCCAATGTAGGCATGGAACATATATTAAATTATTTTACCATTAGAAAAAAAAATTTATAAAACTACTAGTTGCGACACGCGGTTTCACCCGCGTCTTTCCGTTATCCCGCAGGAACCCTTATTCGGTATAAAAAATTAAAAAATGCCAAGGTATAATAACGTATCTGCATTTCAAATTTCATCAAAATCGGTTTAGTAGTTACGGTGATCATCATTATCAGCCTTTCACGTTCTCACTGCTGGGACTCCGGCCTTCTCTCAGAGAAAGAGTATGGGCTGTAATCTACCACGCTGGCCCAGTGCGGGTTGGTAGATGTCGCATGCCCTTGTTACGGTGATACGTGGTAATAAACATTCACACACACACAAACTTTCGTATTCAGGAATAGTAGGAATTAGTAGGATTTAAAAAAAGGTACAAAAGTGCTTCCATTTTTAAAGTTACAACCATTATTCTCCAGATTTATTAATAACAAAGACTTTTTACTGCCACCAACATACCCCAGAGAGCCTTGGAGTTTTTTTTTGAAAAACGTAGTTATCTATTGAATTTCAAATTATTTCGAAACATTTTTAACGCAACTCTGGTTTCGTATTCAACGTTATTATACTACGTACATAATAGAAATTGAAAAATTATTTTTGGGAGAGCGGAAACGGAAGTGTAAAAAATTAGAGTATAATAGGATAGAGAAGTTGATTAAAATCAAAATCAATACTCATTAAATTCAAATGAAGTTAGGTATGAATGGTTAATTAATTGTTAGTTTAATTATGTACAGTTAAAACAACTCTATATTAAAGTATTTAAAACAACTGTTCTTCTAGATTTATATTTACAAAGAGTCAAAAAAAATTTAATCAGCATTCACAACAACAAAACATTATAAAACAATGCATCACAAAGGTTAATTTTACTCTTTAGAGTCGGTTCGGTAGAGTCTAGGTTACTTACTATTTTCTAATTGTGGAAAATAGACTCTCATAGCTATATATGTTCCATGGACAGTGGACACTGGAAACTATAGAAAGTTATTGAGGTTATGATAGCTACAACAAGTAACATGATAATATTATCATACACATTGTTTGTTTTTTGTTATAAAACTGAGTGAGCCGGGTAGCCTCTCTCTGACTGACGTGCGTGAAACACTCACACAGTATCACAGATCAGAAAATCAGAATTCAGAGAAATCAGAGGGAGGGCCACACTCCACACTCAGTTCACTCACACAATACTCTCACACAGCTGTCTCTCCATTGTTTGTCTATGGTCACTGTCAGTCTAGTCTAGACCGTCAATAGCAAGGTTGATTAGCACGTTAGCAAGTACTAAATCTATTTTGTGAGCACTGTCCAGTGACCACAGGTCTAAACTCTACAGCACGGACGTTGAATGCATAGGCTCTACAGCAAAAAAATCTGGTATAGAATCTAGACACATAAGTGTACTACTGCCTACCCTATGTTGCTTTCTTTGCCTACGCACCAATGTAGAAATTCTACCATTGCCTCCGCTAGAAGTAATGGAGTGTTTTCTGTGCAAAAGCACCTAGCAGCTAGCAGGAATATAAACCCGTCTACTTCAGTGTCTTCAATTTTGTACATCGGTTTGTATCGAGATGCAAGTAAGAATAATAAATATTGTTTTTAGCTCTCTTACGAATTTTTTTTCATTTATCTACCATCACATCGTGGCGAAGGAGTTTTTAAACGCTTCTTCAAGTGCCGTCACGACCCGTCACGTGGTATCGAATTCTTTTCAAGGTAGGTAGAGTAGGTATTATAGGTACTTTCGATTTCTTCCGCGCCCAATTCAAATTCAAAGCATGCTGCGCTATTTTGTACCATTTTGCTATGCTGCGCAATCATTTTATCGAGGTCTGGTTCTCAGTATGAGTTTAATGATATTATGATAGACTTACCTACTCAGTCTGATTAACAGAAACCGTATGTGATATAGTTTTATATATTGTTTTGTAAAGAAGATATACCTAAATTATTATTTTTTCTATTTACGTTTTTCACATTCTCTTCGAAACAAACCTATTACGTACGAGATATTCTAGATAATCAATTTTTCAGAATTTTTTCTGCATACACGTTGCAAGACGGTCCTTTTTTTTATCATCTGTAGCACCGAATGAAATGCCATCTGAAATGTCAGTCGTTATTCGTCAGACTCGCTCGTCAAGTCGTCAGTGTCGCCAGCTCGCCACAAAAAAAAGAAAGCTTGTCTTGTCTTGTCTATGCCTCTGGGTAATTTATGTTCGAAAGTGTCGTGGCATTCATGTAAAAATTACTAGAATATCACGAATTTCATACGAAGTTCGCCATGTCGGAACATGTGTTGCCGGCCGAAGAGCCTATAAAATTCATAGCTCCTGTAATTCAAGACAACCCGACAGGATGGGGTCCTTGCGAAATGCCGGAGCAGTTTCGCGACATGCCTTACCAACCCTTCAGCAAAGGAGACCGCTTGGGCAAAATTAGTGACTGGACCATGGTTCAGGACAAAAAATACCAGAGTGAGCATAAATTACTCGTAAATTATAATAATATGTTTAGGTTCAAATTCTCACGAGACTTGTATTGTTTGAGGTTATGATGACGTTACGATTGCTCCAACCCTCCAGCCGTAGTCCTTCGACCTCTTTCCATTGCTGCGTTTTTAATTAACAGTAACTTCTTTTAGATTGAAGTTTTTGTGTTGTTTGTCTCAAAGTAGTTCCCAGAACTTTTGCAAACAAGCAACACTACATTTAGAGATAGGTATGGAAGCTGGATTGCAGGATTGCTAATCCATACTAAAATCATAAATGTAATAGTAAATCTGTCTGTCTATTTGTCACCTTGATGGAATCCTGGAGGACGTAGGATAATATCTGTTGCGATAAAGTGTAGTCTATGAGGGTGAAACCGCAGGGCGCAGCTAGAACAAATGCCAACATCAGTTGAATTTGTGGATGAGCTTGTAAGATTCTAAAACTATAAATTTTTTTTATATTATTGCATTTAATAATCAATCTCCTATTATTCTATTATTATTATCTCTATTATTTATTATTCTTACTACTTTTTAGGGTTCTGTACCTCAAAAGGAAAAAAAAACTCGTATTGGATCACTTTGTTGTCTATCTGCCTGTCTGTCTGTCAAGACCCTTTTTTCAAATCAAACTGTGTAAAAGACAGGACCACATCACTTGTGATAATTTCATCTACATAACACACATCTACATAAAACTACCAACAAAAATGTGAGCACATCTGTGTTAAACTTTGTAAGATCATACTTTCATCTGCAGACATTGTGTATTGTGGTGGATATTCCGCATGTAAGCACAAAGAATTTTTCATCTACATTCACTATTACTGCTTTATAGAGTGAGTCTGTATATCTCGATTCTTATAATTTAGCAAAAGATTGAAAAAGTACCTTCTTGGCAAGCATGCTACATTATTCTCCACAACATTGCTTACATAAGGTAAGATTGTGGCCAAATGTAGGCCAATAATAAAAGCAGAATGGTAAAATACAAACACATCAAACATTATGAAATCTTATTGTGACAGAAGTTAAAGTTAGAATTTCAAGATTCATTAATTTGCAGATAAGTATGCATCGCAATTTGGCGCTGGTTCGTCATACGCATACTTTCACGATGAGGACGAGAGTACATTCCACCTCGTGGACACGACAAGAGTGCAAAAGCCTCCTTACCAGCGTGGCCGTGCTCGTGGACAGAGAGGGCGTGGTGCTCGAGGCGCTCGTACTCCTGGGGGTATGACTACATTGAACAAGGTAACTTATGTTTTTACTTGAATATAACTTTAACTTCATAGTAAGTGATGAATGTTCCATCACTGCTGATAGTACGAATAAAATTCTAGTGAACAAGATATCATGTGTGTAGCTTAAGTGCTGCTAAGGGAAACTTAAAAACAGCCCTTCACCATCCCAAAAATTATATAAAAAGCTATTAGTCTACTGTCTTTATACTGCAGGGGTGGCCAAATATTAGTCCAATTGATCGTGGCAAAACAAATAACATAATATAAGTATCATAAAAAATACTTAGAACAGACAGAGCAACTTTCGCTAATCTGGTGGATGCTAACAGTAAAATACTACATTAATATATCCTTAACTACTGTTTCATTTCAAGAAGAAGAAGGAAGAGGCGATCTTGGGTCTAATCAAGTTGGCCACCCCTACTAAACTGCATCTAACCTTCTATTAAGTTGTTTGTATGCAGCAAATGAAATGAATGCGAAATGGTATTCTCAATTTTATTTCGTTATAAAGCAACAACGTGACCGCAAGCTAGGCAAGAGGTGGGGCCAGCGCGGTGCTCCGATGAAGATACGCGATGCGTCAGTCACTGTGCGCCCCACTTGGGTCACTATTGAGGATATGGACTTCCCTCGACTTGCAAAGCTTTCTCTACCTGGCATCAAAGAAGGTACATCCCTAGTAATGTTTTGAAAGGTTCTGCAACAATGAAAAAAAATATAAATAAAATATATGAGCCCAAAGTAATTTGCCACTTTTCTAATGCAAACTTTACATAATTTTCAGGTGAAGATATTGTGTGCAGTGGCATCTTAGAGTACTATGACAAGGCTTACGACCGTGTCAATGTCAAGCACGAAAAGGCGCTACAGCGCATTGATCGTATCTTCCATACGGTAAGCTCTATACTCCACACTCCATACCAAACATAATAGACCAAGATGAAGAAAAATGATGTACACTTTTAATAGAATAGTTATCAAATCAAAATACGCAGTTGGTTGGTGTTACTTATTTTCTCACTCTCTTACACAGGTGACAACGACTGATGACCCCGTTATCCGTAGACTCAGTAAGAGCACGGGCACGGTGTACGCTACAGATGCGATCCTCGCTACCATCATGTGCTGCACCAGGTCTAATTACTCTTGGGACATTGTTATTGAAAAGATTGGTAAGATTTTTCACACTTCTTACTTTCTTCTTCTAAATTTGTTTGTAATATAAAAATTTGATCTATTCTGTTTGTGCTTCCGATAGCTCAGTTTCTTGTGATTTACCCATAACATATTAAAATATTAATGAACAATTTAAATTTTTTAATGATAGTGTGAGGTATTCCGGATTCAATCCCTGCTGCCCGACTAATATTTGGGCAATGAAGGGAAAATAGCGCAAGGAGTTGTTCTGTATCTGGGTGTTTTAAGATAAAGATAAAGATAAAGATAAAGATTATTTATTGTAAAACATGGGTAAAAACATAGAAGATGAAGGTGGTAAAAATAAATAATAAGTAGCACACATGTTTGGCCTGGTTTGGCGTACAAAAAGCAATGGTCAAAATAGCCATGCAAATAAGAGTATTGTCACAACTAGGTAAGTATTGCATGCATAATATACTCAATTAATATTATAAAAACCAAAGAAATAAAATAACATCATTAGGTACAGTTATGTCAGAATGCTATAAACATTGTTAGAAATAAAGTTAAATTAAAGTATGATGTCATATAAAAAGAAATTGAAAATTATTATTGTTGGTCATGCAGGGTCATGTTTGATAAAATTAAAAGTCAATCTATTAAGGTCGTCATTATGTCTTTAAGATAGTATTACTAAAATTTGTCATTTAAAAAGTCCTCTATTGAATAGTAGCATTTATTACTTAATAATCTCTTCAATGTCTTTTTAAATAACATTGTATTCATATCTTTAATATATGTAGGTATCTTATTGTATATAATGGGAGCCATGCATAAAACACTTTTACGCATTAGTGCAGTCTTGGAGCGATGTATGCACAATTTATTGTGTCGCCTATTTCGCTGTACAATATCTGATAACTGTGGGAAGAGATCAGGGTTACCTCTTACGAATATAGCTACTTCAAAGATGTAGAGCGACGGAAGTGAGAGAATGCCGTACTTTCTGAGGTATGGTTCACAGCTATCCGTTGTTTGCAAGCCAAACATGGAACGGATGCAGCGTTTTTGTGCTTTAAACGCTAATTCTTTATCCGTTGAGTTTCCCCAAAAGATAATTCCGTACCGCAGAACCGAAGCTGTCAAACCGTGATAAGCTGTGAGCAAAGCATCTATATTGACTATTGGGGCTATTTTGAAAAGTGCATATGCTGAACTACTCATTTTTTTACAAAGTTCAGCAATATGTGCCTTCCAGTTTAATTGCTTATCGATGACTAAACCTAAAAACTTTGCAGTATCCACTTCATGTAAACAATTATTTTGGAAGTGAACATTAAGGTTCTGTGATTGTTGCCTTTGACTGAAATGCACGTTTTGGATCCCCTATCTCCATTGTTTCTGGTAACCTGCATATAGGGAATCCTAGATAAGACTCAGAGGCTCAGACAGCGCTGTATGTGTATGTGGCTGTGTTATTATTACTATTAATAATGTGAAAATGTCACCCACAGTTAGTAGGTATGTATGACACTGAATATTTCATTCTATGTATTTCTAACTAGTATGAAGACGTCGTACGACTTCATATCTTTCACTTGATATATATATATATATCTTCAGGTGACAAGTTGTTCTTGGATAAGCGCGACAACACCGAGTTTGATCTGCTGACCGTCAACGAGACGTCAGTGGAGCCCCCGGCCGACGACGGGAACTCGATCAACTCGCCGCGCAACCTGGCGCTTGAAGCCACGTTCATCAACCACAACTTCAGTCAGCAGGTTTGACTCAACACACACTAACTAAGAGCTAGCACTGTTGTACTTTATCGGCCGGTTTCAATAACTTATCTATCCACGATTTGTCCTACTGGAGATGGGAGAAGGAAGTAATGTCAAATTTATGTCAAACAGTGGATAGATTGAAACCGGTTATTGAAACCGGCGGTATGATAGTAGAAGGTAGAAGCATACCAATACCAAATTTTATTTGTTTATTACTAACAAGAAATGGAAGACCAAAGTTTTACGGTATGACAAAATTCGCTGAACAATAACAAATATTCAGATTTTCTTATCATCTCAGGTATTTTAGAACCTATGACGTTTTTATAATTCTGTCTATCAGAGCTAAATGAAACCGAAAAGTGTGAAAAATAAATGACACTTAATACAATGTTCGTGCCATATTCTATTTATTTATACCAGTTAAAAACATGCAATGTCTACATCAACTTATTTTCATAGGTTTTGAAAAACGGTCCAGCAGAGCCAAAGTACAAGTTCCCCGAACCAAATCCGTTTGTCTCTGAAGAGGAAGATGGTGAGGTTGCCTCAGTCGGATATCGCTATCGCAAGTGGAACCTTAACAATGGTGTTGTAAGTACTTTTCTGTACATAATTCTTGGACGTAACCAAAATGCTGTTAACTACTGGTTAATAAGCAGAAAAATCAAGCCACAAGCTGCTCGCCTTTTAAAAATTTCACATTTATAATATTAGTAGGCTAAGGATTTCTAAAAGTGGCATGAGAAACGCCGCAAACTGATCTCTCTTATCAAATATTCTAGGTACTGGTGGCTCGGTGCGAGCACGACGCGGTAATGCAAGGGCCCCAGGGCGAGACCCAATTCCTATCGATCAAGGCGCTCAACGAGTGGGACTCCAAGCTGGCCAATGGGGTTGAATGGCGTCAAAAGTTGGACACCCAGCGCGGAGCTGTCCTGGCTAACGAGCTGAGGAACAACTCTTGCAAGCTTGCCAAATGGACTGTGCAGGTGAGAACCATTGTTATAACGTACTGGGGTGGCGATCATCAGGTGGGCTTCTCGTAAATCTGTTCCCCTAGTACAAGTTTTGATAGTTTACGAAGACTTTTATAAGTTTTTGTTTCTTTCTAAACAATTTTTTATTCAGCGCTCCTATAGAAACATGGAGGAACTAATCGTACTATAGGTAAACTAATCACAAAATAAGAGGCCCGTTTTGACAGTTCACGCCCATAAAGTTTGCTATTTTTTACCGATTAAATATTTTGAAGGTAATTACATTTTTCATTGTTATTCATTACCCAACTCGGCTAGTGCTGTCCATAACGATTATTTCACATCGTCCACAGACTATTAATAATATAATCGGTTAGAGAAAAAATCAATCGATCAAGATACGTTTTTTTTAAGACCTATTTGCACTTGGCCGGTTTTATATTATATTTAAGTACTAGTGTTAAGAACAACTAATAACTGAATTTCACCAGCCAGCTCAAAGCTGTAAATTAAAGAAAATGATTGACTGAAGATTCACGTTTCTCGTTTTTTTTTTGTGATTGAGTGAATGTCATTGGAACAATCATATTAAATTAAAGAAAATAGAACTATCGTAACATTGTATCTTTTCAAAATACCTACAATATCAAATTTTAAGTAAAATTTTCTAATCAGAACTTTAATCCAATGCACTTTACAATACATATTCAAATCGATCAAACTTGAATCGATTTATCGCAAGTATCGAGTACTGAGTCGTATGGTGCAGTCACTATTTACATCGAGAAGACAAATGCCAAAACGGGCCTTTTATTTTGTGATTAGTATAGTACAAGTTATTCAAGTCAAATTGTTGTATTCGAATTTGAACGAGAGACGTTTTGCATTTAGACAGTAACAGCACTTTTTTTCCAAAAATGTTTTTGTACATTGAACCATATCGGTCGTCAATTGATTAACACTAGGCTGGAATTCTAGAATGACGCTCAAGTGTAGATCAATTCTTGAGTAGCAATTGAGTGACATATTTGGATGAAATGGCAGCGTCAAATCTGTGCTCAAGCGTGCTTGAGTAGTGAGTGATTAACGGCTGTTCTTCCGTAAGAGTACAGGGGCAAACGGTGGATAGACCGGTTATCGGGAACGGCCGTATGTGTCGAATTTGTATGAAATGACAGACTCAATCTGTGCCTAAGTAGAGATAATCGCTTGAGTGTCATTCTAGAGTACAGTCAGCGACAAATGTAGCTGTTCATACTCGATTTTCCAAATGTGTTTTAAGACAGCAATATTTGATTTTTTTTACAACTTACAAGATAGTGTTTGACCATTTACGGTGGTCAGATCGGGTATCGTTACCGGGGAACGCGACGTGGACGCAAAGCACTGTGGGTTCCCCGGGTTTAAGATGATAAACGTAATCGAAAAGTGTGATATTGTTCAGCAACTTTTGTCGTTGACTGTACCAGCTTGTAGAATACCAGCCTTATCCCCATTCATTGCAGGCACTGCTGGCCGGCTCCGACCAGATCAAGTTCGGGTACGTGTCGCGGGCGCAGGTGCGCGACAACGCGCGTCACGTGATCCTCGGCACGCAGCAGTTCAAGCCGCACGAGTTCGCGGCGCAGATCAACCTGTCGATGGACAACGCGTGGGGCATCCTGCGCTGCATCATCGATATATGCATGAAGCAGAAGGACGGTGAGATTTGTTTTCAACGTCCGACGCATGAAGAGGGGTGTTATAAGTTTGACGTCGATGTCTGTCTGTCTATGTGTGTGTATGTTTCTGTATGTGCCATCGTAGCACTCAAATGGATAGACCAATTTCAATGCGTCTTTTTTCATTTGAAAGCCAGGTAAGGTAGTGGTCATAATTCTCCTGTAAAGCCACGCGCTCACTAAGGGCGGGGTCACCCAAGTCATTCACTTCTCGATTCAATTCACGTCACTCATTTCAAAACCTAATTCTTATGTTAATTGTAAACATGGCATTTTAAAAAATTGGAAACTTTGTCCCCAGGAAAATACCTTATCATGAAGGACCCCAACAAGCCCCTGATCCGTCTCTACGACATCCCGGACAACACCTTCGAGTCGGACGCGTCCGAGGAAAGTGGAGATGAACCCACAGACACGCCTTTCGCGCCCCTGTACTCTTACGGAAGTAACAAGAGAATTTAGCCCATAAAGCTATGCGACATAGAGTGGCCAATCCAATAACAGAACTATTGTTATTATTCCTGGCCTGTAGCCATTACATTGTACAGACGAGATTCGCTTCTCCCGAACGGTGCATTGGAAAGTGGTTTTTAAAGACAAACAATACAAGGTTTCCGGTAATCATTTATGTATTTCAGATTATTATTCATCATAATACAGTTTTATAGTCACAATTTTCTTTTCTTTTTACTGTATAAGGCCCTGAAAACTGATAACTTTGTAAAATAAATTAGAAACTTTATTAATCTAATAATAATATACAAATACATAACATAAAAAATAAATCTTTATAAATAAATAAAACTGTGAATGTTCCATTGTTCAAAATCTTAAATCTACGTTATTTTATTCAAAGTTGGCACATATATTACGTATTTTTCTAATGCTTAAAAAAAAAGAACAGTAGTACAGAAAAAAAAGTCTAAAGTACACATTTACATAGCTCCGAATATACCTACTTTACATGTAAATGTTCTAACAGTTATATTTTATTATAGTTTACTGTGCGCTTTTCATAAAATAAATGCTTAATATTACGTAATAACCCTGGTGCATCACAGATTATCTTGTACGTTTTCGTGGTAACCTTAGAATATAGTTATACTCTCTATGGCCCACGCTTTCACCTGCGTTGAGACCTCCACAGAAGCAGTGCAATTTTCTTAAATATAAAGATGCTTATGCCACGGCTCATAAACTATCGCTATACAAAAAATCACATCGGTCCAGCAACGGCTCGACGTGATTTTTTGCATACAAATAATTTATAGGCTGGAGAGTGATTTAGGCTACTTTTCTCAAAAAGACGCTCGATTCCTGGCGAGGGACCACACGGGTGAAACAGCGGGGCCCTGCTAGTAATTCACTACAACTATTCTACTCGAGTTTCATTAAACTTTTCATCATTTTCATTCCTCAAAGCCTCTTCTTCGTCAGGCTTCTCTTGCACGTTATCCAGTACTTCTTCCAATGTCTTCCCCATAGTTTCGGGCACGAAAAAGTAAATAAAAAGCAAACCTACGTACCCAACAAGGGCAAACAACCAAAACACAGTGTAGTGCCCGAACAAATCCTTCGCGTTTTGGTAACATTTAGTGACTAGAAACGACAAAACGCAAGCAAGCATAGTGGCTAAACTTGACGCTACGGCTTTTACGTTTACTGGGAATAATTCCGCTTGCATTATGTAAGGCAAATTACCTAAACCGTTCGCGTAAAATATATTGAAACCTAGAACTCCTACTAGGGGTAAGGATGAGAGGGATTCCAATATTTCAGGGCTAACTTTCTTAGCGTCTTGTAAGTAGAAATAAGTGCCAAGGATGGTCATAGATATGGATACGCCGACACATGAAGTAAACATGAGTATGCGGCGGCCGACGTAACGCGTCAGGAACGTTGCACATATACCTGAAAGATAACCCAAGTTATATAAAGCCAATACGAACGTTTTTCCGATAGGAAGTCTCATTTTAGCGCAATATTTGATCCTATATGGATGATAAGTCAACAGATGGCTGTTATCATTTGTAGATAAGAGGACATTTTATTGTTACCGCTTTTCTGCCTAGATATTGTAAAAAAAAAGCGCCGCGCAGACATAGGCATTTTTGTATCTTGTGTTCGATACAATAAGTAACCGGCAACTAGCAATCGATCACTATTTTCACTAGAGTAGGTACAGCCGAGAGATTCTTGTTGTTGTTACCAATTGCATCCATTCGATACCACTCCAAGGTTTGTAATCAAAAAGTTTTCAGTTGAAGATACACGTTATGTTGCACACTAATAGTCGCATCATCGGTACAGGACTTCAGTCTAGAGATAATATGGTATCGAAACATCAATCAGTAACAAACGGCGGTTGCCGATACCGGACGCAGAACGTCGTCTACGTCGCAAGTATCCAAATGGCAACCACTGGCGACACAGCAACCACGTTTTCCTGTGATAAACAAAAATTGTCTACGTTTGCGCGCCACTGCATTGCGTATTAGGTAGTTGATGGAATAATGACTGCTGAATTATGCGGTGTCAAGTCCATAATTTAATCTACATTTCCGCGTGACTTCGTACGCGTTATCAAGGATATCATAGCGCTATGAGACAGAACTCTAAACTGTAACTGTATGATGACCGTAATCGTTTTTTCTGTTTTTTATATGAATGTAATGTATGCCGCGTTCGGCCACATCTCACCTGATGTCAAGCGACGATGCAGTCGATGTGGAACGCGCTGGCCCATAAGGTGCCTATTCACTCTACTAAATCTTAGCTCAGCTACAATTTTATAATAGTAAATGAGCCATATAGGTTGTTCTTACCAGCTGTTAACTGCACAAATCCGTACACAATACTGGCATGCGGACCGGAAATGGAACTGCTCTGTCTGAATATCACCTCCAAATAAGATTGTATCACCAAAATACCGGTCATATATTGCAACATTTTTAGACCTGCAAAAAAAATACAAATCTCTATCAGAACTAGCTGCGACTCGCGGTTTTCCAGCTGTCTCTGAAAAGCTTTTTCCTTTCTACAAAGTAGCCCATGTGTTAATCCAGTTGAACTATCTTCTTCATTTCATTGAGTCAGCGGTATAGGCGTGAAAAGGTAACAGACAAAGAGAGTAGGCATAAGTAATGCACAGCTGTGAGTTGATAAACAAACATTACCCCATCATCTGTTGACAAGACCTTCTAGATAAGTCATTGTAAGGTCAACATGTAGATTCATTATATTCATTAAAATAGACACTTTTAGATGCCTTGTGTTTTCATTCCTATTTATCTTTACGATGCCGTCTGAAGAAAGGCAATGTACATCAACAAGCTACTCGTATGCACTCATTTCTGACATCGTCGCAAAAACTGAGTGTAATTTATCATAGTGGGTATGTATACAAAATGTATTACTGTTTTGGGCAGTGAAAATATAAACCAAACAGTTTGTTAGTAATAAAACAAAGTAGGTTTCATTTGGTTGTTTTTACTTACCTGTCACAATGTATATAGCTTTCCTGTATCTCATATTAGTTAGCAATTCTTTCAGTGTCGTCTTGTTCTCCATACTTTCTCTAACGTGTGCTCGAATAACAGTCATTTGATCGTCGACCCACTGAAATTAGTTTAAAATAAGCTGATTACTTACGTTACGCGGTCGAACTATATTCAGCGCCACTTCAGATTTGGCAGTTAAAGACACAGTATACTGTGACATATTAGCATCATGTACAGGTGTTCAAAATTTAACATCACCGAACGAGAATGTTCAGTACTGATAAAAAGGACGGTAAAAAACGTGGGTAATCGTCACGGGTGAATGACCGCGTTGCGGGTGCAAAGAGCGTTAACCTGCCGATCAGTGACCTGCGGCGCGGCCTTCGACCTGCCGGAATCGCACGAGTAGTTGTACCTACATGTCTCTATCATCAATAATAATTACCTTTTCATTTTTAACGCCTCTCAGTTTCATGAACTCTTTTTTAGCTGCCTCTACCCTCCCATCTTTGAGATGATAATACGGCGACTCTGGTATCCACACACACAGCAACACATAGCATATCGGTATGGATAATATTATAGAATTCAAAACGTTATAGGATACAAAGGGCCCTATGCCGTAGACCGTTAGACTTCCCAGATTGTTCATAACTTGAACGATCATCCCAAGCGCACCTCTTATCTCCTTGTCAGCTATTTCTGTCACGTATATCATTGTAACCTGGAAAATATTGTTTGCATAAATATAGGTACCTAATTATTGTTAGTATTACATACTATTTGTTTAGAATTTAATTATACTTGTTTGTTATTTAGTTAGCTTTATATCATTAAATTAGTTCTAGTGATATGTATATGTATTTTATTAGTAAATGGTAGCCTCGAGCCTCCAAAAAGTAAAAAGCGGTGAGACTCCACTTGCATAATTCGGAAGTGGCCTCGAGACGAGCGGCCTCGTCGCAGGCCACAGCAAATACCTTGATTCTTCACTTAGCAAATAAAATTAAAGTCGACAAATATAATGGGACGGGTAATTTTGTTGTCTACAAAGGCAAACTGCAAATATTAGTACATACCATCAGGTGACACTGGGATCAAATGCTTGCCCTATCCCTATCCTATTATAAATGAGAAAGTGCCTAACGCCTAAACTACTGAACCGATTCAAATGAAATTTGGTACAGAGATAGTCTAGAGCCTGAAAAAGGACATATGCTAATTTTTGTCGCGATAAATTCTAGCTCACGTGGGTGAAACCGCGGGAAACAGCTAGTATCTTATAAAGAAAAATTAGTAGTACCTACTTATTTAAACAAGGTCTTTGGTTTCAAATGTCGACTGTTTAATCTAGGTTTTTATCTCAAATGTTTGGTATCTTATTTAAAATTAACAATACAACAATTTTAAACCAGACAATGACTATTGAGCCGATGATAAGATATACTGTTGGAAATACTTGATGAAATAAAATGTATGGATAGGAGCTGTACCAAAACAAATTTGTCAACTTACAATAGCAATTATTCCTGTAGCGATCCCCATGAATAGTCGAGCCACATACATGACCTCAGGAAGCTTGGAGAACATGATGAGACTCTACAAATAAAAAAAATCTTATATAGACCATCCTACCCATCTATATTATATAAAGAATAACGCGGTCATCATTCATTACTTTTATGCAGCTTTTATACAATATGAACTGGTATATATTGAGCTCTAGGTAAGGAAGTTGATAAGAAAGGATTTTTAAAATGGTTGTGATCAAATGGCTTGTTCTTATAATCTAACTAACTCAGGACTATACGTTCTAGCTGAGCTAAGTAGAGTATTCTAACCACACGATTACTTATAGGTAAATTATATCAGGTAGAACGTACCTACCGCACCTAGCAGGCCGGGTACAGATGATCCGAATATCGTGCGCCTGCGGCCTACGCGCTCGTTCAGCACCTGCCCTACGTAGCACCCTACTAGGGCGCCCAAACCGTGGAGGGACACCGCCCATGATGTCTCCGTCTGAAAGCATAAGTAACTAAATGTTTATCTCCATAAAAAGTATGCTAAACCCTTCACCAAAGTTCAAGTTATCTCGATACCAAATTTGATCAGAATCTGTTCAACGGTTCCGGTGTGAAGACCTTTCGCATTTTATGTTAGTTTGGAATGTTCGGAGGTCATTTGAGAGATAAATCTTTTTTGTTCAACGCACTTTACTATTTTTACATATTCACTATATTTGAATAAGAGTTACTACATCCTATCCTTCCTACTAATATTAGACACGCGAAAGTTTGTGAGTATGTATGTATGGATATTTGTTACTTTTTCACGCAAAAACTAAAGAACGGATTTGAGTGAAATTTGGAACGGAGATAGCTTATACCCTGGATTAACACGTAGCCTACTTTTTATCCTGGGAAAAGGGGATAACGGAAAGACGCAGTTGAAACTGCGGGGCGCAGCTAGTTTAAAATAAGTGTACTTATTACGTATTGCTTCATTTTTAACACAACGCAGTGCACTTATTTATGCAGAAGACCTCTGGCACAAAAGATACCTAGTTAATATGTACCTACTTAGGTACTTATTATTAGACATTGTTTGTTTCCATAGCTTACATCTGTAATGAGCACACCGGCCTCCCCACTTTTGAACTTCGGTATAGCCGGCGACGACCACGCTAGGGTGGCTCCAGTGAACATAAACGCTACTGAAGCTGGAATAAATAAAACGTTTAGATAACATTGAGTTTCTGAGTCAAGACTGCATATTTTAAAAATTGCCGCTATTTTGCAAGCGCGTGTAATAGATAAAAAATTGTAAACAAAGAACTTTATATTTATACGTACCGCATATTCCTGCCAAATATTGTACCTTCCTATTCACTACCTCGGTCATAATGAGCACATTAACCTTATCAAATTAAAATTAAAAATAAGGCACTTCACAGCTGGATTATCGAATTTTATCTTGGGTATTACAAATACATGTCTGTCTGCGAGCGGCTGCACAGGCGGAACTTCACAGAATGACTACTGACGTACTTACTTTACTATCTCTGTCTGTTCTGTGATATATTTTTATGAGCGGTTATACCACTTATACCTAGCTCTGGGTTCACTACTGGGTTGGCGGTGACACTGCGGTTGATTAGACATGCTGAGTCACACTTCACTCCGCAACCATAGCAGTATGGAAGACGATAAAGTGGCTTTAGATTAAGCGTTTTTAGTAATAGTTTATATTGGCACTATAATACATATATATGATTAGTTCGAAGTTTAGAACCACAATAAATATTACTAAATTCGTCGTCGTAACGTCTTTGACGCTCTAAATCGAGTTATGTAGTTGGAAATAAGTAGGATTAATTAATATAATAAATAGGTACCTAGATAGACTAGGTAGAATTAGTCTATTAGCACGGTTTTTCAATCAGTAAATTGCGACCCACCTCATTAATTTAAAAAGTTTCGTTGTTACCAGTAATTAATGAGCGATAGTGGCCGAAAGGTAACGCTTGTGCCTTACAAGGCACCGACACCGAGTTCGAATCCTCTCGGCCCCGCACCTATGGTATGTGCGGATTTGGCATTGCTCAAAACACTGGGCCTGCGTGGTAGATTACGGCCCATACTCTCTCTCTCTGAGAGAAGTCCTGGGTCCCAGCAATGGGAACGTAATAAGCTGATGATGACCAAGCCAAGCAAGGATCATTCCCATTGTTCCCACTTGTCCCACCAATGTAATGGGGAGAAAGGGAAATATCAAACATACCTACTTAGTGTCTTTCTTCCTATAATCTATACTAATATTATAAAGAGGGAGGAAAGATTTGTTTGTTTGTTTGTTTGCATCGAATAGGCTCCGAAACTACTGAACCAATTTGAAAAATTCTTTCACTGTTGGAAAGCTACACTATCTGTGACGGACATAGGCTATATTATATTTCCAAAAAAATTAGGGATCCGTAAGAAAATTGCTATTTTGCAACACATGGTGTGAAATCGATAACCTATTTTTGCGTGCGCTGCAAAAACTATTGACACTAGAACAAAACAATGTATTACGGGTTTGTGGGTCCCATTAAGATCTACTAAAAAGTCTGCGAGAGCATATGTCTAACTATTATAGTTATGCCACAAAAAGTGATCTTTTATTAAAAAAAAAAAAATTCAATGCCGCCGCTAGATTAGGCTCTTTATTTGTATCTTGCTATTAATCCTTATCAAAACAAAATACTACTTAATCAAAACTGCTTCAATACCATTATATAACTTTTTGAATCATTCAATTCGGACATTCGATTCGAAAGAAATCACGAGTTTAAAAATGTTAGTAGAAAAAAGTTGCGTGGTAGCCTTATGGATGTAGGCGTCACTGGGGTACGGGGGTACGGGCCGTACGGGAGGATGGATTTGTGTGTGAATTACAATTTTTAATTTTGAAATAACTTTTAAATACCCGTGGGAAGCCGGGGCGGTCCGCTAGTCATTGAATAATTGGGGAGAAAGGGAATACTTACTCAAAAATGTTTTCCCATTGGCTCCACTACACAAAATAAATTTCGAATCAGAAATTTCGGTAATCCAAGTTCTATCTTGTGTTCTTTTCGTTTTAATTTAAGTACTTAGGTAATGGGGGCAATGTAAATAACCAAATTGACTATAGCGTAATGTCCCAATAGATACTACTCCTAGAATACTGGCCTTGTTGTCTGCCATGTTGTCAGGATTGCTGTGACAGGCGGGGCTAAAAAGTGTAGGAATTGTTTTAAAATACATTAATTAAAACGCAGTAAAAAAAATTTTATTCCATCAAATGAGATTTAAAAAAAACGTAACTGAATAATATTATCCGATACATAATTTACAAAGCCAGTCCATTTTCATCCAAGTTACTATTGTTCAAAATCTTCAGGCATAGCTGCTATTAAGTTTGTCAACTGAAGACTCACGACGGGATTTTCTGCACAAATATCTTTAACAGTATATGGGGGTAGTATGGAAGCACTTCCCACAACTATATTATTCCCCGCTTCGGTCACTGGTAACAAATTTTGGTGAAACCAAGCTATAACTTTCTTCTTTTTTTTAATGATTTCTTCTATTGGAATTTCTTCATTAGGCTTTTTTCTAGGTGGAAGCTTGACATCATTTTCTGGTTCTGTCTCTGTAATGTCTGTTATTGAGTGGCCAGGGAACAGTGTGGTATGGAATGTGTCTCCATGGGGCACAGACAGGATTATACTGAAATAAAAAAGTTACCATATCATTTCCATCATCATCATCAGCCGGAAGAAGTCCACTGCTGAACATAGGTCTCCCCCCTTGAACGCCACCATGAGCGGCTATTAGCCATCTGCATCCATTGGCTCCCTGCGACTCTTACAATGTCGTCGGTCCACCTAGTGGGGGGCCTACCTACAGAACATCATTTCCATAGCTGACAATAAACAAACACATTATAGTACTACATATTCCCTAACTATAGATGATGATGATGATATTATATTATGTGTTATGAGCACAAAAATTTGTTCCTGAGTCTTGGATGTTTCTATCTATGTATGTATATATAGGTCTACCAGAATCTGATGGCAAAAAAAAAGAGTTTAATAAATAGCGATTTTCATATGGCAACGGAAAAAAAAAAGACTTTTTTATGGATGTGCAGTATTTGGAAGCATATTCAAGTTCTGATAGCCTTTAATTAATTAATAAACTCATGGACAGAGTAATTAGAGTTTTCATCTAAATTTCGACCCCCACATTCGCGTAAGCGCGTAAGATTTTCAAAAATTATCCTTGATCATTGGATAAATTTTTATCTTTGCATGTATCACACACAGAATCAGCCAACTATAGGGAAAAAAAGTATCAAAACGTTTTACTCCAATTTCCCCCAGTATTGCTAGCGTCAATTTATTTTTTCCCTTTTTGCCATCAGATTCTGGTAGACCTATTTATAAGTATGTATATCGTCGTCTAGTACCCATAATACAAGTTTCGAGCTTAATTTGGGGCTAGGTCAATTTGTGTGCAATGGTCCCCCGATTTTTATTTATTTATATGTAACATGAGATAAGGCTCCATAATTATGCTAATAATAATCAAGCTGGACAGTTTTGGACTCGGAATCTTTTACACATTTTATTGATACTTTGTTTTGTAAACTGTACTCAATGAAATAAAATTTTAAGAATACCAATACATAAACCTTATTCTGAACTGCTTCTTTCGTATAGCCCAATGCACAATAACAAAGGCATAGACCACAAAAATAAGACTAGTATTGATACCACTTACCTGTGTGATACAGGATCAATAGAATGGACGAACCCACTGTAAAAACGGTTCTTGACTAATGACAACTTTACGAATTTATTGATGAAGCTGAGGAGTACCTCTGGTTTATAATTCACGGAACTGTAGGGTGTAATTTCTTCTCCAGCTAACTCAAAGTTTTGTTCCATTTCCATGATGTCGACTAGTAAAGATTAGAGGTAACAAAGCTAAGTATGTATATGTTACTATTTACAAACAATACTAACAGTCCAATACTGAATAGAAGAGGTGAGCAGTTTCTCTACGCGTTTACTTCAAGTTACAATAATTTGGTGTGCAGTTGTGCACCACCTTTGTTGTTTTGACTTTCTCTTTGGGTTCACAAAATTGACATTTGATTGACGGGTTAGAATTTTTTTTTTTCGGAATTGACAATTGACATTGACATGGCAAATAAAAACTAGGGGCGCTGGATCATCATAGAAGTAGGAAAGAACAAACATTTGTGGATCATACATTCGCTGGATTTAATCTTCATCTGTGCACAGACCGAGAAGACCGAACAAAGACCGAATGAGTAGACAAGACAAGGACAGCTATCAATTTTACTATGGTAATTGGTAACACCAAACTTATAACTTTGTGAATACCCAATAGAAAAACAATGTTTACAAAACTATGTACCTACTTATTCTTTTATAAAAGTTGTGGTTTATATTTAAATCTATCTTGACAACTGTAGTGAGTGTTGAATTTAAAATTAAAATGACCTGAAAGCAAAAAAACTAAATACGACCCAGCGCACTCTGTCTCACAGTCACAGTCTCACAGTGTTTCATAATCAAACTCCTTCGAAAGAAACGGCATGATCGAATTTCATGAAATTTTTTGAGTTCATTTTGTAGGTCGGTGATATAGGTCATATGTAATTTTTATTGCGATAAAATGTAGTCCACGTGGGTGAAACCGCGGGGCACAGCTAGTTGATTTAGAAAAAGAAAATATTATGTAGGTGAAGTGATTTTGGCTAGCCTGAATCTGGTAACACCGTCTATGTTTATTGAGGAATTCCCTTCCATGAGTTCCATCCATGTCGAATCGCAGGCCGCGGCTGCTTTTTTATTCTGTGCCGCGGTATTCAGTCACAAATTCACAATCATAAAATTCTTAAATATACTCTTTGCACTTTTCAGTCACATCTCGAGCGAGTGCCGAGCAAAGAGAATGTAAGGTTTAGTGCCGAGTCCAAGTGGAGCCCAATCAATATCAAACTCCATACAAATACAAAAGAAGTTGAACAGTCAAGTAAATCAGCACAGGTAGTGCCAAGTCGACCATACTCTTCCGAGAAGTTATCAATGGTGTGCAGAATCAGAATTTAAAGAGATTCGAGATTGCATAATATTATTACCTGCAAAGTATTGAAGTACCCTATTAGGATACATGCGAGTACTACTTATTGTATTTCAATGATCACAAGTAGATAGGTACTATTGAAACTTGTGCATTTGCTTGTGAATTCAAGTGTATTGTGGGTGATTCAGTGCTCCAAAAAATACAAAGACCGGTTTGTAGGTAAGCTAATGCAAGTACTAATTAAGTGCCCTTTAGGTGTGGTAATTAACTTATCTTATGTGTTGTAATTTCGCCGATAACCCAATCATTATTTGCATTACAATCAGGTTTTGTAAAAATTTAGAAAGAGACTTAAAATATACTACTCCCATGTCAGTCGTGTCATTTCTTGTGCCTACCTACCTAGATAGGTATCTAATCGTTATTTATGTGTTCATGTATCGAAGAAAAAAAAAATTTTCACACACATGATGCGTGATTGCAGTTTTAATATTTGTGTAATAGCATGAATAATAAAAAAAAGTGGCAGTCTTTGGGACACTGCACTACAAAGAACAGGCGTAGCTAGTTTTTAAAGTGATCACAATGTATCCTATTGAATAAAATTTTGACTTTGAATATCCTTTAATCTCTACAATGCATTGCATGATGACTTTAGTACATGTGTGTACCCACACCCACTCAATTTTGTTTCTGATCAATGCCTAATATAAACAGCAATACAAGTGTTTTCCCATTAGCCAAATCTTTAGGAAAATTTAACACTTAGGCTTATTCTGTGTAATTTTGCAGGAAAATAAGTCACTTTACACCGATCAAGTTCCATTATATAGTGTTTTTATAAAATGTAAGAGCTTTGGAATAAATGTTGGGAACAGCTAAATATGTTATCTATACTTTTATACTAATATTATAAAGAGGAAAGATTTTATTGTTTGTTTGCTTCTACACTTGTTTGCTTTACTCGGACATAGGCTATATTATATTTTCATAAAAATTAGGGATCCTTACTAAAACTACAATAATGTAACCCAAGGTGTAAAAAAATTACCTAAATTATTCTTTACATCGTGTGCTCTGCGAAAACTAGATGATAAAATAATGCGTAATTATAATGTACTATGACTTTGTAGAACACATTATTATTTACAAAAATGTCGCGACAGCATTTGTCGCAGACAGTACAATGCATATGTCTAACTTTTATAGTTATGCCACAATAAGTGTTCTTTTATTTTAAACATGTAATTGAAATGCCGCCGCTAGAAAAGTCTCTTTATTTATATCTTGGTATTAAACCTTATCAAAATAAATTACTTTTTGAATTATTCAATTAAGACATTCCATTTGAAAAATATCACGATATGAGAAAAAAATTGCGTGGTAGCCGCTCACCCTGCTCGGCAGTACCTTATGCAATGTAGGTGTCACTGGGGCACGGGCCGTACGGGAGGAAGGGTTTACCTATAGATGTGTTCATTTTGAAATTTTTGTTAATTACCCGTGCGAAGCCGGGGTCCACTAGTATAATATTAATTAAATTCTCTGTTGTTTTTGTTACATTGCAGATGCTGTGATTTCCACTACATATATCGCGATGGCTTATAAGCCGGGCAGAAAGTGAGTTTAAAAATAATAATATAACTAAATTTAAAAGATTGATAACTAAACCGTTTTTTTATATAAACATACCTATTAGGGCAGCGATGGCGAACCATTGGTACGCAACAAAATATATCAGGCACAAATTGTTTTAGAAATGAATCATTTTATCCTCGTGTCTACATTGAAAGTATAGTAACAGAGTTCATTGTGCTATAGGCTATTGTTGCTGGAACAGCAACAGATATTTTGGTGCAAGTAACTAGTTTTCAATTGTGGTCCCTTTTTTAAAACAATTTTTTTCTTCATTAATCATTAAGACAAGATTCTTTTTTTTGACTGCAACCTCATAGTCTTATTAAATTTTCCTTAGAACAATAGCATGTTGATAAAGTTTGGTTCGCCTTCACTGTTCTAAGGTTTAGGTACATATTTAACATCCCTACTTATACATTATTATAAATGCGAAAGTAACTCTGTCTGTCTGTAACACTTTCACGCCTAAACTACTGAATCGATTTAAATTGAATTTGGTACAGAGATAGTATAGAGCAGGGGTTCGCAAACTTATTTTGTCTACTGCCCACTTTGAGAATTAATTATTTTTAGTGCCCCCATTAAGCATCTACACAATGCCCTCATTTTTTTTCTGGGTCAATTAACCCTTTAGGCCTGCAGCGTCCACAAGGGGCATTATCGCCCACTTTGGGAAAGACTGGTCTACAGCTTAAGAAAGTACATAAGACTACTTCTTATCGCGACAAACTGTAGCCCACGCGAGTGTAACCGCGGGGTACAGCTAGTATAATTGGCTTGACATATTATGACATGAATATCGATCCAAAACCGCGGATAACGACGGATCAAGATCGATTATTAATTTCGGGCATTAACCAACACATCCAGGTTCAATAATTAAATTATAAATTGTACAGTCAGCGACAAAAGTAGCTGATCGTTCTCGATTTTCCAAATGTGTTTCAAATCAGTAATTATTATTGTTTTTTTTACATTTTACATGGTATCATTTTGAACACAACATAACACACCTGATTTAAGATGATGATGAGTTCAAAAATTGGTGTCTATGATGTTGAGGATAATAGAAAAAAGTATGATTGTTCAGCAACTTTTGTCGTTGACTGTACTACTATTTGAAAACTGTTCCTGAGCCGTAGATGTTAAAAGTTAACACTAACCTACTATTTTTTATGAGATGAAATGTACTTAACTAATTCTGATCAGGGCGAAGCCGATCTCAGAGGATTACCCAGAATGTCCCGTGTGTACGGAGAGGATGACGGTGCCGATCTTCCAATGCCAGTCGGGCCACAGCCTCTGCAACAAATGCACCATCAAACTGATGCCTCCAATCTGCCCTATGTGTCGCGAGCCCATGACACAGATGAGGAACTGGCAGCTGGAAGAGATTGTGCTTAGTGTTGGTAGTAATTGTTACTAATTATTAAAGATGGGATAATCTATACACATTATGTATATATACATAAGAATCAAAGTCCTGACTGACTGATATCAACGCACAGCCTAAACCGCTGGTTGTAGAAACTTGGAGGGTATGTTTGGGGAAACTGTAGCCCACGCGGGTGAAACCGCAGGAAACAGCTAGTAATATTAATAGCTTATGTTCTTATGTATAATGTTACTTAATGTTAAATGCAATAAACCAAAGCATCAAGACGTGTCATTCCTACTAATTCGAAGCCAAACCAAAAACAATTCCTCGAAATTTCAGTTGACGACATTTTTTCGTTGCCATATGGAAATTGCTATTTATTAAACTTTTTTTTGCCATCAGATCCTGGTAGACCTATAGTCATTGATGGATCAAGTCTTTCAAGGCATAACTTTCTTTTCTACAGACAAAGGTGGCATGCCCCAACAAACCGTTTGGTTGTGTGTACACTATGGCAACTAGAAAGCTGGAAGAACATCTCAAAGAATGCATATTTCGCATGTTGGAGTGCCCGATTGGACTTGTCTTTGGAAAGTGCTCCTGGCGCGGTAAGTTCGTATTTTTATTTTCAAATTACATAAATCTTTAATTTTTAGACTTGTTGTTACCCGCGGCTTAACCCGCGTGGACGACGGTTTATTGCAATAAAAAGTATCTAACGTCCTTCGCCTGGTCAAACTATTTACATATACATATAATAATAATAAATAATGCCCGCACAATCACATACATAGGCTCTGACCCCTAACTAGGTCTCCCTGTATCTAGGGTATCAGAAACTACGAGGATCGGGGATCCACAACACCCAGACACAGAACAAATACTTGCGCTTTTTTTTTCAATGCACAAATATTTGTTCTGTTGCGGGAATCGAACCCGCGACCTCACGCTTCACAGTCGGCTATCCGCCCATTGCGCCACATCGGTCGTCAAATATATATACTAGTTGCGCCCCGCGTATTCCCGTTATACCGCAGGAACCTTTTTCCGGAATAAAAAGTAGCATATGTTAACCCAGGGTATATGCTATCTCTATTCCAAATTTCATCAAAATCGGTTTAGTATTTTCGGTGATACAAACATTCACACACACACACTTTCCCGTTTATAATATTAGTAGGAAGTATGTACCAAATTTCATCAAGATGGGCTCAGCCAATTTGTTGTAAAAAGATAACAGAAACAACGAATGTTTTGCTTATTTAAGAAGAGAGTAATATGAAGCAATGAGCGGCGGATTGTGAAGGCAGAACTCAAAACTAACTAGGTGTTTTTAAGGGGGCGTCCATTAATTACGTGAGGCATTTTTGAGAATTTTTCGACCACCCTCCCCCTTGGTGAGATATCGTAAGATTTTCCTCAACTCCCTCCCCCCTCCTCTAATCTCACGCGAGATTCTTCCAAAGTTTTAATCCTCTAAACGTGTTGGATTAATAAGAGGAAACACAAAAAAACATATTTTTCCCGAAATATTACACCGTTTTCTGCGAGAAAAATAATTACGTGATATTTGCCAGGACCCCTCCTCCCCCCCTAAGTGAGATTTGGAAATATTTAACTTGATCCCCTCCCCCCCTAGAACACCTCACGTAATTAATGGACGCCCCCTAATTAGACAATTACAATCCGACTATCTTACTCCTACTAATATATAAATGCGTTTTTCGTGCACGTCCAGGATGACTGGTAGAAAATGCTATCTAGCATTAAGTCCTCCCTGTACAATTTTATGTGCTAAAGTATAAATAAATAAATAAATGCGTAAGTTTGTGTGTGTGAATGTTTGTTACTACGTATCACCGTAACTACTTAACAGATTTCGATGAAATTTGGAATGGAGATAGGTTATAACCTGGATTAACATAGTATAGACCATTTTATCCCAAAAAAGGTTCCCGCGGGATAACGAGAAGACGCGGGTGAAGCCGTGGGGAGCAACTAGTACGATATAATATACAATTGACTAAAAAGCTGATATTCTAATTAATTTTCCCCAAGGTGAGGTGAAGCATGTCATGACTCACTGCAACGACCGCCACCCGGGGAACTGCAGCGCAACCTCCGAAGCCGATGTCGTCTTCACGGACATGTGCATCTCTAATAACGAACGCTACTTATACATGGTGTCGCAAAGCAGGATGCTCTTCATTGTCACTTTCGTAGTGGACACTCTTCATAACATGGCATACTGGACTGTCCAGCATATCGGCAGCAAGTTCAATGCTCGACAGCACATGTACGAAATACAGGTGACTAGCCACCAAGATGAAAGGAGGAAGGTGGTCTACACTGAGCACTGCTTCAGTGACGCCATAAAAACTGATGATATCTTCCGTCAAGGAAAGTGCCCGATTCTTCCTTTAGACTTTTTGGTCAATTTCATAAAGGATAGGAAGTTTTCATTCCGATTCTTTATTAAGAGGCTGCCCCAAGTTACAGATAAAAAGAAAGAGGAGGGCGAAGTAGAGAATGAAAAAAAACCGATCTACCTGGGACCGAAGAATCCTGAACCGAAGGCTCCTGAACCGAAGGCTCCTGAACCGCCGAAGCGTCCTGGACCGAAGATTCTTCCACCGAGGACTCCCGCACAGAGGGGTCTTGGGGTGAAAGTGACAAAATCTGCTAAACCAAAAGTGCCTAAACCCCCTCCAAAACATTACAAAGTAGTAGGTTAACGTGAAATAATATTTAAAAGAGCACTAGTAATCTTATAAGCTCTTAATATATTATTGACCTAGTAACTACATGTACAACTGGGTTAACTATAAATGTCGATATTTCAAAATAGTTGGAAAGTAGATAATTTGATGTTCTTGATTTATATTAAGATATTAATAGTCCAACTGCATATTTATGACAATGCAGGTGGTGTGATTGAAAATGATAATGAACAAATTTTATATAGACTCAATTTATTCTTGGTGGACGGGACGCTATGGCTCATACGTGCTCTGCTCACATTCCGCGGCGGATTTGATGCGTTATTGCGCCGTCCGCTGTAAATACCGCAAGTTACCGCAGAAACAAAATGTCTTGGTAGAGCGACGTCTCCCAGAAATGCCTAAAATTGCACTGTACCCCAAATACGAGTTAATTATGAAAACGGCATACGTTTTCGTGAGCTCGCTAGGGGTACAGATGGGCATGGAAGGACATGCCGAAGATGCATCACTATGATACCACACGATCGCGGTTTAGCTACCTTGATGTCGCTATGACCATCAAGATTCCTTGCCAATAACGTGTCACGTCAAGCGCCAAGCACGTAACGCGCCCACGTTACGTGCTTGGATGGTGCATTGCGAATAAGGGCCCAGTGCGTTTTAAGAGTTCGCTGGCAATTAATCCCCGTTTCATCATTACGCTCCCACGGGAAGCAGACCTTCGCTCAGAAAGAGATAGCATGGGCCAGTGCGGATTGGTGGCCCTTGAATATTGTGGCAGGTGTCAAGGGTGCACCCTTTATGGTGATTATTTGATTAATTAAAAAAATCACCGTATGCACCTCCAAAAGTCCGTCATAGTGTACTGTGAATACCAACGCTATTGCGAAAATATTGGGACGTCTATCGATGATGGCAACCTATATTACGACTACCTAAGCTTTTGATAAATAATGTCTGGATTAGATTGCTGTTGTTATTTTTACGATGATGTGGTGTGAGTGGTGATTTATATTGTAGGTAATGAGAGGTAACCTTTTAGGTAACGAGCTTTAGTTGCTTTAGAAATGTCCAGCAGTCGCAGCCGAGGCGGCATCTGCTAAATATAATGCTGATGTCTGAGCGGTTTGTAGATATATCGCGTCCACGCACTTTCAATGGACATTAATCCGACGAAATTCTGGGAGGGTGTTTCGGTTAAAACAAATTGTCTTGTATGCCTTCGGGACACAACCCGTGTGTTCTCAAAAACCGGCAGGCGATTATAAGTTTAATTGAATCATTCGATTATGTCTCGATCATAGCCATTTGTTACCAATTTGATGATCAATTCGTTTCCGCGTCGCGCATGGGGTGGGTTTCACCGTGATACTAAAGACGAATAGAACGAATCTAGAATTAACGATGTTTGTTTAAGAAAATTAGTTCCTAATTTCATAATCGATTATCAGTATTAGTAATTGTCTTGATATTTTGACAGTTATAGCTAGATAAAACAATGGCCCATGACCGCACACCTTATTCTTGCGGGGCGTGACTAGCTTGTTATCTAAGGTACCTATACTTATTTACCTTACTTGTTAGTCTTTAAAACCATTGCGGTTTAGCCTCAAAGAAATACAATTTACCTATAATGCTAAATGACTCGTATAAACTCACTGCTACATACTTGCATAAAGTAAAAGTTCAATATGCACTCATGAATCTGACTATTATGAGCTCTAGGCAGTCACTTTTGATAAAATCAATGTATTTTATATAAAATATGTGGGAGAATTTAAGGGATATATTTTGTGTTACATATTTGATAATTTTATATACTAAATGTAGTCTAAGTCATAACTTTTAATCTTGTGTTACAGTCAATATGCATATTATATACGTAATTAGGAAGGTGTCATAAGTGTTGTATTTACGCACGTGTTGTAATTATTATTTGTGTTTATTGTACCTATTTTGGAGGAGGTGGATCATCGACTTGCGCCCGAGGCAGTAGTTGGATGAGAAGAGCTGAAGACTGGGCTCAGTGGCATACCTAGAGGCCTATGTCCAGCAGTGGACTAATATAGGCTGATGTTGATGTACCTATTTTCTTTTCAATACCTACCTACCTAAATGCAATGTATCTAAAAATAATAAAAATATTGAAACAATTTCTATTTCTTAAAACTGTTCCGCATGGTTAAAGTTTATAAAGTATCCTATGTCCTTCCTCAGGGTTCAAACTATCTCCGTACGAAATTTAATTTCGGTTCAGTACTTTAGGCGTGAAAGCGAGACATACAAGTTACTTTTGCATTTTTCTTTTAGTAGGGATTTCACAGAAGAAATAAATATAATTGAATCAAGCTATTTTTGCCATTCATAACAGGATTGTATTCCTAGGTTAAATTTACTACTATTATTACCTAGCCATATTCCTCTATAGTAGTACAATAAAATATATTTTTAATGTACATAATTCAATAAACAAATTAGGTAAATAATTGTATGCTTTTAGAGACCCCTTTACAAGACTACCTACTGAAACTACTAGCCAGATTATAATGCAGTTTTAAAAGTACAATAGCTTAGGTCTCAACACTTGAGGACATCTCTCTTGTATATTGCCCCATTTATCTTTGGTAATGTTAACTAAATCTCAAGGGGATATGGTAATAATGGTTGCCTACTATAAATACACAATGGTAATGTGAGGAAGGCAACTAATGAAATATTAAATAGGTTTTACAAATTTATTGTCTTACAAGCTAGCTGTTCATTTCTTGGCTTTAGCCTCACGGGTAGCTTTCCTTTCAGCTGCCCTCGCGAGCTGCTTGTCCGTCTTCAGGTTACCCTTCTTGCAAAACCTCTGGTTTTTCAGGAACTTGGGGTCCATCTGAAGAAACATTTTAAAAGATTACAATCAGAGTAGAAGAGTGGTGGTGGAATAGTAACGCACAGACCTATAGAACACACGCATACATATAGATATACATCACAGAAGATGAGAAGACTCGTAGGTTTGAAAGATAATATAGATGTTTCAGTTGAAGATTCATATAGCCAGCTTGCACACAGGAAATCACTCATAGCATTAGTTACTATAATACCCAAGTTGGCACATGTATGTTTCAATTTATCTCATTGAGGAACCTGTAGACACCCATTTCGGCACCGAAGGTAAAGCAAATTGAATTATACTTACACCAAGGGTAGATTCATGCCTGGTCTTCGTAGGTTTTTTGATGCCGTTCCTGTGAGCTTTACGGCCTGAAAAAGAGAAAATACACAGAACTTTAAATTAAGTTATATGGCCAGTTGACGCATGCATATTTTCTTGTAAACAACAACCTGATCTGAGACAACCAACTATTTTTCACTTCAAAAGACAGTTGATAATGGATATTGTTACCTATTGCTTATTCAGAGATTTACATGACTTTATTGATAACTAAATTGTATTGTTTACTCACTTTGGTTATGATTTGTGTGATTCTTTGACTTAGCCATTTCGTCAAAATAACTTCTGAAACAAAATACAATTGCTATTAAACGAACACACACCACGTCGTTAAAAATATCACTTTATACACTTGTTTTCTGTAGAGATTTAATTGATATTTGCGGAAATAGGTAAAACTTAAAATAAATCTAACCTACCAACAGCAAAAACGGACTTAAGAGAAATAAACAGCTCATGACAGCTGTCAGCTGTCACGCTGACGCTGTCAGCCAACTGAAGTTAACGTCAGTTGACAATGTTGACATTGACAGCTGCTGACACGGCACTGATGGTATTGCTATTTTCTTCTGCCACGAATGGTTTTTTTTTGTTTTGTTATGGCGTCACACGATTAGTGTATTTGCCAGTGTCAAGTATAAAAGATTTCAAACTCAGAGAGTTGAATCAAGTTTAAATGATGATGGTGATGATGATGATGAGATGATGGGATGAGGATAGTGTTTAAGTAAAGTAGTGGCGCTTTACTTAAACTTTACACGGACTTTTTTGGAACAACTTGAAAAGTCACTTTCACAACTTTATTTCAATTTCCCACACTCGTACACATTAACGAACACATAATGGTTAATAATCCACCAATATTACACATTATCACTCGAAGAAACACAAGTTTTGGAAATAAAAACAAAATTTTCACGTTGACAACTCAATTGCCGCCAAAAAACTCTGCAACGAATGGTTTTCTGAGACAACTGTGACATAAACAACAATAATAAAGTGATGAATGAATCAAACAAGATGAAAATTAAAAACACTAGACAGCAATGATGAAAAAGGGAGTACACATAACGAACTAACACCAACTAACCTTGCAAAAAAGTTTTAATTAAAACAATTTTATTAGCTTGACTCTATGTGTATTTGTTTATCTTGTATTGCTGTTGTCTATGTTTTTATGTGTTAATTATTGTTTTGTGTACATTTATTTTAATTAATGTAATTGGCGTTCGCCGTTTTAATTAAATAAATAAATAAAATTGATGAAATTGTATATTAACAATGTAATCAAATCTCAGAAGGTCAGAAGTCAATTTTCACATACTTCTAATTTATTTTTATGGCAATAGTTCAAATAATGTCACGTTTTTGTTGACATTTGGATGGTGACGATGACGACTGACGATTCACAAAAAATACTATCCCAACTAAGCATGATCTGTAATCTGTATGTCATTCATGTATGTGTATTGATCTATTGATACTACACGCAAAGAAATTGTGTATCACTATCCTTTTCTAATGTTAAGAAATTCACCTGTGTTAAAATATACTGAAACATTATCATCTTGTGGAGTGGTATATAGTCTACCTAATCTATGGAGTGGAGTATTCGTATTCGTGTCGTGAACTCGTGAAACGTGAAAATAATTATTTGATTTTAAAAATTTACGCAAGCGTGCACAGTTTTCAACATGGTGATCCTGGAAGGCCAGGCTGGCGATACAAATATAACCATCGAAGACACTCAGAAACAAGGAGCAAAGGCCTTATTATCATTAGAAAGTATCCTTTACAAAATACAAATGTTGCTTGATTATAAATGTTTTGAAATCATTACATTTCTGGCTAAATAACTAATTGATAAGTGCGATTCATACCACTGTAGTATTAGGACTAGGGGCCTGGTTCACCTGCTTGCTAGATAAGTATAGATACCTAGTTAAACCCACCCCTTACATGTACATAATATAAACCTCCTACCTGCAACTTTATTCCACTTAGAATTTAAAATGCAAGATAAGTATCGTCTAATACTTTAAATGTGGAACATTCAACATATAAATCATGAAAACAAATAGACATTGGGATTCTGCGGTCATGAGTGTTATTTATATAGCATTATTTAAAATTGTTACTTTGTCAAGACAAAAATAAGTGGAACAAAACTTCTGGTGAAATTCCATTAAATATATTCAAGATATATGTATATATAATAATAATAAATAAGCGATAACTCTCTTTCTTTTTCAATGTACCATTGACTTAGTATTACTGTTGTTTTAGGAAAATGTCAGGAAAAACGAGTTACTTTTGTCAAGTTATATATTTGAGTGCCAAATGGAACAAACTTAAATGTTTTATTCTTCTTTAAAAAACATGCATTTTAAAGAGGTTTCATTGCTTCTTATATATTCGAAACACAATTGTAACCTGTATGTTATTTTCTATCACTGATCCTTGACTCTAAACCAGTATTCCGACTGACGAAGGATGCTCAGCAGCAGCATGGATTGCGTCATGGAGACTACCAACGTTACCGCGGCTATTGCTCACGCCGCATCAGGAGGCTTCGGAAAGTACTCAAAATACCGCAGGTAACTACAACCAGTTGTATTATCCTGACACCACCACCAGTCAACACCTGAAATAATAGGATTTAAATTTATTTATTTGGTAATAGGCGAGTAGCCTGAGGCTGATGTGCCTATATCATGCTGTGTTGAATTATAGCAATGTCCAAAAGTGCAGAGAAAAGTCAATTCTGTAAATATTTTGCTTTATTCTTTTTGAAGTGAAAATTTCGTAAGTTGTGTTGGGTTTTTTTTGGGATGGGTAAAAAATGTTAAACTCCCGTCAGGACACGTGACCTGATCGAATATTCATGACGGAGGGAGAGTAGACCGCTGCTCTCTTTCTTTCTATTTCTGTAATTTTTTCACCATGGAAGTAAAAAAGGACAGAAATACTTTTAGACCTGTGGAATTTAGTTTATTTATTTATTTAGTAATAGGCAAGCAGCTTGAGGCTGAGCTTGATGTGTGCAAAAGTGCAGAGAAAAGCCAATTCTGGAGCAAGGAAACATTGTTTGTTCACAACCACTTGCCCAGTCTGTTTTTAAAGGAATTCACTGACGGTGCAAACACAACGTCTTCTGGTAGTCTGTTCCAGTTGTGCACCACTCTAGAAGCATGGAAGATTTCATGCTCTCCTTCCTTATGTACAGGTTGTGGATGTCTCTTTAAGTTATAGAAGCCTCCTAGAATCTTGAACGTCTTTATAAGATCACCACAAAGGGGTCTTTCTTTGAGAGTGGTGAGTTTAGTTTTAGAAAATACACATTAGAGACGACACCAATGCTTTTTAAAATCGTCAGGGTGACAGACGCCACTACCGCCGTCGTGACATCACGACGGTCCACCTGACGGCCACGACTGCCGAGAGCCGGTTGCTCTGCGTTCCTCTACTGTTGGCGGAGCGAGCCTGGGCGCACGCCATGCAATTGCGGCAGGAAGCCAACACCGAGCCAAGGAAGAAGTTCCATCTGGTAGCTAGGCTGAAGAAGGCGTGCGCGCACGCGCAGACCCTTCTGCAGCTGTGCGAGGTAAATTACTTAATATTATTTATTAAATAAATTGTTGCAAGCAAAATTATGATATCGTCGGCTTACCGCAAGAACTCATTAACTGCAAAAAGTCATTAACAGCGTTTTTAACATCTACGAACTCGTCTTGACTAGTTCTATCTAATGCAAAAACTCACTTAATTCTAGCTATTCAAATTTGGACGTTATGACTATACCATAAATTCGATAATTACACTCATGGAACTTTTGGTTTCATAAAAATCATGAAATTACATTAATAGATTTTTAAAATTTAATAAAAGTTTTAATAAAGAGAGTTCTTTGAATATAAAACTCATTAATGTAATGTCATGACTTTTTAAAATACGTGTTACGTACATCACTCTAGAATTAAATTCGGTTAAAATCATTATCTGCACTTAATTACTTTTAAAAAATAACAATGTATGACATAACGTAACTTTAATGAATTCTATCAATCAACTACTCTTTCTTTGCTTTTGACAAAAATAATTTTAAATCGGTTATAAGCAGTTGGTTACTTATGTGTTGAATCCGCTGTTCCTCCATGAATCTTTAGTGAGTTTATGACGTGGTGTTTAGACTAAACACATCGGTGTAGGTATAAACGTCGCTGTCCGGGGTCGTGGTGAAGAGTTGGATAAAATTCGGGCTAATGAAGATCAAAGCTTTAATTGCATAACATTAGATTTACAAAAGGTATTGCATCTGCCAACTAGTAACGTCTCTCTTCTATACTACCTACGCAAATTGAATGCATATAATGCTACCATCTATGAAGCTCGTTCTCTAAATGATGGCCTCTGTTACCTGTGGTCTGAAGTTGATGGAAAAAAAGGAAGTGATGAAGTGGGAACCGTACTGTATCTTTGAATAAAACGTCTACCATCTACAGTAACAGAGATATCTATGTTTTCTGATACCTGTGGAGGTCAAAATCGCAACCAGTTTCTGTTGTGCCTGCAACTCTATTTGGTTTAAACAACGCATCTTGAGGTTATTGAACACAAGTACCTCGAGTGGACACACTCATATGGAGGTCGATAGCATGCACAGCGCAATTGAAAATCAAATGCGTCTAGTGCCAATTTTTTCCATGATCGATCTGTGTAACATTATAAGATTAGCAAGATCAAACAGAAAGTCAAAGAAAAATACTGCCATTAAGAAACCATAGGAACCTATTGTAATGAATAACACAGATATTATTGACCTGAAAGATTTAAGAAATAATTTGATGGTGAATAGATCAATTGGGTCTGACGGAGAAAAAGTGCAGTGGCTCAAAGTAAAATGTTTTAAGTTTGAGAAAAAGCGACCTAACGTAGTTCAATATAGATATGACTACACGTCCGACTATAAAGAACTGGATGTGTCCAAAAAGAAACCAACTGAAATAGTAAATCAATCGATAAATTTGCGGAAACGAAAAAATGTCGCAGAAACTTCTCACGAATTTAATTATAATTCCTACATTCTGAAGAAAGCTTATAACAAAAAGCTTCCTATCACTAAAGCAAAGAAAAGAGATTTATTAAAAATGTGCACCGAAAAAATAATACCACCTGAACTACACCATTGGTACCAAAATTTACCAGATAAAGAAGGTCAGGATTTTATTTCTGAAGAAGAGATCTCTGATGCGGAAGATTTGCAGTAGAGAAACATTTTATCTTATTGTAATGTTAACCTACTACTCAGTTATTTAGCTCCTATTTTTGATTGATTTATGACGTGTAATTGTTAACACCAAAGTTTTAAAGTGATTTATAAACAAATTGGATTGTAGTATGATTTTTAAGAATTTATTTTTATGTTTTGCATTATGAGAGAGATTCATTATAATAGTTAACTTTTAAGACTGATTCATGCATATAATACCGAGGCATACATAGTTTTTAATTCAAAACCTAGCCTGGCTTTGAAAAATAGATCTTTTAAGATCTATTTAAAGAATTACTTAATTCAAGCACTAAACAAAGTTACAATGGCAAAAAGTCATTATCTTAGTTTTTTTGATTTTTAAAAAATACTACACGTTTATATTAAATAATGCGTAACTGATTTTAATAATAAAGATATTCAAAAACATAATGTATTTATTTTTACCTTTAGATCATCATCATTTACAATTATATTAGGCAATCTATGAAACCAAAACTAAATCATTGATTTCTCAACATTTTGAATTTGTCGGTTAATGAGTTCTTGCGGTAAGCCGACGATATATAAGAGTTCTAAGACTAGGTAATAAAGTCGGGTTTGTTGCACCATTTGTAACTCAAGAATGGCTACACCGCTTTATCTTTAATTTATCTCCACTCCAAATAGCAGAATAAGTATTACTCGATGTGTGCAGGAAGCGAATTGTCGCTTTTTTTTCCTACTTTACGTTAGCATTTGGCCAAAAGTCACCTGATGTTAAGTGACGATGTGGTCAAGGATGACGTCACGCTACACCTGGAGGACCTGGCGATCATTTTTATTAGCAATGCACTCGCAGCGAGTATTCGCTGTGTGTGACCGAGGCGTTACATCCGAATTCCATCCATTTGTATGTTAACGTGTGTGTCAGCAAAGCGGCGTGGTGGACGCTCGCAGCACGCTGGAGGCGGGCGCGTACGCGGCGTGGCTGGGCGGCGCGCTGCTCGTGGAGCTGCAGCAGTGGCGCGCCGCCGCGGAGGCGCTGCAGCGGGCTCGCCTCGTGCTGCACAACCTGGCCGCCGCGCTGCCGGACGACGAGCAAGCGGTCTACAACCAGAAGGTGAGCGCTGCCTCGCTATTAATATATATTTTTTTAAAAGTGTGTTTGCGGAACTTCGTCGTTTAAGGACCGATTTTGATGATTCATTTTTGTTGAAAATGGGATATCCTAAGGGTGGTACCATGACAAGGAAACCAGGATCTGATGATGGCATCACAGAGAAATCGAGGGGAACTTGAAGTCGGTTTTTTTTTGTCAAAAATTATTTACAACTACAGAAAATATACAGTAAAATAACAATAGTAAACCGTAGTAACCGTAGTGTATTACAGGTAAAAAAATAAGTAAACTAATAATAATAATTCTGCAAACAACCTCATACTCATAGGGAAGAGGTCCTCGATCGGACCAAGGGTCGGATTGCTTGGTAGTATTCTTGACACAGCAAATTGTCAGGAGGTTCCGCACTCTGCAGCCCTAACAACCGGTAGCTTGAGCCCTGCCCTGCTATCAGTGGCACTCTTAGTTTAGGGTTTTTATTATAATTTGTTTAATCCTCTTTGATAAAAATATTGTAAAAAACTTTATCTAAGAAGTAAAATGAATACTGTGAATAATAATAGTAACGCCCACACATACACATACCATAGCACTGACCCCTCACTAAGATTCCGTGTAACTAGGGTATCAGATAATACGCGCTCCAGTCAGTATGTATGTTTGTTATATCGCATGAAAGCAGGACTTAGTATATACCTAACAACAAATGGACTTTATATCTATCTGTTCTATTTACTCTCCATTTAGATTGAAGAGCTGAAGCCGAGCCTGCGTTACTGCGCTTATAACATCGGCGATGAGTCGGCGGCTGGCGACCTAGTGGCCATGCGCGGCCAAGGGCTCATTGACAACTTGGATTCTCTTATGGCGCAGGCCAAGTATGTTTTATGATATAACTAGCTTTATTATTGGAAGGAACAGTTTCTGCTGACAGTGAATGATTTCAAGATGTAGCAATCTAGAACATTCTCGTATAATATGCAACTTTCTTACAGGCGTTATAACAATCATCATCAATCTAAATCTGGTTTGACTGTCAGCTGTTCTTCAAGTATCGCCCTATTAGTCACTATGATCTGCGCACGAGTTCTTATTTCTAGGCAATCTAAAAAATCAGTATACATTATTATATGTATGTATTCTTTCTTGTCGGAAGTATTTTTCAAACTGACATCAAGTTTAGTAAAGAGTACCTACTCAAGCGAGCGTGTTCAACTCCCCAGGGAATCCCGATCCGGCGTGATGCACGAGGTGGAGTGGCGCGGACGGCGCGTCACTGTACGCCCGGAGAAGGTGCGCCTGTTCCTCATCGCGCTGCAGGACCTGGACAAGTCGGCCGCCGCCGCGACAGCCGTGCAGGCCCGCATCGACATCCTTGAGAACATCCTCATGGACTGCAAAGACGCTATCTCCGCGCTCAAAGACGAAATCAAAAACGACCCCAAGCTCAAAACCGCAACCGACTCCCAGCTCTCCGGAGTCAACTATCTACTGTCCTACCTGATGTATCTACGTCTGATGCGCACCATTGAACGCAACAACCTCCTGGTCCAACAAGCGGAGGAAGCTCGCAAGGGCAACCTCCAGATTGACGGCAAGAAAGTCCGCCCGCACGACTTGACGCGACTCTACGAGATCATTCTGCAGAACTATGTGGAGTTGCAGCAGCTGCCCGGTTTCGAAGACGACGCTGCTTACCAGAAGGAGATTGAGATGCAGATGAAGGCGTATCGGGCGTTCCGATGCTACTACATCGCTCAGGTGCTAACTGGACTGCGGCGCTTCAGGGAAGCCCTCGCCATGCTCGAGAGGTGCAGCAACTACACCGCCGAGTCCCTTAAGAGCAAACCCGAGAAGCAGCTCTTGGATAAGCTACAGGTCCTCAAGAAAGATATCGAGAGTTGCAAGTTTGAAGTCCATGCGGATTCCGTTTTAGAAGACGATGATGATGACGAAGAGACCAAGTACACTTCCAGCGGCAAGCCTTACAAAGACAAGAAGCCTCTTGTGGATCGTCTGGACGAGTACCGCGAGGACTCGCTATTCCTGACTAAGAACCCCAATATTTACAAGATGCCTCCTCCTATGGAAGCTATTCCTTGCAAACCGCTGTTCTTTGACTTAGCGTGCAACTTCATTGAATTCCCTAACCTCGACGATAAGACCGGCGCAGCGGACGCTAAGAAACAAGGCGCGGGCCTCACTGGCCTCGTCAAAGGCTTCCTGGGATGGGGTAAAAGTGACAAGTGAGTTATATAGGTTTTATTATTGCCTTGTATGGTTCTATGGTTCAAAATATACAGATTATCTATGAAGTAAAACAACAAAACTGTCTATTCAATTGTCTCCCTACCCTAACATGTAGCGACGATGGTAGCTTAAAAGTATCAGTCGTAGGACCTAGCTAAAGAAGTTTTACCACAACTGCTTAGTACTGGAGAAATAATATTTCAGTAATACCATGAAGTATTATAATAAAATTTGTATCTTAACATACATAACGGATTTATATGAAACAAACTAAATGTATTTAACAAAAACACAAAGAAACAAAATTGTTAAGTTTGAAAGTACAAAAATAGAAATTATTCTTTAGTTTTTAAACAATATATTTTTACAACATGTAACATATTTTACATTTTATGACAATCACATTTAACTTATAATTGCGACACCGTTGCGCTTTGTTACAACTGAAATTCTGTAGTATCAATGAGAGTAGATTTAAAACTTGGTCAAATATTCTAAATGGTTAAAGGATTGGATAATCGTCGATTATTGTAGTCGAATAATCAAAACAAATGCGTAAATAGAAGTATTTACAAAAGGAATTATTAAATAGTCACCTTATAAAGGAGAATGTATTCCGGTAAGCGAATACCATACAACTACAAACTATATCAGTAACTATTTATTTATACACCGCCACATAGAATGTGGCGTATCGTAACAAAATAAAATATAGCTCAGAGAGGGTAATCACTACCATCATTCGACACAAAGTTCTAAGAGAGGCAAGATATATTAACTAAGAACCAGTGAACCGACGTCTATCAATCATGTCATGAGTACGTATTTATATATGCGCGATCTTAGATCTATAGTTACAGTTCGGCTAATGTGAAACGGATTTGAATATAAATTAACACACCTATATTATTCTATGTATGTCTGTCACTCATTGGATAGCAGCGAGGCGTGGTCCACCGTTTGTAATGTGAACACAGTATGAATGAGTGGCAGTATCACAAGTAACACGGAGTTAGCGCGACGCTAGGGGAGGCCAGTGCGCCGACTCGTGGACTGCAGCATCTCCAAGAGGCACCAGCTGGCCGCACGTGGTACACACGTGTAGCTGCGGCAAGCTCCGGCCCACAACTAACTCTTGCTGCTTAGCGATGTCCGGCAACAGCGCGACTAAGTCGGCGAACACTTCGTCCAGCTGTGACCCCATCGCGCTCCGACAGTGCTCGTAGAACTCGTCCGCGCTAATGACACTATCCCGGAACGCCCTCGACGCGACCTTAAAGTTTTCCACGGCGTCCGGTCCGCCTAAAGCGATAGTGAACTTTTTCACGAGCGATCGGTTCCTCTGCTCGAAATTCGTCAGCGGTATGTAGGCGTGCACGGGCGCGGAGAACGTCTGCCCCGAAGAGTTGGTGAAGGTCATGCCGTCGCACGCTGGTCGCGGCTTGAAGCCAGGCGGAACACTGCCGTTCGGCGTTTTCTTAGTCAGGCTCGGTTCGTTCTTCACGTTTGCGCTCCTCGGATTGAGCGGCGGATAGTCCTTGGACGCGAGCGCAAAGTCTCCCTTACCCGTGTTCCGGTTCTTCTCGGAGTTGACAGCCGCGGTCGGCGTCACCGTGTCGATCGTCTTAATCTTCCTGTCGACTTCGTTGTTGTTGTTCATGTTGACGTCCGCGAAGGAAGGATCCCGCGCGTACTTCTTATCGATACCGTTCACGAGTGGCACATCGGGTATGTTTTCTTTCTTGTTGTTCTGGTTCTGCTTCTTCTTTTCCTTTTTGGTCGGTTTGGCTTCTATGAAAGCGGGGGGCGACCGGGGGGGGGGTGGCGGCGGCGTAGGCGGCGGAAGCGGGGTCGATTTCTTCTTGGGTTTGGCGTTGATGGGGAGCGTAGGGAAGTCGGCGACGGCGTTGAAGGCGGGCTCGCGCGTTTGCGGCGGCGACTCGGGTTTGCTCGGTTTCTGCTTCTCCTTGGACTTGGAGACAGTGATCCACTGCGGCGGCGCGGACGACGGCGCCGACGACGAGGAGAGCGCGGGGAACGCTTCCGAGCCCATCTGCTGCGGCTTCTTTTGATGAGTGCTCTGCGGGTTACTCTTCAGAGCTTGCATCTCTTGGCTGTTGATTAGTGTGACCTGCAATAAGGAATTAGAACATTAGCTCTATATTAAAATTATTTTTGATGAAGTTAACGTCAATGTACAGGTACAGGTACATACTAGATTTAGGCGAGTGAATATCGTCGATTTTCAAAACATTACGAAGGACGAGGTAATTTATTTGCGGTTTTTGCTTTAAGTATTGGTAGGTAGATATTAAGATCTTAAAAACGATGAGGATCCAAAATACTTAATCAGAACTAATAGCAGTGACATGCAAATATTACATACTCCATAACATTTTTAAATGGTCAAAATATCCCAATTTGAAACAATATTACAATAATAATATAATACAATGTAGCAACCACTACTTATAGGGAAACAAAGTCGCTGGTGAATATTCTACTCGCCTTAGGCGGCTGCATCGTGGAGGCGCCTATGCTGGGGTAGTCGTCCTTGCCCACAGAGAGCGAGGGGAAGTCGTCGTCGTCGAGGGGAGGGCGCGGCCGCTGCGGCGGCGGGATCGAGATGCGCGTGCCGCCCGCCTGCGTCAGCCGGAAGTTGCTCGCGCTGGCGGGCTGGCTGTGCAGCTGGATCGACACGCCCGGCTTAGCTGAAGGTTTTAATGATAATGTGAATAAGGCTTCATAGTCTTTATTTTTACTACTTACAGGGTAGCGTTTGACCACAAGTCACCTGACGTTAAGTGACAATATGGTCAAAGGTGGTGTTACATTACACCTGGACTGGGAACTGGCTCTCAAATGAGACTGCCAGAACACCCATAGGTGCTCATTATTATAGTGACAAGGTGAACCAAGCTCTTTTAACGAAATTTATAAAGAGACACGTTCATAAAGAGCTATCTCGCTCGTGCCCTTGTTCTTTGTATCTGGTCATCAGTCGTCACAGTACGTCAATCTTACTGCAAAAAGGTTTTGACAAATATGTTAAAATCACCCGACTGTTTGACTCCACTCCAACCCTCCTGGTATGCCAGTCACAATAGACAATAGACAATATATTTATTTGTGGCAAAAAACAACATACACTTTACAAAATAAAATTTGATAATAAGTCACCGCTCGGATGACCCAAGGTATTTGGTAGTGACTGTACTGGTTCTCAAAACTTCTTTAGTCACCTTCTATAACTATGAAAAAAAGGGACAAAATATAACGCACCATTTCTGATGGTAGCGGCGACGGTAGGCGCTGTCTTGTTCCCCGCGGATGGCTGCGCGGGGCGGGAAGGGCCCGGCGCGCCGCCCCCCAGCGTTGGGAAATTCCTGTCGGTGCGTGCCAAGTTCTGGGTTCCTGCAAGAAATTGTGACATTAACTTGGGTACTTACAACACAATTTGAGCCCTCTCTCTTTATAGGAGAGAATAGGTGGAGGTTGAAGACACTAGTAAGAAAGATGCTTAGTAAATTTTTAACTTCGTTACAGGTAACAAACGAAATTTTGAGTGGAATAATTCCATAACTCAACTCGAGTACCTATAGCGAGAAATTTTCAGTGGACTGGTATAATAAATGATTGAATAGAAAGTTTCGAATTTTTAAAATGTTTTCCACGCTAGCAAATAAAATGCACTTATCCCCGAGCCTGTAAGGAGAAATAAGTCATTGTCAGTGGACTAGCGGTATAGTTGAGGTCGAATTTTAAAATACTTTCAACTCTAGCAGATAAAATGCACTTTTGAAACCAGATTTCGAATGATAACAGAATCTTTCAGAGCTGGTGAGCTGACAATATATCTTTGTGCGCCTTGTTGTAAGCCAGATTTCGAATGATAACAGAATCTTTCCGAGCTGGTGAGGTGACAATATACTGAGAAAAAAATTCTGACTTTCCTTCTGAGTCTTTACCTTCCAAGGCCGATTCCTTCCTTATTTTACCTAAGTTTTCCTTCTGAATCACAATTCCTTCCCCTTTGCTCAGAAGGAAAACGGTGTACGGTCTAACCCGTACATTTTGTTTCCTTCTATAATTAGTATCAATAAAGCAATCAGACGGACAGCACGTTGTGTCATTTCAATAAGCTTCCGGTTTCAGTGGTACTCATTTATCAAATCATAGCAAATCATATCAATCAACTAAAGTAGGAGTCGCGCATTTTTTTTTTTTTACTATTTACAGGGTAGCGTTTGACCACAAGTCACCTGATGTTAAGTGACGATGTGGTCGAAGATGGCGCCACGCTACACCTGCAGTGGGAACTGGCTCTCAAGTGAGGCTGCCGGAACACACCGATAGGTGCTTGGCGACAGATTCTTAACAAGAGGGTGGTAGCTAGCCAGGCGAGTACTAGAAAATACCCTACCACCTAGCAAAAATCGCATTAGACCATTAGACCCTACAAAGGGTATTTCGGAAGGTCTTTTTTGTCCGTGTACCTTTGTACGCCTTGTTGGTGCCGCCGACGAGCAGGCTGGTGGCGGGCGGCGCGGCGGAGAGGCGCGGGAACTGCTCGTCGCTGTGCGTGTCGATGCGCGGCGCGGGCGCGGCCGGCGGCGGCGGGCTCGGCGCTCGCTCCACGCGCTCCCTCTCCCGCTCCCGGTACTCACTGGGGACGTTAACGTTCATGTTTCCACACCCAATGTGCACAACCAACCAAGAGAAATCTTATTAGCAAAGGTTATTATAAAATATCGTAGTCCGATTACGGCCGGTTTTTTTTTTTTGTAAGTCATGCTGGTTTTCTTCGGACAACAATGTCCAAAGCCTTTCTTCAGCTGATGACACACCTTGGTATTACCAATTTAATCTATTTATAACTGTTCCAAATTTTAAAAATTTGGAGTTGTCGAGGGGGGAGGAGTGGGAAGACGGGGAATCGGAGGGAAGAGGATAATATATAAATAAAATACATAAATACATAGTTATCCTATTTACGGCCGGTTTCATTAACCGATCTATCCACGGTTTCACATAAATTTGACATTACTTCTATGGAGCTTATGTCCAATTTCCACCTCCAGTAGTGCATATCTACAGGGTAGCGTTTGACCACAAACCACCCGATGTTAAGCGACGATGTGGTCTCTGGCTATCCACGGTTTCACATAAATTTGACACATTATTTATTGAGCTTATGTCAAATTTCACCGCAAACCGTGGATAGATCGGTTATTGATACCGGCCGTTAGATGACAAAAATGCATCAATCCGGCAACAATTTCAACCCGGCGAATTTTGTTAAAACTTTATACACTTTAAGAAGTAAAAAGATATATGACGATGATGCTGAAGCACCCAGTCTCAATAGCTCTAAACATAAGTTAAAAAAATGGCTCGTCGAGAAGACGGTACTTATATTCGATTGACGAATTCATACATGATGTGATGTTTGAATTTCTTTTTTGTAGAACTATTTTTATAATATTATTTTAATTAGATCTTACTATTCAATTGATTTTATTTCATTAATTTGATTTAGTCAAAATTTAATTTGCATTGCATATTTTTTTATATGTACTCATTTTTACATTGACCTATAAATGTAAAATTATTAATAAAATGTCTATCTGTCTATCTAAGGTTTACCGTGGCGCCCTCTGCACTACAGAATGCGGCGTAATATTGAACTGAAGCTCCAGCGTACGCGCCTGCCGCGCCGCGCCGCGGTTCATGCCGCGCCCGTGCACCGTCGCCTTATGCGCTGAAATAACATACCACGTTTTATACAAATAAAAAAAACACCCGCCGTTTTACCCGCGTCTTCCCGTTATCCCGCAGGAACCTTTTTCCGGGATAAAGTAGCCTATGTGTTAATCCAGGGTGTAAGTTATCTCCATTCCAAATTTCATTCAGATCCGTTCAGTAGTTTTTGCGTGAAAGAGTAACAAACATCCATCCATCCATACTCACAAACTTTTTATAATATTAGTAGAATTAGTATGGACTATGAAATATTGATAATCCAAACTGTAATTGCTATAAGTACTTAATTTGCACACCGAAAGGTTAAAATATGACGAGCTGACATTTTACTTCTAACCCATTTATTTTATCCTACTTCCTACTAATATTATAAAAATATATAGATAAGTTTATAACCTGGATTAAAACATAGGCTACTTTTTATCCCGGAAAAGGTTTCTACGGGATAACGGGAACACGCGGGCGTAGCGATGATGGCTTAGTGGTAGTGACGTCGGCTTGCGTTCCGTAGGACGTGGGTTCGAATCCTACAATGAGCTTGAGTTTTTGGTGAAAGAAAACATCGTAATGAAACCATAGCTCGGTGGCAGGGTATATTCTAGCACTCACCTGTCTAGCTACCACCCTCATGTTACGAATCTGTCGCCAAGCACCAAGCACCCATCGGTGTGTTCCGGCAGCCTCACTTGAGAGCCAGTTCCCAGTCCAGGTGTAGCGTGACGCCACCTTCGACCACATCGTCACTTAACATTAGATGACTTGTGGTAAACCGCTGCTCTGCGTTTTACCACAAGTCACTGCTCTTAATAAAACATACTTATAAAGATAGATAGATAGATGTACCTTTGAGATCAATCTCGCTCCTAAACACAGAAGTCAAGTGTTGGTCGAGGCACTCCCCCTCTTCGCACAGGTAGTGGTCCGTGCGGAAGTGATGCGCGAGCGTCGCGTGAGTCGCGTAGTACAAATTCTTGCCGTCGGTGTCGCACAGGTGACAGTAGAGGTGCTCCTTGCGCAGGTGACGGTACAACTCGTCGGCGTCCATGAAGCGTTCCTCGCAGAACTCGCATAGAGGGTGCCCCCTGTCGGTGACCACTAGAGAGGGTCATTTTCTATTGCTGTACATGTACATAACACCGAACAAAAAACCGACCACGAGGGTTCTGAATAAACGATCACTGAAGACTTTCCGGGATACTTGTTTTTTCGCTTTGAGTTTTTTACTTTACTTTTTAAATAAAACGCAGGCATTCGCCGTTCGTCTCTGACCGTCGTCTATGAACAACAGCGCGTCGTAGTCCTGAACCTGAACCTGTTCTAGCTCTGAGAGAAGATAGTGGAATCAGAAATCATGAATCCACACTATACACACTTTCTGCTCCTCTGTCTGTTACCTTTTCACGACTAAGCCACTGAACAGATGTTGATGACATTTGGTATGGAGATTGTTTGAAGCCCGGGGTAGAACATAGGATACTTTTTATCGCGTTAAAGCGAGTTAAAATTTCACAGCTGATTTAAAGGTGAGATTGCCTACCTATGAGAGGTGTCATCGAGATCTCCTTTCCGTCTGTGATGGGCCAATTCTTGGCGAGTGTAGCACCTTCTTTCACTGGTGAAAATCTGAAAATAAAAATATTGCTCTAAATTACGCAAAGATGGGAATTGATTCATGAATCATACATGCTATAGAACATCGATGGCGAACCACTGGCTTGCGTGCCATTGATGGCACGGGACAAAATATATCAGGCACGATTTTTTTTAGATAACGAATCTTTATATCGTTTTGTCATAGTAACAGAACTCTCTCTCAACACTCTCGTTAAGAATCTGTCGCCAAACACCTATCGGTGTGTTCCGGCAGCCTCACTTGAGAGCCAGTTCCCAGTCCAGGTGTATCGTGACGCCATCTTCGACCGCATCGTCACTTAACATCAGGCGACTTGTGGTCAAACGCTACCCGGTAAATAGTAAAAAAAAAAACAGAGTTAATTATACTATATAAACAGAGTTAATTATACTAATATATATAAGTTTCCTCATTAGGTAAATAAATGCAGTTTAATATACATGTAACTTTATTTATAATAAGAAAAAAAATTGTTGTTAACGTGCCCTCTGCTGACTCTCTTAGATTGCGACGTACCGCACGACGTTGTGTCGCTCGCTGTCTCTTATTCAATATTTTTAGCATGGCTTCGCGGACCACTTCTGGTGCTACCAGGGACTTATACGAGATTACCTTCTGCCCCGTATAGTCAGCAACAAAAGTAGCTGGCCATACTTGCTTTTTCAAATGTGTTTTACATCAGTAATGTTTGGGTTTTTCTTACAACCAACAAAATAGTGTTTGACCACAACACAACACACCTGATATTAAGTGATGATGCAATCAAAGATCGATGTTTAAGTGATCGAAAAATCTGTTATTGTTTATCAACTTTTGTCGATGACTGTACCTAACAACTCACAACTCTACTTCTTTAAAATATTAGTAGGTAAAAGGTATCAACGAAAACTAATTATTATTTATCTTACTCATTAAAAAGTAACTAACTCTGTGATAAAACAAACAAACAAAAACGAAAATCTTGTGTTAATGTGGATGTGTAGAGTAATAAATTGATAAGGTGTAATTAGTTTCAAGCAAACAGTGAAGCCCAATTAATTACATAGTTGATATTGTATTGCATTTAACCAAGATCAAACAATGTCACCGTGCATCTGTTTCGTACCTAATGTATAAAACAAACAGTGCTTTTACATTTTTTTTCAAAGGTGCTATTTAAAAAGGAGACCGACAAAAATGTTTTTAGAATTATGACCTTTCAACTTAAATACTATAATCATTATCACCAGGGGTAGGGAGCAGGAAAATTGTTGAACATTTCCATTAGAAGCAAATTGGAAGACTAGAATATTATAATCAAAGCTCAAATAAATTTAAGTATTTGAAAAACTGAAAACTATGCTATCTTACTAATATTATAAACATGTGAAAGTTTGTGAGTATGAATGGATGAACATTTGTTTCTCTTTCACACAAAAACTACTAAGCAGATCAGAATGAAATTTGGAATGGAGATAGCTTATACCCTGGATTAATTGGGGAATAACGGGAAGACGCGGGTGAGCGGGACGCGGGGCGCAACTAGTAATAAAAAAATTGACTTCTAAGATTTGATTACATTGTTAGTTAGTTAGTTACAAGTCAAGCTAATAAAAGTGTTTTAATAAAATAAGTGTTAAAACAATAATTAGTTCAATTTACCTTCAAGTGCTTAACACATAGATCACAGTAATATTTCTCGTGGACCTTCCTCATGTGATCGTTGAGCATGCTAAAGTTACGGAAAGGCGGGGCCTTATCACAGGTGTTACAGCAGTTCTCCAGGAGCTTCTCATATGCATGTTTGATGTCATCGCTGCAGAAACCGATCTTGAACTGCCTTTCAAATTGTCGCTCGGAGAACACACGGGTGCGTAGATCTTTGTATAGTTGGACAGTATCCGTAAAGACCACCTATTAAAATAAATTAATTGGTTAATGAGTCAACTCGTTCTTATTAATGTAGCTGTAGGTGTGATCATGCCTTTCTTTTTTATACTATACACCATATTATATATATACAAGAAACAATGTCATATCATTGAATTAGCAAAAAAAAAATCTCTTCTTGTTTTCTTTGTCTTTAACTATATGTAATTAATGTTAATTTGAACATTTTCTTTAATTAGGTTTGATTGCAGAAATTGAGAGAGACTATGGCTAGTCCGAATCAGGGGATTTCCCTATTTGTAACTGCATGCAAGTAATTGAAACAACTTTTTAATGGGAAATCCCTGACAATGGTAAATTGTGTGGCGATCAAAATGAAAATAAACAAAAAAGGATTAAATTAAAAATGTTCAGTAAACAGATTCATTTGAGTTGTTTGATGGTTTATTTGTATTGTTTGGTTACAATACTAAGTAGATACAATGCTGCAACAAAAATTAGTAGTACAGCAAGATTCTTAGAAGTTTAATGCATATTATATTATCTTAGTACACAAATACACATAGTTATAAATTAAAATCAAGGAGACTGAGTAAAATTTAATAATTCTGCTTGAGTGAAAGAATTGCATACGTATTGTGAAACGTTTACGGCAGGCCAACAGAGTAACTGGATTGATTTATTACCCTTGCAAGGTCCTGGCGGCAGATAGGGCACTCATTCTGCAGGCACAGCACCCGCATGCGAGTAGAACACTCGAAACATACGGGATGGTCGCATTCGCCAATCGAATAGTACAAAACGTTCTTGAAACACACTACGCAAGTGTTGTCGTTCACTTGGTCGGCCATGCTTAGCGAATGGAACAGGGATTCTGAAATAAACATAATAGATATGGGTATTCTGTAAGTTAATTGATGGTCAATTAGTGCGTAGGCGTCGAGAATAATTACTACACCTGCAGAAAAGTAAGGGACGAAAATTTCGCAAAATTGATCTTGATTTTTTGACAGACGGATATAGTGTTGCCAACAATAACAGATAAACACAAGAATCATCGAAAATGTGCTAAATATGGCTAGTTTAGATTTAAAATCACCAAACCGTTGAAAAAAGTTATGTTTGTTTAAAAGTTATATGTGTATACAATAGATTACGTTGACGAATGACGACGTTACATATTCAATGAAGATTTTATATGAGCACCCGAAGCAAGATCTATAAAAACTTCATATCATTTGTCCAATCTGCCATGCTCGTTCTTCCATTATGCAACATAATTTTTAGCATAATCTTAACCATAACCTTTTTGCCTCATAAAAAACACGAAGATGGTTGATTGGTTGGTGGGGCAACTGGGGCAAATGACGTGCCTGACAGACAAATTTTTTCTTTGCTGTCTTACGCTTTGCTCTATTGCAAAAATAACCGGGTTAGGCTACAAAATCTTTGCTTTTTGCACTGATGAAAAAATTAAAAAAATGTGTGTGCGTGTAACCTTTACGTGCGATTGAAGTAAAACTTCTTTGGCGTTGACGGCATATATCACTGAAATGATTATATATTAACTTAAATAATAAATATCATATTATAATTTAATTATTTTTATTATTCATGTGCTTTACAAAGATTATTCCAATGTTATATTAATGTTAAATTATTCATTCGAAACAGGTACTTAAATGTCATCATAATTTCTTACTTATCTGTGTAGTTTCCGCTATTTAAAAATAGCGGAAACTACACAGAAAGCGCGCGCAGCTAAGCGTTACTTCCGTCAGAAAAAAAATCTGAGTTACTCCCTAGTCGCGCCTAAAGAAGTTTTACTTCAAAAATTTAGGTTGGCTAGGTAGTTCGTTGGAAGTACGTTTTAACGATCAGATAATTTTTTGAATCGCTAAAAAATTATAAATGTGCTAGATCTCGCTGTAAGATCTACGTCGGCAACACTGCCTGCCATATATACACAAAAAAATAGTACGATCACGAATCTCACCACAGAATGCCACAGATTGAGCACAACAACGAACGAAATTCACAAACTTGTATTGCCAGATAAATTATACTCATTTTCTACTATTTTTATTTCAACTTTCGGCCGAGGCGATTGGCGAAGTTAACTTCACAGTGGTCTACATTTACAGATGCCCCATACGATCAGTACCTCGATATCTCCATATAAAATATCCAGTAATAAACATAACAATGAGGTAGTTTTTGTATATAACTTCTTGGAACAGTTGCTAGGAGCGCCATCTACATTTTTACACTGTGTACAGATCTGTCATAAAAGTTCCATAGTCTATGAACAAAATCGAATTAGAACCAATTAAGCGATTTTAAAAAAAGAACGTTTGTCGTTTTGTCTGTGGTTGCGACGGTTTGATTTGATGTAGTTTGAAAGCAAAACTAGATAAATTGTAGAAATCAAACAAAAAATTAACGTAACAATAGTGATTTTAAGAAATTATTGATAAATGAATTTAGATTATTGTGTGGTTCACTGAGCAAGTGATAATACTTTTTGGTTTGAGTGGCTGGCATTCAACTATGTCACAGAGTCTACGGTAAAAAAATGTACTTTCAGGTGAGGAAACAATCAGTTTTAGTCTCAATTATGCCAGTCTCTTTTCTGGATACATCAGTGACATAAATTATGTCTCCATTTTAGATTGAAAATACTCCGGAGCACATACGAAGAGCTCGTCGAGTAGAAAATGTCCCAAAAGGGTCCCCGAAAGAAGAATGCCCCCGCCTTATTTTGGCACCTTTCTCCAGGCCTCCACAAGTTGTGTTTGACAACGTACTTATCGGTTCATCTTGTGAGAGGAGCTTGGAGGTATTAAACCCTTCGAAGCAGTTGCAACAGGTATCAAGATTTATTGTTTATCTCTCCTTGTTTTGTTTTCTCATTTTAATCAGAAAAATATTCCTAAAGAGTGGACTTGTATCATCTAAACCTCAACCCTATATCTACACCCTTTTGTAGATAGATACATTTAACATCAATCATAATCATAAAAAAATAATTTTTATATAACCACCCCACTTCACTGATACTACTGATAGTTCTATGTCGTATTTGGGAAAGTACAACACCTTTGCCATTGCGTCGGGGGTTCAAAATGAAACGGCCCACTCACACTTTCAGGAAAAAAATAATTTAAAAAACGAATGGTGTAAGTTTGATTAGATAAAATTAAATTTATTTGCCTAAAACATGAGTAATAGTTAGTACAAAACAGGTGATGTAGGTACTATGATGTTAGGTATATTATAATAAAGCAGCATCAGGTTTTGCCATAATTGGCGTACAAAATGAGATGAACGAGATGTTGAGATGCTGTCACCATGAAAATAAGATAGGTCTTTATATAATGAAATAAATTCAATAAATCAATTAAGATAATAAAAATAGAAAATATAAACTAAAACTAAAACTTTTAAAAATTGGTAAATTACTAAAGTTATCAATACATATTTAGATATTAATTATAATGTCAAAAGAATTAAAGAAAACTAGAATATAGGTAGATCAGAGTCATCGCAGTCATCTAAAATTTGTCATCAAGAAATTCATTAATTGTGTAGTAACATTTATCTATCAATAGCTTTCTAAGGTGTTTCTTGAATGAATTGGTATTCAGGTCCTTGTAGCTCTTAGGAATTTTATTATATATAATAGGTGCCATGCACATCACGCTGTTGTGCAAGAGCGCTGTTTTAGATGGGTGTAGGCACAGTCTAGTATTATCACGACGATTTCTCTCTACAACGTCTGAAAGTTTTGGAAATAATTCGAGATTACTTTTAACAAAGATTGCGACTTCAATTATATAAAGGGACGGAAGTGTGAGAATTCTATTGTCAATAAAATATGCCCTGCAACTATCTGTCGTTTTGAGATCAAACATAGCCCTTATACAGCGTTTTTGCATTTTAAAAATTATATCTTTGTCTGTTGAATTACCCCAGAAGATGATACCATATCTAAGAGAAGACTCTATTAAGCCGTAGTAGGCTGATAACAGCGCATCAGTGTTTAGGGTGGCCGTCAGCCTGCGCAGAACGAATGCCAAACTGCTGATTTTTTTACAAATTTGTTCTATATGTTTTTTCCAGTTTAACTTTTTGTTAAAAGTAAGTCCCAGAAATTTTACGTATTCTACTCGATCAATTTTATTACTATTAAAAATTAAATTAATGTCAGAAGAATTTTGTGCTCTTTGGCTAAAATGCATTATATTTGTTTTATTCAGATTAATCTTTAAATTATTATATGATGTGTCTATCTGTCAAGCACCGTAGCTCATGAACGGATTAGTTATTAATGACTGGACTGTTATAAAGCATACTGTTTATACTACCTCCACAGATAACCCTCGGTAAAGCACTGCCTCCTGGCTTGGAGATCCATTTGCCGGGAGAATGGCTGGAACTCGAGCCAGAGACGTGCTACTGTTTGACGATGATGTGGACACCGATACAGCTGACATCGATGCGGGAGACTATTAGGTTCACTAACGAAAATAGAGGCAGATACGATGTCTTAGTCGTGCTGAAGTCTGTTATGGTAATATTTTTTGTTATGTACAGTCAGTGACAAAAGTAGCTGGTCATACTACATTTCCCAAAATGTTTACTAAGATCTATAATGTTTGGTGTGTAAGGCTAAAGAAAATCCGTTAATTGTTAATGTTCACCTACTGTTGTTGTTGACCGCACAAAGTCTTTTGAACTTATTCTGTAAAAGCAGTCTAAAGATAAAGATATTTCAGAATCGGATCAGTAGTTCATAGAAACTTAAAAATAAATTAGTGAAAAACAACACAAAGAACAGCTTTTGCCTGCAGTTCTGTGCAGTGTCCATCCAGCAATTAAAATGCCCTAATCATTTTCTGCCCAACTTTGCATGCAGTTGCAACAATATCTCTGAAGTATCAATATCACAGTGCAAGAAGACATAGTAATACTGCAGTTTTGTAGTTTGAATTTTGAATTTGAATTTGAATTTTGAATTTTGATGGCTCAGTGGTAGTGACGTCGGCTTGCGATCCGTAGGACGTGGGTTCGAATCCTACAATGAGCTTGAGCTTTCGGTGAAGGAAAACATCGTGATGAAACCATAGCTTGGTGGTAGGGTATTTTCTAGTACTCGCCTGGCTAGCTACCACCCTCTTGTTAAGAACCTGTCGCCAAGCACCTATCGGTGTGTTCCGGCAGCCTCACTTGAGAGCCAGTTCGCAGTCCAGGTGTAGCGTGGCGCCATCTTCGACCACATCGTCACTTAACATCAGGTGACTTGTAGTCAAACACTACCCTGTAAATAGTAAAAAAATAAATAAATAAAGAAATAAATAAATATCAGGGACAATGGCACACAAATTGACCTAGCCCTAATTTAGGGCTAGGTCAATTTGTAATTAATTTAAAATTAAGCTCGAAACTTGTGTTATGGGTACTAGACAATGATAAAAATCAAACATAGTTGTACAAAAATGCCAGTGGTGGATTTAGCAGCAGGCTGAGTAGGCTGGAGCCTAGGGCGGCAGATTTTAGGGGCGGCAAATTTAGTGTCAATTTAAAAAAAATGTTTTAATGATATTAAAAGAGTCGTATATATGTATTCAAATATTATTATGTGCACACAAACAATTAAACATTGTGCACCACTTGATTTTTCTTAAATTTTTGTCTGATGCATAAGAAAATGACACCTTAAAAAGGAAAGGCAGAGGCCGTAGAGGTTATAGAGGTTGGTAGGCGCGGCAAAATTTGAATACTTAGCCTACTGGCGGCAAATGTGTAAATCCGCCACTGAAAAATGCTGTCAATGTAACTAGGTACTAGAAATAAACTAGTAACGTAGTAACTAGATTATTTACCCTCTATCTCAATCTAGGTAATTTCAATTTCAATTTATTTATTCAATAGGATACATTGTGATCACTTTAAATATATCTCATTATCATCAGCCTATTACATTCCTAGTGTTGAAACACAAGCTTTCTCTCAGAGATAGCATTTTACTCTTGCATGTTTAATTAAAATATGTATATTATATTTATTTTCAGAATGTAAAGGAGAAAAAGAACCAACCCAAAGGTTTCAAGACTTCACCAGGTAAGAAGAAGAAGAAGGTCATCACAAAGAAATCTCCTGTTTCTATTTACAAAAAGAAAACTGAAATAATTTACAAAAAAACTGTCACTGCAGTTCAATCCACACAGCATAAAGTTTTCCACAAATTCAATGAAGAAAACATTTCCACAAATGATTATTCTATTGACTCGTATAGAGATAAGAATCCGTTTGGTTCTCCGTCAAGCCTTGACTTGAACTTTAACACATCCGAAATATTTTCTAAAAGAGAGAAACCAAATATTTTACAGGACACATATGAGAAGTCATACAATGTCACTAACGAGTTGGATAGGCCTAATAATATCTTGCAGCCCTCAAATAAGCAGAATTTTAATACATCTGCCACAGACATCTTTGACAATCTCACGTTTACACCCTTAAAGAGCATACCTTCTAAAACAGAAAAGTTGGAGTTGGGACCTAAAATAATTCTTAGTGTCAACTCTGAAAGTGACTTCGAAGATAGTATGACGTCTAATAAAGAAAATCAAACACATTCTATTGTGAGCATAACATCTGCACAGCCATCCTATAAATGGCCAACAATGAACCATGCACTCACCGGAAACCAGCACATGGAGACCCCAACAATACAAAACAAAAAGCACCCAAACACCTCATCTCCTAAAGAATTAAACAGCCCAAATTTCTCGATTAACACAGAGTTTTCGCGTATCAGCGACTTTTCATTTTTACCGCAAAGGTTCTCAACGGAACGGAAATGCTTCGTCAAAATGAACGAAACTCAAGAAATGCTCGACGAGAAACTGAGCTCAGACACGTACACGAAAGATTCCCCTAACACTCCGATGGATTACAGCAACCGCCCGATGAACCCAGAAAATCCGCCTCACTATTTCAATAGGGATCAGCCAAAAATGTGCCGCCAATCTCTATTCAGAGAGTATCAAATGAGAGAAGCTTATGAAAGAAAACATTTGAATGTGTTTGACCACAATGAACATCGATTTGATACAAAATCTCCGCCACGGTCTGTAACACCGCCCCTTCAATCGATTCCTGAAGAGAGTACTAATTTTTCGAACACTCAGGCTACATTTACTATAGATCGCACTTTTGATAGACCCCACGATATAAGTGCGGTGTCTACCAGCACAAGAGACACTTGGTCCAAGAAAACAATCAGAGTTGAACCGAATCTTTGGAAAATTCCCGTTGTTCACGCCAAAAAATCTTTTAAACCAAAACCTGTAAATAAACATAAAGATTCAATTGACAGTAAAATATGCAATGTTACTTTCGAAAGCAATAAGTCCATCAATCAAAACATAACTTTTAATCAAATTGGGAACATTTATTCACAGTCTTCCACTGTAGATCCGTTTTTATCTGCAACATATTTTTATGATGAGGAAGCTGTCCATAAGTTTGAAAATGAATTCAAGAGATGGCTCAACTGCATTCTGACGCCACCAGCTGATCTTGAAAGCAATGTGGAACAGAAAATTGATGTAGGTAAAGCATGGATTGAAAATAGAAATAAAGAAGTGCCACTTGCACCTACTAAAGAGCAAGTGTCTAGCGCTTACCACAACAGCCACAGGTTGAAGAGTCTTCGTCGATCTGCAAGAAATCTGCTCATGAGCCCTGAAATCGTCCTCGTCATTCAGAAATTGAACGCCCAAATCGATAAGAAGTTGATAGCTGTTCGTACTGACAGAAACCTTCACTTGGATGTTGGCTTGCAAAAGATTATTATGGAAGTGCTTTTGTCATATAATCCGTTGTGGCTCCGCATCGGACTGGAAGCCATTTACGGCATTGTCTTGCCTTTGAAATCTAACAGCGATATTGAAGGGTTGACGGCATTCATCATTCAGAGAATGTTCAAAAATCCCTATCTGAAAAACAAACAATCGAAAGCGAGCGCACCAAACATGCTCCTTCCTGCATACATGGAAGCTATCAAAAAGTTTACGCTGAAGAAGTTTTTTATGCTCGTATTCTTTTTGGATCAGGCAAAGCAGAGGAAACTTTTATCACACGATCCGTGTTTGTTCTGCCGCAACGCTATTTGCAAAGAAAGCCGAGAAATCATAATACGATTTACAAGAGAGCTTATTGCAGGGATCGGCGACATCACGAGGCATCTCAGACCTCTCGGTTACATTGTCTCCCATAAACAGTCTTACTTGGATGAGTATAAATATGCAGTCCATAACTTGGCTTTGGACATAAGAGATGGCGTCAGACTGACCAAAGTCATGGAGATAATTATGATGAAGAATGGTTTGTTGAATCAACTTCGTACCCCTGCCATTTCACGTCTTCAGAAAATACATAATGTGCAAGTGGCGATGACCGCCTTGAAAGAAGCGAACTTTGTAATTGATGGCGACATTACCGCTACCGATATTGCCGACGGTCATCGAGAAAAAACACTGTCTCTATTGTGGCAAATAATTCATGTATTCCGCGCGCCACTATTTGAGAAAGCCGCGAACGTCATCCAGATATGGTGGAGAAAAAAGTACGAAGTTATCGTGGAAAAGAGGAAAGAGGAGGAGCGAATCCGCAACAGACTGACCAACGCAGCGCGTGTAATTCAACAGTGGTGGTGGAATATCCAATACCAACGCCAAGTTGAAAGGCAGACGCAACAGATCACGAAGGCTACTATCGTCGTACAAAAGTATTTCCGCATGTGGATATGTCGTACTCGCTTACGGAGAATGAAAACAAGCGTCGTGAAAATTGAAAAGTGGTTCAAATCTGTACAGTTAATGAGAGAAGCAAAGAACACTCTTACGGGACTAAGAATTGAGCGAGAGGAATTGAGACACAGGTGTGCCACTACTATCCAAACTTACGTGAGACGTTGGCTATGCGTTAAACATCATAAAATTACGGTTAAAAGGGTTGTACAAGTACAAAGCATAGTTCGCATGTTTCTGGTTAGGAGACGATATGTACAGCTGAAGAAAACGGTCTCATACCTCCAACAGATTTACAGAAGCAAGCGATTCATGAGATTGGAAATGCAGAAATTTGCTGAAAAAAGAAGAAGTGCGATTATGATACAAAGTTATTACAGAATGATAAAACAACGACGGGCTTTCCTAAATCTAAAGAAATCTGTGCAAATCGTAGAAGATCGTTATATTGCTCTGACAAAAATGAGGAAAGAACGAAGGAATTACTTAGAATTGAAGAATACTGTGATTGCTTTACAAGCTTTATACAGGGGAAAGAAGTGCCGCGTGAAGTATCTGAAACAAAAACGTGCAATTATACTGCTGCAAAGAAGAGTCAGAGCTCGTCAACTTATGAAGAAAGACAAGTCCAACTTCCTTAAAATTAAGAATGCGGCGATCACTTTGCAGAGTTACATCAGGTCGTACTTAATTATGAAAAAAATAAATGAAGCATACATCACTCAGCGAAAAGCTGCTGTTTTGATCCAACGTTACTTCCGATCTTACTTGCAAGCCAAGTCTCAAAGACAGGCGTACGTTCAATTACGAAACGCATCTGTTGTTTTACAAAAACGTTACAGAAGTTTGCGTTTAATGAGAAGAGATCGAAAGGCTTATGTAGAATTAAACAATGCTACATTACGTATCCAAAGACAGTACCGAGCTCAGGTTGCCATGAGAAAGTGTAAGGAAAGTTACATAAAACTAAAAGTATCGACTGTTACGATCCAGCACCGGTATCGAGCCCTCATCAAAATGCGGGAACAAAGATCCCACTACTTGAAATTAAAATCGTTTTGTATAAGAATTCAAAACTCGTACAGAGCTCGTGTGCTCGGAAAACAGCAGAGGCAGCACTACTTGAAACAGAAGGAAGCTACAATAAAAATTCAAAAATGGTTCAGAAGTTGCAAAAAAGGAAAACAAATAAAACAGCAATATGAGCAAACCAAACAGGCATGTATTACCTTACAAAGATATTATAAAGCCTACATAATTGGGAGAACTATAAAGCAAGAGTACATACGTATAAAAACTGCGACGATTTGCATTCAAAGATTCTACAGATCATACATGGAAAAGAAGACGATTAGACAGGAATACATTAGAATCAAAACTTCAACAGTATTAATCCAGAGATATTACCGCTCCTTCTTGGTAACAAAGAAGCAGCGAGAAGCGTATTTAAAAATGAAATCGGCTGTTTCATGCATACAAAATAGCTACAGACGGTACAAAGAATATCAAATTATTAGACAAAGATACTTGTTACTACGCGAGGTAACGACTAACATACAAAGAAGATACCGGAGCATAATAGCTATGAGAATACAAAGGAATGGATACCTAACACTCAAACAATCAACAGTCACAATCCAGCAAAAATACAGAGCGTTGTTATTAATGAGGGTAGAACGACAATCGTTCCTCAAACTAAAATCGGCGGTTGTCACCATTCAAACCCTATACAGAGCGCAATGTCTTATGAAACAAGAAAGACTGAAATATGTAACAATAAAAAATGCTTGCGCTTCAATTCAAAGGTCGTACAGAGCGTTTAGTCTTGGCACACAGACAAGGCAAGAGTATTTAAGACTAAAAGAGTCTGCTATCGTCGTCCAAAGGAGATACAAGGCTGTGATTGCCATGAGAAAAAAAAGGAGCTCGTATTTAGCGAAAAGGAAAGCCACTATCATCATTCAAAGAAGATTCAGAGCTTATAATTTGATGTTGAAATACAGGCAAGAATACATAAAAACTTTAAAAGCTTGCAAAGTTATTCAAAGCGCTTTCAGAGCGTACAAAGCAGGAAAAACGCAAAGAACAGAATACTTAAAAATTAAAACGTCTGTCACTTTAATTCAAAAACGGTTAAGGACTTTGCTCGAAACCAGAAAAGTTCGGAATCAATACTTGCAGTTGAGAACAATTGTTATTGTGATTCAAAGACATTTCCGAGCAAATCGACTGGCTCTATCTGTACGACAAAATGAATCTGCTATAAAAATACAAACTTGGTACAGATCTCTACAAAAACGTGATAAATGCCGCAAAGAGTTCTTGCTACTCAGAAACCACGTAATAACGATACAATCGACTTTAAGAATGTATTGTCTTCGCAAACGGTACCTCGAATTAAGAAAAGCCACATTGACAATTCAACAGTATTACCGATCTTTTAAACTGGGCGGACAAGAAAGGCAAAGATACATCCGCGTCAGAAATTCGGTTATAACGTTACAAAGTTACGTTAGAAGTTATATAGCAAGAAAGCGATACCTAAGACTGAAGGCAGCTATATCAACCATACAAATAGCCTACAAGCTGAAAAAACATAGAGAACTCATACGGAAACAACGTGAGGTCGCCGCGATAACCCTGCAGAAACATGTACGTAGATATTTGATCCAATCATGGTACAGACGATATCGCCAGAAGGCAATATTCTTGCAACAAATATGGAAAGGAAAACTTTTGACCAGACTGATGCGCTGTGATTACTTGCAAAAGAGAAAGTTTGTAATTGAAATCCAGTCCATAGTCAGAGGATATTTAGTTAGAAAACAAGTGCAATTTAAAAAGGAGCACATCTTGAAGATAAGGGAGGAGCAGAGACAAAACTGGGCTGCGTCAAAAATACAGGTAATTTCTTCTTTTTACTTGATGCTATAGCCGCTTTCATATTACTTACTGATGTTCTATTTTGAATGATTACAATAACCCTATTACATATTTCTATTCACAGGCTCTGTTCCGCGGTCACAAAGCACGCGTATCATCTCTCGATGTTCGCGTTGCGGAGATCCGGCGGAGATGGCGTGAAGGTGCCCTAAAATCGACGCAACAATCGCTGAAGGAGCGCAATGAAGAGGCGATGGATGTGTTAAGGAATTCGTGCGATATCGAAACGATAATCAGGGCGTTTAGGTTCATTGGTGAGTCTTCCCCGTTTGAAACAGCATGTGCAGCGTTCATAATTTTATTATAATAATTACGTGAGCGCTTTTTTTCAAACTACCCTATGCTAGGATAGATTTTTGCAGAGAATATTCGCTGCGTCCAATTTGTCGTGAGGGATTGTGTTTGAACTGTGATTGAGAAGGTCTGATGCAGACTATGCCGACTTTTTTGAATGACTGTTTTGGCAGCCCTCTTAAGGGATGAATCTTCAAATGGCCTTTCTTAGCGAGTACCCAAGAACGTGCACGTCAACTTCAGTAGTTTTCGATATTTCGTCATTTAATCAATGGTATTTTGCTTTTGTATAAATAAATTACTATTGTTTATTATTTTAAACACAATCACTTCCGCCATCTCTTACAGAATTTCTAGCGGAAGTGTTCCCAATGATGTACAACCACAATGCGGCGTCGGTCGTGCGACGTGTCTACGTGTACATGTCGGTCACGAACCGGTCCATCTCTAGTATTGAATTGCTGAAGTCTGCTGCCGGGATACTTGTAAACCTGGCCCGGTACAACGTCACGGGACCTAAGACATATGGGGTAAGTTTGCTTTTCTAAAAACTTTGAAAATAAAGGGTGTTTTGCTGTCGGCCCTTATATCAATGTTAAAAAATCAAGTAGCAATATCCTTTGACGGGAATGCACGATTACATTTTTGTATCTTGTTTGTTATAGAGAGAACGCATTCCAACAATTTTGAAATACATGTGGAGATTCAGCAATAGCGAGCCGCTTCTGTTCTGCATACTCTCAACATATCTATGGCTATTTTCAAAATATGACGAAGTTAGAGAGGTAAGATTTAGGACAAATAAAAACGAATTAATGACGTATAGTTTATTTTACTTAAATATTTATTACACAGCATTTCTGACGTTAAAAAGTACAACATTTAGTTAATAACTAACACATTGAGGGGTAATTTTTCTAGTGAAATTACAAGGTATAAACACATATTTTCTACTATATCAAGGTGACGAGCGCAGTGCATTGCCGCGCAGGATTTGAACCGTTGAAGTTTAATTTTCCGGGTGGCACTGAACTGTAATAAATGCGACGCCGTTTTCTCGATGCGACGCCGCAACGCAGTGTTGTGGCCTCGCCCAATAATCGAAGAACTTTCACCATACGCCAAAAAACCTTTTTATAATTTTATTCATGTTTTATATCCGGGTTTTGTTTTCACCATCTGCAGGATCTAACGGAATTGCTGCACATACCTGAAAACCACAAAATGCTGATAACAATCAAGGGCAACGTCGACAGAACCAAGCGAATGGCCAACAACGCGAGAAATAAGTTCCACACACCTCAGCCATGCAAATTCGTCTCCCATGTAAACCATTCCATGAATGTTAGCAGCATATACACCATGAGCAATACAAGCATTGTTATGCCATCCTTAGACCCGGATTATGGAATTGTTAGCATCGAAAAGCCTAGGTATTTCGAAGACGCACAACAAGCCATTAATTGTCTCTTCCATACATTTAATTTATAATTTTATTAGTTTTATATCTATAGATTTAATTACATAATAAAGTTCCATTATTAATTTCCGACGAAAGAGGTGTTATATGTTTGTAGTGTGTATCTGTGACATCGTAGCTCCAAACGGATGGACCGGTTTTGATTTTAGTTTCTTTCTATTTGAAATGTGTTTTGATCGAGACTATCGAGTGTATTCTTAGCTATGATTGTCGGAGATTTTAAAATTTAGTTTAGTTTAGATTAGGTTAGTATGTATATTGTTAAGCAGCTGTTATGGGACCAAGCTTGTACAAACAATATTTAGTTAGGCTATTTTTAACCCCCGACGCAAAGAGGGGTGTTATAATTTGAAAATATCTATCTGTGGTATCGTACATAACTGATTGAGAGATGAACCGATTATGATTGAGTTTCTTTGTTTTCTTTATATGTCTCTTGATTGAGAGTATTGTAAGTTGTGATTGTCGGGGGTCTTATAAGTTTTAAATTTATGTTTTTGTTGTTTAATTGTATTTCTGCACTTTTGAGATGTTGCCTTTTAGTCTTTAATTTAGCACAACTTAAAAACAGCTTGTGATTTTTAAGCGTAGATATGTTCGTTAGTGATAATGAATTATTTTTATGAAAATTGGTCATTTAGATCCAGAAACAAAAAAATGTCTTCGAAAAATACATCGAGGGCAGGGTTTTCTATGGCAGAGCGTAAGTGACCGTGGACAGTGGGCATATAAGCTAGGATTACGAATGATTTTTATTATCTAGGTAATACTTACGAGCCATGTATGTTATTATAATTTATAACTAATTCTAAAAAAAAAAATTGTTACTCCGATATCATAGCTCCAAAATAACATTCCAACAACAAAACATAAACCATTTTTTATTTGGAATGTATGCGATGGAACACCTAGTCTTATCAACATTGGTTCAGTAGTTTTGCTTTACAACGGAAAATAGACACATTTTCACAAAAGTTTGTTGAATAAAACAAGATTGTAAGTTGGTAGGTACTAAGTATTTAGGTGTATGTAGTGTTTTTGATTAGTATCCTGTAATTATCATGTACTGACAAGTGTGCCTTATTTAAATATTTTTAAATTAATAAATATTAATAAATTTATTCATACTTATCTTTTAATTTCCTCATATATTATGATATATGAAAAGATAATATCGTAAACTTAAACCCCTTTTGCAATATTATTATGTTGATTACCTATAAAAATTCGATACCTCAATTTACAGTCGAAGAGTAAAAAATAATGCCGCCAATAAAAACGAATCTTAGATACGCCAGAGAAAATCTATACTTAATATAATATTATAAAGCTGCAGAGTTTGTTTGTTTGTTTGTTTGAACGCGCTAATCTCAGGAACTACTGATCCGATTTGAAAATATTTTCAGTGTTGGATAGTCCATTTATCGAGGAAGGCTATAGGCTATATTTTATATGCAAAAAAAATAGGGATCCGTAAGAAAATTGCTATTTTTTAACCCAAGGTATGAAATTGAAAACCTATTTTTGCGTGCGCTGCAAAAACTATTGACAATAGAACGAAACAATGTATTACGGGTTTGTAGGTCCTATTAAGATCTACAAAAAAGTCCGCGAGAGCATATGTCTAACTATTATAGTTATGCCACAATAAGTGTTTTTTTTATTTTAAAAATTTAATTTTAATGCCGCCGCTTGGAAAGGCTCTTTATTTGTATCTTGGTATTAATCCTTATCAAAATAAATTACTTCTCATTCAAAACTGCTTCAATCCCTTTATATAATTTTTTGAATTATTCAATTCGGACATTCCATTCGAAAGATATCACGAGTTTAAAAAGTAAGTAGTAGTAGAAAAATAAACCCGCTGCACCGTAGTGCCGCGGGAATCGCGGTGAGGACCGAAGGCAGGAGAATATTCTATGAAATAGGTAAACTGTGGTCGCAATTTACGAACCAGGAAGACCTTTAGCTGCGCGGTTCAAACGCGCGGTCAAAAAAAAATAGAATTAAAATAGGATAATGGATACAGCAGGTAACGCGGTGACCGGGGCACCGAAGTGCGGGAATAATTTTGGAGTATACAGAATATATACGCTTTGGCGCCTAAACTACTGAACCGATTTAAATGAAATTTGGTTTAGAGATAATTGGAGCCCCGGGGAAGGACATAGGATACTTTTTATCGCGGTAAACTGTAGCCCACGCGGGTGAAACCGCAGGGAACAGCTAGTCAATAATACGCAGGTCTGTGCTCCAAAGCACACTCTGTGGTTCAATCTCTGTCAAACGTAAACGAGTTTTTTTATTGTTTTGATATGTCGTCACACGATTAGTGTATTTGCCAGTGTCAAGTCTCAAGTGTAAAATATTTCAAACTCTGACTACTACGAGTTATCTTACGACCACAGAGTACCTTTGTTGGTTACGTTAATACGTTATTACGTTACGTTACGATTTACGACCTAACCTCCAAAACGTCGAAAAGTCCAAAACCTAAGTGAGTTAACTAAAAACGGGCGAAAGTTTAATTTATTTTCTGTAAAATGATACTATAACAACATGGATGAATTTGTCAATTACATTTTACTTCTACTGATAATTCTTCCAGTGGTGTTATTCATTAACCTATGGGCCGGAATCGGTTGGGGTCTGTTTGTAAACAATTAGGAAAAACCTGAATATGGCTAACAGAACCGTTTTCTTCGAAGGATTTTGCAAATTTACGTCTCACCGATTGCCCTGAATATAGAACGCCTTAGATACTTTTATGATTAACTTAGAATTTATGTTAATTCCTTTTATTAAGATTTGTAATTTTTAAATAAAACTCATACTGTTATTTTAACTTTTTTATTGATAACACAGTCTAGTAAAACGACACCTGTTTACTAATATCACATTCAATATAGTAGTAAAAATAAATAATCATAAAATGCTAACCATGATCAAGATTTTTCTCTCCATTCTGTTTATTTTAATTTCATAAGAGCCTCCATTCCTTACTCATAAGCGAGTCATAAGTCATTCTTAGGATTGTATTTTATAAGCAGGCAAAAAAATATAAAACATAGCAAAATCAATAACAAAAAATAAACTCTAAACAGTTTTCTAACATCTTTGTTTTTAGAAACATATTTCACACATTTGGCTTAGGTTTTGCTTCCATCGACATATAAACAAACACCAGCATGGAGATACCCACAGGATTTTTATCACAAAAGACAGCTATGACACTCGTGGAGTGTGGCTTCTTAGCAGGAAAAGAATCTTCATTAGTTTCAGAGATTATGTCCTACATCATTCCATCAAAATAATCCAATTAGAGTAAGAATTACTTGCCTAAAAAATTACGAGTTATTCGTGTTCAAGGCAGTTTTTTTAAAAAAGTTTTAGTTTTTTGGCCTGTACAATAGATTGATTTATATAATCATTAGATTATTAACCTGTACTAGTACATTATTAAACTTATCCTAATGATATAAATATGACAATATTATCCTACTAATAATACTATGCCATGTTTTGACTCGTAAAAGTATCCTAGGGGTGCCTATGTCTCAAGTCCTGTAAGTTTGAAACCAGACTTTATGATGTCAAGTTTTATTGTTGGCATGCTAAAATTGTAAACCATCGAAAATTTATGCAAGTTTAAATTGTAAACTGATTGCTCCATTCACGATTTTTCATCAGTTTACAATCTTGCTGTATTCATCACAAGACAACGTTGTCAACAAAGATTTGGTGACATAATAATGACCCTATAGGTGCTAACTACGATCCCTGTATTTAGGGCGCAAATTGACTACATAAATATATATAATTGGCTATACCCGACTGTGCATAGCAACCGTACCTACGCTGGGCAATATTTAGAACCGCCTCAGCTTGCATATTTCCATATTACTTCAATGAGTATTACACGGACATCTAAATTTCACTAGAGAGTACAAGTTCTTCCATGCCCATGTGCCCTCGGTGGCGCCACACGCGATACCGCGCGATGTCCTTCCGCGTCACCATGCCTACTACCTGTTGATGAATATAGTTTCATTAGTTTAGAGTTGTTGAGCTAAGAAATAAACTAAACAAGAAAAAAACGCGTAAGTAAGCTCTTTTTTTGTATAAAGAAAAATTGTTTCGTAAACTCGCCGCTAAGGGCTTTACAAACTCGCGGTAGAACGCGTTAAAGCCTCGCAAAAACTCACTAGGGTCACTGGTGATAGCGAATGGTAGACTGAGAGGGAGATCATAGGATGATAAAATAAGGCACTCTGGCTTTACTTCAAACTGAATAAGTTGCGTGTTTTATTATTGTGTTTGCTATATTCTAGTGTTGAGGGCTAAGAGATTTAGGCTAATAGTTCGCAAAGGTACATACTTAAAATCCAACAACGTGTTACTGCCACATTTAATGAGAGAGTGGCCATGGAAAACGGAAGTTATTTCGCAAATAGACACAAAGCAGAGAGCACCCCACTTCCTGTAGGAATAATTTTGAACTACCCACAGTTGGACCATTATTCATAGTCCGTCTGTACAAATGCGAAGAGACGCCGAATTTTTTTTTTAATTTATATTACTTTTTTGTTTCAACTGTATTTTCTTGTTCAAACTCTAAATATATGATAGCGAGGTTTTTTTGTATTGTCAATAGGTAAGCCTTTTACCGCATTTTCACCTGATGGTAAATGACGACGATGATGGAGCATGCTTACCGAGAAGATGCAAATTAACTTGTGTCTTCAAGACTCCTAAATTATACTTATCGGGATGCAATAACGCTGGCACGGTGTTTCACTCTCACTAATCAAGTAAACAATACATGCCTCATTCACATCGTTGACTATAGGCAGGTGACGTAGGCCTAGCGCGCGGAACAGGCGAAACAGGCGCGGCAGCGACGCGCGGTGAGGCAGCGTGTACGGTGACGGGTTCATGAAAGGCCGTAAGTCTATTGTGCAAGTCTTCTCCCAGTCCTCTATTTCCAACTGTAAAAAAAGAAAATGTAAATACCTTGCTAACCAACTTCTAAAAAAGGTTACTCAATTCGACCGTATATCTTTTTTTATGTGTTCGCGGATAACTTCGTCGTTTATGATATTGATGATTCTTTTTTTCTTGGAAAGGAGACATTCTGCTTTACTACGCGCCGACACAGACTTCGAATCCTCTCCGCCTCGCACCTATGACTTAATAAGTTGTGTGGATTTACGATTGCTCAAAACGGTGAAGGAAAACATCGTGAGGAAACCGGCATTTCCAAGAACCAAATCATTCAAGGGCATGCGACACCTACCAACCCGCACTGGGCGTGGTAGATAACGGCCCATACTCTCTCTCTGAGAGAAGGCCAGAGTCCCAGCAGTGGGAACGTAAAGGGTGATAATGATTATTTCTTTATTTGTATCTCTTTAAACAGATGCTATGCTAGGTGCGGCCATGAGATACTGGTGGTTACTTACCTCATCGATAGAAAGGTACCGCGGGTAATCCTTGCGGAACATGTTCATGTCGACGTTGAAGTTAGACCACGTGGTGTTCGCGTTCTCGTTGTATATCTTGTTCTGGATCAGTGTTATTAGCTGAGAGCGCAGGATCATGCCGCGGAGACGCTTGTATGTTGTCACTTCTACCTGCAATAACATATGAGAGTTAGGCAACATGTTAGTTACTGTGCATATGTACTATATGTGTAGGTAGTAGGTACTAAGGCTCTCAGTCTCGATGCATTTCTGAATTCCGTAAAATTTCGAGACTCTGTACAGTCTCGAAAAATCCCGTATTTTTTGAGACCGCGAGTCCCGGGACTATAGCCATCATTTATATTTTATCAATGAAGTTTATGTTCCGAGAGATGAACCGCAAGACGTTCTGTAGGTAGGTCCTCCACTAGGCTAGGTGGACGACATTGTAAGAACAGATGGATGCAAATGGCTAATAGCCGTTCATGGTAGCGTTCGAAGGAGAAGGGCTAGTTTATCAGTGTACTTCTTCCGGCTGATGATGATGATGATGAGAAACATTTGCCAACTCTCAACTCACATCATCAGTCAATGGCGGATCAACGATCGGGAACCCGTTGTACGACACCAGTTTCAGCAGCTCCACGATATGGCCGACGTTCTCAACAGTTCGCAGAGTGAACACGGGATGTGACATCACTTCTGAAGCGTAGATGTTGTGAGCCAGCGGCGGAGGCTCCCAAGGCAATATCGGGACGGCAGCTAGTTGGATGTGGATGTCGTAGATACCCTGCAATGGAATTAATGAGGTTTATAATGTTTATATACAACACAAAAAGGGGCCACCTAAAACATGTGATCATTTTAAAACGTCAAACTTAAAACTAGGTAGGTACGCCTGTTCAGTCAAGAAACACTTGGCAGGAATGTTTTTGGGCGCGATCGCTTTACATTTTTTGTTATTATTTATTACTTCTTACCTCGTTAAAGAAGTCGCCGACCCACTTAGCAACAACCAGGGTGATGATGACCGGCAGCGCGTTGGATATCTGTCCCGTCGTTTCGATTATAATCACGGTGAGGGATATCGTCATACGGACCACGCCCCCTAATTGCGCAGCCGCGCCGATTAACGCGTATTTGGCTGGGTTAATTGTCTGTAAAGAGATGAGAGAGGACTTTGTAGATAAAGTTTTAGTTCTTATGTAATATGTAAATTAGAGTTATATCTAACGATACAAAATAACACTAATTGCTTTGTTTTATTATTTGAATATCACCATCACCGGATTAAATCAGCTCTTTCGACGTCACCGCATACATAATAAAATTATACATAAACAAGTACACTCAGTATTCTTTTGGTGTTGTGAATCCCCGATCCGCGTAGTGGCTGTGGGCAGGTTACATCGCTCGGCAAACCGATAACCGATGGGAAAGAAACGTTCTCGAGTGACGACCACGAACCGAAAGACGCTCTGTAGGTAGGCCCCCCACTAGGTGGACCGACGACATTGTAAGAGTCGCAGGGAGCCGATGGATGCAAATGGTTAATAGCCGTTCATGGTGGCAAAGGGGGAGGCCTATGTTCAGCAGTGGACTTCTTCCGGCTGATGATGATGATGATGATGATGAAAACTAAGTCTCACTACACACTAAAGCAGTGGCCCCTATAAGCAAACGCTTTGTGGAAAACAATGTTCTGTCAGTTGATTAAACAAATGTCCCAGCTCGTTAAATAGAGAGCTCAACTATGAAAACTCTAGCGGTTAGTGGATGTATAGAGTCGGCCAACGAACGGCCACAAACTGTTTGCCTAATGAGGTCAGGCTCTCAACTCTCCAGATAGAACACATCAAATGAATGCAAATGGCTAATAGCCGTTAATGGTGGCAAAGGGGGAGGCCTATGTTCAGCAGTGGATTTCCGACTGATGATGAAGAAACAGAGGATCCTTGTTCAGAGCTATGTATGGCATTGTGGGCGTTATTAATATTATTTACTTACGTTAGAAGGCAGCATGTACTGTATCACGATAGCCAGCAGCCTGCCCCACGCGGCTCCCATCAGCAGATTCGGTATGAACAGTCCGCTCGACACCGCCAGGCCAAAAGTCCAGGTCGACAGTAGAAAGTAGCACACCACAAACAGCAGTATGGACAGTGGTTTGTAGGACCCTATCGGATCGTGCAGGAAAGAACGGACAGAAGCTTCGGGCGTTTGGAACCAGATGGCGGCGAGGGCGTTGTACTCTCCATCGGCGCAGTATAGCTGGAACAATAGAAGCGATAAACGTTTGAGTGTCAATCAAAGAGTACAATCGTACAATGTACCACAAGTTATAAGAAGAAGTGTGTAAAGAAGATATAAAGACCTATTCTTTCAAGAAGAAGCTTCCTTTTAAATTAATACGCCTTTTGGTAAAACAGCGAGATATTTTTCTTTGATTCAAAGTACATAATCTAAGATGGAACACTGGTGTCGATACGTGCATTTTTTAATATTAAACTAAGTTAGATAGGTCCAAAAGTATTAAATCTGTCAATTTTAGTTTAGCTTTAGAAAATGCAAAACAAAATCGGCACCTATGTCCAAATAGCTGTACTTATAAGATTTGAAGTGCAATATTGCTAGTGAAATTGCAGGGCATAAAAAGATTCAACATCAAGGAGACGAGCGCAGTGCATTGCCACGCAGGACTTTAAACTGTTGCAGTTTAAAATTCTGGGTGGCACTGAACAGTAATGCTAATGAGCAAGTATCTTTACATACTCGGCAAAAAAAAAAAATCTAAAGTAAATAGATTACACTTTTGGGTTACCTGTAAGGGCACCTTCGTAGGGTCCTCTCCCAAGGGTCTGCAGTCGTTCAAAAAGAACATCATAAGGAACCCGCAGGTGGCCGTCGCGGCTGCCACTATGCACGCCTCAATCACCCGCAACCAGGGGGCCGATATGTACCTGTAACATAACTTTTAGATTAGTTATGGCAACATTTTAATCATGACTTGAATTCTTGATTTATGACCTCTGTGACTTGATTGTCACAATTCAACCAGTGTCCTCATGGTAGTTTCATAAACCTTTTTAATCTTTGTACAGCCAACGACAAAAGTTGTTGAACAATAACACATTTTCCGATTAACCTCATCATCCTAAAACACCAACTTTTGACTAAATTATCTCTTAAAATCAGGTCAAAACGCTACATTGTGAAATGTAAAAGAAACTCATTAATTACTGATCTGAACATATTTGGAAAATCTGGTATGATTAGCAACTTTTGTCGCTGACTGTACTAGGTTTACCTTATCCGAAATACAGCAAGCCTGTAATTAATATAGTTCCATAGAGCTCCCAGCAAGCCACCGATCGCACCGAATAACATGAACACTGGCAGCTCGTAGAATTGAAACGGGAATGGCTCCATCTTGCCCAAGTTTAGAAGACCTACAAAGAGGCATGTTTTGAGGGTTAATGAAGGCCTTCTACGTCTGTTGTGGACTAATGAGAGTGTTTGTTAAAGTCTACGAAGGGTTAAACGAGAAGTGCCACGTTACCTGGGTAGCTCAACTCGCCCGGGCGCCCGTGATATGCCGAAAGAGCGCAGTTGAGAGTGAAGGTCGATACGACGGTGCCGAAGAACGTTCGCCATGTCAACGCCTGGTTCCAGAAACTTGTGCCTTCTTCCAGGGAAAATAGAACGCCACCTGAGAATAAGAGAGAAGAATGAGATAGGCCGGTCGAACGCCATCATACCGCTGGAGAGACGGTGTGGATGCAGACCTATGCGAACTCCAGACTCTGAACAGGGCCGAAATCGCTCAGGATAAAGAGGAGTGGCGCTCTCTCGTTTCGGAGGCTAAGATACACTTTAGGTCGCTGAGCCATCGGAGTTAGTTCTTACCAATAGGAGCACCAAAAGCGGCGGACACGCCCGCCGCGGCACCGGCTGATACAAAGTCCCTTTTCTCGTGATCTTCCCGGAAGTACTCGAATATCTTGAAGTCTTTATTGAACGTTGTGCTCTTCCCTTGGGAAATGCCCGCGGCGACCACTGAGCCACTGTGGATCATGGGCCCTTCCTGTAAACAGAAAAAAATCAGTGACAATGATTGAGTCTACACTAACTTCTTATCTTTCGTATGAGGTAGCGGCTAACTCTACTGTCGTAGTTTTCAAGCCACCTGAAGGCCTTCGACCTTACCACTGTTTTAGGGTCCTAAACTAGTAGGGACTACTTGTCGCGTAGGCTGATAACGCTCGAACAACTGATAAAGGCGACAGCGTAACACATCCAAAAAGCAAAATAGCGCTCAGTTGAAAATGCGACTAAACGGTCACCCATCCAAATGATAGCCGTTTTGAATGTTGCCATAGTAGTATAAACATTTTATTGCGATGAACTGTAGTCGACGCGAATTATTCTATATTATTGTGTACCTACCTTTCCGCCGGCCAATCCTCCAACCACGGCTGTTATGACGCCAATTGCCTTTACAAAGAGCGTCTTGATGCGGACAACTCGGGGCACTTTCACTCCATTCAGGTAGCATTTTACTTGGGGAATGCCGCTGCCGGCCGCCACAGGCTGAAAGTAAGTAATAGATTTGTATCTTATATCTATGAATACCTTCGCATTTATAATAATTATTATATTTTTTTTTATGAATGCCTCATATAAATACATTTTTTACTAGCTGCGCCCCGCGGTTTCACCTTCGTGGACTGCAGTTTATCGTAATAATTTTTCCATTTTTTTCTTTCATAAGAACCTTCTCATAGGGATTCATTTATATATATAAGATTGGTATTTGGCAAAAACTATGAAAAGCAAAACTGCATACATAAATTCTTGCTACAGTGAATTATTAAATGATATTGTTAAACATTTTTATGTAAGTCAACTACAAAAACCATAAAAAATGTTAAAATGCTATAACTCACCTCAACATATGCAACTAGTATAGAACCAATGAAGACAATGCAGACGTTGGACAGTACCCACATCAGATATGGAATGTATAGTTGGTCTAGCAAGACATATGTATCAACAGCTGTATAGACATGGTAAAGGAACAATTATTTTTTTGTATGTAGTAATTACACAAATTATAAAATCTCATATATCGTCGGCTAGCAATTTTTTGATAATCCTCATAGATTGAAAAAGGATACATTTCTTCAGCTCTCTGTATTTGATTTTTGAAAATTCTTCAATGCAGATATCTATAAAGAAAGCTATAAGGGCCGTTATTACACCAATCAACAGTATTATAAACCAGCGTGCGATATCCTTCTTGATTATGAATGTGTATCCTCGTTTCCTTTCCTCATCCAGTAACAGGTGGTTCTCACATGTGTCATAATCCAAGCTCTGGAAAAGATGATTTAGGCAACTATAGCACATACTTTTATAGCATGCAATTAACACCAAAATTCTGTTATTTTCTTTTAGTTAACAAGTAAGTATAAGAAGTATAAGAGCGATGGTGGCCGAACGGTAACGCGTGCGACTTACAAGACGCCGACACCGAGTTCAAATCCTCTCGGCCCCGCACCTATGACTTGATAAGTTATGTGCGGATTTGCCACCCCAAGGAAAACATCTTGAGGACACCGGCATGTCCAAGAACTGCAACATTCAAGGGCGTGCGACATTTACCAACCCGCACTGGGCCAGCGTGGTAGATTACGGCCCATACTCTCTCTCTCTGAGAGAAGGCCAGAGTCCCAGCAGTGAGAACGTGAAAAGCTGATGATGATGAACAAGTTGAAATCATCATCATCAGCCTATTACATTCCCTCTACATGAACACAGACCTTTCAGAGAGAGAATATGGGCCATAATTCACCACACAGGCCCTGTGCGGGTCGGTGAATAGGCTAGTGGCCAACCAGTGTCAAAAAATTTCCCCGAAGGCCTCCAATGTAGGCTACAAATTGAATTAAAATGTATGTGTGTTGAGTTTATAACTCTTTGTAATTCTTAATCTATATTACGGTCTGTATTAAAAAAGATATACAAACCTCGTATTTGGCTGAGAGGACATTCATGGATCCAGGCTCAATCTTTTGCACTGGATGCCTCCTCCTAACACCATGGCTTCCATGTAATTCATCATCATCGGGTTCCTAAAATAATAGGTAAATTTTAGAGTAGAAGCATAAAAGTCAAAAGTCAATTATATTTATTCATTGTGATCACTTTAAAACGTCATAAACTAAGTGAACCAGCCAAGTGAAAAAAAAATTCAAGAAGACTTAAAGTAACTTGGAATAAATTAGGACACTATAGCAAAACTGACTATATTTTAAAGAGATGTAAAAATAATTATAAAAATCTTATGCCTACTAATATTATAAATGCGAAAGTAACTCTGTCTGTTACGTTTTCATACCTAAACTACTGACCCGATTTAAATGAAATTTGGCACAGAGATAGTCTAGAGCCTGAGAAAGGACATAGGCTACTTTTTATCGCGATGAACTATAGCCCACATGGGTGAAACAGCAGGGAACAGCTAGTCAGAAATAAAACAGTCATGGCAAGTGATTTGGTGCGAAATTATTATTCTAGTATTAATTTATGATATGCATAATAATTACTCATAGAGCTAATTGATTGAATGTTCTATATAGATAAAAATAAGCATACAAATGTTTATCATAAACTGTGTAGTACACTCATTCTGCCTTGTTAAATAAAGAAACATCAAGAATTATTTAGTTACCATCGTCCTATTAACTAGTAAACTATGTACCTGTGTTTATACATAAGTGGGCAGTAGCAAAAAATCAGAATTCCAATGTCTTACCTCAAATGCAACAGATTTGTTTAGTTGTGCATAATTCGAAGAACTAGCTTCTTCGTTATCGATTAGCTGAGCTGTGTCCGTCGTGATTATTTCATTAGCCGTAACGTCCACTAGAGACGTCGACGAGTTGCTCATTTTCAATGTTTACAAGGAAATGTTTTCAATTTCACATCACATTGTCTCAATAACACATTTTGTTATCAGCGATGGAAGAGTTTTAAGTGTTTTGCCTGATCAAAGAAATGTACGTGGCTCAATAAATTAATTTAAATTATACAATTCTCATTCCATTCTAAGTCACAATTTATTTAATTTTACAATAATTGTAAAATTATTCTCACATCAAATCTCACTACACACTTTCGCAGATCGCAGTCCAATCGCAATAATCGCATCGCAGTGTGTCAAACAGTTGAGTCAACTGTCACAAGTCACAATACTCACAATCACAACCACAACTCGCAGATATTTGGCAAAAAATATTGATTTTGAAGTCTTCATGACTTTTTGTTTGACTTGACACTTGACATTGATATTACAATAATAATGACAGTATAATCTTCAAAAAAGCTGTGTAGCCATAGACTACAGTTATTTTTTTTTTCAGTGACAACTAAAGTATCTGGTTTATGGCTAGGAATAAGGTGCTGCCATGTAAAATAATCAAGTATCTACCACAAATCTACCATAGTTTTAAAAAGAATTTATTCAGTAATGAAAATTTGAGTAAAACGTACTTGCTGGATAAAAAGTTAGAAAACAATTAATCAACATTTATATGTACTCCTGGATATTTTTGAAAGATTATTACAGCTCCTCAGCTGTATATTTTCACGATTTATGAAAGTTCATGATCAAAGAGAAATTACTTTGCTATAATCAATGATTTTTCTTTATTTCAAGTCAATATCGTTATTTTTTGTAAACGATAATACACGTAATGAAATTTACAGTGATTTAATTATTTAGAATTATGTTTGATAATGATAAACGATTTTGATAATGTTATCATATTATCAGTGCGCAACAAGAACCAGCTTTTTACGCACACTAACACACTTGAGCCAGCGTTCTGTAAACAACAATAGAAGTTTTCAATGTGTGTGTAGCTTGCTCGTTCGTTTGGTTGACAATCGCGATGTGATGTACATTGTACATCATCGCATGCTGAGTTATATTTTCAACAAAACCTTTTAATTTATAATTAAGTTACTAGATTCATTTCTCAATGTTTTCTTTCGTTGTGACCAGTTTTCTCAGTTTTCGTTTCTAAATATGTGTAATTTGCCGCCGAAGTTCCATTCAGTGTGTCGCCTTTGTTTATCATTCTGTGGCGATAACTGCAGTGATGTTAAACTTCCAATTTTCGACCGTGATAAGGATAAATCACGACTTTCCGAGATGATAATGGCACATTTGTCGTTAATGGTAATGATTTTGCTATATTTTTGTCTGAGATCAAAAGGAAGGCGGAGTTTTCTCGTGTGAAAGTTTAGCGTAAGCGTACGAGATTGTGGATGCTGATAAGCGCCATTAACTTTCTCGCGGGTGTTGGGTATTTTCGCATTGTGATATCATATTACAGCCCACGCGTCGAGTGCTCGGCGGTGTGACTAATGTCATTCGTGGAAATGATATGCGAGCGAGCCGCAGGCGCGTAGTATCAGCGCTGATAACAAAGGAGCGCGAGATCACCTAGCTGTCTCACTGCGCTCCCGCCGCCTGCGCCCGCAGAGCCCTCTCCCCTTGCCCTACACAAATACCCCACTGTGGACTCTGCCCATCCATTACTCTGCTATTTTGAGAATTCAATATTTTCTAAATTTAGATTTATATTTTAAGGGAATCAATCTGCAGGGGGACTTCATGCGCCCTTTCCTGTCTTGGTAAACTCGAATGTTGGAATGTACAAGTTAGAATCTATAGTGTTTGTTATCAGATTGACTGGGATGACTCATCATCTATGATTACGCTTGTGAAAGGTCACTGGCCACATCATCTCACTTAATGACTGTGTTGTTGTGAAACTAAGGTAGTGAATAATATTTTTAGGTTTCTCCGGTGGACTTGCTGCCTCAAGTTGTGTGCGGGAGCTGTGCATCCAAATTAAATGAATTTGAAACATTCAAAGAATTGTCACACAAATCGGAAAGACTGTTGGAACAGTTTTTACAGTATGCCAATACACTGTCGGGGCCCAAAGAGGTGAGTCATTAGTTGAAATGCAAGGGTTGGTATCAAACAAATAAAACCATATCTTATAATAGTAAGTTATATACATGAATTTATTATAATCTAAAATTTTTTATAATGTTTATTCAATCAAAACTACAAAAGCTATAACAGCAACATTATGCAAAACTAGTATCTGAATTAATGTTTACGTAGCGGATAGGCTGACTTCTTATCTTTCTATTGTAGAATGCTTTAGAGGCATTTACGAGGAGTCCGCAAAGCATTCCTAGAGCCACAATAGTGGCTACACCCAGGATGCTCCATAACACATGCTTGGGTTTTAAATCAGAGAGACTAAAGCTCTTTTTCGTTGCTAATGTTGTATCCAATGTAGGGCAGAAAGTCAGCGTTATATTCGTTATGTATGCCCCAGCCAGTCTCATTGGTGCTGCACAGCTAAAAATGTACCAAAATATAAATAAAATAATATTAAAAAGGCAGTAAAATATTGATGTTTCTCAATTTGAATACCACATAGAGATGAGTTGTTTATTGCCTAATAAAGTTATTAGGGCTATAGTTATTGTTTATCTTATGCAATAGGTATGTCTTGATGCATTACGTAATGATCTGATTTAATAAATTCTTTTACTTTTAGAAAGCTTCAATATCTTTGAGTGCCATAGGATTAGTTTTGTTGGGCTAGAAAACGTATGGGAATCTAAACAGGGGTGAAACTGCAAGAAACAGCTAGTGAAGAATATCCATTGTAACAACTGATAAGCAATTATTTAGCATGCAGCGTTATCAGCATTGTCAATGTCTTGCGTTTTCAATTGTTTTGGTTATGATTAATTTTGTTTATACTTACAAAGGAACCTCTCCGGATTTGAATTTAGTGCCAGCTTCTTGCTTAGTGATAATATTGGCTAGGTCACAGTTGCACAACCACTTGTTGCCTGTCATACCCAAAGTGTCTAGTTTGCTCCATGGCATCAAATCTGTTGAAAGCTCGCTCAAGTCGTTATTATCTAGGTGCACCTGTTGAGCAAAAGCAAGTATGTACTATAGATTCTACAAAAATGTAACAGGAAATATTATTGGCTTCCCTTTTTAGGGTCGTACATTGGATGGAAAACAGAACCCTCATATTTTTTTTTTCTTTTTTTTTTTTTTTCCGCCCGCACAATCACATACATAGGCTCTGACCCCTAACTAGGTCTCCCTGTATCTAGGGTATCAGAAACTACGAGGATCGGGGATCCACAACACCCAAACACAGAACAAATACATGCACTTTTTTTTTCAATGCACAAATATTTGTCCTGTAGCGGGAATCGAACCCGCGACCTCACGGTTCACAGTCGGCTATCCGCCCATTGCGCCATATCGGTCGTCGAAAAAAAAATATGGTCACTCCCTTGTCGAAAAAATATGATGAGAAAGTAATTATGGAATGTTATTAAATTAACATTTTCATTACTTAATTTCCTTCTGTCGGATTATAATTTAACTACCGACAACAAATTTTGCGCAGTGGGCGAACAGCCGCCTGCGAAACGTGTGGTCGCGGGTTCGACCAGCAACAAGACTAATATTTGTGGCTAACAAAAAGCGCAAGTAGGTATTTGTTTCGTGTTTGGGTGTTGTGGATCCCGATCCGCATAGTTTCTGATACCCTAGGAAATCCTATAGTTAGGAGTCAAAGCTCTTTGTGCACGCTAAAAAGCCACGTACTATTCGTAGCCGAACTTCTGCATCGCTAACCTGACGCTACCACTACGCCGCAGCAGTTCTCATTTTCCTAGTTATCTCAAAAATAATAGATTTATAGTGGATTTCAATAACCGATCTATCCACAATTTGCCCTACTGGAGATGGAAAAGAACATAAGCTCCATAGAAGTAATGTCAATGTATGTCAAACCGTGGACAGATCGGCTATTGAAACCGGCCGTTAGCAGATAACAATGTTAAACCATGTAAGTAAGAGGAGCCTTCGAGTAATGTAAGAAGGGATTGTCTATCAAAACCACGAACCATGAATTTGGACAATAGAGCTGGAAAACAAAGTGCAACACAATGTAGATTACTTTGTGTGTGTGTGTTAGTTAACACGTAAACACCCGTATAGATAGTAAGCAGAGATAACACTGTTCTCTTGTTTATCAAAGGTATTGCGGTTTTTTTTTTCATTATTCTTGTTTGATCATAAATCACGTCATGTTTAGTGTGGTCGAAGTTGGAACAGGGACGAAATGGAAAAATTGTCTCATATATATTATCTGCAAATGTGGAATTGATTTCAGATACATTTTATTATTAGTAATGGTAATCTGGTGCATACATAAATCGATCGAGATTCTAGGAAGGCAATGGGGATGGGGGACTTCGAAGATATTTTCGTACTTAAGTTTTGAACGTATGGTGTTCTGATCCTGTGAAAATTTAGAGCAGATATTACTGGGAAAGGGACAAAGCAGCAGGCTTAAAAACTAGTTTTCACTAAGCAGGAAACCAACACGACTTTTGATTTATCTCGCGAAAATTCAACACATACATTCCAATAATATGTTCAATTATAAATGTCACGACTCACGACCCTCTGTGATCGAAAAGTAATCTCTACCGTCCCAGATTTAGGATTTCTGCAATCAGTGATTGATTATCAAAACATAAATAATATGATTAATCAGCTGACCCAGTTCCCGCTCGTCGTGTAACCGCCTATAAACTGGGCCAAAACGAATTGCACACATCTGAATAAAATTAGTAAAAATATGCTTACAAATGTTGAAAATAGTATTACGTTTATACGTGCTGTGATAAGCGACGTTACCATAAAGTTAATAATAGAACCGCAGTTACAACATGGGCTAGGTGTCGTCATGCCAAATAAAAACTTTTGTATTAAAAAACGGCTTTTGTTGACACGTTAGATGATCTCGTGCGATATAAATTACAAAATGCATTACTTTGTCAGTGATTTGCTGCATAATAGCTGTTATATGGGTTTTCCCTATTTATTTAAACGTTTGTTTCGATATTTACGTAAAGATAACAGTGATTATGTGATAGGTACGTGGTATTATTTGTGTCAGAGCGACATCTGAGTTAGTCATCTGTCTTCATAGCCCTTTGAAGTCCGTAACTAGATATATATATATAGTTGTTCTACCGTTAAACAGGTTATTTATTTTATTTTTATATGAACGTATCTGCTTGACTACATAAATAATGCAATACTCACTTCCTTCAAAGTCCACTTGTCTTTTAGTGCCCTGAAGGCGTTGTGACTGATGTATTTGAGATTAGGGTTGTGGCACAAATGGAGCACCCTCAAGTTTTTCAATGGCGTGAAAGTGCTACGCTTTACTTCTTCTAGGAACTCGTTTTCACCGACTTCTAACTCTACTAAGTTTGATAAACCTGCAAATGAAAAGAGGAAGTCAGTAGCTGGAGCAGGTCATTTTGATACTGTAGAATTTTCGTGCTTTTGTGTCAACATAAAACAATGAGACCCCCGAATGAATTAAAAGCCTAAACAATATTTTCACCATTGTAAAATGATTCTAGCATAATAACACCATAATTTATCACACTAATACAATAAATGCGTAAGTTTATATGTTCGTATTTTATCACGCCAAGGCGGCTGAACGGATTATCATGAAATTATAGGTACTTTAGGGCAGCCTTTCCCAAAGTGGGCGATAACGCCCCCTCGTGGGCGCTGCAGGCCTACAGGGGAGCATTAAGAATCCCAAAATGGGGCGTTGTTTAGAGGTTTAATTGGGGTGCTAAAAATAATTTATTCTCAAAATGGGCAGTAGACAAAATAAGTTTGGGAACCCCTGCTTGGAATAAAATAAAGGATACAAGATAGGTTTTTGTTTAATAGTACCCTATCCTGCACTAATTGCAGTCTTCTTTTGAAATTTCACTTACCTACAAAGCTGTCGTCGTTTAGTTCTACAATCGGGTTGTTGTTGAAGGTCAGGTACTCCAGCGTCTTCCCGACCAGGCTCAAGCTTTCAGGCACGGTGACGAAAAGATTATCTGACAAGTCTATTTGCTGTAACTTTCCCATACCTCGAAATGCATCTAGAGGTATACTGTCGATGTCAGTTTTAGACAGGTCAAGAACCTGAAATGAGGGTCAGATTATTTTTTACTACTTTTTACTATAGCGTTTGACCACAAGTCACCTGATGTTAAGTGACGATGATTGTGGTCGAAGATGGCGTCACGCTACACCTGGATTGGGAACTGGCTCTCAAGTGAGGCTGCCGGAACACACCGATAGGTGCTTGGTGACAGATTCTTAAGGGTGGTATCTAGCCAGGGGAGTACTAGAAAGTACCTTACCACCAAGCTATGGTTTCATCACAATGTTTTCCTTCACGGAAAGCTCAAGCTCATTGTAGGATTTGAACCCACGTCCTACGGATCGCAAGCCGACGTCACTACCGCTGAGCCGCCATCGCTTCGAAGTATTCGACACTTCATTCATACTCTTTTTCTACTTGTTTATAAAATACATGTTTCGAAGTCTACTAGTTAAGGATGCAAATGACAATTGTTGGCGTTCAAAGGAGGAAGCTTATCTTGATCAGTGCGTTGCGTTGCAGTCTTACCTCTAAGTTGAAAGCACTAGACAAAGCCAGGAGGGTGACGTGATCCAAGATCTCAATAGGGTTGTTGTTCAGGTATAGCCTTGTCAGGTTGGGTGTGTGCTGGAAGAGGTACCGGTCCAGGGAGTGGATTTCGTTGTACCCGAGGTTGAGGGTCTCCAATGCAATGTCACTGTACACTCCATCCTTGTATGGGCCTTGGAATATTTCGCTCCTTAGCACTTCACCTGAAAGTCAATGTTGTTGTTGGATACAGTATGGTCTTGGTCAGTAGTTCCCAAAGTATGGGTGGAGCAAAGGTGAGTCTTGAAAAATAGGACGACAGATCGACCGACTGGGCAGGTGATCACTGACGGTGACAAACCATAGAAAACAAATGCTAACTTTTCATTGAAAATTTTACTCCTTTTATTTAGACAATAACACTTTGTATCGGAACTGTTTCTTGTTTGAACAGTTCTTTCATGAAAACCAAGAGGTGTGTCCCGAATTCGGGACTTTTTGTTAGGCGAGTCGCGGTCCAGTCATTTTTGAAAACCACTGGTTTGGGTCTTGTTTGTTTTGTAGTGGTAGTGTAACCGGAACTTTCGTAAAAGCAGGTAATAATTGTAATGTATTCCAATTGGAGTACATTATGATTAATTGATATTCCGTGTTTCTCTTAACTTCTTTATTTGTAACAGGCGCTGGTTACTTTTGTGTTGAGAAAAAAAAACATTGTTTATTTTATTCAATGTTATTACAATAATAAAGTAGGTAATCAAGAGCTGTCTGTCAAAACAAATGAATGAGTAGTCCCCACGGATATGTGTTTGATCTTGTATAATTATAAAATTAATTAATGATAATTCCGTCATTTATAATTAATTGAGCAATTAATAAATGTTAAAACAAACATTACAGATTTATTAGTCACTAGCGGGCCGCCCCGGCTTCGCACGGGTATTTAAAACAAATTTCAAAATTAAAAAATTTAATTCACACACAAATCCATCCTCCCGTACGGCCCGTACCCCCGTACCCCAGTGACGCCTACATGCATAAGGCTACCACGCAACTTTTTTTCTACTACTTACATTTTTAAACTCGTGATATCTTTCGAATTGAATGATTCAAAAAGTTATATAAAGGTATTGAAAGAGTTTTTATTAAGAAGTAGTTTATTTTGATAAGGATTAAAACCAAGATACAAATAAAGAGCCTTTTCTAGCGGCGGAATTAAATATTTTTTTTTAAATAAAAGTTCTTTTATTGTGGCATAACTAAAATAGGTTTTCGATTTCACACCTTGTGTTACAAAATAGCAATTTTCTTACGGATCCCTAATTTTTTTGGAAATATAATATAGCCTATATCCGTCACAGATAGTGTAGCTTTCCAACAGTGAAAGAATTTTTCAAGCCCGTTCAGTAGTTTTGGAGCCTATTCGATGCAAACAAACAATCCAATCTTTTCTCTTTATACCTAATATTAGTATAGACAAGTATCTCGTGCCGGAGTCTACTATTTACATGTTTACATTTAATAGTTTTTAAATTAAATATTTATTGGTATGACATTTTATTGCAATTGTTGACGCAAGATAAGGTACCATAAAAGCCAATTCTACATTCAATTAACACCAGTAGGTACAGTTAGTAAATTATGCTTTAGATATGTCGAATACATCAAGTAGATTGACAACAACAGCTTTCTTGGAAGCGATATCGACTGAAATAAGCCGCGCCAGTTACCAGTGACTAATAAAGTAGATATCAAGATGACGATCGTTATAATGACTTCGTGGTGTCGATTCGGACAGTCTCTAAAACTAAAGTAAGCTTGATAGGTCTAAAAATCATGCTGTCTTTTACTTTGTTCCGTGATCTGAAAAGGACGGCAAGCATTACCTAATATAGACCTTGCAAATTAAACACTTCTGACTCCCGAAATTAATAATCGATCCTGATCCGTTATCCGCGGTTTTGGATCGATATGTCATGTCAGTAGTAGTAATATGTCAAGCCCTAGTACTAAAATGACATATTATGACATGACATATTGATCCAAAACCGCGGATTACGGATCGGATCCATTATTAATTTTGGGCATTAATCGGTACTGTATAAATAATTTCAAGCCCTTCATTTTGCAACTTACTCCGTCTCCGTCTTACTCGTCTATTCTTATTTAAACTATGACTCTTTTGTTTATATATCAATTTTTGGTCATAAAAAACTGTAACAATCCTCTCCGTGCCTTTGTTCTTCTTTTGTCCACCGGGTTATAAACTACATGCGGTTCCCAGTGGTTTTGCCCGCGTGGACTACAGTTTATCGCAATAAAAAGTATCCTGTGCCCTTACCCAGAGTTCAAACTATGTCCATACCAAAAGATTAAATAATAAGATAATTCAACAAGATTAAATAAAAAAAAATAAAAAAAAAATCAATTTATTGCCACTATTTAAACAGCATATTAGGTTCCAGTTACAGTTACAGTTAAATATAGAGGGACAATGGCGCACAAATTGACCTAGCCCCAAATTAAGTTCAAAACTTTTTTTTTTTTTTTTACTTTACATAGGTATGTGTTTGACCGCCATCCCGCCTGTTGCCAAGCGTAGATGCGGTCGACGGTGTAACACGCATACCTAGAAGGTACCTGTTCACTCTTGCCTTGAAGATCCCCAAATTGTAGTGTTCGGGAAACACAGAATCTGGCAAGGAGTTCCACTCCTTAGCGGTACGCATTATGAATGTGGAAGCAAAACGCTTCGTGCGTGTACTTGTGTTATGGGTACTAGGCAATGATATACATACTTATATAGAGAAATAAATACTTATATAGATTGAATTGATAGTTTTTAAATTTATCCGGAACAAACAAACAATCAAATCTTTTCTTTTTGTACATTAGCATAGAAGTATAGATAAGTCTTTTCGTAATAAAACTATACCTATATTCTGTGCATAATTTAAATTGCTACTATGCCAAAGCTTTCTTTTTTCTCAGCACGTTTGCAATCTTATCTGACTTTGAGATGAATAAAACTTGCATCAAAACCAAAGGAGACTGAGACCCAGTTACAAGTGAATGACGACTTTAGTCGTTGCTTAATATTATTAAAAAGAAATGAATATTTTGGGGATCTTCCATCATAAACGTTGAAAAACATTGAAACTGTGTCGTTGCGCTTCATATGTTTTGAGTGCTTGTGCGAAGCAGGTAGGGTATAGTGATTCTTGGTATGAGAAAGACCTTATATGTATCAACAACGAACCTCCCACTGTTTAACAGTTATGCGAAGCTAAAACTGGTAACACTTATGTCTGGTAGGAGATAGAACAGAGGTCAGTATCTCAACGTCACGTTTCATTATATAATTACATGTTACCGATTACCTAAAGTTTTATGTTTATCAGACTGTATTTTGCCATCATTGACATAGCTTGAGTAGTTTTAGAGAAAGCGATGAGCCTATTAGACTTAACGTCTTTCTGATTTGCTTGTTATGTGTATCACTACATGGTATAAAACAAAGTCGCTTCCCGCTTTCTGTCCCTATGTATGCTTAGATCTTTAAAACTACGCCACGGATTTTAATGCAGTTTTCAATACTACTTATATAAACACAAGGCTACTTAACCCGAACCTTAATATCATAAGATGCTCGTAAATTTAGAATCCGTTTTGTAATAAAACGTTGGCTATCTTATCAACTGGTTTATTGACATCAGACGACAACGACAACCTTCGAAATTGGGATTTTCTCAATTTGGCCGTGTTTTGGGCTGTATTTATGTATGTATAACTGTGCAAAGCTACAATTTAAATGTTCTATCCAAGCATAATCTTTACTAATCTATATCTACCTGGTTCTCTACGAAACGATTATTATCTTTTGTATAGCGAAAGTTTGTGTGTGTTTGTTCACTCATCTCGCCACAACGGGCGAACGGATTTGAATGAAATTTCGAATGGAGATTATTTATGGTTCAGCCAATCCATTTATAGGTATGTTATTTATACTTTTTGTCCTGGAAAAAGATTCCTACGGGGTAACGGGAAAACTGCGGGGGCAGCTAGTAATGTAGGACTCGGTGTATCACAGAAGTAATGTGATACGCAAAAACGGATTTCTTCTATAAACGCTATCATATATTCGTAAAAAACACTACTTTTATATTGCTATGTATTAATAATAATTAATATTTAGTTCTTTGATTTTTTCAAAAGCCCTTTTATTTTTGCACTGCAATTGAGAGGTTCCGCTGCAACATTTTAACGATAGATTCACTACAACTGCCAATATAGACAGATCATAAACAGATAAATTGTTAAAGACTAGAAGCAGCAGTCAAATGACTCAATTATGGTATCATTGCTCGTATCGTAACCCTCTATTTACTACTTTGCATTTTGCTCGAAACCTTCCTAAGCTCTCCTTTTGTGAGTACTTGTGACGTAGTCTTGGGCGTCACGGGAAGAGATTTCTTTGTTATAGACAGATACGAAGATACGTCGTATTATCTGTATTTTGGTAGGAGGTATTTTTTCTAAGAAATTGTTTGTTCACACTATATTGCGATGCCGCAATCAAGTCTTTGTTCCCTCTCCGTTAGTCATGTATAGCGTTATCAGTGAAATGATTACACTCTTGGAAAATCATAAATCAGTCTTTTCTTTTGTTTAATTACTCACCTCAAATACAAGTTGGAGCGCGAAAAGTAGATACTCAGTAATACCCATGATGCTAAGTTTTGTAGTAAAATACATAACAGTTCAAAAGTGTCGGTTGTAGAGCTCATGACATGTCGGTCGTGACAGATTAACCAGGTCAAGCAACACTCTGGACGACCGTCACTTGGATGGTTGACCGTTTAGTGGCATTTTTGACTGACCGCTACCGTGCTTGATGACACGTCCGGCTATATCAATCGTCAATCCACGTCGGAGGCCTTCGGGCAGCTTGAAACCTTCGCCACTAGAGTTGGCCACTAGCTCATACGAAAGAAGAAGTCGGTTGTTGGCTTCAGACGATGCCAATAGTGATGAGAGCCCTCGCTGACTTTGCAGGTCAGGCTTAGGTCGCGGCGCGTTTGAGGTAGACTAACGGCCAGTTTCAATAACCGATCTATTCACGATTGGCTGGAGATGGAAATTTGACATGAGCTCCATAAAAGTAATGTCAAATTTATGTCAAACCGTGGATAGATCGGTTATTGAAACCGGCCTTACTCTTACCAGAAATCCGATTTTTGCTGAGGTCCAAGTATACCAGCTTGTCGATATTCCTGAAAGCGTCATCCTCGATCTCGACGATCTTGTTTGATTTGAAACTGATCGCGATCCTGGTTCCGGGTAACCCAGCCAACTGCGTCACGTTGGTAATGCTGTTGTTGAAGAATGTTATCAACACGTGACCATCTGAAAGAAATCAATCATCATCATATTATATGGAAATTGTTTAACATATAAATTAAACGAGGGCAGCACTTTGTTTTGTTTTTGTCTGCCTTAAGAACTCTTTACTTTGTGCTGGAGAAAGATCTTTAAAATTATTTTATGTGTCACGTAAGTGACGAATCACAATACAACTCGGATGAGAGTATAATGACCTGGGGATGATGTTAGGTAGGCGAATGTTATATATGAGGTTCAGGTTTGTCGTAACAAATTGACTGAAAATGATATTTGCCAAAGTCATTATCAGGCAAATAAATATCTGCCTCCGCTAGTTTTTTTTAAATCAAATAGCTATCATTACTGAAAATGCACAGAGTTCTTATACCCTATTAATTTATATTTACCGATGTAAAGCAAAGGCCAAAAGAAGACACAAATCATGATAATTTGGTTTGTAAACAGTTTTCCATACGTGTAGTATGCATATTGACGCCCAAAGGTCTTTGAAGTTAATGAAACTTTTCCAAGTTTCTCAAGTAAAGAACAACAGTATAAACAGGATGTTTGTACAACTCTTGAAAATGGTAGCGCTTGAGATAATAATACTTAGTAATTTATCTTACTTATAAATGCTATCTTTCCTTATAATATCATCAAATAAATACCAATTCTTATTGTAGGCAGATATAATGTACTTACATACGAAAGTATGTACCTACATAATATCTACCTAGAACAGGTAGGATATAAAACAAGTTTGTTTTCTACAAGAGATAACAAAACAGCCATATTTTTTGTAAAATATTAGAACACGATAATAAAACGTTGATTGGAGCGCGGTTTTTTGTTATGTTTACGTCATATTGACCGTGCATATAATCCGTGTTACCTTTTTCGAAGTCGTTTATTTGGTCCGGCCACTCCGGTACTTGGACAATGTTGCGCCGCGAACAGTTCAGAGTCAGGTTGTTTGAATCTTGGATGAAGATATCGCAGGGTGCGCCGCTATCGAGGGCCTCGCGAGCGCGGCTCGGCGAAACTAGGACGCATATTATCATTAACACCTACAACAAAGAAACACCATAACTTATGTAATCTCTACACCACACAAACATCTTCAATGACTACGTCACTAACCACTACCACTCACTTTGCATATTGTTTGGAAGCACATTTTCTACAAAATTAGAAAGGTTACTGCGAGCACATCTCGAATCAGTTTTATCTTATCAGTCGCAGGCGCGATATCGCGTGTGACATAAAATAAGCGAGCGCCTCATTGGCCGATGTTTATTTGTTGAATCTACAACTTATAGGTGTGGTTTATTGTTTAAACATTGTCTTTATTTGTAGGATGTGCTGAGCGTAACGGCGGCAAAGTTGGAGGAGATAATAAAGCCACTGTCCGAGTGCGATTTCGATCGCTTGTCGAAAAACAACTATGCGGAAGTTGGCTCGCCAGACTCCACCGAGGAGATGAAAAACTTGGAGAGCCGGCAGGCGGCCGTCACGCTACTGCAAATAAAAAATTACGACCCCAGTAAATATGCAGTAAAACCGGAGGAGGAGCCTCACATAATGTTCAACAGCGGGTCAAGTTTACCGCCCTCGGACCGAGCGAGAGAGGTGATGCACTGCAATGCCGTCATCGATATTATAAGCAAAGCCGTGGCTGTAGCGCAGCGGGAAAACGAGGAGGCGCAGAAGTATCCTCCGAACTACACGAGCGTGATCGACAGAACGCATACGCAGACCAACGCTGGCTCTGAAGCGAACTATTCGCACGACTATCCTGAGGACAAGTACGTGTACAGCACATCGCAGGCTGCAACGAGCCCGTGCAGTAATGATGACCACGATAAGGAGATGGATCTTTCACTCTACGGCTCCGTTAAGAACGAGTCGACGGAACAGGGCGAGCAAGATGACCGGGAACAGAACTACTTCAGCAGAGCAGTGGCGCAAAACTTCGCTGAGGAGTACAAGCAGCAGGTGTTCAGAACTAGTAGTAAAGCCAAGACTTCGAAAGACAACTCTTCTGTGTATGAGGATTGTAGCCAGAGCAGTAGCGGGTCCGACCCTGATAGGCTGCAGATGGACATATCTCAAATGTCGCAGGTAAGGTATTTTATATTTCTCTTCTTTCTTCTTTTTTTCTTCGATTAAAAATACTATAGTGGCTTCTGGTCGAAGTTCTGCTTGTGTATAAAAGCTGTTATCATCACGATTGTCTTGATCTAGGTACTCCTAGTTGACAAGGCGATTTGAAACAAAAGCTGTGCCTAATACACTAAAGCCTAGTTCAATTGAACATTTTTAAGTAAGGAATCCACAAGTTTTCGCGCAGTGCTACAAAATGCAGTCTTCAAGATGGGTGTCAAAAAAGTTCTTCAGGGTTGGCAATGCATTGAAAACGCCCCCAATGCTGCAAATGCCGGTGACGGTGACCGTTTTCATTAGGCGGGCCGTATGCTTGTTTGCCAACCTATTTCATAAAATATTTATGTTGTATCTAATGTTAATGCTTCCAGGACGACCCAGAAGAGACGCAATCGGCGCGCTCCACGCAGTCTTCTCCGCAACAACAGTCGCACCCGGAGCAAGAATCCAAGGAATCACTATGGCAGGCACTTCATGGACAAAACGGTAATCTGTCTTGTACGTTAAAACAACTTTTAAACTTTTTATTTATGACATTGCTTAATGTTCCACAGAGACCTTTTTCTAGGCACCTTTTTTTAACTTTTGATTTTCCGGGATAAAAGAGCCTTTGTGTTAATTCGTTGAGCCGTTACAGCGTGAAGATGTAACAAACATACCCCCTCCACTCACTAACTAGATAAATGCAAATAAATAAATAGACAGAATCTTTTTTTCACGAACAACTGACGAAGGAACCAAGACGTAAGCTGAGGGGAAGTTCTACTCTTGAGCAGCAATTTAGTGTTAACGATTACTTGAGATATCCTGCCTGAATCGTTAGCGAATTGCAAGAACTGCGATGATATGATGATGAGAGAAAGAACTGTAACTGTTCATTGATGTACAATTGCAACATCTTTTATGATACCGATATTAATATCCATATTGTCTTTAAATAACAAAAACCTTCCTCTAAAAATTTCATCAACCTTTTTGTATACAGGTCGCAGTGGGGAAGCGACGCAACTCCTCCGACGGTTGATCAACAGCAAACATCTCGGCATGACGGTGTCACCGCTGAGAGCGTCGACATCGCCATCGCCGCTGCCCACACCACTCCAACAACCAATCAACGGCTGCGTCTCACCGGTGAGTAGTTCATCATTATCATCAGCCAGTCCACTGCTGGACATAGGCCTCTCCCAAGGTACGGCACTTAACCCGATCTTCGGTTCTTCTCATCCAACTGCTGCCAGCCACTGGGCGCGAGCCGCCCCACCTTGTCACAGGGCGTCCTACACTACGTTTGCCAAGTCGCGGTCTCCACTCAAGAACACGTCTACTCCAACGGTTATTGGTTCTGCGGTTTATATGACCAGCCCACTATGCCTCTTCAGCTTGCTATTTCTGTAAGCTATGTCGGTAACTTTAGTTCTCTCTGACAGAGAACTAGTAGTTAGTGTGTAGTGACTCCGACAGTTGAAAACATCTCACTGCTGAGAGCGTGCCTTCGTATGTGCTGGTAGCAAGTTCTATGGCCCTTTACCGCGAGCGCGTTAACTCTTTTTTTTTGTATGAAGAAATATACAAATATATAGCGGCGAGTTTTGAAGCAATTTTTTTTCATACTTAACAAGAGTTTACGCTCTCGCTGTAGAGCGCGCTGACGTCTCGCAAACACTCACACTACGGTTAGTCACTGGTGTGCTGGTGTCAGAGTTTTCAAGCCGCCCGAGGGCTTTGACTTTATGACTGAAACTGGCAATGCCAGTAACGGCCACCTATCCCAAGTCCCGTGTTGATTGTTACTTAACCTAATGTCGCGCTACAAATCCCGCTTGTAAGCTTGTAACGACGATATCACCTTTGCCGCTGTCACTTCAACAACCAATCAACTGTTGCGTCTCCGCAAAGTAAATATAAAATGGAGGTACTTTGTGTGGAGCGGGGGCAAATTCAAAATAATTCAACCATGCCAACTAAATATTGAACTACATATAGTACGGATACGGATCTCCGTTATTGGAAAGAGGCCCTTATAACAGTAGTTCAGCAGTTAATACGTAATGATTGTGTATGTACTTGTGACGTTGTAACAAAGAGATTCACTTAAAACATTAGTAAATAAATGCATTGTAAAAAATACTAACGTGAATAGAGTCCATTTGAGCTCACTACGTTGACAAACAATAACACGCTTAATTTACTACTTTTCAATAATTATCATAATAATATGCAATGCAACACCTTGTAGTAAAGTCCAACAATTATAATTTTGTTTTTATCAGTTTTAGAACTAAATATCGCTGCTCATATAATATTACCAAGATAAAGTGGCGCACATTTCTAACAAATGAAAATCACACTATATTCTTCGACCGTCGGTTTCACACTGACGGTCATACTTTATGAATGCTATGCGATGTAGGAAAACTGAATAAAACAGGTGCTTTATTGACGACACGAAGGTTGTTATGTTAATCTTCCTCGCAGGTAAATACACGGGTTTCCTTGAGACCGAACGTGAGGTGTCAGACAACTGCATTGTTTAGAGATTTGTCGCTGTAACAAATAATACATCCTTACAAGTAAACCTACTAAAAAAAAGTTGAATACTCTAGCAACACGGTACTAAAGTGTCAGTTTATTTATTCATATTATTTATTTTATACTTTCAGCTGTTATTTTTAAATACTTATCATTTTAAACAAAGGAGAGTTCCTTTGTTCAAAATTGTAAGTAAAGAGATTTGCTGAAAGTTGTTAGGAAAAACCTCAAAGGTAAGGTGAAAACTCTTGAATGAGAAAGAATACAGCAGTTTCAGAGGCGATTAGTAACTTACGAGTACAAGGAAACAGTTTTTTTAATGGAGATTCTTATCGTAGCCTATACAGTTAAATGAGTAAAAGTGCTATTGCCAAGCAATTAAAATTCGATTATCCCTCAGAATATTTTAGTTCTAAATAATTAACTCGGTAATATCAATTATATTAATTGAAACAAAACAACGATTATTACAAATACCATCATAAAAAAGGAATATAAGAAAACACCACATATGGACAAGAAACGAAAATAACAAATTTACACATATTCATACTCCTCATAAAAACGCTCATCCACCCGCAAACAAATCATAGAAATCCCTACTATATTATAAATGTGAAAAGAGAGCTTGTTATCAATATGTTATCTTTTTTTGTCTGTTAGCGTTAGACCACAAGTCACCCGAAGAACTACAAACGAAGCAGCTAATACAATATTGATGGAACTTTAAATTTAAACATACTTCAAACTTAGATACATTTAGAATTGCGTTTGATCATCAATTATTTTTGGAGCGATGGTGGCCGAATGGTAACCGCGTACGCTTTACAACGCGCCGACACCGAGTTCGAATCCTCTCGGCCCTGCACCTATGACTAAGTTATGTGTGGATTTACGAGCGCTCAAAACGGTGAAGGAAAACATCGTGAGGAAATCGGCATGTCCAAGAACCACAACATTCAAGGGCATGCGACATCTACCAACCCGCACTGGGCCAGCGTGGTAGATAGTGGCCCATACTCTCTCTTGAGAGAAGGCCAGAGTCCCAGCAGTGGGAACGTAAACGGCTGATGATGATGATCAATCATTTTACAGAACGGTGAATGGCAAAACGCGGGTCGCGGCGGCAGTGTGGCGGGGACGGCGCGCAGGAAACAGAGCTTCCCAGCGCGCGCGCAACCAGTGGCTGCCTCGGACGCTGCACCAGCGAACGCGCCATGGCTGCAAGCCACCTCGGAAAACGTGAGGAAACCTAACACTTCCTAAGTTTCATCAACATCGGCCTGTGTCAGCCCACTGCTGAACGTAGGCCTTTTCCAAACAACGCTACTGAGCACGATCTTTGGCTCTTGTAAACTGTAGTGCACTCGGGGGAAAGCTAGTAATAAATAAATTAGTAAATAAATGCCCACACAATCATATAATATATACCTTCTGACCCCTAACTAGGTTTCCCAATGTCTAGAGGGGGGGTACCTACTTCCACATTCATCTCTCTTATTCATGCTCTTATTCATGCTTATAGCGATAATGGCTCAGTGGTAGTGACGTCGGCTTGCGATCCGTAGGACGTGGGTTCGAATCCTACAATGAGAGCTTGAGCTTTCGGTGAAGGAAAACATCGCGATGAAACCATAGCTTGCTGGTAGGATATTTTCTACTACTCGCCTGGCTAGCTACCACCCTCTTGTTAAGAATCTGTCGCCAAGCACCTATCGGTGTGTTCCGGCAGCCTCACTTGAGAGCCAGTTCCCAGTCCAAGTGTAGCGTGGCGCCATCATCGACCACATCGTCACCTAACATCTGGTGACGTGTGGTCAAACGCTACCCTGTAAGTAGTAAAAAAAAAATGCTCTAACCAGCTAAGACCTTTCCCATTATGTTGTGCATTAAAGCGTTAATCTGTATGAAACTTGAATGTTAATGTAATTAGTATAAAATACACACCTTGTACAGCAGGAGCCGGCAGACACGCTATCTACAGGCAGCACGCGCGGCGGGGCGCGCGTAGAGCTCGCGTGCACGAACTGCGGCACGCACACAACCACCATCTGGCGGCGAGACGCGCGGGGGGAGATGGTGTGCAACGCGTGCGGCCTCTACTACAAGCTGCACGGCGTGCCGCGCCCCACCGCCATGCGCCGCGACACCATACACACGCGCCGCCGCCGGCCCCGGCACGACGTCAAGCACAACCGGAACAGTAAGTGTCATACAAACTAGTCGAGACGGTGTGCGACGTGCGGCCTCTACTACAAGCTGCACGGCGTGCCGCGCCCCACCGCCATGCGCCGCGACACCATACACACGCGCAGCCGCCGGCCCCGGCACGACGTCAAGCACAACCGGAACAGTGAGTGCAATACAAACTAGTCGAGACGGTGTGCGACGTGCGGCCTCTACTACAAGCTGCACGGCGTGCCGCGCCCCACCGCCATGCGCCGCGACACCATACACACGCGCCGCCGCCGGCCCCGGCACGACGTCAAGCACAACCGGAACAGTAAGTGTCATACAAACTAGTCGAGACGGTGTGCGACGTGCGGCCTCTACTACAAGCTGCACGGCGTGCCGCGCCCCACCGCCATGCGCCGCGACACCATACACACGCGCCGCCGCCGGCCCCGGCACGACGTCAAGCACAACCGGAACAGTAAGTGTCATACAAACTAGTCGAGACGGTGTGCGACGTGCGGCCTCTACTACAAGCTGCACGGCGTGCCGCGCCCCACCGCCATGCGCCGCGACACCATACACACGCGCCGCCGCCGGCCCCGGCACGACGTCAAGCACAACCGGAACAGTAAGTGTCATACAAACTAGTCGAGACGGTGTGCGACGTGCGGCCTCTACTACAAGCTGCACGGCGTGCCGCGCCCCACCGCCATGCGCCGGACACGCGTCGGGAGCCAATGGATGCAAATGGCTAATAGCCGTTCATGGTGTCGTTCAAAGAGGGGATTTTTTTTTTATGTAAAAGATTGGCAAACAGGCAGACGGCCCGCCTGATGGAAAGCGGACATTTGCAACACCAAGGGAGTTGCCGATGCGTTGCCGACCCTCTCTCTCTTTTCACACCCATCTTGAAGGATTGCAGTTTGTAGCACTGGGGAAAGACTTGCGGGGGGAGCTCGTTCTACATTTTCATGTTCAGCAGTGGACTTCTTCTGGCTGATGATGATGATGATAGTTTTGTTTTCTAGTAAATAAATGATTTGTTACAGAGTCCCGGCGCAGCGGAGGCGGCGGTGGCGCGGTGAACCCAGGCCCGGAGGCCGAGGCGGGCGCTGCAGGTGGAGAGGCGGGCGGAGCGCCCGAGGAGGCAGTACTGGCGGCGCTGCGGCGGCAGCTGCAGCCGCATCTTCTGGCCGCACTTCACGCGCACAACACTCGCACCCATCGCCCGCAGGTACCCACGCACTACACACGAAGGCGAGGAGGCGGTGCTGGGGTTTTTTTTACAAGTTACACCATAAATTTTGATGAAAATACAAAAAAAAAACAATGAGTGATGATACGTTCAAAGGTTCGTGTTTAAGGTTATGAAGGTAATCAGAAAATCCCTACTAATATTATAAATGCGAAAGTAACTCTGCCTGTCTGTGTGTCTCGCTTTCAAGCCAAAACTACTGAACCGATTTAAATGAAATTTGGTATGGAGATAGTTTGAACCCTGAGGATGGACATAGGATACTTTTTATCTCTTTTTGTAGCCCACGCGGGTGTTTACGGCTCGTTGACTATACGTCAATGTCAACGAGAATGTTTTCCCCAAAGTTTTTTTTATAGGCCTTAAGTATTGTCTTACCTCTCCAGGTGGGTATGAACGCGCCGGAGTACGAGGACGCGCCCCTCAACCTAGTGGCGAGCCACGTGGCCGCCGAGGAGACGCACTGACCGCACTGTGATACCAGCACGTCGGCGACAGAACCGTGAGGAGACTTACAATACTAACGTCTTGAAGACCCAGCTAACTGAAACCTTGAGAATATCGTCTGGTTTGTACAGTCTTTTAACAATGATGGGAAGTCGAGTTACAGAGCTGGCTCTTGTACTATTTGCATTCATACAAGTTTCATGTTTGAAGTTGATTTACCGATTTGACGATTGATGTGGCACAGTGGGCGAATAGTCGACTGTAAAGCATGAGTTCGCAGGTTCGATTCCCACTACATGACAAATATTTATGCATTGAAAAAAAGTCCAAGGATTTATTCTGTGTCCGAGTGTTGTGGATCCTAGATCCGCGTAGTTTCTGATACCCTAGATACAGGGAATCCTAGTTAGGGTTGAAACAGAGTTACACATAAAAAATGCGATGTTTTCACTGTTTTGTAAGCAGTATAATTAAGTAACTTGTTCGTTAGATCTTTACACTGTAAATGAGATTTTTAATTAAAAATTGTATTGGAATCTCATACGAATGGCATGTATATTGTATGGATGCAAATAGCTCGAAATACGTGTATCAAGATTTTACAGACATCTAAAGATCGCTATGAAATAAATAGCAATTGAGGTGAGCCAGAAGCCTCTTTCCTACTTATTGAAAGGGATAAAAATAACCAGCGAGTAATCTTCGATTGTTTAATAACGGTCATGGTATTGATTCTTTACTCAAAATTAGATCGATGATGTTTAACAATATTTATATCGTTAAAAAACTTTGTGTCAATGTGAACCGTCACTTTTGGAAAATAGTCGTGTTGACACACCACTCGTGAATCTCAATTAGAATCTGATTCAACTATAAATCTTAGTATAAATTCGAAAAGCAATAATAATTACGTCGATTTTTGGTATAAATAAGATACTTAACATGTTTAGTGATAGTGAGGCCAGTGTTTGAAGGCAGAAATAGTTTTTAGAAAATCGTAAGATTTTCGTTTTCTGTTTCAAATATATTTTTCGTATAAATATCATATTTACGCCACTGTCTTTTTACGATACTTAGGAATATAAATAACATTTTATGTATATTTATGCCTGTAGCAAAGTTTCCAGATTTATGTATACATTCATTAAGTAATTAAAATATGTACCTATTGGTTACAGTAACATTTTAAAATTAGCGGCACTTTAGTTGACCTAGCGTGCTTTTATAGTGGTATCGCTATACAAAGACGCTACGCCAACTATGGATTTTGCCACGAAACAAATAAACAATTGGCTATATAAATAACGACCGATGCGGCGCAATAGACGAATAGCCGACTTCGATATCCTCTACGAGACAAATATTTGTGCATTAAAAAACGTGCGAGTATTTGCTCTGTGTTGTGGATACCCGATTCGCGTAGTTTCTGGTACCCAAGGATCCCTTGATATAACATGTCTTAGTTTGGGGTCAGAGCTATGAATGCGATTGATTGAGCGGCGTTATTTATTCTACTGCGCTTTCTTTGAGCTTCCTAACTAATACATCGACACAAAACATACATATTTTGCTACAGGCTCAACGGATAGTGATATACAGATATTCAATGATATTTTTACATTTTACACACAAGTATTACATACATTCAGTAGCGAGGGCATTACCCAATTAACAATGTAATCAAAAGCAATATTTACATTAAGGTAACGTGGTCTTAGTGCCTATGTATAATTATAGGATTAAACCGTAAATTAGCACGGAAGAGTATTTTCCAACCGTATATTTATTCCCCACTTGTGATATTGCACGATTGGTATTCAGACGGTTATATTTTATTAATTACTAAGTTACAGGAAAAAAAAGTATGGTGTTTGCAATATATTTGCATCAAACGTTTGTGGAGGAAATCAAGTTTCCATTCGTTATCAACAATGATAACTAATTATCTCGTACAGAATCTCTTGTTATGATATTCAGTTACGTAAAGCCTTGCCTTATAATGCTCTCTTGATAATTTTGAAATTATATTTACGGTTACCTTTTGCGGGAAGTATTTGTTTAGTTTTATGTATTATTGTAAATTTTACTGTTTAGATACATAGCGGTAAAGTAGGTAGTGGTAATTTCGATTACATTAAATTTTATAGTTATCTAATTTATTTCCCATTTCGGTCAGTATTTACAGTTTAAGTATTTTTTTTTTCTGTCGATTATTTTCTTATTTTAAGATAAGATGTGGAAAGAAGCAATGATAAAGAATAACAAACTTGTAGCAATGCTGTCAATTTACAGTGAATTTCTTTGTAAGATAACTTGTTATAAACTTCACTGTCATACCAGTTTATTCGGCAGCTAATATTAAGTCTCAAGGGATAAGTTTTTTACCATCTAGTGGTAAAAATAAACAATAATAATTCTCGATTGGTATATTTACTAAATGTTGCCTTTATACTTAACTTACCCACATTATGTAAATCATTTAACATTTTGGACAGTATCGTAGTATCATATTTTAAATGTTAACACATAGATAACATATTTATTTTAAGATTTAATGTTTCGATCAATATTAATACTATTGGGCATTTTGATCGTTTAGCATTGTAACAAAACGTGTAAGAAACTTTATGGCATTATTTCGAGTAAAATCGTTTGTCGGAATCACCTCATGATGGTCAGTGTTTGCGTATATTTAACAGAAAGCATTTACGTTGTATCTACTATGAACTTGGCTGTTTTTGTTGTTACTTCCGCACTACTCTAAGCTGTGAAGCTGTTATTGTCACCGTCCTTTACTTGACGTCTCTACTTAATTTAGTATAAGTTGGTTTATTATTATCAGTTCCCACTGGCCAGTAAAATGCAGCTGTCTTTGAGACATTGTGATACTACTTAACTAGACAACTCGGCGTCCTGCCGAGCGCTCTCAATTCATGTGACTCGCAACTCATTAATACGTCAAGCTTATTCGTATTTAAAAAGCTTTAAAATTGAGATTATTTATACATTTTTGTTATCGGGTCACTAAGTCGGTTTTTTTAGAGTGAGTACCGTTTAGTATTGCTTGTACTCTGTATTATTTGTGGTAGCTGTTTACCCTTGACCATAAAGTTTAATTATTCATATCGTTTTACTTCTATCGCGCGTCAGTATAAAATCTTCTATCGCTCTCTATTTTAAGTTTTTAGCTCTCTGTTTTATTATTGTACTATAGTAATAGTATCCCTTTTGTAATGCTAAAAATGTGCACAAACTCGTGCTTATTTTTCTAAAAGTTTCGTAGTAATATGCTCATCTAGTTTGAGATAACTGAAACGGGAGCTTTTGTCTCTTTAGTAAATATCGGCTTATTGGTAAGTGTTACTTGACTACTTCACTAGCATCCTTTATAATCTTGCAGATATTTTAGTAAATAATTTTAAGACAATACTGGATAAGCACTACCAGTAAGATTGCAGCAGTATTGAAGTAGTCATATGTGATGAAATTCTCAAAACACGTTATAATTCTCATGAACATATAAATATTGCTGCTCGCAGTAGTGATACAGTATTATTTTATTACTCTGTACATTTTGTGTTAGGTTAGTTTTGTATTTTCGTAGTTTTTACCTAGTTGACGTCCGAATTTTTTATAAAGATAATTTGTATTAATGCTATTGGTTATGCAGGTTGAATCTATACAAATTAAGTTGATATGACTTACGGGAAACTTCTAATCAACCTTACTCAATTATTGTCCATGATATATGGATTTATGGAATAACAAAAATAGTTATGTTATGAGATCTTCCAATTTGGTTATTTATTATATTAATTTAGGTTAGTTTACGGATATAACGGTATTAAAGAGTTGATGAACAATGTATAACGTCGTCTAGTTACTAACAAACCGGTTGTGTTGTGTGTGCTTACGCCCTAACAAGCATGTGTTTGTGACTTTTGTTTTTGTTTTGTCGCCTCGTCTGTACGTACCTACAGATTGTACCAATCCTGTTGTGTATTATTTTTAATTTATGCTGGAATGTAAGGCTCGTATTTATCATTTGAATTCCATTCGATATCGTCGGAAGTTCATTTATCGAAGATCTAAAGACTGACACACGAACTATGTAAGGTCGGTCGCTCAATGCAATGTAGAGGCGGTCGCGGCAAGAACGCGGCGCTAGTGTTCCGGGTTTCATACTGTTAGCGAAACAGTTGCCTCCGATTGCACTCTTGTTTCTCTATGTGGACTATCGCCCACTCTGCCTCGACTCAATAGTGAGCGCCATACCTAACGTCTCCTCTTTATACTCGCGACATCATCCATGTAACGTTCTCAAAATGATAAACGTAAAAGTATTTTTAATTATATTGTGATATGTATTTCGTTCGAGAAAGTAGTTGTGTGTATCCGAAAAGCAATAACATTGTGATATGTGGTAATGTGTATGGACTTAATGAGCATAATGTAGAATGAATATTGTCAATTATATCTAAATATATTGTGAGCTGTATGGTTTAACTTGCAATTTGTAGCGATGTTTTATAGCAATGATGGCTCAGTGGTAGTGAGGTCGGCTTGCGATCCGTAAGACGTGGGTTCGAATCCTACAATGAGCTTGAGCTTTCGGTGAAGGAAAACATCGTGATGAAACCATAGCTTGGTGGTAGGGTATTTTCTAGTACTCGCCTGGCTAGCTACCACCCTCTTGTTAAGAATCTGTCGCCAAGCACCTATCGGTGTGTTCCGGCAGCCTCACTTGAGAGCCAGTTCCCAGTCCAGGTGTAGCGTGACGCCATCTTCGACCACATCGTCACTTAACATCAGATGACTTGTGCTCAAACGCTACCCTGTAATTAGTAAAAAAAAATGTATTTGGAGTTGAATTACTTACAATGTAGCGAGTCAATTTGCTAAAGCAATAACATATTAACGTAGCAAGCAAATCACATTAACATCATTCTCTCCTACATCTTGTGATATGGACCATACAGCCCAAGATTGTAATCGTGTCTAAAAATTTCAATTCATTTTGTTGAATAATTACTCGTAGACAGAATTTACGTATTTCTTCTATAAAAGTAAGTTTACTTAATGATGTATTTAGTATGATGAAAGCAATAATTTCCAATATAGAAAGCTTATGGACCATTTGTTGTTGTTGTAAACTTAATATGTAACTGTATTTATGTAAGTTTCAGCATAAATTATCTTCTTGAGATTGATTGTAAGAACGTGTATGTGGGCGGAATACTCATTGTGAAAACATTAGATATTGTTGTATAGATGATAAATAATGTGACTTACGCAGGGATGGATACTTAAATTATTAAAGTTTTAACTGATATATTGGCTATGTAGTGAGTAGAATATTTTTTTACAAATAAATTATAGCAGCTACTTTCTTTGTTTTACTTATCACCAAAATAGTATCCGAGATAGTCTTTGAATTTCCTTCAGGAAAAAGCGTCCCTTGGTAGAAAAAAAGGTTTCGTGTCTTTAGCAGCTATTCTTACACTTGAAAGCCAGTAGGTACATTATGACTGATGCATTGTCGTTATCGACGCTACTATTTTTCAGTTGAGATAGAATAACCTTTGAGATGCCAGTCTTAGAAAATCTTACGAAACTCTGTTGTCTTCTATCTATAGATTTTCGTATCGCCCTCTTTAGTGACATTAGGCGAGTCATTCTACTTTATAAAGCTACGTGCAAATGGTTAAACGCAAGTCTAGACTTAAAATAAAACTTGCAAGTATCTTGTACTATAGTATTTTATTGTCACGTAAAATGACGGAAGCAATAGTTTCCACGCAGTGTCCGTCGTCTCATTACATAAAAAACTAATTAACAGTAACTATAGCCCTCTTGATCGCCTGCCGCGTGCGCCGGCGCTTGTCACGCCCACGTTTCGCGACAGTCGCCTCTCGGAACAGCTGTTCATTTTGCTCCGCCTCGGTGTCGCGTCGCATCCACTGCAAGGCGTGGAGGTTGTAACCGACCATATCCTGGAATAATAGATGTATAAAAAGAAGTAGGTATTGGTTACAATCTCGACGAAATAGGTTCATTAAACCCTCAACGTCGCGACAGCGTGTGAAGCCGTAAGCATCTAGTAGCAGTCTCAGTTGGATATCTAGCAGATGAGTACGATCTTCTGTTTTTCTTATCAAGCTTTTCCTAGCCACCTTGCAGAGATCGTTCAGCTTGCTTGTGTGTCCTACACCTACATTACGGCTGATAAGCCGCGGTCCGAAGTACGCGAATACTCCTGCGACGGAAAAGTAGCCTATGTATGTCCTTCCTCAGGCTCTAGACTATCTCTGTACCAAATTTCATTTAATTCAGCATCTAATAAGATGGCCCGCGCACTGCCACTAGCTTGAGTCGCCTACCCACCCCTGCGCCAAAACAACTGACGTGTGGTCATATGTTCGAGGCAAAAAATGTCGTTAACTTACCCTCAACTCGGCGAGTCTCAAGGCCGCCTTGGCCTGTATCTGTATCATGTGTTTCAGCAGCGCTTGGTTTGCCACCAGCGGTGCGTGGTGTATCTTCAGCAAGAATATCGCGAGACGACAAAATAGCTCGGTGTTGTCGCCGCGGTCTAGCAACTTAGGTAGCATTTTTACGACATCGCACGCCACGCTGAATGGGATCAATAGAAGAGCCTCCTCGAGATCACTGAAACGAAACACAACGCCATAAATCTACAAGTCTCATTATTGCAATTGTAAAATGGCAACATTTGCATCCATTTACTACATCACGGAAGTGTTGCCTACTTGTAGCTTTATTAAATAGGGCGGAGACAAAATTAGCGACTACTTTAAAGCCTCGCGTACACTACACGGGCGGACCGCATCGTAAAATGTAAATGCACCTCTGTCGTTCATAATATTTTTTTTAAGAGACACGACCGTTTAATTCCTCAGTTGAAAATTTACAGCGTCGTTTGAGGACACAGATGAGATATGAAGCTGCACACATGATAGTATAATTTTATGATTATTAAAAATTAGTTGCGCCCCGCGATTTCACCCGCGTCTTCACGTTATCCCGCAGGAACCTTTTTCCGGAATAAAAAGTAGCCTATGTGTTAATCTAGGGTATATAAGCTATCTCCATTCCTCATCAAAATCGGATTAGTTCGGTTACGGTGATATGTGGTAACAAACATTCACACACACACATACTTTCGCATTTAATATTAGTAGGATAAGACTATTGGAAAGTTTTCAAAGTTCTTACAAACTAAATAACATACCTTGACCGTATCCTCTTGAGAGTCTCGACGAAGAACTCTTCAGGCGTGGTGCAGTTATACGCAGTCATGAGCACGGGCGGCTGCACGGGCTGGCCGCGCGCCTCCTTCACGTCACGTTTGTACTCCGCGCCGACTTGCAGGCATTCCAGGATCGAGTCGGCCTACAACGAGGGATAGGTTTTATTTTATACTAGCTGTTCCCCGCGTCTCCCCAGTATCCCGCAGAAACCTTCTTCCGGGATAAAAAGCCTATGTGTTAATCCAGCTCTCCATTCCAAATTTCATCAAAATAAGTAATAAACATTCACACACACAAACTTTCGCATTTATAAGATTAGTAGGACTAACTGTTCCCCGCGGTTTTACCCGCGTTAGTAAAAAGTAGCCTATGTCCTTTCTCAGGCTCTAGACTATCATTCCACCAAATTTCATTCAAATCGGTAATTTAGGCGTGAAAACGTAACAGACACAGTTACTTTCGCATTTAGAATATTAGAAGGTGTTTTAACTTCTTACAGGGAAGCCTTTGACCACAAGTCAGTCTGATGTTAAGAGACGATGAGAGAATATTACTAGAATCTCAATCCAGTCAAATAGACAAGGTCTATACTTACAGCTTTCTCAGCACCGATGGTTTTCTTGGTCGGCATACTTAGGCCCGGAAGACCAGGCACAGGTGCCTGTGAAAAATATTGTTTTATAACTTATACTATACAAAGGGGGCGTCCATTAATTACGTGGGGCATTTTTGAGAATTTTTCGACCCCCCCTCGCCTCTTGGTGTGATATCGTAAGATTTTCCCTCAACTCCCTTTCCCCACCTCTAATATCACGCGGGATTCTTCAAAACTTCTATTCTTCTAAGCGTGTTGGATTCTAAAAAAAATAGAATTAAAAAAAAAAATTATGCTATTTTACACCGTTTTAGTTACGTGATATTTACCAAGACCCCCCCTCCCCCCTAAGTGAGATTTGGAAATATTTAACTTGATCCCCTCCCCCCTAGAACACCTCACGTTATTAATGGATGCCCCCAAAGGACGGAAGATAGCTTCGAACTTTCGATAGTAAGGCGGTGGCTTCATAAGAAACAATATATTGGTCGACTTTGCTTTGTATACATATTGCGATAAAAAGTATTCTATGACCTTCCCCAGTGTTCAAATTACTAAAATAAAAGTAGCCTAAGTTACTCCATAACATTAGCTATCTGCGAGTGAAAGTCCCGTCAAAATCGGTCCAGACTTTTCAGAGATTAGCTGGAAAAAACAGACAAACAAATTTTTTATATGTTCGTAACGTGTATACTTTTATGTGCATTTAGTGAAAAACTGTTAATTTGAAATTATTCAATTTTATTTATTTGTATAGATATTTGTTTTTAACCCAAATAAAGCTACGTGTATGTGGTCATACGTGTTGCTCCCCGGTGGCCAGCCCCTCCTCCTGCTCGTCGGTATCGTTCAGCACGAGCGGCTCGTCGGTCCGCGCGTACAGCCGCAGCGCGCGGTCGCCGCCGCACGTCACCGCGTACAGCCCGCCAGCACCCACCGACAAACACCAGCTCTCGCCAGCGTGGCCCTGTAGTACAAACGGGAATACCTATATTTTTTACTAAATAGCAATAAACACGCACGGAATTACGTCATCCGTACATGGTGGAAATTCCCCCAATCCGTACAAAACGTTTCGCTTCCACATTTATAATGCGAACGGCGAAGGAGTGGAACACCTTGCCGGCCGGCGTCTTTGTTGCCCGATAGGTATAATTTGGGAGCCTTCAAGTCAAGAGTGAATAGGTAGGTATCTTCTAGGCAAGCATGCTCCATCTTCGATCTCGTCATCGCTTACCATAAGGTGAGATTGTGGTCAAATGCTTGCCTAACTCATATAATAAAAAATAAAACAATACTTACACAATACATCAGACAATTAAAAATGTAAACTAACATACTTATACACCTTGTATTTTGCCACAAACCGGCACTAACTCAGAATGATGCTGGTTTTTTAAACCAGCGCACACCACGTCCCGCACGAGTGGCCTACACTACACAATATAGACAAAATAAAACAAACACATGACAATAATGCACGAAAATTAAAAAACTGGAATCATCAAAAAATACAACAAAAAAACCCAGCCAAGTGCGCAAGTGCGAAGGGTTCTGTATTTCTTACCATTATCTATAAAAACGGCAAAAAAAATCACGTTTGTTGTATGAGAGCCCCCTTAAATATTTATTTTATTTTGTTTTTTTAGTATTTGTTGTTATATAGCAGCAACAGAAATACATCATCTGTGAAAATTTCAACTGACTAACTATCACGGTCCATGAGATACAGCCTGGTGACAGACGGACAGCGGAATCTTAGTAATAGGGTCCCGTTTTACCCTGAGTACGGAACCCTAAAAACAACAAGCAAAAGGAAATACCCACATAAAAAAGAAATGAACAGTAGAGGACAAAAGAAAAAATAAATACACAGAAATAAACTCACATTCAAGGTAATAATATTGTGATAGCTATCTCCATCCCACTCCTTGACTTTCCCGTCTTTGGAGGTGGTGAAGAAGTAATGCGTGCTCGGCACGAACTGCAGTGACGTCACCGAGTCGTTGTGCGCGAAGATAGACTTGTGACAGTCGCCGAAGTCCATGCCCCATATCTTGACGTTGCGGTCGGATGAGCCGGTCGCGATGATGTTGGAATCGTAGCTGATGTCCAGGCAGAGGACGGGCAGTTTGTGTCCGTAGAGGGACAGATAGAACTGTGAAAAATAATTGTGATTTTTGATTAAATTTTAAACAACAGTAGACTTTTCAAGTATTCAAATCTACTAAAATCCCTTATTTGTTATGACCATCTAAGCACTTCGAGTGCGTTTCTTTATTTGTGTGGAATGACAGCTAAATGACGTAATGAAGTCACATGTTATTGGCAAGGAATCTTGATGGTCATGGGCGAAACTCAAACATTTTGGTTTTCAATGAGATTTACCGCTCAGGGGCTCAGGCACAATGAGAGTTTGATGGTGCTTGATCAATCGCTCGTTCACACGCGTTCTTATTGGTGTGTTTATGCATACGTGTGTATAAAACTGTAAATGTGTGCGTGTGCGCATGTACGTGTGTGTGAGTCTGTGTCTATGGGTGTATAAGTGTGTGTTGAAGCTCTTGTGTGAACAAGACATGAATAGTGATAAATCCTTATTTAGAAAGCAAATAACAGATGATGTAAAGCATCTTACGCCCGAAATTAATAATCGATCCTGATCTGTTATCCGCGGTTTTGGATCGATATGTCATGTCTTAATATGTCGTTTTAGTACTAGTATGTCAAGCTTTACTACTTTAATGACATATTATGACATGACATATCGATCCAAAACCGCGGATAACGGATCAGGATCGATTATTAATTTCGGGTGTTAATAGGTAAAGGGGGGTTTTTAAGTTCTTGGGCACAATGTAATAGTACTAACAGGAACACAATCAAACTTGAACACAGATTTTTTAAATCCAAATACTTTACCTTAAAAGTATCAAGAAAGAATATCTTCACAGTGGAGTCCATCAAGGCGACTGCAATGAACTTGTTGTTAGGACTTATCTTCACCGCCAAAACTGACTCTTCCAACTCTAGCGTTCTTGTATGCAAGACAGATAACACCTGAAGAACAGAGACAATTATGATTAAAATATTATCCTATCCTTGCATGTTACACGCAATATACAAGGTGAGTATTACAAGTTTGAATTGATGGCCAAATCTGAAAAAAATGCTCAAAAAGGTCTTGAGCTGGATTTTGATAAACAAAAACGGCATCTTTTAAAAAATACACTTAAGTCTAAGTAAAGGTTATTGCATTCCATAACATGACTAAAAATGGTTAGTTATGTTATAGGTTAGGATCATTATGGACCCTGTTCATGTACTTCCTAGTCTGGTATCGAACATTTTCAAGACTTCTTTTTTTGAAAATTTATTTTATTTACATGTAGTTTAACTTCAAAAACCAATCTGCATGTCCCCATCTGCTTCAACTTTAAAAACTCACTCTGTCTATTGTAAATGTATAAAATAATTGTTACTTTCGCTTTGGATTCTCCAGTTGCATCTTCTATGAGCTCAAACTGCCATAGTTTGACAGTCTTGTCGGCACCACCAGAGTAGCAGCCTCTCTGCAAAGAAAGTATACAAAATTAAAATTCGAGAAAAACTGCAAGTGCCTTTTTATGGATTTTTAATATGAACTCATAACCAGTTGACGCATATAAACTATTTATTGTATTGCGCTGACTGCACCATAACATAAGCGGCTTATTGTAGATACAGTTAACAGCCAAATATTTAAAACACAAATTAACTTTTTTTTTTTTTACTATTTACAGGGCAGCGTTTGACCACAAGTCATCTGATGTTAAGTGACGATGTGGTCGAAGATGGCGCCTCGCTACACCTGGACTGGGAACTGGCTCTCAAGTGAGGCTGCCGGAACACACCGATAGGTGCTTGGCGACAGATTCTTAACAAGAGGGTGGTAGCTACCCAGGCGAGTACTAGAAAATACCCTACCACCAAGCTATGGTTTCATCACGATGTTTTCCTTCACCGAAAGCTCAAGCTCATTGTAGGATTCGAACCCACGTCCTACGGATCGCAAGCCGACCTCAATACCACTGAGCCATCATCGCTATAAAAAAAAAACTGAAGCAATATATAGGTCTGATAGTTACCTATGGTGATTGAAATCCGATTTCTAAAAGCATTTTTCTTTTCACTCACCTGAAAACGCACAACCGACCTTACGACAGAGGTAATAAAGTTTTTTTTTTAAAATTGATTTGAAGATATTCAGCGCAAGAGTAAATAGGTAACTTCTAGGTGTACGTGCAACATCGTCGACCGCATCATCACTTGGCAACGGGTGGGATGGCGATCAAATGTGTGTCTATTTGCAGTAAACAAAATAAAAAAACTCCTGTTCACCATATCAGGAGTGAGTCCAATGCTACAGCAGTCTCCCTCGTGCGCCGGCACTTGCTCCAGCACCCTCCCCGCGCCGATGTCGACAACTAGCAGCGAGCCGTCGACGCAGCCCACTAGCGCGTGCCTGTCTCCCGGCGCGAAGCAAATGCTACTCGGCCGTCCGCACGGAACGGGGATTGTGCGAAGACATGTCTGATTCGGTCTGGAAGTATTGTTTCGTTGGAACACCTCAAAGTATTAGCAAAGTTTGATGACATACCGATTACTGCAGTATTCAGTGCTAATTCAAAGACCAATGCTGTTTAAAAAATGCATGCTGTGTTGGTGCCGATTTGTGGCAATAGGTGGGTAGGTATATAGGTTCCAGCTGTGGCCCGCGTGGACTAGTTTATTGGGATAAAAACTAAAAAGCATTCCATGTAATTTTTAACGATTTAAACTATGTATCTTCAATCTTCATACTAAATTTCACCATTGTTTCTTAAAAATGGTCTATTATGTGATTGCTGTATAACTAAAACTAATATCATAACTTTTGGTCCTGCGCCCCAGAATTACTAGTACTAGCACCTCTGAACCAGCTGTTTCATTAGAATTAGCCTAATTAGTAGCGCTGTCTCGCGTCGGAGATCAAGACACATTTTCGGTCGCTGAGCCAACGAAGTTAGCTTTAATAAATAACTTACCTGTTCCAAAGTTTGATAGAATCTGCAGATGCCGATATAATAGCTAAGTTGTCTGAACTGATAGCTACGCATTTCGGATCTTTTTGGTGGCCCGGTTGTGTTACTTGTTTGAGACAGGTAACTGAAAGTAAAATTACAGTAACTTAGGACCCAAACACCCTTAAAACGACCTGCGTCCTATGGGAAACAGCAAAAAAACGCAGTCGTCTTTTTCTGAATAATTGCATCAACAGACGCATGATGTAGTAGTCTCTATATTTGTTTGAGCGTTAAGACTAGAAAATGAAAACGTGTTTTTGCATTTTTAACCAACTTCAAGCAAGGAGGAGGTTCTCAATTCGACAGTGTTTTTTTTGTAATGTATGTTACGCGATTATTTTATTATTTATTTTATTAAAATAAAAATAATAAAATAATAGTTCTAGTAATAGGTCTTGTTAATTCTCATAGAGAAACACTAGGATCTGATAATGTAAGCAAAAAATATTAAAGATTTTTCTGAAAGAAAATAAGGTTATAAAATAGGACGTTTACCTGCATTGTCCTCATTTATCTTTACACTGTGGAATTCCACAGTGTTATTTGCTAGACTGGCGCCGACTCGAAGCTCCCCCGTAGTGCCCAGAAGTAGCGTGGAAGACTTTATCTTAGCGCCTAGCTTCATGGACGGTAGCCTTCGAACCTCATCGGTGAGCGTGAGTAATTCAGCCACTTCTACCGATTCGGGGTCCGCCTCGCCGGCTTCTTTTAATTTCCTGTGATAAATATAGTTTTATACAACTAATTTCATTTTACTTAAATCGTTAACATCTGTGTATGTATGTGTTTCGCACACACATACATACATAGATATTCAGGTTCGACAATGCATCGCAATCACCCTTATTGTTACTAATGCTAATGTCAATTCGCAACTGTGGTTAAACGGATTTCATGAAATTTAGTAGGTATTGCTACTTAAGGTCCTGGAATAGGACATTGGCCTACTTTTTACTCCAGAAAGTTTATGATTCCTGCGAGATAACGAGAAAGTCGAAACTAATGCTAGTTTTAAAGAAGTGTAGCATTGTTCAAACTACCATCTACATGAAAGCTTGAAAGAAAGTAGAAAAAGTTTCGATATAAAAATATTACTTCTACCTACGCCAATTTCTTTCTTTGCTTTTTCACACGTTTATCCATCCTCGCTTTGGCATCCTCGTCGGTGCAGAACGCGAAGAGTTCCAACAGGGAATCTGTGCCGTGGCAGGCCAGAACTGTTTGCCCCAGGTCCGTAGATAGACCGACCACTCGGCCTTTACCACCGCGGACTAGCGTGCCTACTTGATGACATTGTAGTACCTGAAATAGAAAAAATTTAAGAAATTTAGCTCTTTATGTTGTGAAAAAAACAGTGGCCCCCAAGAATAGCTAACTCATTAGAGTTTTGAGACTCAGTACACATGCCACCAAGCACCTTGGGTGAACCAAATGGTAACTAGAAAACCACCAACAATTGCATTTTCAGGGAGGGTAAGTGTGAGGCAGACAGTAGACTAAAACCTTTTGATGTATGATTAATGTACTGTGCCAACCCTAGATAAAATGGGACCAGGGCAAGATTACGATGATGAAGATATTGTAACAAAAAAACAAACATTTTAAAAACGTATAGTTTTGGGTCTAGTTACCTCAAAAAATAAAACTGATTCGAGATGGCATAGCAACCCAAAGTAAGTCTTTGCCTCCGATAATAAAAGAAGCCACTTTGGTCTTTTCACCTGGAGCTTTATGAGATTGTTGTTCGTTATATACTAGAACCACCACCTTACCACCACCACCACCTCACCACCTCACCTCTTCATCTCTCACCTTCACCTTCACCTCACCTCTTCACCTTTTCTCTTCACCTTTGATGCACCTTACTAATAAATAATACTTACAGAGCTTTCTTCAACATTGTCTGTGTCTTCAAGTTTAACAATCTCCATCTGCCTGGTAAGCTTCTCTTCATCTTTAACATCCTCAGTCCAGTTCAGTTTCCACACTCTTAACTCTTGGTCCATGCTACCAGTCACTAGGTATCTCTCTTCTTTTAAAAGTACTGCTGACCAAACCTAAAATTTAAAATTGGTTTCTAATAAGAATAAGAACATTTTTTTTAGATAGCTAATTAATATTAATTTGTAATGTTACATATGATCTATTTATTATTTTCTTGTGTATTGTCTGTAAGAGATGGCTATGAGCGATGAGACCACCTTAGGGGGCGTCCATTAATTACGTGATGTTTTAGGGGGGGAGGGGATCAAGCTAAATCTTTCCAAATCTCACTTAGGGGGGAGGGGGGGTCTTGGCAAATATCATGTAATTATTTTTCTCGCAGAAAACGGTGTAAAATTGCGGGAAAATTTATTTTTTTGTTTTTTTTTCTTATTAATCCAACACGTTTAGAAGAATAGAAGTTTGGATGAATCTCGCGTGAGATTAGGGGAGGGGGGAGGGAGTTGGGGAAAATCTTACAATATCTCACCAAGGGGGAAGGGAGGGTCGAAAAATTCTCAAAAATGCTTCACGTAATTAATGGACGCCCCCGTATGTGATACTCTTTGTTACCTTTAAGTTTTATTTTAGTTCTACTTACTTAGAGAATAGATAACTTACTTCCATTTGGTGCCCGCCCATGGTCTTGAAGCAGTGTTTAGTCTCAATGTCCCAAAACTTAATAAAAGTGTCCTTAGATGAGCTCACAACACAATTCTTGCTATTAATGAAGAGGACACTTGTAATAGCTCCTTTATGACCACTGAACCGGGCCTTGCCTGTCTCAGAGACAACATCCCAGAGGATTACTTCTGTATCCTATAAAAGTGAAATACATTTTTACTATAGCCTTTTATTTTCTTGCTACAGGATAGCGCAAGCACAAGTCAGCGGTTATCAGCTTATTACGTTCACACCACTGTGCACTAGGAAAAAGGCCTTCTCTCTTAAAGCGAGAACAGGTCATAAATCCACCACGCAGACACAATGTGGGTTGGCGGATAGGCTAGTAGGTAGTGTTGAGTCTGAAGACTGTTTTCGGCCCCCGATGTTGTCTAACGAATGCTATCCTAACACTACGACATGCTATACATAGCACACAAAGGCTTAAATGATGTGAGTGAAGGTGGCACAACATTTTGCCTGGAATGATAACTGGCTGTCAAATAAAACTGCCGGAACTTACCAATAGGTACTTGGCGACATACTCTTTAACTTGATGCCACAAGCCAGACAAACACTGGAAAATTATCTAAGCTATGGTGGCATTACATACAATGTTTTTCTTCGTAGAAAGTACAAGCCCCTTTGATTTGACGACCGATGTGGCGCAATGGGCGGATAGCCGACTGTGAAGCGTGAGGTCGCGGGTTCGATTCCCGCTACACGACAAATATTTGTGCATTGAAAAAAAAAAGCGCAAGTATTTGTTCTGTGTCTGGGTGTTGTGGATCCCCGATCCTCGTAGTTTCTGATACCCTAGATACAGGGAAACCTAGTTAGGGGTCAGAGGCTATGTATGTGATTGTGCGGGCATTATTAAAAAAAAAAAAAATAAATAAGAAAAATAAGAAAAAATAAGATTACTTGTTGTTTGATTGAAGAAATTCATGGTTCTAGGGAAGTGATTAGTGCTTGCCTGGCAGCTATTACCCGCAAGTTGAAAAACGTTTTAAGGAATGAGAGAAAATATTTTTTCATTTATTTGGTAATAGCGAGCAGCCTGAGGCTAATGTGCCTATATCATGCTGTGTTGAATTATAGCAATGTCTAAAAGTGCAGTGAAAAGTCAATTCTGTAGCAAGGAAGCATTGTTCGTTCGCAACCACTTGTCCATTCTGTTTTTAAAGGAATTCACTGAAGGTGCTGGCACAACATCTTCTGGTAGTCTTTTTCAGTTGTGCACCACTCTAGAAGCCGGGAAGTGGTGTGCAGTGTTTGATCCAACCAACTCTTATTCAACTCCAAACTCCAACTCTTATTCATTAAAAGTAGCTATCAGCATTATTGTAACTTTAAATACAGAATTTTAATGTAGTAAATACCACACCTTGGAACCTGACACCAGCTTGTGGCCCTGATCATCATACTGCAGGCATGACACCGCAGTTTTGTGGCCAGCAAATACGCACACAATTTCATTGTTTGTCAGCTCAAACACGTTGATATTCCCATCCACATAACCAACGGCTATGTGGTTGCCAGATGGGCTTGCTGCTATTTGCGATACCACCGTATTCTCACCGGGTAGAACTTGAGCCTGGAAAATTATATTTTTTTAGTAACGTTACATTACTGGCGGCCTGCGAGAAAATTTTTCAAACTCAAATTTTGAAAGTTCTAGAAATCATTCCAAGGACGCAATCAAAAACACCATACTATCCAAACTCCGAGTTAATAGGACTAGTTCTTTAGGCTCTACGTTGATATGTTACTGTTATTCAATCGGTAACACTTTTATTTATATAGTTAGATGACACTCTGAACACCCTGAAAGAAAACCTAAGTCCAGCGGTGTTATCAGGCTGTGTACTGAGAGTGTAGAATTTACGCCAGTGCAAGTTTAGATTTAACTCTTTAGTCTTACCTTTTCTCCAAGTCTCATATCCCAAACAACAACATGTTCGCATGCTCCGACAGCTACGTATCTTCCGCTAATACCATTCAACGATACATGGGCACAATTACAATCAGCACTAGCGATCACATTGAAAGTTCCGCTAGGGGCGTATCGTAGATATTGTTTTGTTAGGCCCATTTTGAAACACTGTGTTAATTCACTGTTTTTAAAAATAACCAATTCAAAATTTTAAAATTTAAATTCACCACAACACAACATAACAACACGCACCGCATGTCCAGACAAAGTCACCTGTCACCTGTCACAAACACATGGCATAATTGGCTGCACTGGTGGATAGGATGACATTGACAATTTTGACGTAACATTTTTTATGGTGTGAATACATGGAGATAGTAGAGAACGAGAACAGTAGACGAAAACGTCATGCAAAAACCTTAAACATAGAAACAGAAGACATCTATTAATCTATGAATTTATTCATCTTTATTCTATCTTTATGACTCGATCTATTTTATCTATGGTCAATTTGGTTTTGATTCGGTGTCGTTTTGATTACTTTTGATTATCAATTTGTACCTACTGATTTACCATTTGTTATTATTCAGGAACATTACACTACTTATTTCGAACCTAAAGGCTTACAAAGCGACGATTGTGCGGGTTTCAATTAAATAAGTACTTATTGAATTTTATTGAAGTTCTGACAAGATTGCCTTCAGGTTATTATGTTACTCAACAAAACCAGGTTTCATTGTTTTTCTTCTTGATCCACCGCGATGTCCCTTTCCTCAATGTAATTATTTCGTGTAGTTCACATTTATCGATCTCAGAGAACAAGTGTATTTTCAGGCTTGTGGGGTGCACGAATAGAACTCGCAAGAGCAATATGGAGGGTCACGCAACGTCGGATATCGTAATCTTGAGTGGAAACTCGCACCCTGAATTAGCTGATTTGGTTGCGAGGTGAGTGATTTTACAAGACAAGCTTAGTGGTAAAACTTATCATAACCGAAATTCCGTTTAACCTATATTTGTCACATAGAGGTTAAGTTATTTGACCTCATTTCCATCCTCTATGGGTGGGTGGGTGGTGCGTTATTGATGTAGAATTTGTATTCAGTTCTATCATACATATAAAATGTTTATCATCAGGCAGTTTCATATAATAACTTATGAGGATATATATTTGTCATGAAATCTGGCAACACCTTTAAATAAATTATCACACCAGCTTTGTAGTCAAACATTACCCAGTAAGATGTAAAACAGCACTTGTGTGCAAAAAATCTGCAGCAAAACTATACTAAAAACATGTATTTTAAAATTTCATAGTCGGCTGGGAGTGCATATGGGAGGTTGCTCTGTCTATCATAAAACCAACCGAGAGACAATTGTGGAGATTGCGGATTCAATTCGTGGAAAGAATATCTACATTCTACAAACTGGTACCAAGTAAGTTGCTTTAGCTTCTATTAGCATGCAAAAAATCGAATTCATTTCCATATTTATGGCTTTAGTTTCATTTCATGACTGTATACTTAACTGTTTAATTTTAGCAATTACTGACATGCAAGCTGTTTAACTTCAGACTTTTATAAATATGCAAGACTATTCACAGAATATTTTTGAATCCTTAATTTTTTTTTTTTTTTTTTTACTAATTACAGGATAGCGTTTGACCACAAGTCACCTGATGATAAGTGACGATGTAATCGAAGATGGCGCCACGCTACACCTGGACTGGGAACTGGCTCTCAAGTGAGGCTGCCACAACACACCGATAGGTGCTTGGCGACAGATTCTTAACAAGAGGGTGGTAGCTAGCCAGGCGAGTACTAGAACTTACCCTACCACCAAGCTATGGTTTCATCACGATGTTTTCCTTCACCGAAAGCTCAAGCTCATTGTAGGATTCGAACCCACCTCCTACGGATCGCAAGCCGACCTCACTACCACTGAGCCATCATCGCTATAAATATATAGGAAGTTCTCGATGAATCTAATTACAATTAGACTAATTCCAAAGAAAATTTATCCTATTGATACCAGAAATGGTAGAAAATTAAGTACATATTTATTTTAAAAAGATTTTATGAAGTAATTTATAAAAAAGTTATGTAAAATAAATATTTATTTATATTAGGCGAGCAGCATAACCGCTGAGTAGTGCGTGCACTTATGTTTAAGGGCGTAACTGGCTCGCAGATTCCAACACCCGTCAATAATGATACTGAATAACAATGTTTTTTGGTTTACCAAATCAGAAATTTTATTAAAATTCACAAAAATAATATTATTAAATGTTGTTTATTTTCAGAGATGTTAACAACAACATAATGGAATTGCTGATAATGGCTTATGCTTGTAAGACTTCTTCAGCCCGCTCGATTGTTGGCGTAATCCCGTACCTGCCGTACAGCAAGCAATGCAAAATGAGGAAACGTGGCTGCATCGTTACTAAGCTCCTTGCTAAAATGATGTGCAAGTCTGGCCTAACTCATATTATCACAATGGATCTGCACCAGAAAGAAATACAGGGTTTTTATGATTGTCCAGTGGACAATCTCAGGGCTTCGCCTTTCTTATTGCAATATATTCAAGAAAGTGTAAGTTTAATAAGATAACCTTTGAAATAATTTGATTATACTCTTTTGGGAACCATCCAACCTAAATTAGGTCTTGAAACAAAAGTTAAACAATGGGTCTTGCTTTTAAGTCATCTTTATGTATAAAATTCAGTGACTTATGAATGTGCATTAAAGCCATGAATTTTTCAGGGTAGCTTTCTTTGGTAGTTTAGTGGTGTCTTAAAAATTGGGATATTTAAGTTTGTATGGGAAAATGTCAACTTCCACACGGGCTAAAAGCGCAGGGCAAGTTGCTGCTGAAACCATAAAGATTCAAGTACTTTTACGGTGTTCACTCAATTTATTAACATTGTTGTAAGAAATCTCAAATGAAATGATTTGAATACCATCACTACTGAACAGTGGAAATGTTTCTAAATTAAGACATTATATTCCAACTGAACTGCTATTTTTAACCTTGAACTTAAATGAATCCGATCTATGTTTGGATATTGACCTTGAATCAAACTTGAAATAAATAAATGTCATTGCTAGAAGTTGTTTGCTTGGATTACAGTATTATTGATATAGCTTTTGTAGCTATTATACAAAGTAAATTGATGGTTGGAGTTTTATATTTATGAGACAAGTTGACGTACATAGTGAAGTGAAAATATGATAAATGACTAACTACAATGTGCTTGCGGTTTCGCCTGCCCATTTTCCGCTTGAGTTTATACCTTGTACGAGTTATCAATGAAATCTAAGTATCAAAATCAAAGTCAAATCATGATGGGAGTCTTGTACTACATTTATAGACCAATGTTAATGTTTAGATTCCAGACTACCGCAACGCTGTGATTGTGGCTCGTAACCCTGGCTCTGCTAAAAAAGCCACTTCATACTCTGAGCGTCTCCGATTGGCTATTGCTGTGATACATGGTGAACAGAAGGAAGCTGAGAGTGATGAAGTTGATGGGCGTTATTCTCCACCACCCTGTATACCCAGGTAAGATGTCCTGTGAACAAGTAATTCCTAAAATACAGGGATCCTAATTATAGGTCAATTAATGGCAATGAACATAATTATTTTTTTTATATTTTCATATTAAAGACATATATGTTAGTATCAGTCTGGCTGTAACATCCAGCTTTTTTTTGTTGTTATTAAATCTAGTCAACATTCATAAGGAAAATTCCTAAAAGTTTTCCACTTTCACAGATCTATGTCGTTAACCAGGTATGATACTCACTTTTAAACTAGTTGGTAGAATTGGTAGTATCATGAAATGTATGTCAGTGTAGTGTGTACGCTACAATCTATGTATTATTATGGGCGTAGCTTGGGACTTCATTGTTTATCGAATAATCACAAGGTCCTACCACTAAACCCTCTTGCTACACCCATTATATCAAGACTATTTCTATGTCTATTTCATGTAAGGCTTTTTAGATATTTGTGTCTAGATGTTTAATGCCCGAAATTAATAATCAATCTTGATAGATATGATATGTCATGTCATAATATTTCATTTTAGTACTAGGGTGTGACACATTAGGGTCCATTAATTACGTGCGGTGTTCTAGGGGGGAGGGGATCAAGTTAAATATTTCCACATCTCACTTAGGGGGGAAGGGGGGGTCTTGGCAAATAGATATCACGTAATTATTTTTCTCGCAGAAAACGGTGTAAAATGTTTTTTTTTCTTATTAATCCAACACGTTTAGAAGAATAGAAGTTTTGAAGAATCTTGCGTGAGGTAAGGGGGAGGGGGGAGGAAGTTGAGGAATATCTTACGATATCTCACAAAGAAGGGAGGGTCGAAAAATTCTCAAAAATGCCTCACGTAATTAATGGACGCCCCCTTCCTACTAAAATGACATATTATGACTTGACATATCAATCCAAAACCGCGGATAAAGGATCAGGATCGATTATTAATTTCGCCGATAGTGTTCTGGTTCATCCTAATTCCAACCTGTCAATGGTGGTTCAGTGTTGACAGGTCCCGTACTATGGACGTTTCCGTGGGGGTGCCGGTGCACCCTGCCAAAGAGAAGCCGCCGATAAACGTTGTCGGCGACGTTGGCGGGAGAATAGCCATCATGGTGGTAAGTACTGAAGTCTATTTCTCTGGACCACACTAATCCTACTAATATTATAAACATGAAAGTTTGTTAGTATGGATGTGTGGATGTTTGTTACTCTTTCATGCAAAAACTACGGAACGGATTTGTGTGTGACTAAGCTTCCTATGGGATAACATTCAGCGTATTCTTGACCTTTTACTATGTTTTAGAGGTTCCCCTTCTTTAGTCGTTTTTAAATGACCAAAGCCTTAAAATCCATACTTCATATTTTAAATGCGAAAGTAACTCTATCCCTGTCGGTTTGTTTCCTTTTCAACTTTGTAAATGGACAAAGGACACTTTTCGCGTCTAAATTTTATAACTTCTATACAATTTGTTCTAGGATGACATGATCGATGATGTTCAATCGTTCGTCGCCGCCGCAGAAGTTCTCAAAGATTGCGGCGCTTACAAAATTTACGTGCTGGCGACGCACGGGCTGCTCTCATCTGACGCCCCGCGTCTCATCGAAGACTCGCCTATCGATGAAGTGGTCGTCACCAACACGGTACCGCATGAGCTCCAGAAAATGCAGTGCAACAAAATAAAGACCATCGACATATCAGTACTCCTTAGTGAAGCGATTCGGCGCATACACAACAAGGAATCCATGTCATATCTCTTCAAAAACGTCACTCTCGAAGATTAATGCACCTAATCGCTTTCCATATTAATGTTTAGGTATTTAACTAAGTATTATTCTTTGTTAGACTTTTGTGATTAAAAGCTAGCATTTAAGGCTGGCCATACACGGACAGCCTGAAGCAGTCAGGATTGACTGATTCAAGCTGAGACTTCATAGTGAACAACAGAACAGACTTCTACGTACGTAGGTACATACGTGAACCGCTCGAGCAGTTGCAGTAGTTCACTGTGCAGTCGCAGCTTGAAGCAGTCGATCCTGACTGCTTCAGGCTGTCTGTGTATAGCTGTATAGCCAGCCTAACAGGTGGTTCAAGTTAGTGACTGGTTGAAAATTGTGCTAAAAAAAAGAAAGAGAAACAGTTGATGCAATCAAATTGTTGTCATTATTCTTTTAAAAAACACCCAATGTTCAGCCAGACACTGATTTCTCAATGTGTCCTACCAAATTTTTGCACATTGGATAGATGGGATCATAAAAGTCTACGAGAGATAAATAAGTATGCTATTCCCTGTATTTGTATTGTATTATTATCTTTTTACTTTAATGTTATTTCACTTATATCTTGGTGATAAATTCTATATTTGCTTCAGCACTAGAATTTAGAGCTTATTGAATAGGTATAGGTTGTTAGGTTTCAGTATGATAAGTGTTAGAATTATAGTTATTTTCTCAGAAGTTCTACCATTATTTATCTTCTGACAAACTTGTTTCGCATTTGAGAGATGATTACGCATTTTTGTGACATTTACAAAAACTTTGTACCAAATACCTAACAGAGAGTGAAGATGTTAAATTTATTCAATCATTGTAATATCTGTTTTGTAGGTACTTCTACTTGTTTTAAAAGTTTAAATAAATTCTGTAAGTAATTGAAAATGTAAGATATTTATATTTTATTATTGTGAATTTGTTGAGCAAACAGCTATGCAAGTTATTAAGTTTATAATCACTTTATAGCATGTAGAAAATAGCATCAAATATATTATCTAGGTAAGGAAGGATATAAATAATTGAATATTTTGATATTTTTCGTATTTACTGTCTCCTGTAAAATGAACCGGTGATAAAATATGTACCTACTTTATAAAAAAAATAGAATGAAAGGACATGTCCATAACAATGTATTAACTTGTAAGCAAAAATTATAAATAAATCGTTTTGTGGCATAGAAATTCCTGTAATCTTTCATTACTTCCAATTTTAAAACATGCCTACATTTACGTACGATATTACTGTTTCATAGTTATTAGCGATCGATGTAGTAGTGCAAATATGGGCGAACAGGCGAAAGGTGAAGTTGCGCGTTCGATTCCCGCTACGGGACAAATATTAAATGAATTGTTTAGGTGACTGGCAGCAGTTGGAAAAGGGAGACCGGGCTTTGTGGCGTGTCTTGGGAGAGGCCTACGCCCAACAGTGAACTAACGGAGTGCTGATGATGTCAATAACAAATTTTAAAAACGCATGTTTCCAAGGATGAAAAAAAAAGGTTTCGTCGTTGTTGTCTTGACTGTTGTGAATGAGATCATTTGTCATTGTCACTGTCAGTGAGTGTCAGCAGTGCTAAGACCTAAGACTGATACTTTAGTCTTTACTGATAGTGAATTATTTTGGTCTATCGGCTTTCAATACGAAAAATCTGAAAATGGTTTAGGAAAAATACTATGATTAAGTAATTTGCAAAAGCTTACGAAGATTCATCACACAGTTTTTATTTATCTTGTTATTTGCTCAATTTGTGTTTTGAGGTTATGTTAATGTTTCGGTTTTCATAAAGTTTAGTGAATGAAAAATGAAGCTATTCAAGCAAATATCGTGTGTAATTAAACCTCGGTGGTCATGGTTATCCAACAGAAATTATGCAAGTAGAAATATTTTAAAACTGAGCGATAGGGGAATGTTTCAAGATATGTTTCCCAACACTGCTGGGTAAGATAAATAAATAATTACGTATTATAAATTAATAACAGTTTACCATTCATTGGATTAAGTGTATTTGGCTGTTCCATCATAAAAAATACTAGATATGTAATCTTACAGGAAAGAAATTCAAGACCTATTGAATAAAGCCCCACAATGCGTATATGCTGGGTTTGATCCCACCGCAAACAGTCTTCATGTGGGTAATCTGCTGGTTATAATAAATCTGCTACATTGGCAGCGAGGAGGACATAAAGTTATTGCACTGGTCAGTATAGATTTTTAGTCTATCCTAAGCCCGTATTCTAGAATGGCGCTCAAATGTTGATGCTATGCTTGAGTAGCGATTAAGTGACATAAAGTGATTAAGTGACTTCAATCAACCTGCCATCTAATTGTGCAACTTGACGGCTATAAAAATTCATAATCAATTATGAATTTGATAGCCATCTTTCTTAGGTTACTATTTTCTTTAGCTAGGTGGAGCAACAGGTCACATAGGAGATCCTAGTGGTAGAAGCACAGACCGTGTGGCATTAGAAGAGGAAACAATACAAAATAACATTAGCTGCATTGAGAAAAACTTAAAAACAGTATTTGCAAATCATAAGAAATACATTTGGGATGGTGAGAAAAACAAACTTCAGCCGATTCGGTAAGAAAATTTTGTGATAAAAGTATTCTCATATTTAACAAAGATGTTATACAAGCTGCACTCCAAGTTTCACCCGTGTGGACGACTACACTTGTCACAGTAAAAAGTCCTATGTCCTTCTCCAGGGTTCGAACTATCATCACACCAAATTTCACCAAGATTGGTGGTAACAAACAAGTTACTTTATTAATACCTAATAAGTATGGATGATTAGTGAAAAGCAAAAGTTAAAGTTCACAACTAACAAAACCCACCAGAATCAGAACATATCAATATGGAGCAACATGGAGTGAAGTTCTAAGAATCATTTATCTTCATAAAATATTCTTTCAGGATAGTCAATAACCAGTTGTGGTACAAAGACATCAACTCAATACAATTTGTGAGTGAGATTGGCAGAAACTTCAGAATGGGTACTATGCTTCTGAAACAAACTGTCCAAACCAAGTTGAACTCTGAGGTTGGAATGAGTTTCACAGAATTCACTTACCAAATATTCCAGTCTTATGATTGGTTACATTTGCTGAAACAACATGACTGCAGATTTCAGGTAAATTAGTTCTTCTTGTATGAAGTTGTGATTCTGGGATTTTCTTTTCTTACCATTAAATTATAATTGAATTTTGCAGGTGGGAGGAAGTGATCAAATGGGTAACATAACTGCAGGACACGAACTGATTAGTAGAACTGCAAAGAAAAGTGTTTATGGCAAGTAAAATATTGAGTAGCGACAGACATCATTTTATCAAAGCTGCCTTCCTCTTTTTTAGTTCTATTATGTATCAATATGATTTTTCTCTGTCATGCTAATCGGTGTTCAATCCTTAGTCCTTACCAGCTGTGGCAACTATATCATTATGCCATATTTTTAATTATCACCCCTTTCATAATTGGCAGTTTTTACATGTACAAATGCAGGCATAAATATTTAGAAGCCAGTGTGCTTTTTCATGCAGTAAATAACATATTTTTCATTGATATTTTAACAGGACTAACTTTGCCTTTGGTAACAACAGAAGAGGGCGACAAATTCGGCAAATCCGCTGGGAACGCTCTTTGGCTAGATCCGCAGAAAACTAGCCCGTACAGCCTCTACCAATACTTCATTAGAACAAAGGACTCGGATGTTGAAAGGCTGCTGAAATTATTCTCTTTCTACTCACTTGGAGAAATAAAAGATATAATGTTCAAACATAAAGAGCATCCTGAAGAGAGATATCCTCAGACATGTTTGGCAGAACAGCTGACAAAGTTGGTTCATGGAGGTAAATATTACTACAACTCTTCATCTATTTCCATACAACTTGTTCTGTAATAAAATGAATTATTATTTGAAGAATAATCAGTAGTAAGTAGTTGACTGATAAAAAAACATAGACAAAAACCATGCACCTATTTGGGTTCAGTGATATCTAATTAAATTAGTCAAATCCAATTAGTTTCTCGATGTCTTCAATGTTAAGGAATGACCCCATTTCAGTTTTATTGTAGTATAGAAGACCACATTAATTTTTTTTTTGCAGAGGAAGGCCTACAACGAGCCTTGAAAGCTACGCAATCAATATACAACAAAGACGTTTCATCTTTGATGTCCCTCGATTCTACTGAAATGGAACAGGTGTTTGAAGGAGCCTCTATTGTTAACCTACTGCTATCTCCTGGTATCACAGTTTTGGATCTTGGGCTTAAGGCTAAATGTTTCCCCACTGAGAGTAAGTTTCTTTTTAGCTTATTATTGGCAGGCGAGTTAGAACTACTGCATTGATTTATTTGTCTTTATACCATGTAGCCACGCCTTTTTACACAAATCTGATCTTGATTATGGTTTATCTTTGTGAAAACTTACATTTTTGTTTCAGACGACGCTATCCGAATTATAAAAGCGGGCGGCTTTTACATAAACCACCAAAGAATCAATAAGATAGATGAAGTTATCACGCAATCTGCGCATATACTACCTAATCTGATCTCGTTGCTTAGGGTAGGTAAGCGTAACTATTACATTGTGAAATGGCAGATTTAGAAATAAAGATATTTAATTTATCTATCACTTTCATTTCTCACTACCACAACGTAGATTAGTAGTGCGAAAATTGATAAAGCAAGAAATGATCAATAAAGAAAACTCGTTTTACATTACGGACTTTATAATTACTTACAACAGAAGCTTGTATACTTGCAGTATAATAATAAAATGCATATCACATAAAACGTTATAAATACTACATAACATACTTAAGTCTAAAATAATATTCACTGAAACAGCATCATTAAAATTACTAATGCACTGTTGATTTATAAATATGATAAAATATGGCTAGTTGTAATAGTAACGTGTTTGTGCTTCACTCTGTGCCAGTCTCTCGCGGCGTTGAGTATGTGATCTCGTTTATTTCTCCTAATATCACAAATATCAATCGCAATAGTCTTATTGGACACATTAAATTTTAATACAAACCAAGCGAATCGTAAAGTGAAAAAGCAAATTGACGAATGTCTTTTGCGTGTTTAGCATCATATTTTTCAGCAAAAGCCATATTACCTAGACCAATCGATTTCTATCACAACAAACCTCGACAGTAAACCGTTTTACAAAAATAAATACGTAATACTTTTTGATGCAAATAATTTCATTACTTAAACCCTCGCGTTTCATACCTGAACTTCGAGCTGCCGAGCAGTGAACTTCAGTCTCTTTACGATTCCAAACCACCATCGGTTACCTGCTGCGATTCCCGGAAGGTGTCGTGATATATTGCATTGTGGCGAGCGCGACTAGAGGTCGGTGCTCTCGTGCTGCGCCAGCGGTGGGCCCACCGGTGGCGGCGGCGCCGGCACGAGCGGGCGCGGCGGCCGCGCCGGCTGCGGCCGCGGCGACGGCGCCTCCGTGATACTGCCTTCCGACTGCGAGAGCTGGCGGCTCGCCACGCATAGGCTCTTGGGCTCGTCGAGCTCTGTGTCCTTCCCGCCCGAGCTGTGCGTTCTCTGCACGGTAGCGCGCGGACCCTCCTCACTTTCGGGTGCCGGCGCGCCGCCCACCTGGATCACAGTGGGGTGGTGCTTGTCTACGGAGTACATGTGCGCGCGCTCTAGTACTGTAGGCGACGCCTCCGCATCCGAGCCGGAACCCCGCGGTGCGCGGAAGCTCTGTGGCCGCAGCGTGGCGGGCCGCTCCGGCACGGCAGGCTTGTTACGCAGCTGCACGTCCGCTCCGTCCGCATCGGGCGGTGCCGGCACTATGGTGCGTGGCGCTGCCACGGGCCGTGGTGGCGGCTGCCCGCCAGGCTTCGTCGGCGTCTGCAGGCGCACCACACTGCTCTTGTCGGCGGGCGTGGCGTCTAACGACGCGGGACCGGCGTTCGGCTCCCCCACGACCTTCATCCTGCCGACCGTCACGGACTGCGCCGTCATGTTCTTGACGACGAGAGTGTCGCCGCGCTCGCTCGCCGTCTTCAGGCTCTCCAGCTTGTCCTTCTCGAGCTCGAGGCTTTGGCGGCGCGCGTCAGCCAAGAGCTCGCGGCTGCTGCTCCGCGCCGCCTCCTCCTTCATCGCCTTGTTCTGCCGGTACGTGGACCGGTTGATCGTCTGCACGCCCGTGATCACCTTGCCGGTGTCGGACAGCACCGGCCGCGGCGGTTTCGCGGGTTTCTCGTTTTCGACTTTCGTCGCAGTCTGTTGCTCTCTCGCGGGTTCCGCCGCTAGCTGCGTCTGAGCGTCCGCTTTCTTATTCTTGTCGGGGGTGAAATTCGGCGGCACCGGGGCCAGCGGCTTGTTCTTCCGCCTGAGGATCGGCTTGGGACTGCCGTGCGGGGGACTAGACTGGTCGGACAGGGAGCTGTTCGACTGCGCCTTCTTCATGTCGCTCTCGAACAGGATGAGGCTGGTGTCGTGGCTGTTGCTCCGCGAGTGTCTGCCGGGCGCGTCGGCCCGCCCCGCCGGCGCGCTGTAGTCGAACATGGACTTGCTCATGCTGCCGAGGTCCCCGTTGGCGTCGGTTGCGAGCGCGGCGGTCTGGTTGCACCCTTGGCCGAAGCTCGGTGAGAAACCGTATTCGCACTGGTCGGGCAGCAGGTCCTCCTTGGTGAACGAGATGAAGAATGTGACGTCGTCGCGGAAGAACCAGTCGGCGTGCTTGATGAGCAGCTCCACCACGCAGTTGACGGCGGTGGTGAGGTGCATGTCGAACGTGCTCTCGTCGGCTGCCCACAGCAGGTTGGGCGCGATCACGATAGCTAGATTCGAGGGGGTCATCTTGTTTGTACTTTGATTTTGCGTCAAAGTAGACAAAAACTTTATAAGGTACTTGAGGTTTTGGTAGTTAGCGTCGGGAAGCAAGTGTATCGCTTCCCAGAGAGCGTTGAGTCGGGCTTGTTCAGAGGGTTGTCGCGAGGCGGCCATGAAGTTGTCGTACAGTCGGTAGGTGAGCAGCGGCTCCGGCAGCTCGCGCAGGTACGACTTGAGGACGGAGGCCACCACGTGCATGTCCCGGTAGTCCCGCGGCAGCGGCACAGTGAACAAACCAGCGTCCAGCGACAGCTTCATTCTTCGCACTTTTGATGACCCTGGAACAAATTATTAAAAGGGTTTTAAAAACTTATCATCAGACAAGGGACTTGCTCGTCTCGTTACTGTTTACAAATTTATATAAATAAAAATCGGCCAAGTGCGAGTTGGACTCGCGCACAAGGTTCCATACAAACTTGTGTTTTAGTTCTTGGTATAACTAAATCATTACGGTTTTTTCTTTACGATAAAGTTAAACACTTCGAACACCTTTTTCTTTACATGTGCTGTAATACATGGCTTCATGCCAAATTTCACGATTCTAGGTCAATGGGATGTACCCTATAGGTTTGATTCCCTTGTGAAATCGTAAAAAATTCCAAAAAAATGCGACATAACCTGTCATATATTTTGATCGCATTGACTTACGTTTGATTTTTTACAGCTGAAAGAGATTGTAGACCTGAGTTTTTGATACAAATTTCAACTTGGCACCTTCACACGGCATGTCCAAGAACTGCAACATTCAAGGGCATGCGACATCTACCAACCCGCACTGGGCCAGCGTGGTAAATAACAGCCCATACTATCTCTATGAGAGAAGGCCAAAGTCCCAGCAGTGGGAACGTGAAAGGCTGATGATGACCTTCACACGCTCTTGAGATAAAGGGTCTTGACAGACGGACAACAAGATGGTTCTATAAGGGTTCCATTATTCCTCTTGAAGTACAGAACCAAGCCTATAATAATAACCTCCAGCGATCCTGAAGAGCCCCTCCTCGTTGAGCGCCAGTTCGTGCAGCGTGCACACGCACAGCTCGATCGGGAACGCGATGGTGCGCCCCGCGACTCGCAGGTGCTCCTCCAATGGGTACCCAAACACTGGCTTCACTGAGCTGTCATCTGAAACAGATCGAATAAGGGTTATTTTATTTTACTTTGACAACTTACTTCGGCGACCGAAGTGGCGCCATGGGCGAACTGCCTACTGCGAAGTGTGATTGCGTGGGTTCGATTCCCGCTACAGGACAAATATTTGTGCATTGAAAAAAAGCACATGTATTTGTTCTGTTCTGAGTGTATTGGGGTCAGGGTGCTCGACGAAATGAAACTCTTGAGTGACTCCTTTCCATAAACTTGTGGACTGTATATTTTAGGTTCAGATACAACACTTTGAAGCAATACAATTAAAACAGGATTTCTCTTAGCTTAAGTACAATTTTTGTGTCGGCAACTAGTGCCAGGCACCAGTGGGTATGACGCGCCTCTCGGCCAATCAGAGCGTCGCATGGCGCGCGCGCGATCTATATCGCTGTCCCGCTCTTGCGGGAGGTGCGTCTCTTTCTAATCACAGGTCAGCACATCGTGACATTTTCTAACTTAGAATTTACTAATAATGCTATACATTTATACAGGTATACATAAAGGCTATGTAGTATAATCTGCTACTTATAATAATTAACAAAAATCGACTTATCTAATAACAATTGACAAAATCGACTTATCTATCCGTAACAATCCTCCCCTCGGCGAAGAACTTCGTAGCCTATGATTTTCTAGGTAGGATGATGAGTCTTTTTACAGGTCTCCTAAAAATACCTCCTCTTGTCCGCACCTCAACGCTCCGCACCACGCCGTCCGGACCCGTAAAAACACGTTCGACTTGCCCGCGAGGCCATATGTTTCGCGGCAGAAGGCCATCCGCTATTACGACGATATCGCCTATTTTAACGTTGTCGTTTGGCTTGCGTGCCTCTCCGCGCGGCGTTAGTGTAGGCAAGTATTCGCGTACCCATCTAGTCCAGAACGAGTTAGCTAGAGCCTGTGCCACTCTCCAAGTTTTTCTGTCAGCCTGGTCGCATTCCCCTACGTATGGGAGACCGGTCGCCGAACCTATTAGAAAGTGGTTAGGTGTTAACGCTTCGGCGTCGTCTGGACTCACTGATACATGAGTGAGTGGGCGGGAGTTTACTGTGTTTTCTACCTCTGCTATGACGGTAGCGAGTACCTCCTCCTTCGGTGCGCGCTGGTGGAGGGTGACGGAGAGGGCCGATTTAACGGTACGTATCATACGTTCCCATGCTCCACCCTGGTTCGGCGCGCCTGGGTCGATGTACCGCCATTCCGCGCGTTTATTTATAACGTACTCTCTTAAAGTGGGGTCCCATTCCGCGTACGCTTTCTTGAGTTCCTCATCAGAACCGTGGAAGTTAGTTCCGTTGTCAGTCCAGTATAAACTGGGCCAACCACGCCTAGCTGCCATTCTTCGTAAGGCCATAATGGCAGAGTCCGTGCTCAAGCTCGCTATTAGTTCGATGTGGATCGCCCTTGTCACCAAGCAAGTAAATAGCATTCCCCAACGCTTCTCCCGTCGTCTACCTATAGTTACCCATACCGGTCCGAAACAGTCAATTCCGCAATTCGTAAACGGCCTGACGTATGCACTAAGTCGCGCTTCGGGTAAGTTACCCTTTACGGGAATCGCAGGGGCGGCCCTGCGCATCTTGCATATGGTACAGTCACGCAGTATCGTCCTAACCGCGGGTCGCAGGCGTAATATCCAGTATCGTTGTCTCAGGTTGTTTACTACTTGCTCACGTCCTATGTGGTGAGTCTTCTCGTGCTCGTTGCGTATTATGAGTCGAGTGAGTGGATGGTTTCCGTGGAGAATAGGCGGTTCTTTCATTGAAACTGGGACTGCGGCCGCGTTTATTCTCCCATTCAACCGTATTATCCTGTCCGCGCCGTATATCGGATCTAACTTTCCTAACTTGCTGGTTTTGTCGACGTTTTTACCGTTTTTCAATCGCGCCAGGTCGTCCTTGAAGCTGTCTTTCTGCGCTTCCCTTAGTAGGACTAACTCGGCTTCTTGCAAGTGTCGCGCTTCGATTCGCGTTGCCCGTCGGCGGCACTTATCTACGAATGCCAATACGTGTGCCGTGGTACGCACTAATCTGGTATAGTTCGAGAAACGCGATATGTCTATTAAACCGTGTTCTACTGTCGTCAGCGCCACCACCTCTTCCTGATCTGGTTGTAGCACGTCTTCGACCGGCCAGTGTTCCTCTGAATCGTACAGGAACGCCGGGCCCTTGAACCAACGATCGTGGCTGGTTAATTGCGTGTTACCGGTGCGTGTCGCATCGTCCGCAACATTGTGCGCGGTAGGCACCCATCGCCATTGACTTGTCTCTGTAAGCTCGGCTATTTCGCTCAATCGGTGTGCTACATAAGGCGTATATTTAACGGCGTCATTCCTTATCCAGTGGAGGACCGTCTTGGAGTCGCTCCACAGTATAACTTCCGGTTTCGCTTTGTTATGTTCGGCGATAATTTCAGCCGCGAGCCGCGCGCCTATCAGTCCGGCCTGTAATTCCATTCGCGGTATGCTCTGTGACCTCATGGGCGCGACTTTGGCCTTTCCGGCGACCAGAGCTACTCCTACGCTACCGTCCGTGTGAGTGAAACGCCAGTAAGCGACCGTCGCGTACGCTTGCTCGCTAGCATCGCAAAAGATGTGTAATTGCGTATGCGTGATGTCCCTACTCGTGTCGTAGCAACGCGGTAAACGTAAGTCACGTATGTACTCTAAGTCGGCCTGCCATTCGTTGAATATGGTCGCTTCTTCGATAGGGAGCGGGTCGTCCCAGCCTATTTTCTGCTTCCACAGTCCTTGCAGCATGATTTTAGCTGTTATAGTGTACGGACTGAGTAAGCCTAGCGGATCGAACAGAGACATAACGGCGCTCAACGCTTCGCGCTTCGTAGGCGTTCGTAGACCTGTCTTTACCTCCTCGGGTACGCGATGCATTGCAGTGTTAAACGATAACTCGTCCGTAGTCGGTGTCCATAATACGCCTAACGTTTTACCACAGGCATTTACGTTCGCGCCTAGCTCTTTCGGTGCGCTCGCTCTGTTTTCGTCGGGAATGTGATTTAAAAGATGCGGTTGATTAGAGCTCCATCCCGCTAGCTCGAATCCAGCTTTTGAATGCACTTCCTGTACCTCGGCTATCGTGCGTGCTGCCGTTTCTACTGAGTCGAAGCTGTCGACCCAGTCGTCCATATAGTGGTTTTCCGTTATGGCGCGGTACGCGAGCGGATGTGTGTCCTCGTAATCTGACGCGTTTCTATTCCGTACGCTGTGTGCCAAGAACGGAGAGCTCCGAGCTCCAAATATCATTGATGACATGACGTATTTCCGCGGCGGGCTAGAGCGATCATCGCCACGCCACAAGAAATGCTGAGCTACGCGATCTTCCGGTCTAATTTGTACTCTTAGAAACATTTCTCGGATATCTGCGGTCACAGCTACTGCTTGTTCTCTGAATCTGAACAAGACACCGTACAGCGCGCGCAACATATCAGGTCCGTCTAACAGTGCGTCGTTTAAGCACGTGTTGTTGACTCGCGCGGCGGCATCGAAAACTAGTCTCGTTTTCCCGGGTTTGTTCGGATTCGTGACCGCGAAATGTGGTAAGTACCAGACGCGCGGGTTCTCGTCATCTACAAATTTACTTTCGGATGCGTATCCTTTTTCTAGCAATTTCTCTACCTGTTCCGTGTACGCGAGCTTAAAGGACGGCGATCTATCCATCTTTTTCTCGATCCCTCGTAGACGATGTAGAGCCATATCGTAGCTAGGTGGCATAGTGACGTCATCCGAATTCCATGGTAAGCCTACTTCGAAACGATTGCCGACGCGTTTCGCGGTGGCGTCGAATATCGCTTTCGCTCTTTCATCTGCTGCTATCGGTTTGCGCTTTGATGAAATACCTAGAGCATCGATATCAAAGTGTGCTTTTACTAGCTCGCTTAGTTCGTCGTTCTGATCGCAGCGGGTTTCCCTAGCTTTCTCGTGTAGTACGGTCGCGTTATCCGAGGTGATCTGTCTTGTCACGGACCCGTGGAGTACCCATCCTAGTCGAGTGAGTGACGCGGCTGGCTGTTTATTCGTGCCAGTGAGTAATCTACGCGTGACGATAAGATGCCAATTATCAGCGCCTACAAGAATTCGCGGTTTCGCGTTCGCGTAACAAACGTCATCTGAATTCAGTTCGCGTAGATGCTCGTATTGTAACGTCTCAGGTCTCACAGACTGATGCCCTAGAACGAGATTTCTAACCGTGCGTGCTCTAATCGGTTGGTAACGTGACTGACCTCTGCCCCTTATCTCGATTTCGACCGCTTGACTGTCCGGTTCTTTTTGGCTCGACGTGACTCCGTGGATATGCAACGTTCGCGTCGGTCCGTTCGCTCCGACTATCCCGGCTATCTCTTCGTCGACCAATGTTACTGTCGATCCTTCATCTAGCAACGCGTAAGTATCGACTTCTTTACCGTTTGGTCCCGTAATCGTAATCGGACATACTTTTAAGAGTATCTGGTTGCTTTCCGCGTGGTGCGCGGACGCTGCGACCACGGACTCTTCCTTTTCGTTGGCGACTATCTCACGCTTTAAGTGAAGGAGCGCGTGATGCGATTGGCGACATTCCTCTACACCGCATCGCTTCGCCTTACACTTAAAACGTCTGTGCTTGCTATTCAAGCAGAGAAAACATATGCGAGTTTCCTTTGCCCATTCCCATCTTTTTGATATGGGCATAGCCGCGAGCTTTTTACATTGGGGAGTGGCATGCTCCGCCCCGCAACAATAACACGTATCCTTTTTCGACGGTGTATCATCGGTTGTTGCGTAAACATTTGCTCCGCGGTTTCGTTCGTTCGCTTTCGGTTCTCTTTTAAAGTTACTCGCGCCTCGTGCCGTTCCTGTCTGACCGGGGTTAGAACCGGGGTTAGAGAACGCGTGTCGCAGTGTGCGATCAGCTTCGCGCATTAGGAATTCAGATAAGGTTATTATCTCGGGCTCTGTCCTATTACCGTAATCTTCAGCGTAGTCGCACCATCTCGATTTAAGGTGTGGACTAAGCTTCTCTATTACTTGACGCGACAACATCTGGTTTCGTAGGTAGTCTCGGTCGTCTATACCCGCGATTACCGTCACGATACTTTGTAAATTTATGGCGAAAGAATTTAGTTCTACGGCAGAATTCCCTACTCGCGGTAGTTTCTTTAAGTCTTCTAACGCTTGATCGATAATGATTTCCGGCCGGCCATAACATTGTTCTAGTGTCCGCATGATAATTTTAGGATCCCTAGCCGTACCTAACAACGCGGATACGGTCTTTTGTGCGTTTCCTCTCAGGCAAGTTCGAAGACGCGATAAGTTCTCCATGGATGAGAAACCATGTAACTGCGTTGTTACTTCAAAGGCGACCTTGAAAGGCAACCATTCTCCCGCGGCGCCGGAAAACAAAGGCAAGTCGTACGTTTGTCTAGACGGTGCGTTACTTCGCGTCATTCGTTCTAGCGTGTCTGCGAGCCGCTCGAGCCCGCGCTCTTTAGACCTATGAGGCGTGGGTGACCTGGGTCGATGCGGTGTTTCGAACGTAACTTGATTCGGGTTCCCTACAGGAGGACGTCTTTCAGTCCTTCTTTCGCGAACCGGTGGTGGTGGGGGTGACGGTCCCCTTTCTAAATTTGATTCGACACACTCCCCTCGTTTTTGAGTGTTTTGAATCCAATCGCTGACTCTACGATTGGTATCCGTTGTCTCCTCCGCGCAAACGCTTTCTCGATCCGTCTCTTCGCGAATGGTGGCGACGTCCGCGGCTAACCGTTTCCTAACCAAGGTGGCTTGCAACAGCAGTTCTTGCTGTCGAATAGCAGCGAGTTGCTCCTCAGCTTCGAGCTCGGCCTGTCTTATTCTCGCGATCGCGCTAGCAGTAGAACGTCGTGACTGAACCGACGGGGCTCGCGTTCTACGTTCGTTATCGCGTGAAGTTAATCGCGGCGGTTGGTCGGTCGCGGGCAAGTCGGCAACGGTCTCTGTGTTTCGCGGTTGTACAGACGTTGGTGCGGACGGTGACGCGGGATAATCATCATATATACGATGATTCTTTTCTTCGGCCGCTTGGCTTCTGGTGGTCGGCATCTTCTTGGCTCTTGTCGCCCCTACGCTGCCTACCTCCCTAGCGGTCCCTACCTCCCTAACTGTCCCTAGCAGTCCGTCGGAAGGGCCCGGGTTTAATCGGGATATGCTTCCTCAGGGATGGATGGTGTTGGGAAAGGTAAGGTGGGTTCCACCCAGCAGAGGAGCGGAGTCAGATACGGGGTGCTCGGTAGTCGGCTGGAATGTCCGACCCCTTTGGCGAGTGCCTACAGTCTGGCCCCCGCACTGATTTCCACTCTTACCGGCGAGGAAGTGCTATTTCAGTCCGCGTTCCCGTTGAACGGTCTTGATGGACTGGTGGTGTTGCACAAAACACCACACCGCCTTGCGGCGTTAACTCTGAGACCCTGGCCGTTGGCACCGTTAGGTGGCCGGGGTAACCGAGCCGTGGATAAACCACGTAATTACGTTTTTCCACGGTGACTCGAAGTGCAGTGCAGACGGCACTCGTCGTAGTTGCACCGTTGGGTGATCTTCCCAGAACTCGTCGTGGTCGCACCGTTGGGTGATCTTCACAGACTCGACGTAGTTGCACCGTTGGCAGCTTCTTTGTACACGCCGTATACAACAACGTTCAAGTTGTATACGACTGTAACCGACGATTTTCACGTCGCATACAACGGCGTTCAGGTTGTATACGACTGCAGCGGTGATACCGCTTACAAAAGCGTTCAATTTGTAAGCGGCAGGTTTTCCTCGGCGATCTTCACGTCGCATACAACAACGTTCAGGTTGTATACGACTGCAGCCGATGATCTTCACGTCGCATACAACAGCGTTCAGGTTGTATACGACTGCAGCGGTGGCACCGCTTACAAAAACGTTCAATTTGTAAGCGGCGGGTTTCCTCGGCGACCTTCACGTCGCATACAACAACGTTCAAGTTGTATACGACTGGAACTGCTTCTTGAAGTATCCGGCACTCGATGGACCAAACAACTATTGGGGTCAGGGTGCTCGACGAAATGAAACTCTTGAGTGACTCCTTTCCATAAACTTGTGGACTGTATATTTTAGGTTCAGATACAACACTTTGAAGCAATACAATTAAAACAGGATTTCTCTTAGCTTAAGTACAATTTTTGTGTCGGCAACTAGTGCCAGGCACCAGTGGGTATGACGCGCCTCTCGGCCAATCAGAGCGTCGCATGGCGCGCGCGCGATCTATATCGCTGTCCCGCTCTTGCGGGAGGTGCGTCTCTTTCTAATCACAGGTCAGCACATCGTGACATTTTCTAACTTAGAATTTACTAATAATGCTATACATTTATACAGGTATACATAAAGGCTATGTAGTATAATCTGCTACTTATAATAATTAACAAAAATCGACTTATCTAATAACAATTGACAAAATCGACTTATCTATCCGTAACAGAGTGTTTTGGATCCCCGATGCGCGTAGTATCTGATACTCTAGATATAGGAAATCCTAGTTAGGGGTCAGGATTATGTATGTGATTGTGTGGGCTTTTTTCATTTTTAAAACACTTTTATTAGCTTGACTTGTAACTAACTAACTAACTAACTAACAATGTAATCAAATCTTAGAAGTCAATTTTCACCTACTTCTAATTGTCGTATCGACTTGAAACTTTGTATGTGTATGTAATCTCGGTGACAATGCAATAATTTGGCATCATCGACCTGATCTGATGATGCATCCGGAAGGTGGGTAGGGCATCTCTGCGCTGGCTACTAGTAAACCCCTCGTGTTTGGGGTCATATGAATCGTCTTGATGAGTACAATAGATTGGACTTGGTGACGAGGGTCTGATGATGCAACCGGAAGGTGGCTAGAGGATCTCTGCAATGGCTACTAGTAAACCCCTCGTGTTTGGGCTCATATGATTCGTCTTGATGAGTCCAATAGATTGAACTTGGTGACGAGGGTCTGATGATGCAGCCAGAAGGTGGGTTGGGGATCTCTGCAGTGGCTACTAGTAAACCCCTCGTGTTTGGGCTCATATGATTCGTCTTGATGAGTCCAATAGATTGAACATGGTGACGAGGGTCTGATGATGCAACCAGAAGGTGGGTAGGGGGTCTCTGCAGTGTCTACTAGTAAACCCCTCGAGTTTGGGCTCATATGATTCCTTTTGATGAGTCCGATAGATTGAACTTGGTAACAAATGACTAAAAAGTAAAAAATAAAAATATATAGTTTAAAAAACTAAAAGAAAACACTTTAAATCGCACTCAAAAATATAAAATAATTAAATTGACTTGTATTAGTTACGATATAATGGTTAATTCAAAAAGTGTGGAGCGCTTCTTTTACTGGGTAAATAAAAGTACACACAACCAAAAAGCGCTCCACACTTTTTGAATTAACCATTATATCGTAACTAATACAAGTCAATTTAATTATTTTATATTTTTGAGTGCGATTTAAAGTGTTTTCTTTTAGTTTTTTAATTATTTATTATCTTATCTTGGTACCAATACCAATTTCAATGTCCTTATAGAATTAGGAATTTGTTTTACGTCAAGTAATCTTTTTTCTTATATTTAAAAATTAATAACTATTTATTATTATTCCAGATCGTTAGTCTCGTTAAAACTAAAAAACGACTTGACCGATTTGAATTAAAAAAAATTCGTTGTGAAGGTTAATATGACAGAAGATTTTTGGAAAATCCACCGGTACCTATCCGGTAAACTTGAGAAAAATTGAAACTGCTTTTTTCTGTGATTTTTGTATGATTTCAAGACCCGCATTATATTTGCCTACCCATAGTAAAGCCGGGGCGGTTCACAAGTTTAAAATATACCTATATTAACACTACAAGTTTCGGTATTACGAATTAAGCATGTAAAGATAAATAAAATCTAACTAATACTAATGTAACTACTGATCTAATTATTCCCTTTAAAAAGATTAACTATTCCAGTATTTCTAGAGTGTCATACGCTATATTTAATTAGCCACGCGGATGAAACCGAGAGGTACAGCCATGGCAGAACTAATGTACGGCATCCATAGTAAGATTTGAAACAAATAGGGATTGCTCATCCAATTACTTCAACTTTATTATTAGACTGCATGGTGATAGCAATCAAAACAGTCTGCACGTTAACCTGGAACACTCAATCGAATATAGATCATATAGCATAAGAATAAGTGTTAAATTTGCGCGTGAACAATGCATATTTCATAGTTGAATAGATAGTGTATTCGGTTGATTGAGCTATTAATTGGAGCAGCAATTAATCCCAGTGTCTTTGATATAACTGTTGTGAAACATTGTGGTTATCCAATCTTCAAGTAGCATTACACTGATGGTCTGCTCTCTCGTAAAATCCCATTTGACTGAATCCAACGATCAAGGTGTAGTTGGATTTGTTTCATTATTATCGGCTTTTACCCGATTAAGACAAAGTTAAAGATGGATTGTATTATGATTATGCAGTCTAAGCTTGTTATTATGTATACATTCATCGGTTTGATTAAATGCTTTATATAAGTATCTAATAGGGAAAACAATAAGCTATTTATTTGCATTCTTTTTTTTTTTAATTTGCTGGTTTGAAACTTCGATAAACTTTCTCTAGAAACTTCCAACACAAACGTTATTTTTCTAAAATTGATGATATCACGCAATAAATCCAAATAAGTAGACGTGAGTAGGCTGCGAAACAGTTCACCGAACTTTAGCATGTTACGTGTATATTTTAGCCATTACTAGCTTTTGCCTTCGATTCCGTGCCTTTTGATGTTTAATGTCTTTTGTGCTTTTTATGTATTAGCAATATTTAGTGACAGCTTGGTTTTTTTTTATTTTTTATTTATTTACTAGCTGTTCCCCGCGGTTTCACCCGCGTGGGCTACAGTTTATCGCGATGAAAAGTAGTCTATGTCCTTTCTCAGGCTTTAGAGTATGTATGTATGTTTGTAACAAAGTTCATTTAAATCGGTTCAGTAGTTTAGGCGTGAAAGACAGACATACAGAGTTACTTTCGCATTTATTATGGTTTTGCAGAAGAGGAAGACCAAAGAAAAGGTGGGTAGAAAGAAGCTGATAGAGGACAGTGGAAGAAAAATACATACCTACTGCGTTGACTCTGCACAAAATAATGTACTTAGCTTTATTTATCCATCGGTATTTCAAGCTGGTAATAGTAAATAAATTATTCTCTAACAATGTGTCTATTTATTCGTAAACTATGTATATGTATAGGTATCAGGTACTGAAAATTGTGTATTTTTCCCATAGTAGGTACAGACCAGACATACTAACTATATGGCACTAAATATAGAGAATATATTTCTTATTGTAGCGACATCCTGTTGTTGCATTGAATGCAAATAATGTTATATCTAACATCAATACCCATCCGAGCTAATAAATAACACGCAGTTCACGCTATCTCGCCAAATAACATTAAATTTTATCTAACTGTTATAATGCCCTGATGCTAGAGGACGTAGGTGAATTAACGTATTTATCTCTACATACAAACAAACAAAGTCGCTTTCCGCGTCTATCTGTCCGTAAATCGGCTAACTCCTCCGAAACCACGATAAACGTTTCGATGCGGTTTTCACCATTATCACTTATATAATATTTATCACTTATACATATTTAGAGTGTGCTGGGGCCATTATTATTTGTTATGTACCTTAACACTTTCTGTTCTTTACTACCTGATTGTAAGACTATTTGTTTTGCTGATGATACGGTTTTGTTGTTCGATGACTACACATGGGAGAGTACTTTTGCTAAAGCGGAGCGGGGACTCAAAGTAGGTATGGAATGGTTCAGTCAAAATCTGTTGTCCGTTAATGAAGAAAAAACAGTATATATGTGTTTTTCTCCAACAAAGGCTGGTTTGCCAAATTCAAATTTAGCACTGAAAATACACAAAAACTGTGTACATACACTGGCTCCCAGTAGCTGTAGTTGTATAAACCTGCTGAGGAAAGCTAGTACTTCATACCTTGGCTTAACAATAGATCAACATTTGCGCTGGGATGAACATACAACAGGGTTAGCATCGAAAGTTAGAAAATTGGGATATGTGTATGGAGAACTGAGAAATATTGTTGATGATAACCTACTAATGAAAATTTACTTTGCTTTAAGTCAGTCTCTTTTAATGTACGGAATAATTAGCTGGGGCTCATGTTCAAATCATGTTATGGGCAGAGTTGAAAAAGCTCAAAAACTTAACTTAAAAGTAATAAAAAGAAAGTCAATGAGGTTTCCTAGTGGCGAGTTGTACCTTCTTTGTAAAGTTTTAACTGTCAGGAAATTATATATAAAACAAACAATTATTCATATGACGAAACATTTAGATGAAATGCTTTTGGTGTCTTCTGATAGGCCCAGGCGAAAAGCAGCTGCTCAAAAGATATTTCAGGTACCAAACAAGACCACAGTTTTCACGCGGAAACATTTTACGGCACTTGCTCCTAGAATTTTTAACTCCTTGCCAGAAGAGTTTATTGAATTTATACTTTCCATTAAAATCCGAGATTCTCTTGTTAAAATGCATTTAAAATATAAAATCAACAAATTACTAGGCGAAATAGATCAATCAGAGTTCATTAAATTATGGCAAAAATGGATCGGCGACAGTAACCTAAGCTAGTATATATCTAAATAATATTATTATCATTTAATGTGTTTAAAATATCTATGATTTATGTATTTATATATTATAATTATTCATTACTATATTTTTGTATATATATGTATGTATATATGATCAACCGTTCACGGTAAATGCTGATCCAGTGAGAAGTTAGAACAATTGTTGATCCGCCTATTTTACCTGTTTACTCAGCTCCGCGTCGCGCAAACTGATATACTTTGATCCGTCCTTCATGCGCGTGTGACGTCAGTGGATCTGCACTTACACGTTTTCAACATGCTCGTCAGCGATTCGACCAACATTTGTTGATCCATTAACGGTCGAAAAAATCATACTGAATATGATTTCTTAGATCCAGTGTATATTTAATTTATCTGCGACATTTATTTAGACTAAGTGGATCCGGAGCCAAATTTGACTAATAGGTACTCGAACACAAAGCGGCAACGTCGCATTCTGCGTGTGATAGAGAACCTAGTAGACTAATTCGTTAGAGTAATAAGGTAAGAAAGATGCGTTAGTTACTGTGTTTGAGGATCAAACTAATATAAAGTTTATTTTTCGATTAAAATTTAGTTGCAACAAGGTTGCAATATTATTATGTTTTTTATAACACTTTTATTAGCTTTACTTGTAACTAACTAACTAACAATGTAATAAAATCTTAGAAGGCAATTTTCACTTACTTCTAATTGTCGTATCGACTTGAAACTTTGTATGTGTATGTAATCTCGGTGACAATGCAATAATTTGGTATCATTGACCTGATCTGATGATGCAGCCGGAAGGTGGGTAGGGCATCTCTGCGCTGGCTACTAGTAAACCCCTCGTGTTTGGGCTCATATGAATCGTCTTGATGAGTCTAATAGATTGAACTTAGTGACGAGGGTCTGATGATGCAGCCAGGAGGTGGGTAGAGGATCTCTGCAGTCATTGATAGTAATCCCCTCGAGTTTGGGCTCATATGAATCGTCTTAATGAGTCCAATAGATTGAACTTGGTGACGAGGGTCTGATGATGCAACCGGAAGGTGGGTAGGGGATCTCTGCAGTGGCTACTAGTAAACCCCTCGTGTTTGGGCTCATATGAATCGTCTTGATGAGTCCAATAGATTGAACTTGGTCACGAGGGTCTGATGATGCAACCGGAAGGTGGGTAGGGGATCTCTGCAGTGGCTACTAGTAAACCCCTCGTGTTTGGGCTCATATGAATCGTCTTGATGAGTCCAATAGATTGAACTTGGTGACGAGGGTCTAATGATGCAACCGGAAGGTGGGTAGGGGATCTCTGCAGTGGCTACTAGTAAACCCCTCGTGTTTGGGCTCATATAAATCGTCTTGATGAGTCTAATAGATTGAACTTAGTGACGAGGGTCTGATGATGCAGCCAGGAGGTGGGTAGGGAATCTCTGCAGTCATTGATAGTAAACCCCTCGAGTTTGGGCTCATATGATTCCTTTTGATGAGTCCGATAGATTGGACTTGGTAACAAACGGCTAAAAACTTAAAAAAATAAAAATACATACATAGTTTAAAAAACTAAAAAAAAACACTTTTAAATTTCAATTTCAATTTATTTATTTATTCAATAGGATACATTGTGATCACTTTAAAACGTCAAACTTAAAACTAGCTACGCCTGTTCCAACCTCCTTACGCCGGCAAAAGAACAGGCAAGAAACGCCCGGCAGGTAATTTTTTTGGCGCGATCACATTGACAATTTTATTCTTATTACTAATTGATTGAATTGGAGCAAGTTCACTAAAATCCCAAGCTTTTTTTGTCATCTAATGGTCCGATATTTTTTAATTAGCTTTACTAATAAGATTTCTCTTGTTTGGTTGTACACATTGGGATATGGGAACATGAATATTAATGAGTTGCGGGATCACAACCAAAGCAGACCAGACCCCACAAGCAGCACCCGTTCACGAGTTGACGCATGTGCCAGCCATCGCTCTCCTCGACCATATGAGAGGGAAGAGGGCGACCCGACACACGACACGCACTGAAAATTATAAAATAATTAAATAGACTTGTATTAGTTACGATATAATGGTTAATTCAAAAAGTGTGGAGCGCTTTTTGGTTGTGTGTACTTTTATTTACCCAGTAAAAGAAGCGCTCCACACTTTTTGAATTAACCATTATATCGTAACTAATACAAGTCTATTTAATTATTTTATAATTTTCAGTGCGTTTTAAAAGTGTTTTTTTTAGTTTTTTAAACTATGTATGTATTTTTATTTTTTTAGTTTTTAGCCGTTTGTTACCAAGTCCAATCTATCGGACTCATCAAAAGGAATCATATGAGCCCAAACTCGAGGGGTTTACTATCAATGACTGCAGAGATCCCCTACCCACCTCCTGGCTGCATCATCAGACCCTCGTCACTAAGTTCAATCTATTAGACTCATCAAGACAATTTATATGAGCCCAAACACGAGGGGTTTACTAGTAGCTACTGCAAAGATCCCCTACCCACCTTCCGGTTGCATCATCAGACCCTCGTCACCAAATTCAATCTATTGGACTCATCATGACGATTCATATGAGCCCAAACACGAGGGGTTTACTAGTAGCCACTGCAGAGATCCCCTACCCACCTTCCGGTTGCATCATCAGACCCTCGTGACCAAGTTCAATCTATTGGACTCATCAAGACGATTCATATGAGTCCAAACACGAGGGGTTTACTAGTAGCCACTGCAGAGATCCCCTACCCACCTTCCGGTTGCATCATCAGACCCCTCGTGACCAAGTTCAATCTATTGAACTCATCAAGACGATTCATATGAGCCCAAACACGAGGGGTTTACTAGTAGCTACTGCAGAGATCCCCTACCCACCTTCCGGTTGCATCATCAGACCCTCGTCACCAAGTTCAATCTATTGGACTTATTAAGACGATTCATATGAGCCCAAACTCGAGGGGATTACTATCAATGACTGCAGAGATCCTCTACCCACCTCCTGGCTGCATCATCAGACCCTCGTCACTAAGTTCAATCTATTAGACTCATCAAGACGATTCATATGAGCCCAAACACGAGGGGTTTACTAGTAGCCAGCGCAGAGATGCCCTACCCACCTTCCGGCTGCATCATCAGATCAGGTCAATGATACCAAATTATTGCATTGTCACAATCTGTAGCTTGTGATGGACAAAGATACGAAACGGCAACGTCGCGGCTGCTTTCAGCCAATCTTATCGTTTGCTGTGCTTTGATTGGCTTATTTAAATCGGATCAACGTTTTCCGTAACCATCGCAAGGTGGATTTGTATATCGGATCAACTTCGGCGAACGCTAGTAAGCAGTCCCATGAGCGTAGATGTTGATCCGGTTGGAGCCACATCAGTAACCAAATATGCATATTGGATCAACAAAAGGCGCCGGATCAACATGAGTTTTTGGATCAACAAAGTGCTCGCGTGAAGTCGCGTCAGATCAACATTTGCCGTTAAGAGATATCTATATATATTTATATGTTATTTATTATTGCTAGGATATCAATGAGACTTATTCATATTATTTTGTATACATGTAGTCGTATGTATTTAGTGTAGAATTTCAATCGCATGCTTGTAATTGTTAGTTTTAAGGTTTTTGCAATGTCCATACAGTATTTCACCGCTTATCGCAAACTGTTCTGTGGTTCGCTTCAATCAGTAGCTCACCCAAGCACAGGTTTCGACCTATTTGGGTGGCTATTAGTCATAACACCATAATGTTTTTTTAACTGGTATTTACAAGTCTTAGGGACTCATGCGCGGCATCCCCTTGTAAAAGGTGTAAATTAGACTTTAAGTGTTTTTTGAATAAATAAATAAATAAAATAAATAATTTTTCAGGGAAGGTATAAGCATATATAATAAAAACTAATCAGGTTTTATGTAAGCGGACAGCATAATATTTTGCTACCAAGTCGCTGAAAAATAAATTGACATGGCTAACGTAGGCTAAACCTTAAGAGATACATACATAAAAATGATGTACCCACTAGTCTATTGTGGTTCTTCTAAAATCCTAACTAAATTACAACCGCGCGAAGCCAGGGCGGGTTGCTAGTGTTTATGTAAACTTTAGTAGATCACACTTTTATTATGGTAGGTAGTTCTAGCCAAAAAGGATAAAGCAAAAGTAATTTAAAGCTACAGCAATAAATGTCTATAGGTAGACCTCTGGTGTTTCTCTAATACTGCATGACGTTTTGCTTGCATTTGTAAGAAAGATGGCAAAAAGCCAATTAGAGTGCGTACCTTTAGTAAACATCCTACTAATATTATAAACGTGAAAGTTTGTGAGTATGGATGGATGGATGTTTGTTACTCTTTCACGCAAAAACTACTGAACGGGTCTGAATGAAATTTGGAATGGAGATAGCTTATACCCTGGATTAACACAAAGGCTACTTTACTTTTCATCCCGTAAAAAGGTTCCTGCGGAATAACGACAAGACGCGGGTGAAACCGCGGGGCGCAACTAGTATCTATATACAAAACTTTTTCTTAAAAAGGTTTAGCATCACCATGAGCCTATGCAAATGCTTACGAAGACAGCATGTGTCCGGTTTTTCAATTAAGGTCGAATAGGGGAAGTCGTACGTATTGAATGTTACAAAAGCGTACGCGTAATGTGCTCTTGTGATCGGCTGATCGCATAAAGGCCTGACATCTTAGTGACGCGGCGGCGCGGGCGGTGACGGGAGGAAGCAGTAGGGTATTTGATTTAAATATTTGATTGTTTAGCTACGGTTCAAGTATTATGATGTTCTGACGACTCCACTTTAAAAAAATGCTCAAGTATTGAATACTTGACAAATTTGTTCTATGTCTGGGTGTAGTATCTGATACCCCAATTACAGGGAATCCTAGTTACGGGTCAAAGCTATGTATGTGATCATGTAGGTGTAATTTTTATTTATTCTTATCTAGGCCAAACTACTAATTTAAAAGTAAAAACCAGTAGAAAGGCAGCCTGTGTTGGGTATGATTTTGTGCGGGGTTTCATAAGACAGAGGACAAATACTTTATTTACTGAATTTAAAACAAATCGTTTCTGGATAAACAATTTGTTCATACTTAATTTTTATTTAGAGAGAACAGAAGCAAAGTTAAAAAAAAAGCGATAATATGTTGAAAGGTGGCACCTTGCTACACCTGGATGGGGAAGTGGCTTCCAAGTGCGGAGCCCAGAACACACCATAGATGACAAATTGGTTAAAAAAACAATACTATTACTATATACTTACTTATAAACCTCTCCAGCTCTGGCACAGTGTCTTGTAAGGAATGTAATGCAGATTCATGATATGCCCTCTGCAGTTTAACATATTGTAATAGAGTGTGTGCTAGCTGAGCTTCTTTGGCGACTAGAGCAAACATATCTGCGGCTAATGCATCTCTTGCAGACTCCACTTTATTGCCTGCATCTTCTAACTCCTCCCTGGTTGCACTGAGTTTTGCTGGGTTCTCTTCTTTTTGACGTTCTAAATGCTGAAAAGTTATTTTTATATTTAAATCTCATTTTAGTTTAATCATTGCAAGCTTTTGTTTGGACACTCACAATGTACATAACAAAATTTTTCACTTTATCTTTAATGCTATCATAGAACTGAAACTGACTCATTCCATACATTGAAGATATTTATGAAAGAAAGCTTATACCGTGAATTAACACATATAGGTTACTTTTTAACCCGAAAAATTTTTAGGATAACAGGAAAATTATAGGTTTAACTGCAGGATGCAACTTATACAATATAAAATCAAGACTCTAGTGATATCACATCACCCAAAATGTATCTATACTTAACAAATATTGCCTAATACTAAGATTTGACTATTTATGATTAAATTATCAACATTAGTCATGCACCACATGTTTTGGTAGATAAATATAGATATCTAGAAATAGTGTGATAAGGTTTACTCACATGATACCGGCTTGCTGCTGATTCTTTTTCACTAATAAGTCTACTGAGATGTTTCTTTGCTTTCATTATAACTGGAAGGTCCTGTTCATAGATTGCTGATAACGGTGCGCATACTAATTGTTCCACCTTTACTTCGTGATCTGCTATTTCATTTGCTAGGTACTTTTCAGTTCTACCTAAAAGTAAAGAATTCATTTTTTTTAATTAACTCTTGTAGAACCATACAGCAGTATATTTTAGTATGGATAATTTGGCAATTATGTAAAATTTACTGAGATTTGGTATAACATTAAACTTACAGATGTTTATAAAATCGGCCCATTTAAAGTTTTGTTATTTGAAATTTTTATTGCAATATAATACATACCACATTCAAGTAAAATGTACTTAAGAATACTGTCATCATCATCAAAATTGCTTGCTTCACACATTGCCAGTCCAAGTAAATACTCAGGCAGTTTCTTTAGTCTCTTTTCCCGTGCAGCAGGGTCTTGCCCCTGTGTACTTCCAGCTCCTGTCGACAGCCTTTTACTAACCAGCTGAAGTGCATTTCGAAGGTGTTCTACTTTCCTGTCTGCGGTCTGAAGCTCATCAGTCAATGCTTCTCCTTTCACAGTCCTGAGGTCAAATTTATTTTTGATTTGTATCAACAAAACATGAGTTCCGCGATAGGGAGGTGATATGGTAGGTGGTCTAGAGGACTAACAGCTAAGTACCAACACAAAGCAGCTACGAGCTATTACTATCGTACAAGCATACAAAGACGCACAATTTGTTATCTGATAAAAATACAGGTACCTTACCTTGAAAATGTTTGATCGGCAAGTTGTTTCACCCTATAGAACTGTTTCTTCATTTTGTTGAATTACTTTAATTAGACTTATTTATACGCTACAAGGTCATTGGACTCAAAAGTAAACTAATAAAAATGACCCATCAAGATTTTCAGAATAATGTCATTTGTCAGTAGCCGAGTGAGATCATCGTCAGCATATAATGTCAAACACATAATAAACATACACAGATATATTTGATAAGGCACTACATTTCATAAACACTAATCAATTAGAATAATACACTGAACTTGTGATTATAATTTACAGTTCGATACAGAGCGAAACACAACAGCACAACACGAATTTCGCTCCTTGATTCTCGATGGCCGATGAAACCATAGATTGTAGAATAGATAAAAGTAAAACCATAGAGTAGAGCAGTGAGCAGACTTGACTTCACTTGACACTTGACTTGAGTACTTGCCTTGACTTGAACTACCATAAATCAAGAATCTAATCTAATCTTGACTTGAACTAGAGACTAGTTGCTAGTGGGAAAAATCTGAAAAAACCATTGAGATAGAAAGGTCAATGGGAAAAACCAACTGAGCTCTAACCATAGAGGAATACGATCCGAAATAAAAGCGAGGAGCATTATTTTCCCATAAGTCAAACTGACATGTTTAACTGACAGTGACTTTGACATATTTAACTGACTAGACATTGACAGCTGACAGTTATTTGTCGCCCGTCGTTAGAAAAAATTTAGGTGGAGGCGACGCGCGCCACTTTCGTAAATATTTTCAATATCTAATTTGTTTTGTTTCCATTTCTATATTTTTACTCGTTCAAATTTCAATCTAAGCCCTCACCCACCCTCGTTACTAAAATAATATTTCAAAACAAAGTGAATGTCGTTGTGCAGACTGTGACGTTCGAGTTCGACCATTGTTATTGTTATGCATACTATTGCAGTGAAGTGCTACAAGGGGTGGGAGCACAACTCGAAGAACTAAAACAAGAAAATGTATTATCAGTGCAAGAGAGCGTAAACATAGCAGTCTGCTGTTAGTGGCCTATGGATAACGCCGTGTTGTAATTGCGTCGTAGAGTTACCGAGTTCTTTACATACTGCAGATAAATTTAATCGAATCAACAATGGAGCGAAAATTCGTTAACGTTATCCTTCTTGGATTTGGTTTTATGTTCGTTTTTACTGCTTTCCAAACTATGGGAAATATAGAGGTAAGTGAATTAAATTATGAATTTCTTTCTTGCTGTTGTTATATTGTGCTAAAACTTGTGCTTACCATTGATGCATACGATGTGTACTCCCTGTGAAATACACCTTACTACCTGAAGATATTGAACGTAAACAATTGAGAGTACATATCATATTATCAGTGTGTTCAAAAACCTAGCAGTTTGCAATGGATATTATCCAAATAAAAATAATGGTGAAAAAAATAATTAATTATTATGCTATTCCTACCAACCAACTCTAAATTGGGAGTAGAGCTATTAATGTTCATTGCAAAGGGCTATTTTTTATTAATCCAGTGTAAGATCTGTACAACAAAGATTAATTAAATAGGGACTTTATTCCAAAACATTAAAAAAAATCAATGAATTACATATAGTAAACATTTATTATTAAATAAACTGTAATCTTTTTTCTATTTGTATAAACTTTTTTGCAGCACAAGAAGTTTGAACTTATAGTTTAAATTTATTTAATGTTCTCCGCAGATTAACCTGCATAAAGTTTTCCACAAGATTTTTATCATATTTAAACATTGCAGACACTCAAAGATAGTGCTTACAAACAGCAAAAAGATTACAAAGTCAGATCAGTAGTTCTGAAAATCACCACCTACATCCAAACTCACAAAGTTCACAAACTATCTCATATTTAAATTAGTTACTTAGGCCTGATAAATTTGGTTTACATAACTTTACCATCATAGGCTACAAAGTCTTTTGTAAAAATATGTAAATGCTAGAGAGATACCCCCAGAAAACAAGTACTGGATGCGGCCCTGGCCGTCAACATGCTTCGTTGAGTAGAAAGGACCGCATTCCATACTTGGTGTTACCAATATCTATCATATTCGCAACCTTGGCTATTTATTTTAATAGCTTTTAGTTCCACAAATGTCAGATCAAACAATAAAGACTGTATCGGGTCTGATATTACGAAATGCTTTGATTACAAATGTATTTTAATCAACTATGTACCCTGCAGTTTCACCCGTATGGACTATAGCTTATCATGACAAAAAGTATCCTATATCCTTCCCCAGGGCTTAAACTATCTGCTTACCAAATTTCTACAATACCTGTTCAGCGGTTAAATAGTATGTAACTGACAGAAAAATATTATTGACAATGTTATTATTTTAAATTTGCAAAAAGCAAGCATTTGACCACAGTCTCACCTGATGGTAAGTGAAGACTAGGTTGATGATGGAGCGGCAGTTGCGTTGGATGGAGCCGTGATGTTTGAAGCGGCAGTATCATTGTTTACATCTAAGGCTGGTCCCATATTATACTTATTCTAATACCATACATACCTCTACACTAGTTTCGTTTGTATGAAATTAAGGTAAGCTTTAACTCGAACGCATATCTGTTAATATCGTATGCGCACGCATCGCATTTCAAAATTGTTTCTATTAAATCCTATGCAGCCTTGCACACCTATCCGCACCGTACGCGCCGCGGAACGTTAGCAGTACGTGCGGTGATGACAAGGGTGCGATCACCATAATACTTCTTGCTGTTGACAAATCTTGAGAGAGGGTGTTAAACTGAGGAACATAATAGGCCAAAAGTGAGCAGCTAGGGAAGAGTATAGAGTGGTGAAATGGGATAAAGAAAAAGCCTATTGGAACTGATGATAAGTGGGGTTGACGTGGATGACGAGTTGATTTAAAGTCGCCACTCGGAAATTCTGCCACCGATGACACTACCGGTGCGATCGTTACGTATTAAGTTAGGACTAAGCCAAGAAAGGAAAAGAAGGTAAAGAAAGGGTTGGCGTCAGAAAAGATGTAGAAACAAAATAGGCGCGAGGAGAGTGGAATGTAAGAAACACGTAATCCGCAGCTCGCAGGCGACGACGTTTTGTGGCTGTACCGCGTGCCCCGTGTGCGACGACCCTTAGTAGTGAAAGTATTGACAAAGTCGGTAAAGTGCGCTGGTAGACTTGTGCATTAATGTGGCACACATTTATATTGTTTTTGTGACAAGTAAATGAGTTAAAAGCAAGTCTGCAAGAGACTATGACGCAAGAGTTTCAAGCACATCAAAGAAATCATTACAGTCAGCAGACTGGAGCATTTTAGCTTGAAAGAAACCGTTATACATATTATATTGTCCCAATGGGCATTGCCTTATTGGACTTGCTCCAGCGAATGCCGACTGCATATCATTATAGTTGATAATGTAGGTGTTTGCTGAAAAAAACAATAAATCATGTCCCTCCTTGTTATTTATTATCTTGCGTGTTTACCGCTCTGGCATTTATCGGAGTTCCATCCCAAAGATTGTCGTTAAATCATTATAAATCATCACCCTGAGCTGATTTCTCTGGTCAACCTAAAAGACCCGAGTAGGCACAGTCAACGACAAAAGTCGCTGAACAATCACACTTTTTTCTATTATCCTCATCAACTTAGACACCAATTTTTGACCTCATTATCATCTAAAATCAGGTGTGTTATGTTGTGGTCAAAATGATACCATGTAAAATGTAAAAAAAACAATAATAATTACTGATTTGAAACACATTTGGAAAATCGAGAACGATCAGATACTTTTGTCGCTGACTGTACTTAAAGCCTACAAAATATACAGCATTTTATGTAAAAACTTCGTTTTTAAATCCGGTTGTTTTTAAGTAAAGTACCTTTTATGTCAATGGGTTTCATGCGCAGGTTTCTCTTTGCGAAGCAATCAAGAATGTCCTGTCACCCGAAATGCGCCGATGCGCTTATTTTACTTCAAATAGCGTTTACAATTTGCGTATTTACACTGAGAGTTGACCAGCCTTTAGGTGTTTTATGTAGATAAAGATATAGATCTAGTTACTTATATAGAAAAAGGGGCATACAATTTAAACTACATCAATGAACTGATTTTGGTACAATGAAGGGTGAAGCTTATTAAGCTACCAAAAAAATCCAGTACATAGGCAGATTGATGAAGAATAATTATTCCCTTCCTATGCTTAATAAAACGTTAGTAAGCTTTCATACAAAAATGTATTACAGTGGCGCTTAAAAGACGCATGTAAGTAACAATAGATTTTTGTAAAATGGAAAAACTGACATATAGTACGTTCTAAAAATTCTAACACATCTAACTCGAAAATTTAAGCTTAGGAAAGCTATATGTAATATACTATAGTAATGTACTGTTTTATGAAACAACCGAATTAATCAAACATGAGCAAAAACTAAGATTCAATAACCTTCGGCTGTCGGTGTACGTAATTATTTTTTATTACCATCGTTGCACATATCTGACCTGACTAAGGATGCTGGCGAGAATAAGGACACCCACTCCTGCAGGTATCTCCTTTTTCTGTAATATTTATTTCGTAAGAAACTGTGTCATTGATAAATAAATACATTAATATGTATTTACGATCCTGTCGCGCCGCGATCATAATTTATTGTTATACACAATGTTGACATTAACCAGTTTATTCGCATAGTAAGGTTATGCAATGAGAATTGAGATCAGCGGCCGAGATGGGCCGATGGTCAGCGGTCGCAAATTACATTGTGTAATACCAGTTAACGCCCCGTAGCGGTGTTTTAGGCAGACAAACATAACTCGCAAACAACGCAACTAACAAGAGATAGGCGACGTTTAATCCTGTAAACAAGACCAAGTTCTTCCTTTCTTACCAATTTAATTGGATATAGATACTATACGTAGCTATTTTGTTTTTTTTAGAACAAAACAAAATTACTGTCTTTGGTCATCATCATCAGTCATCACATAAGGTGTAGATTCAGTATCTAGTATCTACCTTCTATCATATTCTTGGTGATATGATTTCATAATTCATATTATGTTCGAAGAAATTTGCACATTCAACACTAATTAATTTCATGACTTCAACGATCAACCTAGTAGCTGGTTGGTACCATTCTCGCCTCTTTTTACGGCAATGGTATTTAAAATATGTTTAATGTTAGCCTGCAAAGCAATTTTTGTAGCATATGTAATGTTTATGCAAGCCGTAAGAGAGTTACGTAAAATTTAGTTACGGACGTTGCGCTGTCGAAGAACGTCATCTTTTAGCTTTTACGCCTTTGTTTGGTGTAGTGTACCGCTTCTCTATTGTTAACTTAACAGGCAGTCCCTCAGTAATGTAACTTTGCTACGAACTATGAGAAATGCAGTGTCTGCACAAACATCTTTGTCATTAACGCTCCGTCACATCGTTATATGAAATATTCACTAGCATGGCGTCAAATAAATCGTGGATTATGTTTTATTCTATGTAGCGAAAACTTATTTCAAGGAACTTTCGTTTCCTAAATATATCTTATCAACAATACTCCGCGCGTAAATCTCACATGAACCTCTATCACGTAAAACGAAAAAGGAAGCCACTTTGTTTCTTCGTCTTTCGTTTTACGAATCACTGGACAAACAACAATAGCAACAACAAACTACAATACACATTATTTAACAATTAATGAAGACAGTTAATGTAAGTTTATCTCGTAAGCAACTTAGCATTCATTAGTGATTTCATATTACGTAGGTATGTACTAAACTATTGCCTTATATCCATTTGACAAGTGCTGATTTAGGTTTTATCATGTTTATTCGATAAATTCAAGGATTTGTTCGTTTTCAATTTAGGTCAGGGCTCAGGCAGATCTACCGCTAAGATATTATTATTATTCTTCAACGAATTTGTTTCAATGACATTTCGATTGTTATCCAGATTTTTGATGAGATAGCAGATAATATCATTAATATAGCCGAACGGTTACGCATGATGCGCTGATGCGGAGTTGCAACCCAATCTCGGCACCTCAATTCTGACTGAAAGTTATGTGCGGATTTTTCATAGCTCAAAACGGTGAAGGAAAACATCGTGAGGTAACCAAGAGTGGCCATACTCTCTCGCAGAGAGAATACCTGTGCAGCAGGGAAAACGTAATTGTCTGAATATTATTATGAAATAAACTAAAGATAATTTCTGTTTGTAAACAGGATTCGATGTAATAAGTATAGCACAAATAAACATAAATGTAAATCAACATGATACAGAACAGGGTTATCCTATAAAAATATTAACTATAAATACCTAAGTACTTAGTATGTCGAAAAAATATGCACTGACCCTTTTTAGTGGTTTCCATCATTCTATAAATAAATGACAAGGACGTGTTAATACGATCAATAAATTACAAAACATATTGCTCAGAGGGCCTTCGAACAAATTTTCGCAAATATTGCCATGATTATTTTTAGTGATTTTCTTTATTCTTGTATCGGCAAATGGTCGGCCTGCGGGGTTAATGTGCTGAGACCCGTGTTCGATAATTTTATCTCATTTTTTCGCGCGACTTAATTAATAAATATGTAAAAGCAACTGTTATATTGTAATTTTACTATAATTTTTAAATTTGTGACAAAAATAATAGACCATTCACTCCAAATTAGGCGTTTTTTTATTGAATATATTCACGAATATATTGTCTTACATCTGTTCTATCGAAATGGAATGACGAAATCGTGAAAGGACAGTATAATATTAAATTGCAAAATAAAGGCTTTGCCAAATTTATATCTGGTCATAATGACGTTTTTATTGAAGTTTTCGGTTTTGGGTCTGAAAAGTTTCGGGTAGTACCGATTTTGGACACATCCTATTTTGTTTATTGGTATTGCAAAAGAAAGCCACCTTTAAGCATACGAGGCGTGGTTGCGCATTTTTGGCTGATTTCAAGACTATAAATCCTGTTAAATATTTTAACGAAAAATAAAAGCTCGGTTTGTGCTTTTTGGCTTTTTATAAGAAAGAAGGTTATATAACTGTGTATCGGAACTAGAAAATAATGATAACTCTTAATAGTCATATATCTAAATGGTCAATGAGTTTATGACTTCATACGTCATACCTAGTGTTGTTTATTTTTATGAGTAGTTAAAAATAGCAATAATACGTAAATATTTTATGGCAAATCAAGGCTTTCTAATACAATTTGTTATTACCATCCGGCGGGCCGTCTTCTTGTTTACCATTCAATTACATAAAAAAAGACTTGCTTTCCTGAAATGATATCTTTAGTCAGGCTTTACCTCTTCTTCTTCTTCTTCTATTTAAGAGCCAAGCTCTTGTCGGTGGAGTATTTTCCATGCCGTTCTGTTTTCGGCCTTACCTAAACATAATAAATAAAATCTTCAGTAAATATAGGGTTAAGATACTGCCTAGTAAATGATGTGTAGGTATTTACATTGACGATTCTTCTTTCGCGATAATATTTGAAAGCAGCGCTGATATAACGTTAAAATATCTACACTAATATTATACAGAGCTAAAGTTCGTATATATCTTTGTAGGAGCTAATCTCTGGTACTAGGTACTGTTCCGATACGAAACTGTATCAAGGCCAACATGGCAATAATATGATAGGTATCTAATAACCTTACATTGTTTCAGAAAACAATATTGGACAGCATATCACAAGATGACGCGGGATTCACGGGAGATGGCTACACGTCCCTGGCCATTATATATGCAACATTGGCGATTTGTAACTGGATGGCCCCTTCGCTAATCACTTTCACTGGACCGAGGGGAGCGATGTTCGTAGGGGCTCTCACCTATTTGTGAGTATGCATTTTTTTGCCTTATGTTATCGTATACTCGTAGTCTAGCTTTTCACACTAGAAAAGTATAAACAGAACGAAAGAGGGAATAATCTTAGTGTCCCTGATGATTAGTAAGTTCAAAAGTCATAGTTTATGACGAAAAACAAAACGGTCAAAGAAAGTAAAATCAGGGTAGATCCATTTGTTAGGCCCACTTGCGCAACAAATTAAATCTGGTTTAAAATTGAATTTAACTAAATTTTCCATGCAATTCTACATTTTAAATTCGTTAAGTCGACATTTAAATCGGTCGTGCAAGGAGGCCTTAGTGTAGCGGTACACTAAGGATTTTATTTAATCACTGCTTTTTGTGTCAAAAGGAAATTCAATTTTAAATGGAAAAATATCAAGATCAACTTGGGTGAAACGGCGATGTAGATCGCTAGTTCCATTATAAAGAAACGCGTAATGTAATTGAATTGATTTATATTACGTCATCATCACATAATACGAGACTAATATATATATATATATATATTGAACTGCTAATGCTAATCATGTTAGTATGTCAGTGATGTCAATATCGGGTATTAAATAACGTACCAACCGGTAATCTGAACAAGCTTTTAAATTTGGTATTATTATTACGAAATGAGTCGTAAACTCCGGATGTCAAACTATGCGATGATAGAGAGCTGGCATTGACGTCGGTCTGTGACCCGTAGGTCATGGGTCCTTCAAATACTGAAATGAGCTTGACCCTTCGGCACAGAAAAGGTAAACTACGTACATATACTGTGTAGGAAAACTTCGTGTTGAATCTTCAGCTTGGTGGTTAGGCGTTTGGTTTTGGTTGCCTGCCTATCTACCGCTTTCGGTGTGTTCCAACAGCTTCAACGTGAGCAACGCGACGTCATCTTCACAAATTCAAATAAAATTGCTAGATAGCTCGATGTTTTGTGCTCAATATAGATTGAGATAGTTTTACGAATACGATGTTTTGAAACCCATAAATTCTAAATTAATACAGAAATTGAAACCGGCTGTAGCTATCTATCCTGTCGTACTTTAACTATTTCATCATTAAATTGATAAAAGGCAGGATATAATAACACATACCTACCTATAATGATAAATTAATTATCGTCGCTCATACTAGCAACCCGCCTCTGCAAAAACATCTCTCTAGTTTTCAATTAACTGATCATAAAGTATAGAAGACATCATCGGATTATTGAGGCACTTTTGTTACACAGAATTATAACTGTACTGTTTACAGCGTGCGATGCGATCAGTTTTCAGTTTTTCACGGGCGAAAAATAATGTGTGAGTCAGTAGATAGAGATATTTTGAATAGAGACGGATTTTGTCCAGAAAATAAACGCATGAGTCGGAATTATATTAGTAAAGATAATAATTTAAAAGCAAGCAAACTAGATAGTGTATCGGCATATCCAAGAACCACTACTACATTGAAGGGAATGCGACATCTACGTGATCTACCAACCCGCACTGAGCGAACGTGGTAGATATATGTAGGCCTATACTTTCTCTGAGATAAGGCCAGCAGTTGGAAAGTAAGATATAGGCTGATGATGTTCTAGTTTCTAGTATTTCTTACCTCTTCACACCCAAACCACTGAACAGATTTAGATGAAACCTGGAGAAGGTCATATTCTTTTTATCTAAATAAACTGAAGTCCACCCAAATGGAACCGCGGGGAACAGCCAGTACAAATATCAGATAGTATATTAGATCCATTATTTAGACTAGTTCTTAGGAAAAATATAAATTTACTATTTCAATGTAAGAGTTCGTTCTACCAGCAACACCGAAAGAATATTGTGGAGAATTATATGCGGGACCGGTTACTGGGTGTTCGTGGATTGAATTTAAAATAGGTCTTTGTTTGTAATAAACTACATAAGTGGATATATAGATAGATTAACTCTTTTTTTTCTTTGGTACTCCACAATACAGATAACTAAACAGCTAAACAGTCGAAAGTACAATAATGGCAATAACATTTCAGAATGTTAAGTTACGTGTAAATATGCTCAAGGATATAAAATAAATAAATATCGGGACCATCGCAGACAAATTGACCTAGCTCCAAATTAAGCTCGAAACTTGTGTTATGGGTACTAGACAACGATATACATACATAAATAGAGTTGAACCCGGGACCGCTAGCTTCGTAGACAGTCACTACCAACTCGGCTACCGCGTCGTCACGGTAAAAAGACTGCGCTTGGACTTGAGAACCTCTTCCTTCCCTTCTATCATTCTTATTGGTACAGAACTACAGATGTTATAGTACGTAAATGACCCTGTAATGTTATTTTCTGCTCAACAATTTAAAAAGTCGTTTTAATACAAACATAAAACCAGTTATGTGATTCAATTGAATATACTTATGATGGCTTAGTAATAGTTCATGCATAACACGCGTTATAGAATAAAACCTACATGATATGATTGTAACAATTTCAATGTAAACTGGATACCTAATATAATAGAATGTAACGCAGGGTGTGTAAATTTTATAGTGCTGTTGATAAACAGTTATGTGTTATACTCAATTACTTACCATAGAAAAGGTTTACACTGAGAAAAAAATCCTGACTTTCCTTCTGAGTCTTACCTTCCAAGACCGATTCCTTCCTTATTTTATATCAGTTTTTGACTCAGAAGGAAAATGTATTTTAGATCTTTTTTAGTGTCATCATTATCAGCCTTCCACGTTCCCACTGCTGGGACTCTGGCATTCTCTCAGAGAGAGAGTATGGGCTATAATCTACCACGCTGGCCCAGTGCGGATTGGTAGATGTCACATGCCCTTGCCTTTTTTTAGTGTAGATGTATTCAAATAAACTTATCCTAGGCTATAGTTTGATGTATCTACAAATTCATATAATTATGTGCAGCATAGTGTAGGAATGTTGATTAGTGAAATGCCTATCGATGAAATGCACGCAACTAAACAATGTGAATGAGTACTCGGTGGAAATTGTGTGTGTTAATCTTCATTCACTAATACATAGCTAATGCTGAATTTTACATATCGAAGACTTAAGTTCAGTTTTAACAAGGTTCTCTCAAATTTTAAGAAATAGTGACGTCATTTTTTATTTGGTAGGTGCTGGAGTCTAATCACAAATACCAATTTTCGGCTACCAATAAAATCACAACAACATAAACAATTTTTCACAATGTTTTTGTTTCTCAAACGATTACATTTAAATTTGCGTCTTATCGTTGGTCGTTGGCTTCGCTAATGCCTAATTGCCTACCAAGGGTCCGGGCAATGACCCGAAAAAGAAAACGTATAGAAAAAAAAACAAGGCCCATACATTCACATACAATAGTATCTGACCCATAACTAGGATTTCTTGTATCTAGGGTATCCGAAACTTCATGGACAAAACTCAGACAAGAAACAAATTCTTTTGTTTTTAATGCACAAATATGTGACTATTTATTATGTCCCATAGAAGAATTTGAACCAGTGACCTTACTCTTCACTGTCGGCAGTTCGCCCATTGCGCCAAATCGATCCTCAAATAACACTGATACTGTAAACTTTCATAAAAAAATTTAAACCTGTACCACTCCGTAGTCCTTACCCGAAGTAACTACTGTCAGATTTCTCTGCCGATTACACCTTTATGACCTACATGTCACATTCAAAGGAGAAACATTGACCTTTCCATGTCCTCGTAATCGAGATCCACTTGACCCGTTTGCAAATTGTAATTTACTTAAAAACTGGTTTCTAGTATACATAATGGTTTCTTATATTTACGTCCACAAAATAACCAAAAGAGCAGGATTCTTTTTAGGCCATTTCTTAGTTCTTTATTTGCTCTTATAAACAGTTATAAGGATACTACGCCCCGCGGTTTCACCCGCGTGGATTACACTTTATCGGGATGAAAAGTATTCCACGTTCTTCTCCAAGGTTCGAACTATCTCCACACCAAATTTCATCAAGATCGGTAACAAACAAACAAACAGAGTTGCTTTCGCATTTATAATATTAGTATGGGTATCTCGGAAGACTTCGTTTTTGTACTTTAGCCGCATGATTGTCAATGACTATCAATATACTTTTAACCTTTACTGTCCTAATAACCTTTTTGAGATTAAGTAGGAAAGTTATTTGTTCAAGCAATTCTAGTCTTCTTCTTCTTGAAACGACCAAGTTGCTCGCCTGACGGTAAGCATCACTTGACGCTTGCCAATTACAGTACCACCCAAAATATAAAAACAACATAAAGTAAACGAGGATTGTTTTTATTGAAACACGTATCAGTGTCCAAACTCCAAAGTAAAAGATTTAGGGCTCCCACACAAAACTGCGATGCGATGCGGCGCGATGTGAATCCAGATCGGAAGTTCTTGTGGTGCAATCGTGCTAGCTCGCAGATATTTGCGATGCCATGCGAACGCACAGCCCAAACCACTGGACGGATCGGGCTGAAATTTGGCATGCAGGTAGGTAGATGTTATGACGTAGGCATCCGCTAAGCAAGGTTTTTGATTAATTCTATCCCCAAAAGGATAAAATAGGGGATTAAAGTTTGTATGAAACTTTGTCAATTTTAAACCGACCGGTCTGAGACTTGGCATACATAAAGCTGTAGCGCACGCGGGTGAAACAGCTAGTTCGTAGAATAAACCACATCACTTTTCAATCCAGCTAAACTACCTTTCTTTGTTTATAGATTCTTTATAATAACGTTCCTGTTCCCTCGAACATGGCTTCTCTACGTGGCCAGCGTGCTGATTGGCGCTGGGGCAGCTCTCATATGGACCGGGCAGGGCAACTATCTTACGATGAACAGCGATTCCGACACCATATCGCGGAATTCTGGAATATTCTGGGCCATGCTACAATGCAGGTGAGCTTTAAAATATGTATAAGTAAATTGGGTAACGTTCTGTACACGAAGTGCCGCAAAAGCGATAACGTTAAGGAACTTTTTATTTTCTTGCCTTTCCCAAAATTTTACTAGTAATCTAAACATTCATGAATAAAGAAAAGTTAGCAAGTTCATACGAAAAGACCGGAGAAATACATATTCTTGAATTGTGCGTCAGTCAGTTTGCAAATAAAATATGCCTTGCGGTTAGTGTTGTTGTAATCACAAAACGTAATAATCTCTACCTGTGCCTCTATCAACCTTTTACATGAATATCTCTTTGAAACGAATATAGCTTTTTCCTCTTGACTTTGTTATCAGCACTCTGATAAGTACCACAGGCCGATGAGCATACCTCAAAACCCGATATCGTCTCGACATCCCGATGGATGGAGTTACAGTCGATACTGTAACTACATTTCAAAAACCACAGGTTTTGGCTTAACGATCGATCCCTAATAAGTCGATCCTGTAAGTACAGAAATAGGTCTATTACAGTATTTAATCACTGTTACATATATATCTAGGTAGAGAGTGCATTGATCAGCCTTGATCTTACGAGAGTCGTCTAGAGTTAAATGTCTGACGTCTGTCTCAGCAATTACGCTTAGCTTACCTCGTTTGGTAGTTCTCGATCAAGGTTTAATCGTCCTTTGATATTTGTACGAAAGATTTAGTCACCCGTAATACTATGTAGGCATTACGCAGGTTGGTCATTGGTGAGCTATAAGGGTTCATCTAACAATTCGACTGCAATGGCCAGTGGTCACGGATTTGGACCACATACCCAATGTCCCCATCAATGGGGACACGGGCGATAGCGACTATGGTACGATTACTTGCTCGACTGATTAAACTTGGTCTAAATCTAAAGACTAACACCGCTCTTGGTGTGTTTTCTATTATACTTTTGTATAATCAGCAGCCAATGGTAAACAAACAAATGAAGAAACTTTTTAGGATTTTAGGTGTTTGCATTTCCAATTAAGGATGATCTTAAAAGGCACGATACATCTGCCTTAACAATAATCTCTCGTCTGGAACTGTTATTTTATGTTAATAACTAAAGTAGCCACCGTTACTGATTTACATATAATGAATGTTTGATATACTTTATAGTCAATCGCCGTAACTGGATGACGAACAGTTACAATCTCCTCCTACTATTGTCCTTTTAAGTGTTGTGACAAGTTTGGGTCGAGGTGTTTCATTCAGACAAATTTTATAAGATATTAAGATAGCTGAATTTTCTCCTCTCTCAAAGTACCGAAATATATTGAATTTTTTTACCACATCACTTGTGATGTTAAAGTGACGATGTGGGAGGTCGCGCCACGCTACACCTGGATTGGGAACTGGCTTTCAAGGGGTGTAAGTGTGTTGTTGTGGAGCAATATGCAGAAATACGATAGAAAAGACGACCTACAAAAGTAGACATGAAAGACTGGAGGTAGCAAGCAATACATTAGAAGAAAACGGCTATGTCCTGCTGATACAAAAAGTTCCTATATATCCTAGACACTTTATCGGCAATAAGCTGGAACGATACGATACAGAATCAAACGGAAACCAGTGTGCGAACAACCGTATCCAATCCCTCATTGTATTTTTCCTTTGCAGCATGTTCTTCGGCAATCTATTCGTGTTCATAAAGTTCCAAGGGAAGACCCATATAGATCTGGAGACGCGTAACGTCGTGTTTGGCGCTCTCACGGGGGTCTGCGTTGTTGGCATCGTGTTTCTCGTGCTTTTGAGGCCGATAAGACGAGTGCCGGCTATTGACGATGCTAAGGTAAAGTGAAGAGTTTTTTGTATCGGTCAAGTAGTTTCGAGATTATGTTCTTCAAATCAATGTCGTATGCTATATGCGTAGATGGATTTACGCTATTCAGTATCCACTGCTTTGAATTGTTAGCACCTTCTTACTCTACATCCTGTGCATTACTAACTCAATAGTTCCGCGCATCAGCAATCATAGCGCTTTTGTCGCCCTGAGACGCAAAATGAGGTCCCAGTATGCACTTATAAATAACTTCTTAAATGCTTGCCCTTCATATCTGAACCCTTTTCCCGTAGAATATATGCTATTTTTAATCGCGGTTAGGTAACCGTTACATAGAGAATGATTTCCTAGAAGATACCTATTCACTCGAATTGAAAACTTTGTGATTATAATATTTGGGAAACAACTTCCATTAATTTGCATAAATAGGATAAATTACTTATTCTTAGAAGTTGTCACCTATAAATCTGATACTAATCTTATGTAGCAGTATAGGTATTTTATGTAGTAGAATGAACATACATCTCCAAAGGTACCACCTCTTTTTGGCACGTATGCTGCTGCAGAAAGTTTCACTGCAGCTAATAAGCTTAGCCTGTAAAGTGAAATTTCAATGTCTCAGCTATTGATTCTGAAGTCGCATCGGCCAAGGTCGAGCTTTCTCTATACATGTAGTACCTACAATTTGCATAGTTTTTGTTACGTATAATAATGATGGAACTGAAAAATGACTTAGAGCAGGATTTTTAGCCGCGTCTTTTGGAATATCTACTGTCCGTAGTAATGTAGCCGTAATTTTTTGGTTTCCATAAATTTTCGCATATCTTTTTGCCAGGCATGCGCTAATGCAATGTGCCTATGAACAAATGCCATTTTTAAATGTAGTTACCTAACTTTGAATGAGGATGATATAACATAGTTAACACCTTTCTATATACTCTGTGCTCTAACTTAAACATCATTTGAGCATAAATTTAGCATTGTGTGGGATAAATTCATATCACTTTAGACTTGACCTTACAGAACAGTGATTATGAGTGAACGGTTACAATATTTATCAAATCACAACTTTGTATGACATAAACATTGCTTCCTATATAGTTATAGGAATATTATGAAGCTCTAAAAATGAGTATGTCAAGCAATGTAGTTAATTTAATTTCCAGGTTGAAATGGTGACCGAAGCGGAAGGGCCCATGGAGGCATTCCTAGGCGCCTTGAAACTGTTCTGTACTCGAGACATGCTCTTTCTTAGCGTAACCTTCATCTATACCGGTAAGACACACCTCCAATACCAACTTCACTTCAATTTTCAACCCTGCATGTAACAGATCAAAGTTGTGAATGCTATGTTTCGGCATAGGTAAGTTATTTGTACGATTTCCGATATCGTTGATTTGAAACGTCTTGTGAATGACAAATGAGGTGAGACAGCGAGGACATAGTGGTCTCACAACGATGTGTGATGGAAAATTGTAGAGACAATGAAAACAGTACGGGCTTTCTAGGATGCTGCTTACTGAATTTATTAGAATAAAGTGGTAGACTAGAATATTTCATTAAATATTATACCAAGATGGTAAACAAGATGAGTCTATTGCTTGCTTTCCTGACCAAAGAAGTAAGAAAAGGACAGCATTACTTTTAGATCCTTCAAATTTAGTTTAGTTTTAGAAAATGCAAAATAGAATTGACATCACTATCGAAATTATGAAGGTAGAAGTAGTTGATTAAATTCGTTTCATATTAACATGAATACGGAATAGGCGTAGCTCGTTTTAAAATGGTCACAATGTAGCCTAATGAATCATTATAATGGTCTTTTGACTTTACGTACGAGTATGTGATCCGGTTAAATCTATAATATGTAGGTATAGGACCCTGTTTCTTATAGCTTCGGTGTTCCCAAGAAAAGCATTTGTTTTCCAGGAGTGGAACTTTCGTTCTTCAGCGGTGTGTACAGCCCCAGCATCGGGTTCACGCTGGCGATGGGAGAGAACGCCAAGCAGCTGGTCGGACTCTCCGGCGTCTTTATTGGCATGGGAGAAGTACTTGGTAAGTGAATCTTAGAAGTGGCGCTAGAGTTCTTAAGATGAAGAATTGGCAATATTGGCTGCAGGGATCTCCCTTTTTCTCAGCAATTACAAAACATACAGAGCTAATATTTATGTACGTTAAAGATCATGTTTTTGACATCAAATTCTTGGAAAGATAATAAGAGATATAAGAGTTGACGTGAACGGGAAGCGATCCTCGGGGTCAGTAGTCACAATGGGAGTTCCGCAGGGTTCAATACTCGGACCTTTTCTGTTTTTAGTTTACATCAATGATTTGCCCAGCCTTGTTAGTGACAATCACGAAATAGTATTGTTTGCTGATGATACGTCGCTTTTATTTAAGTTAAAGCGACAACATAACATTTCTGACGACGTGAACAATGCTCTCTCCAAAGTTACAGACTGGTTTGATGCGAACAATTTGATGTTAAATGGAAAAAAGACAAAATGCTTGAGATTTGTGCTGCCCAATGTTAAAGAAGTACCAACAAATGTAAAAATTAAGGACGAAGAATTGGACCTTGTCAAGACTACAGTATTCTTAGGCATAACTTTAGATCACAAATTGCAATGGGGTCCACATATTGTCAGTCTATCGAGCAGACTTAGCTCTGCAGCATATGCTGTAAAGAAGATCCGTCACCTTACTGACGTTGATACAGCCAGACTAGTCTACTTCAGCTATTTTCACAGCATTATGTCCTATGGAATATTGCTGTGGGGAAACGCTGCTGATATTAACACCATATTTGTATTGCAGAAGAGAGCTGTTCGTGCGATTTATAATATGGGCCCCAGAGAATCTTTAAGAATTAAGTTTAAAGAAACCAAAATAATGACAGTTATTTGTCAATATATTTATGAAAATGTAATGTACATACGGAAAAATTTTAATAGCTTCAAAAAGAGAAGTGATTATCACAATTTTAATACTAGAAACAAAGATAAAATTGCTGTACCCACTACTAGGCTCCATAAAGTTAGCAACTCGTTCAAAGGTCAATGTGTACGCTTTTTCAACAAAATCCCAAGTGAAATTCAAGACTTGTCTATAACAAAATTTCAAGCCCGTATAAAGAGAAATCTCATTAGTAAAGCTTATTATAAAATATCGGACTATCTAGATGACAAACAAGCTTGGGATTGTAGTTAATCTATCTATCTTTCTTTCTATCTATCTATTCTCCCTATTTCCCCTATTCTAACCATTTTCGGTAAACAGCCAAAACAGTCATGCTCACGAAAGTGACTTTGCTTGCAGCGGCGTCATGTGTCGGGTCGCCCTCTTCCCTCTCATATGGTCGAGGAGAGCGATGGCTGGCACATGCGTCAACTCGTGAACGGGTGCTGCTTGTGGGGTCTGGTCTGCTTTGGTTGTGATCCCGCAACTCGTTAATATTCATGTTCCCATATCCCAATGTGTACAACCAAACAAGAGAAATCTTCTTATTAGTAAAGCTAAATAAAAAATATCGATTAGATGACAAAAAAAAAAGCTTGGGATTTTAGTGAACTTGCTCCAATTCAATCAATTAGTAACAAGAATAAAATTGTCAATGTGATCGCGCCAAAAAAATTACCTGCCGGGCGTTTCTTGCCTGTTCTTTTGCCGGCGTAAGGAGGTTGGAACAGGCGTAGCTAGTTTTAAGTTTGACGTTTTAAAGTGATCACAATGTATCCTATTGAATAAATAAAATTGACTTTTGACTTTTTGACTTTCGAGTTGACTTTACTTATCCATTTTGAAACAAAAAGAGCACAAATACATTGAGTTGTACAAATAAGATAATGTTATGTTTTTGTGATAACCAAGCTCATTGACCGTTAGTTTTCTTTATTACATTATTTTTCAGAGTTGATAGTCTTATTTTAATTAAGGAAAGTAATAATATATATAATTATGTAGGTAAATAAATGATGAATAATTTTATGATGTTAGTTAAAAGATTTGATCCTCTTAGTAACATTAATGATTGGAGCAATTACATAGGTAATAGAAAATGAACGAGTAAGATTATTAATTTTGTTGTAGGTACTGTATTTACTTACAAAATTAAATGTTGACAAATGAGGACTATTTATACTAAAATCATCTTATTCAAACAAAAATTGATTCGATTTATCGATAGTGTTGTGTATTTGAACAGTATCGATAATAATCAATTAGATAATACCAATAACATGATCCACTTACTCTGTGAAATAGATTAATGTTGCACAATCTCGTAATAAATAATACAGTAATTGAGATCGATTACAACATGCACTTAAGACCTGTAGATATATTAATTTATGAAGGCTTGTTTTCTTGATTGAGCGACATACTTTTTAAACCTCGATGAAAACAGAGAGGTGAAATGTTTGTGACAAACTGTTTCTTTGTGATGGTACTTAAGGGACGGTGCAGTCGAGGGTGGATCACGCTGACCCATGAGGCCTATTCACTCTTGACTTAGAGATATGTGGCATTATAGCTTCCAATCGGATGAAACGATTTTCATTTTTTTTGGTTGAAATTAACTTGATCGAGATCTTAGCTACGACTCAACCTACCAGGGCCCGTAGCCAAGATGCATTCTGCAATCGTTGACGCTAATAGAAAACAAGAAAAAAGTATTGGTTTGACATATTTCTGACCACGTGACTTAGCGTTGAAATATGTCAAACCAATACTTTTTTCTTGTTTTCTATTAGCGTCAACGATTGCAGAATGCATCTTGGCTAGAAGCGCAGAAGTTTTTTAAATTTAAGTTTTTCATTTACAGGTGGTGCTCTGTTTGGTATCCTCGGCAACAAAACGACCCGATGGGGTCGCGACCCGATCGTCATAATGGGCTACCTCATCCACCTCACGTCGTTCTTCCTTATCTTCCTCAACCTACCGACCGTGGCACCCTTCGGGGACACCAATGAGACCTCCTACATCACCCCTTCTCCGTACCTGGCAATGTTCTGCAGTTTCCTGCTCGGTTTTGGTGATGCCTGCTTCAATACGCAGATATACTCGATCCTGGGTGGCAACTATTCGGACAATAGCACGTCGGCGTTCGCTCTCTTCAAGTTCACTCAGGTGAGGAGTTAGAAATAGTTCATTTAAATGAATAAACACTAGTGTCATCTGTCTCAGTCTGTCATGAGTATCGTGGACAATCGAACACGCGTTTACTAAATTCAGTTCATTTGATAGTCGTGCACTTAGTATAATATTTTCAACAATATAGATGTATCAACAGTCAAATTATTCTCTCAGTTTCGATACATCAGTCCCAAAAATGTCACTATAGGCCTTATTCATAAAAAATAAAGCGTCTGATAAACCCATTTTAGTTCAAACTAGCTGCGCCTCGCGGTTTCACCCGCATCTTTTCGCTATGCCGCAGGCAGGAACCCTTTTCCGTGTGTGTGGTAATCCAGGGTATAAGCTATCTCCATTCCATCAAATCGGTTTAGTAGTTATGGTGATACATGGTAACAAACATTCACACACACAAACTTTCGCATTTATAATATTAGTTGGATATATTTTGTCTACTTCTGACGCCTGACATTTCACACCAGCCGAAACAAATATAAACTAAAATAGGTTTAACAAACGTTTTATTTTAATGGCTAAGGGATCAAGTAACTAAACATTCAATTAACTCTATAACTGTAACGTTATTCCAGTCGATGGCAGCAGCGGCGTGTTTCTTCTACTCCTCCAAGGCTCTGCTGTCAGTGCAGCTAGTAATCCTCGGCGTCCTGGCGACTCTGGGCACGGCCACGTTCTGCCGCGTCGAGTGGGCGGGGAAGGCGCGCGCCCGCGCCGCCGCGCTCTCAGCCATCGACGATAAGAACTCCACCGTAACCCACGCGCTCGCCGCAAACGCTCTCCACTACGACTGAACGAGATGCAAGATGCGCCGGGAGACTGTGTGTGACTGAGACAACAGCAGGTCTAAATCTATCTCTTTTTACCGTCTCTTTGTTGTTTCGCGGACGGTTAGGGTTGCCCTTGGAGTGATTTGGAAATGCGCTCTGCTTTTTGCCGACAAAAGGCATCATAGCGAATGTTGAATAGGTCAATTTATAACGTCGAACGAATGTTTGCTTAGACAAATAAAGTAGACTCGAATTACCCGTCGACATTCAATGACAAACGGATCCATTCCGTCCACTAAGCATTTCTCATGCATTTAGTGGGATGCTCACGGCAATTCAACCCGAGTGCTAAAGAGTTTAATTGACTCTGTACCTATACTATTAGAATGCACCTGTTTATTTGCCATTAGGTTGCAACTGTTAAGGTTTTCTGCGTAAATAGATACTGACGTAATTAATGACCTACCTAAGGTGTCAAGTTGTGTAAGTAACATTTTATATTTATAGGTAGAATTCTGTATAAATATGTAGCACATTGGATCTTGGCCTCCGTGAAAACAGGATTTCGGAATGATCGATATTATGAAAATTGTAAAGGCTAGATTATAGAACTACTTACTTGAGGTGGTGAATAAGGACTGCCGCCGCTACACCCCGCCACCATTTTCTTAATACCTTCATGGTGGTCAAGATCTGCTGTGAGCATTCTAGTAATGATGACTGCTGTTGCGCTATGAGCGAAACTGTGATGTATGGCATTGACTCAGTTACCATTGAATAGTTCGGTTTGTTATATTGTATATTTGTTATAATAGAAAATTCCACTCTTGTAAGTTACCACTATTTATATAACACTTATCTAGGGCAGCTGATTGAAATAAATAACAAAATCGTAAACCTCTGAAAATAACAATAGTACACTCATTAGAAAGGCTGGTTTTTTTGTTGCAGGGCGCTTATGAATTAATGATTGGATATAATTAATTATGTATATTTATGGGAACATTAACAAAAATGCGCAAGTCTTACTACTATGGCAACTTTGAAGCATTTATATTTCTTACATATGAATAATGTACAGGGTTATCATTTCCTGATTGTATTTATCCATAAGCATAAGCTAAATTGCTAAAAATATGTATACATATATACACAAAATTATGTATAAGTACGCAGGAAAAACATTGGTAGTACAGTATTACTGATGTTTTAATGATTGTTATTGATGTGAAACAAAGTCTACTAGACTCCATTGTTAGGTTTTTAATGCAAAACTGTACCTACCTATTGGTTTACTCCATTATCTCGAATTATGATCTTGTTTGTGAAAGTATTTAACATTGGAAGATAAAAATTGACATGAACTTACTTATTTCGTTATTTAACTTTGTTTTTCGGAATAAAACAAATGTAGATTTGTGTTATTTATCACCTTAATTATTATTATAAATTATGAATGTATTAGACATTATTACAAGGACGAAAGATAAAAAGAGAGGTGCTTATTGTATATTTTTGTAAATAGGTATAAGTATAATGCTAGTTTAAAATATAATAAAATAAATACTGATAGTAAATTATATCTTCAAAACTTGTTTGTAAAACGTAAAATACGTAAATTGCGTTTGTAAAACAGCATTTCAAAGTTTTGTGATAATATATAAGCGAACATTCCTTATTTGTATATACATAATATTATGTATTTTTATAAATGAATTTTAGGTTAGTTAATTATATGTATTAATAAGTTGTGTTACGGTACTATGAAATTAAGTACATGTTTAGTGCACAAATTAACGATTTTGCTTGATTAAATTGGCAATAACTTTGTAGTCATTGAAACTTTATTGTTCAATATCTAATCCAGTATATTGTATACATTTTAGTAACCAATAGATATTACAAAATAATATTGATGAAATAAAATGTTTTAACAAGGTTTTAGTGTGTTATTATTACTTATGTCACATATCACCACATTTGCCTAATTCTTCCAAAACAACTATCAGTAAACATGTTTTTTTGTTGTTCAATCCTACTTCCTATAATATAAATGCGAAAGTTTGTTTGTATGGATGGATGTTTGTTACTCTTTCACGCAAAAACTACTGAACGGATCTGAATGAAATTTGGAATGGAGATAGCTTATACCCTGGATTAACGCATAGGCTACTTTTTATCCCGGAAAAAGGTTCCTGCGGGATAACGACTCGGGTGAAACCGCGAGGCGCAACTAGTGGGTTTATAAATTCAGCTGGATAACCTTTTTTAAATCGATCTGAATGTTAAGGAGTACCTAAGTACCTACTTATTCTACACAATGGTATAAATCATGGGGTAGGTACTGGGTCATGCATGCCACATTTACTTCTATAAATCCATTGTTAAAAAAAACAGCAATGAAGTGGGGTACATATGACAAACAGGGAAATAATTATGACCTTTTAATTAACAAACATTTTTATTTTTTTCTTATTGGAATCTAATATTTAATTTTGTTCAATGAAGACAGCATAAAAAACTATGGTGTTAATTAACTTTGTAATACAATACAATGGTGTTGGTTCGGTTTTGCATTCTCTAAAATTAAACTAAGTTTGACAGGTCTAATAGTTTGCTGTCTTTTTCTAACCACTAAAGTAAAGAAAGAACAGCATTACTTTTAGACCTGTCAAACTTAGTTTAGCTTAAGAGAATGCAAAACCGAATCAACACCAACATCTAAAACATAAATTCTTTTATCAGCTAACATAAATAATATGATTATCAACAACTAGTTCTACTTTGTTTCACTCTCCGACTCTCCTAATTTGAAGTCCATAGGTTTGTCATAGCCCATGATCTTGGCGTAGTGCATGGGGTCATTGAAGAATCTGGCTTCAATAAATAGGGGCTGTCCTTTAGCTTTCATTGTAGTGAACATGCCTGGTATCTCGGGAACATCAACATCTTCCACTTTAAATTCAAGCTGAAAAATAACAGTCACTATTTAAACAGACGACCGATGTGGCGCAATGAGCGGATAGCCGACTGTGAAGCGTGAGGTCGCGGGTTTGATTCCCGCTACAGGACAAATATTTGTGCATTAAAAAAAAGCGCAAGTATTTGTTCTGTGTCTGGGTGTTATGGATCCCCGATTCGCATAGTTTCTGATACCCTAGATACAGGGAAACCTAGTTAGGGGTCAGAGCCTATGTATGTGATTGTGCGGGCATTATTATTATTATTATGGACATATTTAATTTATTTACATGATCCTGAAATAATTTGTATTGTAGATTTATTACGCAGTAGGCATTTGTATCTGTGAAATTAATCTTTGAATGCCGATGTCACCCATATTTTTTTTGGAACATATCTAGACCACCTGCATTCAGAGAATCAATAAACATGAGAAAATTCTGGTTCCTGAAAGCCTCAAATGAGGCCTACATCAGCAAGACTCTTTCCTGAAATTTTTCCAGCCAGTGTGCTTTCTACATACCTGTTTTCTTGCTAAGAAGAAGTTTATAGTGGTTGCTTTGTATGTTGATGTTGCAGGATCATACAATATTTCAGTCACATATTTCTTCGTAACTAAATGCAGTAATATAGGAGTAACAAACGTGAAGAATCCTACTACAGAGCAGAGAGCCACGATCAGAGAAGTACTTCCTATGCTTGCTGCTTCGTTTATGATAATAGGTTGTGCTATCAGTCCTGCTATGCTGGAACTCAAAGAAAACACTTTCACTGTCTTTATCTGGGGAGTCAAAGGGCCATAGTAGATTTTCTCTGATTTATTATCGATATCTTCTGTTAATTTAACAGTGTAAAGCCTGGATATGGTATTATTCAATGCGGTGAACCTCTTTGATTGAGAGGTTGTTTTCTCTAGAGCCGGTTGGAATAAGAATTTGTTTTGCAAATAACTTCTAAAGCACACACGCAGCATATTTAGTTTGTATTTACGTTATGCTCATTGAAAATAAGAAAATTAATTCCAAAGAGGAAAGAAAAATAGCAGAATTTTTGTAATTTACGAATTTGACAAGTTATCACAAGCAAATTAAACTGTCACTGTCAAAATCAAAATGACAATATCATGATTGTCATTGTCAGCTTGTTCTTTTTTAAATTCACTTATTCGGATATGCTCAAGCCGTAAAGATCATGCCGCCTCGTCTGATATATGTTTTGATTTTTCAACGTACATAGGCCTAAATAGGCCGTAACTTTTTAGAATAAAATCTCTTTGGTTATTTTTGGGCAATATATCTTATTTACCAATACCATAAAATCTTTGTTACGAGGATGATGAATGCCTTTAAAAGGTGGTTACAGGCTAAATAATGAATAATTACATACGATCACTATGCTTTGTAGGACAGTTGTCAACATCATAGCAGTATCCAGTTTCCGTGTCCAATACCATAGGATCCGGGCAGTCGCATCGGGAGAATCCGCAAACTGTGCCCACTAACATCTGCTCTGGATGTTCACATGTCCTCTGTGCTGTCCAAAACGATTGCTTGCAGTCACTCCTATTTATTATCATCCACTCTGGACATATGTCAACACCTGAATATGATAGATATTTTGAAGCTTGGCTTAAACTAAAGGTAGTACCTGCTGGGCAAACAATATCTATCTCATATATCTCTATCTGCCTTTCTTCTCTCCCTAGTCCCTTTCCCTAATTCCACAGCTTAACTCCCTAATAGGTAGGTCTAGGTAAAAAATAGATTACACAGGAAAAGTTTCTCAGACTTGTTTTTCTCACCACAAAAGTATTATTAGTTACTAGGTAAATAAGTAGGTATGGTAAATAATACAAACAGCTAGCCTAGAAAGGCATTTCTAGAGATATATTACGCTGATTAGCTACACAAAACGAGCTCTATTCTATTAATGACAATGTTTTGTACCGCAGTCATTAGTCAGGATAGGGACATTTATCTAACAGACAACAACAAATTAGAAGCCAAGTATGTACCTAGTAGGTACCTACTTGATAGCCTCAGTTATCTTACCCAAGTTTGAAGAAGATAGAAGACCTAATACATACTTTCTAAGTAGTTTGTACTCACATGAATTATTGTGCCAAATGCAATGATAGATGCTCGATTTGTCGTAAGCACCAACGATTGTGAGCCAAAGTATAAACGTCCACTCTAGCATTATGACTATGACTTTGTCTTTATAAATATCTCGACAAAGTTTCTTTTATATTGCTTGAACTGGTTGCAGTTGTATTAGAACAGGGGGGTATCTAGAAGAGCGCTACGAGGGCCCATCTCCCCCTGATGGTAAATATATGATATGCAGGTGGGTGGTGCATTTGTATTAGGCGTTCAATGAACTAATATGGAAAACTTCATTGTTCTGATTGACTGCGTTTATCAAGTGTTATATACTTACTTAGGCATATCGTCATCCGGAAGAAGTCTATTGTTGAACGTAGGCCTTTACATACTTACATACTTACAATACAATAGGTTTTGCGCTTTGATACCAATTCGTTATTGCTAGTCGCAAGGCAATCTTAGCAGCAAATGTATGTAAAAATTTGGTAAAGAGAAGTTAGTGTAAGAGCACATACAATTATTACAATTTCACATAGCCTAAACCATCAATTTCCAAGATAGTATCCACTTGCCGAGTAGATGTGGGCGTATCCCCCTTAGATCCCTGAACCTAGATCCATCCTTGTGTTAACTAAACGAAATTGTTGAATAACAACGTTCATTAAAGTACCTACTCTCGTGTCACTCCTAATGCAATTCAATAAATGAATAATTGACGAGTAATGACGAAGGTCTGTTTTTGTCTTGAATTTAAACATTCCATTGTTTTTGGTAACAATTGTTCGGTTTGGCGCACGTCCGGTTAAGCAGGCAGTTATAACTGTGCTACCTATAGTGAATCAATAACTCAGTACCATTACTATTACTTAATAATATCGATACAAACTAGGTTAGTACTAACTAAAACCTACCTAGAAATTACGAATGTGCGTGTTTGGACGGTTGCATAAATTTATAATAATATGTTGGTTTCTGGTGTGAAGGAATATGTACAAAGAACCAACGTAGGTAGATGGATTTAGTGGAACACCCTGCCAGCGTCTTTGTTTCCCGATTAATTGATGTTTCATAAACATTTAAAATACACTGACGAGAATTTTAGCCAGTTTTAACACTACCGTATCCGAACAATAAATTTGTTTAGGTACCTACTTACTACATGGTAAAGTTCTAGGTAGTACTTATAGAGTGATTTTAAAGTTATACTAATTATGTTAGTTTACTTAGACAGTCAAAAAACGACCTACTTCATACATTTAAATTCTCTATCCAAGAGATTTTACGAAAAAAAGTGTTAAATATCTGCTACAAATCAATATTGTTTGAATACATTTGCGCGCCAGAGATAAGGGGCGAATCATCGTACCTAAATAAGCATGGTCAATGGGGCAACAAAGCGACTATCTTGCGGCAGTCAAACACGGCCTATTGATTTAGTTTATCTCAGCCTCAGTGCAAATACGACACGACACATGGGCCTCAATAGAAAGGGTCCAAAGATAAAAAATAAAAAGAGGGTAGGTAACAGTCAGTTACCTTTACCGATCATCACCTCGGGTTTGCTAGATTAATAAAGTTTTATAGCTGGTGGGGCGTTATGTTGAAACAACAATTTAACTGTAATATTTAAAAAAATGTAACTACAAAAAACATTCAACTGTCAATTAAGCTTGATTACTACGGGTACGAAGTACGAATGAATGGAGTGACACAACGATTCAACAGTCTCAATACGCCCTTATTAGTAATAGCTCAACAAATTGAAATATGTATATTTTTTCTTTTTAACTTTGTTTATCATATATCATTTCATAACGAGCAATTAATAAACGAAATATTCAGATGTACCCACAAGTTCTACCTCTAATATAACTAAAAAATGCAACCTCAATTCTTTAAGAATATTATAATATGTATAAATGAGATATATCTAGGTAATGAGTAGATAGCTGCTATAAAATAATGACGCCTATACAGAACAGTAATCATCAAAAAATGACACCGAAACCAGACTTTAGCAGCATTCAGCAAGCAACAACAGCTTATAAAATACTAAACTTTACGTTGCGCTTGCGCTTGCGTACACCTACGATATAACCTTTCCCGCCAATTTAAAGCTCTCCTGAGCTTTTCTAAATTTATTATTGCACAAAAAAGCAATCATAAGTCTTCGCCTTTAGAGTCTAAACTGTTTAAAGTTGTACTTAACCACTGTGGGACAGAGTAGGAACATAACTTTATCTCATTCTAGCAAATTGTATCGTTTGTCCCTTTCTCTTTATTTACAGATTTGGTACATTGCGTTGCGAGTTTGATGTCTCTCTCGCTCGCCTCTCAGTTGAGTCTCCGAGTTGTCGTAGGGCTGCCGCTCGTTTGCTCGACGACTCTTCGCGGTTTGTTTACCTTTGTAAACATTGATAACTCCGAACTGAAATAAAATATTTGTGGTATAATGTGAGATTTTGATACTGTTTTGGATTTTTTTGGTGAAAATGAAGATTGCTGGTGTATTTGGGACATTGGTGCTGGTGTGCTGCTGTGCGGAGGCGGCTATGATGGGTGACCAGTGCGACTGGACTGGCAGGTATGTAAATTATAACAAAAGTTTTTCATTGTTTTGTAAAAAAAAATTATATCAGATTTCATCTCTATCTCTCTTTTTCGTTAAGTATATTTATATCCATACATATAAAAAAATACAATAACTAGGCCGTTTGTACCTACCTATACTAAATATTTTATGAAAATTTTAACTAACTCAGGCAAACTTAATTACCGATAAAAGGCAAAACCTTTTTTTTTTAATTATTCTCTGTCTGTATGTTATTTCAATACACAGGATGCTTAGACTACTTTTAGATGGATTTTGATGCAACTTCGCTTGAATCTTTAAATAGGCTATGGTACATTTAAGCTTAGGTTTGGATTTATTTATAAAAAAAAACGGAAATGCTTAGGCTATGGCTATGTAGATTAATATGTATTTTTTCTCGACTATCATAGTTACAGAGAAAATGGTTGTAATTACCCCCGGAGTCATCATACATTTCTGTACCCTTAGTACAGGTTTTGATAGCTTACAAAAACTATAAAAGTTTTCTTTTCCATCCATACCTACATATTTTTTTCAGCGAATCTTACCGAGACTTGGGGGGACTGAAATCGTTAATACGGGTTATTTTAAATCGTTATTATCATATTCCAACAATGTTATTGAGTTACTTTTTGAATTTAAGCAGATCGAGTTGCCAGTTTGACAAGTCGGCGGTGGTAAACGTCGACGTCAAAACTTGTACTACTGATGTAACCTTACAGCGCAGCGGTGTCGTGGGTGGTACATAGATGACTTACCTATCTACACTGTAATGTGTACTAATAAGTAACTCCGATGGCTCAGCGACCCAAAGTGTGTATCTTGGCCTCCGAAATGAGAGAGCGCCACTCCTCTCTAACCTGAGCGATTTCAGCCCAGTTCAGAGTCTGGAGTTCGCGTAGGTCCGCGTCCACCGCATCCGTCCAGCGGTAATGTGCACTTTTATGTCCTAAAGTTAGTCTTTAGTAAAAATACTTTTATATTATCTACGTAATACTTTACGTCTTGACTAGACCTGAGGTTGTCATTAATTACCATTTTAACATTCCACTACGCTAAATGAATATATGTGCCTACCTACCAGTAGAAGTACAACATTACCTATTCTACCAACCTATTATTTAAACCTGGTTTACCTTGGCATTCAATAAGTATCAACCTAATAAAAATCTTGTGCCTACTTGAATTTGATTGACACTCATTAGAATTTGAAATCAAGACAAGTTTTTCTCACATACCTATCCTATAAGCCAGATAACTATAGCTGCTACCCGCGGCTTTGGCGATATTTCGCAAGAACCAAGACCTGATTTAGCGGGGAAAGGTAATTATTATTTATTAAAAATACATGCATAATACAAATTACAATAATACATACCTACATAATATTTATTTATGTACAAACATACACACAGACACCCTCTCTCTCACACAAAGTTTCGAATAATAAGTTATCTCCATTCCAAATTGCATTCAAATCCGTTCAGCCATTTCAGCGTGAAGAAATAACAAACATGCACACTATGGATAGAATGGATTAAGTAGTAGACCTACTTCTATTTCGCTAATTGAAATTCCATTTCGTCCTATGTAAAGTAAAATTAGGTATACCTGCGATTCTAAATTGTAGTATTTTCTGTTCTATATATCTTATCCTATACGATACTATAAATAACAATTATGATGGATGGATTGTTAAATGTTTGTTACTCTTTCACGCACAAACTAAAGAACGGATTTTGATGGAATTCGGTGTAGAAATAGTTCGAAACCTGACGAAGTACACTGGATATATCTTTTTATTGCGATAGCTGGTAATTTATAAAATATTACAGGAATCAATCAAATCAGGAGACAAAATCGCTAATACATATTAATAAGATTGCAAGTGTTATTATTCGAGAATTTCGTTAGTATCTGAATCACAATCCTGCCCCGCGGCGAGTCCATCAGGCCGCGAGAGCAAATTACTAAAACGCCGCGATATTTCCATAACATTTCCATGATTGCGTGTCAAATTGTTGCCATCGGATTCTGCATTCTGTGAATTCTGTGATACTAAGGTATTAGGTACCTTTAGTAGTCTATCATCTACAAGTCTAGTGGCCGAACGCTAACCGGCTCTGTTAGAATATAATAGAAATATTTATTGGTCATATAACTTTGTTTATTAAAAAAAAGCCGTTTAAAAAAACGATACCAAGTTCGAATCCTATATTTCGTAGCCGCAAAATAGATAAAAACTTTTATGGCTTATTAATTAGAATACCCAGAATCAATTTGTCAAATACTTCTATTGCTTTTTATTCGCACATTCTACCTACAACGTCGTCGTCCATGACACGTCTCATAGCTCTCGCTCATTAAACAAAACAAATTGCCATACGATTCCCATGCAGTCCACGCATTCATCAGCGAGTCAACAGCTAATAAAAATTAAAAACATCGTATTATCGTCCGGTCCGGAAACGATGTCACACAGGGACAGTCGATTACGGAACAAATCAACAACAAGTCAACGAGTAGGGTTTCCCATCACTGGCCGAGGGTGGCGTGGGAAACGTACGGGGAAACTGTTCTCGCCATACACCCCCTAGGCCTGTATCAATGGACACGTGACCTTTCCGGGTAAATCAAGGGTTGATTGATTGTTTACTTTCATTGTAGCCTTTGTTCAATAAAGGATTGTTTCATGTCGTACGCAGCTCGTATCTGATATCTGTGGGATAAACACGGCTATAAAAAGAAACAGATTAAAAATATGTATATTTTTAAGAACCATGTGGAGAGGACAATTTTTTCAAGCCAGTTTCGAGTTTATCTGCCACATAAAAGTTCACTAGAAAATAGTGAAACAGAACATAATAGTATGTAAATAGAATATACTTAACACTACCTTTTATAGAGGGGAGATAAGTAAACCGTTAATTCCATGTTTGTTAAATGTTAGGTCCAAAACTACATAAAACAGTCGTGTAATAGGAGCGGGCAGCTTATATTTTTGTCACGAATTGTATTTTATTGTGTAGAATAATTGTAATCATCACAAAATATTTTAAACAGTTGATTATAAATATTATTTACCTAATATTAATAAATAATCAATCAAAACTAATAATATATTTTAGAACAAAGCCGTGTCAGAAAAAAGTTAAGATTAAACTCGGACTGAAGCACAGTGCCTAGGTGTCATGTGTAGCAAGGTACATATAAAGTTTTTACACGTTTCCATCTAAATCATAGTCACCGCCCATAAACTCAAAACTAAGGACTGCGATATATTCTCAAAAGCGAATACAAAAAGCATGTTAATGGAGAAAGCCGCGAGGAGACATGCGCGACGAAGACATCCGAAGCTGCAAAAAAGCAAATAGAGTGTCAATGTACCAGCATCACTCGACCATTGTCGACATTCAAGTTCATACACATTCATACATTAATATTTATTAGGGAGGGCTACGAGAGGGGACCGGGATCTGTTTATTATAATTTCCTCTTCCATTATAACGCGTTCGCACGTTATACGCTCCAATCTGATTGATAAAGTGCTCTCCCTTGCCACAAGTGGATTGTGGCTTATATTTTAATCACTCTCTGTCTGTGATACAACCTATCGAAGTTACAGTATACAGGGTTATTGAAAAAATGCTAATAACCTCATAAGAGCATCTGCTGTATGTACACCATAATTTACAACTAACAAGTTTCGGTCTACTCTATAAATATCTATTACTATTTTGAAGTTGAAATCACCGGTGTCTGTGACACTGTGAGAAACAAGAGACACCAATTTTGATTTGTCCTCTAAAAGACGATTTGTTTAGTTGTGAATAGGAGATTTCCTTTAGTCTTTCGAGACCCCTCTTCATAGCTATTGAAATAGATTTAATTGACTTGTAGTTTCGTTACTGTGCTAATAAAAATACTTAACAAAACATATTGTTTTTTAAATGCAAATATAAGGAAATCCTATCGAATGCCTACTAAAGTAAAAGAGAATTACTTCAAAATATAACGATACAGAGTAACGAATCAACAGACATGACCGATCTTAGATCATTGATTGATGTCGCGCTCTACATAACAGTTCTACGTAGAGAAATGGATGTATAGGACGGATATATACTGAAGACATTAATTATACTGAGTATAATGAAGTGATAAAAGACTCACAGTAGTCACGTAAACAAGAGAGAGACCAAAGCAAACTTACATTACAAATTAAAACTTATGCATGAGACCATACCGCAGCAGGCATGCTACGGGCTTATACTTATACTGGTTGGATTCAAATCTGTTGAAATTAAATTGTCCTCGATTCTGTGACGTAAATGCACTGAATGATTGTCTAATTAAATAGCATCACGCAATCGCATGGGATGCAACGGATGTGCGCAATAACAACCGGCAGACTGAAAAAACGACACCCTAACATTAATTAATCTTCTCAGAGAACGTATTGTCCCTTCTTTCTACATTTTATAGATCTACCAAGCTGTTGAAAACCAATGACGTCGGTAAAATAGCAACGTTTGAATAAGTCATCAATGTTTATAAGTGTTTTTCTATTGAAGAATTTGAAGAAAACAATATTGGTGACGTTATTTTTATAGTTGTCCCATATTTACAATGTGAAATAGTTTCAATTCCATGACTTCATGACGACTGTATAATGTATATATTCATTAAACAGTATACACTGCTTGGTCAGCTTTTTTCTAACATGGCGCCTATTTCAACAAAAGGTTAACTTGACTTCAACATAACAAAGCCAACGCAAAGACATTTAAAAGAGAAGGGTGGTCAGCCGTGACAATGACATCCAAAGTTAAGTAATGGTTACAATAGAATAGAACTATTGTCTATTTGCAACAATAACGCATAAAAACAATATTGCACTAAGTGCATGAATAGACATAACTAAAAACAAATAAAATACCTACATAGTAATAATCCCGTTTCAAAACCTAATTCTAGACAAAACTATATTGTGACAAATCGGCTCCAAATAAGCATAATGCTGATTAACCAACCAACGCTTGTCTTCCGTTTGACGCGACCAACGTCACAAAGAGGCATCACAATCGCACAATTAGAAGTAGTGTAGTTCCAAAAACCTTCAAGTTTCAAAACATTTTGTGCTGACATAATAATCACCAACTAAAAACGAGTAGTTACCTTACTACACGCTAAATACAGAGCGTGAACAAAACAGAATGTAGGTAGGTACTGTACTAAGGGTAACTTGAGAACTTGACACATTATTCAATCAAGCAAGTTAGCTTAAGCAAAAATAAAACAAACAGCTGGATGATGAAGTGCGTGTGAGAATGCGCAATTAAAACTACAGTCCGTAGGTTGTAGATATGGCTGACAAGCAACGGAAGCCGCACACATATCCCTCGAATTACTATTACCTACCCGTACGCATCTGATATCATGATAAATTAATTATATAAATGCTTGTGGTCTATGATATTGTAATAAAATGTTTCTAACAAACGAGGTAACAATATTACGGCTCATTCTCTCTCTGAAAGCTTATCCTGTGACAATAATAGTTATTGATGGCAGGGCATTTTTTTAGTGCTGGCCTGGCATCATAAGAATCTCTCGTCAAAAGCCTATGTGTGTATCGGCAGCTTCACTTTAGAACCCGTGGCTAATCCAGGCAGGAGTAGCTTTGCGCCAACTTCTAGGCGACATGCGATCAAAATTTGTAAGATAAAACAGGACATCTTTTGGAAGAACAACTTGTTTTGTCATGGAAAGCCAACAAATTAGGTAATGTATTTTACTGAAACCATTATACTCAGTGTTAGTAGGCAACTGCGCCGGTATAATAAAATACGTAGCTCTGTAGCATTTGTTATCTATTTCTACAGTCCCACGTAAATAGTTACCAATTTAACTGTAAATGAGTACTTTGTATACCCATTCTTACCCATTCCCCACCGAAATTGAAAATGTTGTGGCAATAGAGATAGTAACAGTGATGACACTGATGACTGATGTGTGAAAATATATTTGCGGTTTTACTTCCTGAATTTGACCCATATTGAGTAGACGATGTGGATTGCGGATGTTGCTATCATATGAGTACCTAGCGGTTATGATAAAAACATCAGATGGTATTGCACACGGACTGGAGTCTCACGCCTTCCATATGGGCACACTGCAACAGACTTCAGGATGTAAGAGTTTAATAACCAAACAAGTTTAAAGGGAGCTTAGGATGATTGACTTTGGAGATTTCGAATTAATTTATTAGCACCAAAAAATAGCTAAATTGAATGTGTTGGACGCGATACTCATTATAGCCAGCATATTGAAAAGTAGCTTTAGTAGAGATATCTATTTATCACAAATTTAATGAGTAATATTCACAACAACCAGATCTTAGACCATCTGTTGTAAATTCTAGGACGAATTCCCGAATCGTAATCCACACATACGTTCACTATACATTAGCGATCGAGGCAATTCGCCATAGAATGGGATCGCTACATCAGAACATTTCACATGGGATGTGGGAACTCTACCGTCCACACTTCGTTACGCTCAGAGAAAACAACCGTCACATGTTGCGGGATGAAATCACGGTTATTTTTAAGCGACGATTGTTTTAATTCGCTCGCCAATTGGGGGCAATCAGCGATCAGCGACACGTGTTCCGCTCGAGACGCCCGCCTCAGGCAGCCATTGAGTTCGTTTGTACTTACCATGTCTAGGCAAATAATGGCTTGTGGACTGTCTTACGTAAGCATTTGCTGCAAGCTGCCAGAAACCAGTTCCTTTTAGTGTTTTAGGTGCAGCCGTTTGTAAATCAGAGCGGCTACTTAATTATCACAAAGTCTGTAAACCTTGGTTAAGTCATAAGTTCCCATGATTCTCAAGCGTCACACTCGGCCCACCAAATGTATTCTACACAGAGAAATATTTTATACGCTCTCAAGCCCCAATTACAAGAGATAATGTGTCTGCTCGTTCCTTATGAAGTAGAAGGGTAATCCAATGCCTTCACCATATGTCCACTTAGATTGTACTATCTTTTGTCGTAAAGTACAAGAATGTTTTTGTAGAATTAGGTACTTGCGGCGTTCACAAGTTTTTCGGCGTTGATTGTTGTAACCATTATGACCCACTTCGGGCCGAAGCCAGTTGCAACAGAGCTGTCGTGCTTTATTTGAATTTATACCACCGATTTACATTTAAACCTTCGTGTATAAACAACAACGAGCTTTCTTAACGAGCGACTATCGAACTCTGTTATCTTACGAGATGTTAATTCGTCTAACATTCGTTTTAATTGTTTCATTTCATTGAACACGGCATTCCTTGAATGGAACAACTAATTAGCAGCGAATAGTAGGTCGGCATTGTCGGAGCTGAGTGCAGGCGGTTCCGATGAATGAAGGCTCTCTTTGTGTAGCTCGTGTTTATTTTTCAATCTTTCTTGGAGTTTGTTCCTTCCACGCTAATTATGGCGGCGATAACTATAATGCAAGCGGACCGCGGCGGCGGCGGCGCTAATGTTAATCAACGTCTATTTTATTACTAAGATTTTAATAACGCCCTATGTGTTATCAATTAAAAAAATGAAACGTTGCTGTTAATGATATGTTAGCCGTAAAACATCGAACAAAAAACGGGATGATTTATTTACCTTCACCGATCAATAAACTAATAATTAAGCCTATATATACAACGTGTCATAGCACCTTCTCTGAAACTATTATCTCGCTTATATTGGGTAAAATATCAGAATTGGGATGGCTGGGACTCGTTGAATAATGCATCAGACGTGTTTGGTAAAGTTTGGTCCATTTTTAGTAACGGGCAAAGGCAGGCGCAGGTCGCGCCGCACGAGCTGCATATAATGCAGGAGATTTCGACTGCACGCTGTTCGATCACTTTTTTTAACTAAGTTTATCCGGACGATGTCACTATGGTGTAAGATTAATTGACTATTCCTTTCGGATGGGAATCATGTGCAAAAAAGTAATGCAGCGACGCGACACTGACGTTATGCTATATGAATGCTGTTATATCTATACGAGCGCTGTTCTCGATTTAAATTATAATGTGGCGTATGTAGAAACATTAAACCGAAAAAGGCAAAATGAATGCAAATTGCAAAATTTTAACGCTAATGAGGCGGCACAGGCCGCCTTTGCGGTAACACATGAGTCTCGCGTGCTGCCCGGCTCCGGCCACACTTCAGATACGCTCCGAAGGTCTCGTCGTACCGTGCGCACTCATGTCCATCCATCCATCATAATGTTCGAAGGAAGTATGTCAGCGCCAATTGTTCCCGCTCCAATGAGCATCGCAAACCGCAACAATTTCTGGAGAAAAGGTCATTTTTTGTACGTACTGCTTTAACAAATAATAGCAATTTATATGATACACGCAAGCATTTGCATCCAGAGCCATTTTGGACAAACATCGCTTATCTGGCAGGTAAAAAGACGAATGAGCGGCGACCGACCGATTATAATGTAAAAAGAGGTTCGCGGTCGTTCCATAACCGATTGCAAATGGCAACCGCCGCAGGCCTTGCGCCATTTATAGCTCGTCGCAATCTCGACTGCTAAAAAATAACCATGCAACAATTTTCTCGGTGGATCACTCCCTCCCTATCTATCGTTTGAGACTACGTAAACGGAGATAAGATGCTACGAGACAATTCAGACAATGAGCGCCACAAAAAATTATCGGACGCCGATGCGGTCCCTCTTCTAAATGCCTGCGCGTACCCAAAAGACGCTTTTTACTACTCCTGAATTCTCCCAAATTAACCTAACTTTTTAGGTTAACCGATTTTCTTATTGCCTAAATTGATTAGATCGACTTTAATTTGACTTTGTGCTGCATCTGACACTATCAGTTATGGATTTTTTTATGACATACGCAAGATTGTTTGCCATTGTGTCAAGGAGTTATGATGTCTGGCATTCGTCGCTTGAAGCCGAGACAAGAATGCCATAAAGTGAGCGTCGAGTCTCATATTATAACTTGTTTTGTTTACACCAGTGCCACACAGGCCACAGCATGGTGCCCATAAGCGACTCGACACAACAATGGCTCCTTACGAGTTTACTACGACGTTTGTTCGAGATTTTCCTTGATAAACGCTAAATTGGCTTTACTGTGCCGAGTTTAATAAGACCTTTAATATTGGTTTATGTCTACTGTGAATACTGATATCGGTATTCCTCAAATACCGTTCATATCCTCCATTGTCTGACAATCTTGGCTCATAATAAATTCTGCTTTTAGCGTCTCTTTTATCCGCTTTTATAATAAGCAACAAGAGGGATATTTACATGGTTGCTTTATGGGCACTTTACTTCCTTTTTATGATTTCGTGTTAAAACACTTAATTCCAGTCGAGTGCGTTCATGCCACGCTTGAAAAGTAGTTGAAACTTTATACTTACACGCAAAACGTCATTTGATACCTTCGATGGAACGTGGCGGTTCAGAGGAGGCGACGGATTTCGATGCGTTGCATTTTAAATACTTTTTAGAGCCTTTAAAAAGGATTACCGGTAGACTTTAATACTCTATTCGTTTTATTTATCTTGCTAGCCGTGAGGTGAAATAGAAAGTCCTAAGTTATATAAGTAACTTAGTAAAGATTGGCTTACGAACGTAGCAGAGCGAGAGCTGTGCCGCATTAAGCTTGAGGTGGATATACATTAGTAGCGTTATTACTGGAAGGATTTATGGGTTGGGTCCAGTAAGCGGCTTACCGGCTACCACAATAAGAGGACCTCGATCGCCGGGGCTTTTCACACCTTCATATTTAGGCAACGAGTTAGCGTTGACGCCTCGTGTGTGCTTACCCCTAAAGTTCACACCTTCTTGTACATAGCACGTATATCCATCAGGTAAAAGTAAGCGTTGGGTTAAAATGGATAAAAACAGGGTTTATGGAGTTTACCTTGGTTCAGTTGTGTAAAAGTATGAGACTACTGTAATCTCATTATCTGTTTCACCCGCAACCTATGACGTCACGTGAAGATCTCGTAGCATCCCTGAAATTCACAAAAAGAGACTGAATTAGTGTCTTGCATTGCTTTTGTTGTGTAAGTAAGGCTCGCTTACTCAGTTTTCTGTCAAAATTTGTTGAAAAACGGTTACTGGCTAATAACGATAACAATAATATTAGGTACCTACTCCTATTTTAAATGCCACTGCGCTGCGCTGGCCGATCTCTCTGCAACGAACAACTTCGTCAACGATCAGTCAACGCCATACAATGGCCTCCAGTGCTGCCACAGTTGGTCGAGACTTGCCGACTAGATGCGTGACTAGAGGTCGTGTTCTTTACCCGAGTGAAAGTCGACGATGTTTTTGCGTGTTACGAAAATGCTAGAGGACAATAATTTACTAACTGTGAAATGAGATTGTTTAATTGTGAGAGTTGATGATCATGTCTATTGTCTTTTATATGCCATTATTTATGTGGTTAATGTAAGCCTATTTTATCTTCGTGGTTATTGTTGGTTTTGAAGCGATGATAGCTCACTTAGCTCAGTGATAAATTGACGTCGTTGACGTATATCGTGCTTTCAATGAAGGAAAGCATCGTGATGAAACCATAGCTTGGTGGTAGTTAGGAATCTACTCGTATTATCAAGCACCTATCAGGGGGTTCCGGCAGCCCTACTTGAGAGCTAGTTCCCAATCCACCTTCGACCACATATCAGCATGTGGTAAAACGCAAACCTGTAAGATGTAAAAAAACTCAAAAGTTATCTATGATCTGAGAGGGTGGGGCTTTGGTTACTCCTACAATAGAGGAATCCTTTCACATTGTAGCTATGCAAAAGTACAAATTGTTATATTATTTATTATGTTAAAGTATTTGCCTCATCAACAAACAGTACTGAAGAGTGTAATTTTGCAATGCCAACACGAGCTTAAATGAATTTCCATCAAAAAATAATTTAATTTGTCTTGTTACAATGACACTGCCAACTCATTGTTCAGTATTTAATAACCCGATAAATAATGTCTACATTAATTATTGTTGCCAACGCGTTACGCGTCGCAATCCGGGTGCAAGTTACATTGCAACCAACGCAGTTAATCAAAATTGCATTACTCGTCGTTTCGTCACGGGCACAGGTTTCCATTGTAAACGCCGCTCGGCAAAAAACAGCAGGCGACGCGGTGTACCACGACATCTTCGTACACCTTGGTATCACTTGTATAATTAATGGGACAATTTATTGAGAGCGACTCAATTATGTGTATAAGACATAAGTCAACCGCAGTAATGATTGGTAATTTTCTGATACCTTTCAGAGAGATCGCTCGTTTTCTGATACTTTCAAGTTAGCAGGTACTGGATTTAAATTATGATCGATCTGGTAGATACTTTGTGTAGACGGCGATCGTACTCGTTTTCTTTTAAAGATGATAATGTTAATCGGTAAATTCGGTAAATGGGTTATGTTCACTTATAATTAAGAAATATAATTTACTGGAAACAGCTCTTCAATCCGTAACACGTTAATGTTTGCACACTACTACTTGGCAGTTGATAGGCAAAATAACCCACTACGATAAAACTACATGTATTTAAATGAAGGCATCAGGGAAAGCAGTAGCGAGTCTTTTCTATGCATCGTTCACATATCTCTACCTCAGAATAATATCTCTATGTTTTCATTGTGGATGTTATATTTTGACAAACATTTCTATATACTTGGTACCTGAACGAGACGAGAACAGTGCTTCTGAGTATCGGTGTTATGATAATCCAAGCGTCCGTTGCACCTGCACACAATAGTACATTATTGAGTGTTTACAGTTAATGTGTAGATAGATATCCAATGGAAGCGTGGGCGGCGCGGGCGAGATGGCGTCTAACTAGTTATGTAAACACGAGCTGACCACTGTTGCGATGCTGGCATGTCTGGCACACGCTGGCTGAATACACGGACTTAGGTACACAATATAATACAACACTGCACTTCGTGTAGTTACTAAAACTAAGGAACGGGGGCAGTGCTTCTTGAAATTGAACCATACTACTCGTACTTCAATGTTGAGGTTCTCTCCTTCCTCAGTACATGGCATGGGGAAGTTACCGTCTAGGTAAATACTAAATACAGTATTTAAAGGATGCTGCAGTTAGCTGTCAAGTTCTTCGAAGACAGCAAAGTGTAAATTTACGTAATGCTATTATTGTCTGTCTACTTTGACGTCTTCTATGGGTAACTTTGTAGTATCCTTTGGTTTAAATAAGTGCAGGTACAAGAAATGAATTAAAGATGTCGTACCAACTTAGACTCTTAGTTTAACTTCTAAACAGTGCTGCCGTTTTTGTAACTGCTGGAAGACGTCTTAGTTAAACAGTTGACGGATAATGCTGGCCTTTCTACAGTTATATTTTTAAATAAATTTTAAAAATGAAACCAAACGTATCTCTAATATTTGTATAGGACAGGACTGGATACCGAAAGGCATGATTGGGTGCGCGGTCAAAATATTTTATTTGCGCGTGTCGCACAAAGGTACGGACACAAAGGGTTATTGTCCACCACAAAGGCCTGTTTGTGGACTTTGTGGTGCACCATTGTTGAAGCTTATTAGTCTCTGAACAACCTATGTCCAGTTGTCCACGTACGTGGATACAATGGACAAAAATACAGGTTGTTAGAGAAATATCGATAACTTTTTGTTAAAGATCATTAGAGTGATTACGGAGTGAAATTAAAATCTGATTGGTTGTATTCAATAAAGCAATTAATTTATATTGAGACAATTACAATATTTTAAACTTGAATTTGTAGTAATATCTATCAACATAAAGAACAAAAAAACGTTTTTGTGTTCGGGAAAAGCTTAGAAAGTAAAAAAAGAAAATCAAGTGGCTTTACAAAATTGGGAAATTTTATAAATGATTGAAATTTTAGAATATAATTCTTTACCTATTACTTAATTTTACGGCTGTTTTCTGCGACCTCGGGAATTTATAAGTTGTTATGCTCGTGGTTTCAAGAATTTGTTAGGCGGTACGACCGCATGAAATGAGATATTGTTTGCAGAACACTCAGCTCCGTGCGCCAGCTAAATGCTTCTGCAGCGGCACTCGCGTTACAATACCATTTTCTCTTCCAACCGGAGTCTTATAAAAACACAAGCAGCTAAAACACAATACAATAGGTGTCGTAAAGTTGAAAAATTTTGAAAATAAAGCAATACAGGCAATATTGGTTCATACTGGCTGACTTTGAAAAACAAGTGATGTTTAAAAACTTGTAAGTGCCCTAACTCTGCTATACTTCCGATAAGTAAAAGAAGCTGTATTATAAGGATTCGTATAGATTGGCGCGACATGCGACAGTATGTTCTGTGCGACACGGTGCGTCATCGCATCGTGCCTAAATTTTTATAGTCTCTGAACTCATGGCCGTCACTAATTGGCTCGGCTCCTACAGCTACCCAACTTCATACTTTATTTGAATAAAATCTCGATTGGCAGCATCAGCAATTTATTTTTTATCCAACAACGGACAGAATTCGAATTCGGCTCGAGCTTGCGGACGAATGGCGTGTCTTCAGGGCATCATTATATGGCGCGCTAAATGTCTGTCATATTTTCGTATTTTATCGTCATTATTGTTTTTTTATTTGTAATGTTGGAATTGGAATCATTATTAAAATACTTGGTTAAAATACTAAAATTGATTTCAGTTATAAACGTATTTTATTGCTAGTAATTAATTCTGACGAAATAGGTAGTCTGCGGCTCGAGTGTCTTTTGCAGTAGGTAAGTAATTATAGAGGTATATAACAAAAAATATGGCTTTGGAGGTCAGCGGCTATTCGATGACAAAGCGCTTTCTTAATTGCTAGTAATTCATGTTCTCCGCTTCTCTCGAAATTTATATAGCCTTTGAGATGTCAGCGGCCGGAGGCTTGATAGTTTAAAATAAACGGTGGAGATATCGTTCTAGTTTCGACATTGTTCCTTTCTAGTCTCTCCACCACGACAGAGGTATGATTGTATATCTGTGCAATTCCGTGGGTGTAGCTAGTTGTAGACTTATTTTAATGAGGTCTGTAAATCAAATGGAACAATGCCGGCGCGTGCCACAAGGCCGGTCAACTGAAGGAGTCAGATATCCTGAGGTTTTCGCTCGCACTGCAGGCGCGCGCTCGCGCTATATATGGAATGGCGGCATTATATGATTATATGCCTTAATAGTTACTCGTTCAGCAACCGTTCCGAGTTCGTCATTGCACCGCCATATCGTTACGCCATATCCACGTGACTTTTAAGGCTTGCCGTACGACACCGGACACCGCTAATATTTTATTCAAATTAACCGCCAGATAAAAAATACCATCGCCCTATATAGACTCTATGCGGTGCTCATTTGAATGACCGATTTGGCAACGTCGATATTTGGTGTTCATTTACCTACTTACAAATACTTTTTTACTGTGTTTAAGTAAATCGGTTTCATGTTTAATTGATGTTGCTCATTTATGGCTGTAATTTGTAAGAAGTTGGTATGCACGAGAGGTTGGTTTTCGTTCGGTGATAAAATAAAGCGTCCATGTTTAGCAGGATTATTGGCGATAGCTGGGGGCTAGGGTCCAGGTTTCTGAGGTCCGTTAAATAATAACCGGCGTGTACCAGTCTCGGTTCCAGTGAGCTATAAATTGTCCGCTGCCGGCGGGCAGGCGGCACGCAATCTCAATGCGGAAAATATGGTGCGCAAGAGCACGGGCCGCCGCCGCGCCGCCCGCTGCCCCGGCGGCTGTACGGGGCATAGCATTGTTGTTGCTCTGATGCCTACTTTTAGCATTCTCTTTGCTCTCGAAATAACTGCTTAAACAAAGCTTATCCTCGTGCGGCTAGAATAAAACATAGACCGATAAAATATCTTCTTTTATTAACTACCAATTTTATGAACCAAAGTAGAAACAGAAAATGAAGAAGGTAGACTATACTAAGGCTTCGTATCTACTAGCTGGAGCCGCAGTATCTTCCAGACGAGCGCACATTCATGGGCACATTCCACCTCATTGTGTGGTTCGTGTAACTGTGAATTAGTCTATGACTGCCCTGATTTGCTTTATCATGCTAGTCATTGGTTTAATAATGCTTTAGACACGGGACATGCTTTTGTTAATGTTTAGAGAGCCTTACGTTCAGATAGATATTAAAAAGTTAGTTTTAATATCTCCAACCTAGTCTCTGGTTTTTTTTCTCTAATACGTGTTTAACTAGACTCGCTATTTACTATTGTAAATCGTATGATAACCAGAATAGCGGTAGCGGTATCTGTACGTAACTAACATTTTCGTTCGAAAATTTAAGAAACTCGTAGTATTAGGTCCAGTGCCAACATCTCATGAGCTACACAATGCTACACATACATTTGTTTACACGAAAAGGTGCCAAAGACTAACAATTCTACCAGTGGTCAGAAAGTTTTGATTAAAAAAATGCTACAGGTATAAAATTCTCATATCAAGCAACGGAACCATGAGCGCGTTGATGTCTTTTATATGGGAGAAAAGATATTTCTTCATTTCATTCCTAAAGTATTTTTTGCACTATTAAAAAATAATTGAGCTTGTAAATAGGAGTAATAAATCAATAGAATAATCTGCGTCGATTAATTTTATTGCCAACCTAGACCCGTAAGCCAAAAAATTCAAATCCCCAAAGTAGACGTTCAGCAGACGTTTCACGTAGCGTGCATTGCAGGTAACGTAGAAAGCACTTACCAAAATAAATAGGCTAATGAAACTGTAAGTGAATGAGTTAGTATTCAGTTCGCAAACCGCACAGTCCTTTCTCACGACTCCTTGCGTATTCCTCACGCGCGGACGCGTGTGAACACCGGGCAACACATGCGGGTCTGCAATCGTTTATCTTTCCGAAATCTCTATGTTTATTATTCATTGCTGTCCGCTATCGCGTAACAGAATCAGAGTAAACAAGCTAACGTGTAATCCGTGGTGTAGCCGACATCAATATCACATTAAATCTTACGTTCATTGTTTACGAGCGCATCAGGAGTTTACGCGCGGGGTTCCATTAAACTTCTTCAATCTTCAACACACTTTAGATCTGTCCCCTAATACATTTTTCATGCTTGATCGTAAAATTTTAGTTGCCTTTAGTTACGTATTTTTTTATGATACTCGATAGTGAGCACAGTTGATGAAAGTCGTAATAGAAGTACTGGATCACTATATGTGCTAAGTGAGGTGTACCTTAATTATTCATTTACATAACAGTTTCCAGTTATCTCCTAACATCCGAACGCCTGTCCCCACACTACCAGTATTTCCAGTTACTGTTACAATCGTCATGATCGATACGTCCAATCGTTTTTTACTTTATGTTTCTTAATTGCACCAAAAGTACTACGTGATGGTTTATAGATATTTATCTTTTTAATAGTGACACTATAACAGTCATTATTGTAAGTTATTTATTATTCTAAACACAGATTATTCATTTGTAAGCTTTACAACACCTATAATTTGTTATTAATGAGGGAATAGGTCTGTTTATTATTTTCACGTGGCAATTTGCTCTATCATATCAATTATAAAGATACCTTTAAAATTCAGTTGATATTATAAATTACGAATTATGATATATTATAAAGAATCTTGTGCAATCACAAAATCAATAAAAAAAACTCTTAGGCCCGTTTTACACAGATTTCACTCTATCATTTCATACAAATGTCACTTACCTAATCACTACTCAAGTATTGATCAACACTTGAGCGTCATTCTAGAATACCAGCCTTAATCTTATCTTTAGGCGTGTCCGATCTTAAGATTTGTGACATACATTTATTATGCACATATACATACAGGATGCAAACGGCGCAAGCTCAAGCACGACGCCTGGCGCCGCGTCGGCCAAACAGTTGACAACTGTGGCATGTTGACTGACCGGTCATCATTGACAAGTGTCACGACGTCATGTCACTCGTTAGATATGTTCGTGTGAACCGCCCTTATCGATCTGCGCGTCTGCTCACGAACTCACGAATCAATCGATGTACTTGTAGGTACTACATAATATGGACATATACTACATATGGCAACGATCTAATTGCCATGGGAATCACCTATCAGCAGATATATCACTCATAAATTATCGAAAAAGCCGTGATACCCGTCTGTGAGAAGTTTCCTGTTATCAGTTTGATGTCACGGACTGTTTGTACTAAGTATTTGGATAGATGTAGATGTATGAGAACTGAAACAAATTTTCTAAGCATAACACATCATTGAGGTATCTAAAATAAATATTTGTCCAGATATCCTCATAACTTTATTTCAGTTGGTGCATGGGTCAGACATTTAATTTTTATTGACTCCAAAATATACATTAAGCGACGGAAAATATGAGATTTTTGAATTATACATTCTTGTTATGCGGTTTTAATCGAGTCCATGTAATTACTATCAAGGTAAACGTCATCGTTCAAAAGCCGTCTACTACCAATTTTGAAATAAAAAACATCTACATATTTTATTTTGTTAAAATTTATTCACAACTGAAGGTTTACAACAGAGAACTAGAAACAGTAGATACACAGGGGTTGGACTTAAAGTTTACCCCCTAACAACCATCAGTCATAAACTTTTTTGATTTAAGCATGTTGTAACATGATTTGAGTTGATTTTATTTCTTATCAAAGTTTTCGAATATTTCATATCGGGATAAAGATAGTGAGGATCATCGATTCCCACGAATCGCGTGATTACGTGAAAGTTATCGATCGCATGTCGAAATCTTATCGATTTTGTATTCGCATGCTCTTCATTCTTAGCACTTTTACGAAGCTTGTATAACATTTGCACAAAATGCGATTATGCGGCCATATCTAATGTATCTCACGGGTCGAGTCAAGTACATGTTTATTTAAATGATTATAACAGCAAATAAACATTCAACTTTCTCATTGGAATGCTGTTCTTTACCTACCTATTTTAAAGCAGAATTTTTCATAAATGTCGCGTCGCAATTAAGGCTTACAAAAACATCAGCAATTTTCGTAATATTCGCGCACCGACCAACGATTTAAATAATTATGTTTCAAAGTTAAATTACCTAATGTGGCCTATTAACAATTATAATCATTGCCCGGCACAAAAAATGTTATCATAAAAATGTGTCTGTTTCTAAGGAAAAGTGAATGAAATCAATATATACATAATATTACTCTTTGTATTTAAGTATAATTATTTAACATGGTTGGTAGATGTCAGCATTGTCAGCGTTACATTATAATTGTCATCTGCCTTTTACGTGCCCACTGCTGGGACACAGGCCCCTTTCAAAAAAGAGTATGTGTCATAATCTACCACACTGATCCAATGCGTTGATAGATGTCGTAAGCCATTGAATGTTGTGGTCCTTGGACATGCCAGTTTCCTCACGATCTTTTCTTTTTCCTTCACCTTTTGCATAAAGCTTAGGTAGATAAGATTGATGAAGCTGAGATCGAAATGGGATTCTAAATCGGTGCGGTGTAGGCATACGCGTTACCGTTTGTCCGCCAGCACTCAGCATTATATTGTATTTAAAGAAAATGTACAATATACGAGTAATAACGAATAAGGGCGAAGGTGCACTATGCAACAAAGTACAGTGTCGCCTGGAGGCCGCTATAATTACCTACATGCTTACAAAATTACACGTAATTGAAGTGGTTGCAGGCGCTCCGCTCGCCAGCTTTTGTCTCATAAACATTCTACTTTCCTTGTTTATTATTTTTTATCTTGTGCTACTCCACTACCTACGAGCTACTTAAAGTCGTGATCGCAAGATGACGCTGAAGATTGAGGTTAATTACGACCATATTCCTTTAAATTGTTAACGAAAAAAAAACATTAATGCATAGTGAACATACCTACAGCAGGGAAGGGGACTTCTTTCGTAAGATAGCTTTATATATCTAAGGCTGGATTTTAGAATGATGTTCAAGTTTTGATCAATAGTTGAGTAGCGATTGAGTGACATATTTGTATGAAATTACAGACTCAAATCTGTGCTTAAGTAGTGATTATCGCTTAAACGTCATTTTAGAATACCAGCCTAAAAGAATAGTATGAAAATTGTTTCTTTTTCAACATTTTCAACCGTTTTATCCTATTCTATAAATAACAAAGAGTTTTTAATCCGATCAGTATAAAAATGTAATATGTACTTAGAAGGAACTTTTGAAGTATTTTTCGCTAAATACTGCCTTGATTTCTTAGCGGTTTCAAATATTTTTGATCGCCAGATAGGCAATACTTACCCCCTCTGTAGCGTACGGGATGAGGCCATAGGGACTCTGGCCTTAACATGTTATAACGAATACGAATACTTTAAATGCTCGTCATCCTTATTATGTAGAGCAGAAAGTTAAACAAAAACTGCGTCGAAAAAGCTTATTACGAACTAATCTTCGCCTTCCCCGCCCACCCACATTAATTTTTTGCATTGAGGAAACAAAAACACTCAAAATGTTTTAGAAACTCGCATGATATCTCAGCATTAGCCACTTGAAATGGCATTGGCATTTTTTTTCTGAAGCAAAGGTCAGCAGTTTTGTTGTTTTGAATAAGTTGTATTATTTACAATGTCTGTCAGCGTTTGGGAACATGTGCTGCGCTGGCGCCGGTGACGTCGGCGGCTGAGCTGGTACCGGCGGCGCCGCACATGCGCACTCAGCTTAATTCACGTCCCAAAATTATTGTCGTAAAAGATGTACGTATTAATTTTCATGTGTCCCACGATTTATGACCACGGTCTCAGTGATAGATAGAGCGCGACAAAATGTTTTCTTTGTTCCTCTTCTTATAAACCTTATTTGTAATATAGGTAGGTTATATAGGGTATAGGTTATCTACTCATTTTTCTCAAGTAAAAAACTTAATGATTAAAGTCTGACATGCTTCTTGGTTTTTACTCCTATTTATCTGCGTTGCGCATCATCGGCAGATTTTTGCAATACACAGTAAGACCGTGACAAACTCTTCTACGTGATGTTAAGTGAAGATGAGTTCGAAGGTGACGCCACGCTACGCTTAACACACCGACTTGGCGACGGATCCTTAATCTTGAGACCGCCCATTGTAACACTAGGTCTCCTTCTATGTTGTTCAGTGAAACAATACAGCGTTATCTAGCTATTTATCTATCTGGTAGCTAGCCAGGCGAGTACCGGAGAATGTCCACCATCAATGCAACTACTTTCAATCCCACTTCTGATGTTAACTATACAATAATTAAATACACATAACTTCTCACTTTAACGTATATATTATTACAAACTATTATTATTTAAATCTGGATTAAACAGTGTTACCCCGATATCACGGTGTCAGCCAAACTATTTTACTTGATACATTTTAACTCTTATTGGCTTCAAAGTTATCAAAACATAATGTTTCGTATATGATTATGATATGATATGATTATGAATATGATTTTGTCCCATTCGGTGTCGAGACCCTTGGTCCGTGGGGTCCTAGCGCTATAAGGCTTTTTAAGGAAATAGCAAAAAGGTTAGACGACATCACAGGGAGACCGAAGAGCTGGCAGCTACTTCGGACAAAGAATTAGACTAGCCATCCAAAGGGGAAACGCTGCCAGTATCTTCGGAACCTTGCCTAAAGGGACTCCTTTTAACAATATATTGTATAGTTATTAGTTTAGGTTTTTTAGTTCATTGTTATAATTATGTTGTATATATTTTTGTTATATTTATATCATGTTTTGTTGCATCTACATATATACAACATTCTCAATATGACGTACATTTGTGTACAGCAAAGTAGTGGGTTAAAGCTTTAGTCATGGCCGCCGGTATGTAAGCAATGTCCTGCTTATTTACGTAGTTAGCAAGCTCGCCTCAACACTGATTGGACGACCACGCTACCAGAAGAATGTTTGCACATATTGTGTGTATGTATATATAAACAAGATTAATGATTAGTAACTTGTCACGTTCATAATATGTACGTTGTACGTACTCTGGCCCAGTGCGGGTTGGTAGATATCGCATGCCCTTGAATGTTGTGGTTCTTGGACATGCCGGTTTCCTCACGACTTTTTTTTTCTTCACCGTTTTTAAGCGATGGTAAATCCGCACATAACTTAGTCATAGGTGCGGGGCCAAGAGGATTCGAATTCGGTGTCGGCGCGTTGTAAAGCGCACGCGGTTACCGTTCGGCCACCATCGCTCACTGCACACACATGTCTTGTCGTCTACCAATTGTTACCTTTCTATCACTTTTACTGTGTCATTTTATCGCACCAGATCAAGCGTGCTACGTTTCATCTCGACCATCCATTGAAATTAATTCACAAGGTGCAGAATAGCAATTACCTCAGTATATTATGCCGGTGACAGAGGGTCGCCCACGCGCCATCCCGCACGAGTTGCCCTCTATTATATAATCAACAGGAATCAGCACATTAGATACCATAAGCCTACTGCGATATGTTACTTCTGGCGAGTCTTATGAATGCACGCAATGCAAGTCCAGCTGAATATAAGTCGAGTAATTCCATTTAGAAGTCAGCAGACGATCTATGCTAAACAAAACGTTGGATTCGCGAGCGATATGCTCACAGTACACGATGGTTAGATCTCATCCGCGCCTCGCATCAGACAGTTCATGCAATTTCCTAGGTCTGCCTACGTCAATTACACTACTTTACACAAGATTTAAATTGCCGCGCAATCATCGGCATTGTTTCCTGTTTTACAACTTAGATGTTAGATGTTTTCTTTGCCTATATCGATCACAACGCCAACTCGACTGGAATTTATTGATCAACGTATAGTCAGAACCAGAACTTAACGTATAAGTATAATAATATGATTCAATCTATTCACATGTTAAACGATGAATTTAAGAAATAAGCTCTAAAAGGGTTTTATATTCTTTTGGACAAAAGATACGAGATTGATAATAGCCGAGGGAAATTCGATCATTAATAAATTAGTCTGCATGCAGGCTTTGTTTGGGAGACACGGCCAGTCCTGTATCATATCAGGTATGAATACAAAGGGGCACGCACGTGCGCCGTAGTCGCCCGCAGCGCGGCGCGTCCGTCCATACGACCATTGTCCAATCGCCCATTGTTTCACGGAAATCCTCTTACATGCTTCGACACTCACAATAACATTTATAGTTATAATCCATTAATATTAATTCGAAAGTTGTCCTTCCAATGTAGTCCTATAAATAATACAAACGTAGCCAAGTTGGGTGCTTTAGATAGGAATCTAATCCACTTTTCTTAGCTACTGCCGCGGTATCATAGAAAGCCCCTTATTACTTCGAGAAGAGAAAGGTGCAAAAGACACGATTGCCTGGCAACGTCCTCGCCTATCGTGGTCAATCTAATCTCAATACAATGGTCATGTTTCGCAATTCAACGTATACGTATAGACGGTTAATGTTGCCGATTATGTTCGTTTGTTTTACAAACTGGTCGGTCTGAAGTAGATCACGGAACTGCTTAGGTAAGGCCTTACGATATCTACGATCGAGCCTCGAGCGTGGCTGTGACCTAGAAACGAAAAAACGATCGAAGGAGAGAACTCGCCTTTGTTTATTCAAGTGTGCGTTCGATTCTTATAAGTTCATGTAAGAAAGCGGGGCGTTAGTGTGGGTGAGCTTGAAAGCTTATAAATCTTGGTGGTTGTAAAAGGCTGTTGTGTGCGTTAGGCTTGACAAGAGCAACTCGATCGCGACACGATGCCTTGAGCGCGCATTTCCATTCCTTATAGGAGCACAAATGGATCGGGCGCTGCATTAGGGGGATAAACTCAGAACAGGCTTGTGATTGTGAGGAACAATATTAACATTAAACAAAAACAAACATACATAGCAACATTAAATTTATTTCAATTGTTTGATACTTGGCACGGGGTGGATATTGGTATCTTATTTTGAATTTTCTAAAACTAAACTAAGTTTGACAGGTCTAAAGGTCTTTTTTGACAACGAGAGTGAAACAAGGACAACATTACTTTTAGACCTGCAAATTTAGTTTACTTTTAGGAAATGTACAATAGAATCGACTTAAAAGAGTTAGGCACATTGACTGTAGCTTCAGAAAGCCAAGACTTAATACATTGATAGGTGCCGTTTCTACTTTAATTTTACCGCCAACATTATTACAATGTTAAAGAACTTTGAAAAATGGATCTGGAAAAGCCTTAGAAGCCTTAGATAGATAATGCTTGTGCGCGGGCACTGCATAAACAGGGCAGGCAGGGCGTGTTCTTGACTTCTCGTTTCGCATCCCAGGGTTGACGTCGATGCGAATTCTTTTACCACTTTCTTGCCTAGAAGGAATCTGATTAACAATTCTACAGAACAATATTTACAGATTTTTGAAGTAGAGCGCTGTAGTAGAATTTGCTATATCCATATATAATTATAGATGAATAGATAACGCTTTATTGTTTCAACACAACAGGAAAATATAGAACAACATAAAAGGAAAGATATTAGAGCTATTCTCACAATGGGCGGTCTTATCGCTTAGAGCGATTTCTACCAGACAACCTTTTGGATGGACATAAGTTGCCATATAGAGAAGGACAAAACTTGATAAACGTATGGAAAATAAATGCATTTAGAAGCTAAGCTAAGCAGCCCTAAAAGCACAGGCGAGACAACGCAGCACGCGACATGCGACATTGTTATCTCGCGACCGACCCAAGTTTGGGAGAGAATAAATAAAACTCTTCGTAGAAACACATTTGTTATATTCTTCTGACGAGCCAAAGTAGAGATAACGCTTTATGGGACCTGTTATCGCGCACTTTCTACAACGCAACGTAATGTTACAATGTACCTAGTTAGTCGTAAAAACCTTTCTATAGTAACATACGCGTGAGTTATTAACTTCAGTTTTATACGTTGCTCAAGTTATTTGTCTCTAAAACGAGAGAGGAAGTGGGTAGATAGACCGTTATAATATCATCGATCCTACACGCAGAAACTTTTAGCACTCTCGTGATCATGCCGCTTGCAACAGTGCCGAAGTATCGAGAACCGTCTCAAAAACTAATTCTAATATCATTTGTCTCTATTTCCTTGTAAGAGAGACAAAGAAACATGCCGTATTTTCCAAATTTTTAACACACATTCTTTTGCTTATAGCATTTAGAACGAATCCTAGACGTCATTATTAACATAACCAGTCACACATCATTATTATGAAGTAGGTACCTATAACACATTTCTGAAAAAAAAAACCTTAATGGAATGTTGATGTTTTCTACTCAGTTCATTTGGCATATTAACACAAATACGTTAAAATTTGAAATTTATTGCGCGGTAATAATCTTTTAAACACAATAACAAAAACTTTATGGGGATTATTCTTCACGTAGGCTTCGAAGCTATCATAAAGTTGCGGTGCCTACCTAGCTTAGGCTATTCGTATTGCTGACTGTAAAAACATTAGCGTGTGGTTTATGTTACCTACTTTTTAACAACCGCAAATCACAAACCTAGGTTATTCAGAAAAGAAAAAAATAACTTCGGTCCTAATGGGGCAGCGCCCGTAACTTTATTTCGAAGAAGATTCTTCAATTTAACTAGAAAGAGAGAAGCATATTAAAATGTCGTGTAGTGTGACAGAGTGGGACGATGTGTCGAAGGGTGACGTTATATGGTACATTAGTAGCTTTTTAGTGCGGCTGTGGTATCTTCGTCATTTGCCTTGTAATGCAGCGGGATTGCCTCAATTTGAATCTGCCGATAATGACGTCGGGCACGCCACGTGCCTCTAATGGATCACGACCGCAGGCTTTTTGAAGACGCTTTATCCGTAAAGTGACCACAAGTCTCTTTTAGAATATAGCTGATATGATATGGCTTCAACTTTTTGAATCCAAAAGACAGTTGCCAAGCATCAATGTGATCCGGCAGCCTCACTTGAGAGCCAGTTCCCAGTTCATGTGTTGCAAGGCGCCACCTGCGACTACAGGTGACTTGTAAAATACAAAGAGACTAATTTAACAAATAACCAGGCAAAAAAACAATATGAAAATTAACTATGACATTATAAAAATCACGTTACGTTTATCCACTAAAGAGTTATCATCTATCAATCTCATAGATGAATCAATTAAGTCTAACTAATCAAATTTTATTAGCACAAAAAGTGACTGCCATGAAAACGTAAATGTTGTAAAACGCCACATATCGTTAGAGTTAACACCCCTGTGTATATTTTTTGCTGGTGTTTGAAAATAAAAGCGATGCGGTTTATAAGGGGTGGTTTTACGTGTTGTGTTATGTTATGAGCATGGTTTGAAGCGGGTACGATGCATTCGTTTACAACATTTAAAGTTATTTTGAATATAATATTATTACTTTAAATATAACATGACTTTATAATATACATCTCGTATTTTATTTCACTGTCCCTGTAAATTGCAAAGATTAGGGATTAATGAGTAGGTGTTTCTATAAAATCAAAAACAGCGAACGGTTAATCAATCTTCATTTCAAACCCGAAATAAAAAAGACACATGGTCACTTTCTCCACCTACGTATTTTTTCCTACAAAGGTAAAACATCATAAATATAAAATAAGACTTCAAGAAATTATTAAAAGTTAATTGTATCTCCAATTTAAAACCACAAATTAACCCAATCAAACAACTATGTATCGCATTTTACGACACTAAGATTGCCTCAATCTTAATCTCGCCCGGAGGTAACATCATAACATCACGGCGCGCAGGTAGATTAACCCTAATAAGAATCCTCTTATTATAAAAACAAATGGAAAGGTTGTTCACCCCTGGAGACAGGGGTAGGATTTCTTTTAAGCTTCCACGTGTGGCGCGACGGGCGGTATCGACCGTGTAGGTGCATTGGCATCACACACAGCAATTACGGTACCATGTCAAAGCAAACATTCCAAGAAGTCCTCCAACACTCTACCTAATGAGGTAAACAAATCTTAATGCGACGCGGTGCAAATATGTAAATATGTTGCACTTCAGACATTCTCGAGTCAAATGAATGTTGAAGCCCACACTTGGACCATTAGTTCATAATTTACAACATGAACGCATTTCAACAGTCATTCACCCATTAGTGGGGATTAAGGAAGTCTCGATGACGGCAGAGTACGACTTCGAAATTCCAATACAACAATGAATAACTGCGTACCTACTAAAGCACTAAGGGCATTGAGCAATCCTTTTCAATTCAATGTCCGTTCCTTTTTGGGCTTGTCATGTATTTGGATTTTTATTCACATGGGCGTGAACAATGCACTGCGCAGTGCGTAGGAGTCTGATTTAAACGATCGGCCAGAGAGAAAGCAGTCAGATTTATAACATTAATCACAAGACATAAGAATAAAATTCCAAGCGTTGTAAAGTCTAAATCATTCTGCAAGGGCCATCAACTTCGTCGTACCTTTATTACAAAGGTATGAACGCTAAATTTGTATACAGTACATAATGATATGATGGGTTAGCTCGTATCATTGTTTCAAAAGTTTCTTCTGCATATTGATGGAGTCAACCCTTTAAGCTAGTGTATGATTATAGGAGTGTCGACGAGACAAGACGAGAATGTCGACGCAGGCTTTGAGTCGTTTGATAAAAGGCGTCAGTCGCGGCCACACATACAATGCGTTTTAACATAAAAGCTTCGTCGTGGTTTTATTACTATTGCTTTGGGCCCTGTAAAATCTCAACATACAATCTTTTATAGTACGCGCCGTGTCGTATATTTTAGCTTTATGTCGTGTGTCTCGCCGTGGGCTGGGCGTGGGCGCTACTCCAGAATCGTAGCCCACGTGCCGGCGATCGCAGATACAATTGTCTGCGCTCGGCATGTTTATGGGAGTACTCCGAGATATCAGGAGAAATGACACCTCCTTCGAGTGATATCATCTGCGCTCCATACCTTACTGACCACTGCGAGGCATTGATCATGCTGATTCAGTGTTATTACCGCACTAATCCATAAAACGCGGAGAATGGCTGCACTGTACCTGCCCAATCACTTTAAAAGCCGTTCCCTTAACTGTGCAAAGATGAAACAATAAGACGACCGATACAAAAGTGGTCCTATAAAAGCGTACTGACTCAAGCGAGTGGCAGTAGGTAATTTGAGAATATTTTAAGTAATTTTTATTGGAGGAATAAAAGAAGCCGGTTACCGGTTGTCGCGCTGCCTCGCAGCGGGCACTGAATACAACATGAGCTTTCTTTCAAAATTAATGCCGTCGGTAGTATCGGTAGCCGATAGAACGGCAATCAAATTGTCCAAATATGATTAAGACGACTTTCTGTCAGTGCAATAAATTGTCGGGCCCTAAACCACGATAATATAACGACGTGTCCGATGCTTTATTTCGAAACTCTCGCAGCTTTTTGTTCTGACACGATTCAATTTCGTGTATTTATTCGGCTTCGTTTCGAAATGTCACGTTAACAGTTTTTTCTTATTGTTTCAGCGGGTTGTCATCCAACGCCGAGCGAGCGGTCACCCCAGTATATCTTCGATGTCGGGAAGGCAGCGTCTCCTGGCTTTACCCTCGAGGAGCTTTGAGGCTGCTGTTCAGGCCACCTCTCCCAGTCGATGAAAAAGATTTCAGAGTGTGTATACGGGTGATCAGACGACCAGATCCACCCGACTTGTTTCATACCCTGCGGCTTAACGATACAGGTAAGCTTTATTAAGAAAGATCATTTAAGCTTTCTTGATGGTTATTATGAAACTGCTACATTTACGTCCAACTTTACGATTATATTATTTTAGATTATATTATTTTAACTTTCTTCCAGAGGCCGCGGAGCGCTTTCCGGCACGCTTGTTCGTAGAGGGAGCGCGCAGGCTGGTTCCTCTGTATGCGCCCAATGATGGCGATCCTCGGGAACTACGTTGCTTCCGAAGCCGCCGCGGCAGCGCCGCGCTATACGTCGAGGCGGAACCCGAAGAAGGATCCAAGAAACGAGTGGCCAACTTCAAATATGAAGCAAAACCTCTCCAAAGAAGACACTACGATCCTGCCACCGCCGACTGCCGCCCATGCACCGAGTCTGAGTTGGAACTCGCGTTTTGCACCAGCGATCTCGGTAAGTCTTAGACCCCACACGATCCCAGCGTCATCATTAGGTACCCTCGCGCCCGACGCTGCAGTAATGAGTAAGCAGAAACCCGGCGCGTCCCTGAATGTTAATAATCCTCTCGCCGCCGACCGCACGACAATCTGTCGACATAACTGAGTAAAAATAAATTTTATAAAACCTCTAATACACTTAGTGGAATATAATTTACCTCGGCGCAAAGATGACGAAGTATTTACAAAACCCGCCGCGATTTATCATTCCAGGAACACTTTATGCGAAAATATCTAAAAAGGGCAAAAAGTAAAAATGTTACCTGCTAATTGTTCCTATTGTCCGAGTTGCCTTTTGAGGAGTACCGCTAAGTGGTCACGAGATAAGAACAGAGATTGTGGTACCAATCCGATTCCGGTCTGAGTCACGGAAGCTTGCCTATGCGACGGATGATCGTTGTTCAGATTCAATTTACGGGCATAACGACTAGATACCGGATAGACTAGTACGGCGACTGCGGCGGCACGCGACCCGGCGGGGAGCTCGTGTTCACTTTTTTCTCGTTTGATAAATTATAATAGTCGAGGAGTTATGTCACTGCAGCTATAGTGCCTTAGTACCCCGCAGGGCGGTGGGCGGCCAAGCCGTATTAGCCCTGCATTATTACCCGCCTCTACCTCGTATCATTGAAATTTTTGTCTGTCATGCTATATAATAATTATTGATATTATTCAAATATATTTTTGGATGATGTTTACAGAGTAGTCGGACTGATCGAAATGTAACGTAGGATGCAGGTGGGAGTGAAATAATACTTCGGAATAGAAACTTGTACTTTAATAAATGCTAACCAAAGTAATTGGTCGTTATCAGATATCTTTCTGACACTTATGTGTTAATTTTATTGACTACATCGACGTCTGATCGTACGAAAATAAACCTAGGCACTCAACTAATTAATTTCATTTTTAATGTTACTTAGCGCTAATGAAATTAACAGTTCTTTGGGAAGTTCGGCGTTGTCTTGTAACTGACGCGATGGCTCGTTAGTGGAGCCTTCTCTATAATTATCGCTGGTCCGGGCGGGGCGGGTTGATGACCGTTTACCAAAGGCTCGACTATTCACTTATCTATTTCAAACAAAAGCCTGACAGAGAAAAAATACGGTTACATTTTGCGCTTACTCACGAAGCGGACAAAAAACCCGCGAGCGGACAATAGCGACACCGTGATTAATATCTAATCTACATAAGAAATGAATGTGCCTTTAAATGTAATGTCGCGACGGAGCTCATAAAAAATGTGCTATAATTTTTTACACGAAATCAATTCTATTGTTTAGATTCTTGAAACTGTTCAGTCAAGACAGTGCCTACAGTATAAAATCGTTTTGAGTAGTTAGTTTTCTGTCGGCATGCAATGATTTAATATCTGGTCGTTTTTATGATGCTATAACTTAATTAATAGTGTGGTAGAAGCCTATTTACGATATTACCAATTTTGGTCTACATACTTACGGATATAATGTCGTTGTGTTGTTGTTAAAAATGTTGTTCAAAAAGGCACTTATGATATTAGTGATAATGACACTACCCAAGTACCTTTAGGTATCCTTCTACTAGAACCAATAAGTCGTGGGTTCGAATCCTGCAATCCCAGGGTCAGCGTGGCACCGCCTTTGACCTCTATCAACTGATTTGTGCTTAAACGCAACCCTGTAAGATGTAAATAATTGAAAAAAACAGATTTTAATCAGACCTTACCAATTTTGTTAGCCGCATCTCTTGAAACAGTTTAGGCGTCATATTTACTTTATGTACCTACAAAACTTTGTAACTTAACTGTAGTGAAATTTTTCTATTTCATTGCATAAATACTAACAGATTCTTCGTTTTTTTTTACAGTATCACGAGGTGTGATCGTGGGTACGGACGAGCGCGAGGACATGGACTCCACGCAATTGACGCTTCGCCTTACGAAGCTTATCAGAGCGACCGGTAGTGAAACTATGGATAAGCCGGACATTGAAGATCAAGACAATGACTATTACAGGTAAACAAATGATGAATGAGGAGAATAGAATAGTAGAGTTAAAAGCAAGGTCTTTCAAACAAAGGACAGGCACGGAAATAATTGCATTTCCAATGAATTTGTACAAACTACCTACTGTTTATTAGCTATAGTTTGAATTCTTAAGATTAAACAGGACCAGCTTTTAATGGCTTGATTTCGCAACCGCTGCACTGCAAAATCACCGTAGTTTGATAAAATCTAAATCCGCTTGCATATAACAAGTTTAAGTAGGTACGTCGCGTGGACAAGTCGCAGATAGCAAACATGTTTTAAGATGAAGAGAATTGTTAAAATTTGTATTTTCTTGTTAAGAAATTGCGGAGATACCTATCTACTTTAGAGTTTGTCTACTTCCTTATACCAATAATCTCTTTTTTAAAGCATACTAAACTAACTATACCTTCTATTGCCCCAACAGTTAATAGATTCTTGGTACTTAGATAGCTTATAGGCACCCAATAGATAGAAATCTGCAGTATCACTATGCAGGTTTTTATGCCTTAAAGTAGAATCGTGATTTTAAACAAAATCCCAAATGTTCTAAGCGTATATAAAACCAAACCCATAGTAAAAAAGTTATTGTAAAATATTAGATGATTGAGATGACAAAAAAGCTTGTTGTAGTGAATCTGCTCCAATTCAATCAATATAGCAATAAGAAAAAAAACTTAATGTAATCGTGCTCAAAAAATTCAAAAAAAAAAAAAAAAAACTAGTAAGAACAGGCGTAGCTAGTTTTACTAAAAATATACTATTAAGAATTTGATATTTGTAAGTAGATAGGTACTAGAAGCATACTACATGACATCAAGACCTGAACTAAAACTTTTAGTCTATTGAAATGTTACATGCGCTTTGCATTTATTAGAGAAAGCAATTTTATTTTTGGGACATGTGGGGAAAAGAGTTAGCAATGAATAAAGTTAGGGATTTAACAGTTTTTTTTTTGTATAAAAAAGTTATAGAGCAAAAAATAAAAAACTTCAGGTTAAGCTTCTATTGACCCCCTACACATGTCCCAAAAATAAAATTGCGTCCTCTAATAAATGCAATATTCTGTCCTTAAATTGTAACATTTCAATGGACTATTTTCTTTTCCGTCATAATTAAAGTGCAACCCTTTACTTCCAGGTACGATGTTGACAACACATTAGAGCGCACGTCACACCGCAGCCACAGACGGCGGAAGGCGCGTAGCCTACACGCACACGTGCACGTAGCGTCGGTGTGCGGGGCGGCCGCCGGCGCAGGAGAGTTCCTAGTGATGGCCAGGAGGAGACTGGGACGGTATTCGCTGGTCTGCGCGCCTAGAGTCGAGGACTGGGTCTTGTTAGTAGAAAGAAGGAATGCCGACGGCACAGCGCACTGTACGCTACACCATTGACGGTCTTTCAAGTGTGTCTAATCTATATTTGTGGGTGCGTGCAAGATTTAATATGTAGGTATAATACGACATATGATGAAAATGAAAACGCATTTAGTTATACAAAACAAAAAACCTGATAAAAAATTATAAATGCTAATGACATTGTTTGCTACAGTACTGACGAATTCCTTATGTTTTCCCACGGTAGTGGAATAGTGCCTACAGCGCATGCACTTAACAATAATAGTGATATAGAAAAACAGGTAACATTGTTGTTCTGTCTAGTGAATATTATCCATCAAAATGGGTCCTTCCTTTTTGACGTAAAAGACAAATAGACTTTTCACTTTTTTTTCTCACTTGAGTGTCAGTTCCCAATTCGAGTGTAGCGTGACGTCATCATCGACCACGTCGTCTTAACACCACGTGACGTGTGGTCAAACGCCTGTTTAATGAAAAAAATATACATAAATATGTTAGTGAGAATGTTAATGATTAACCAATCACAAACTTGGACGTACCGAATGATTGTTATATGTGAACAAAGTTGATCCTAAATAATGTTTGTGTGAAATATCGATATAAGTTTTAACTGCATTAGGTTAAGAGATTCAGAATCAACTTAACAGTTTCATTGAAAACAGAACATTCCTAATTAATATTTGTTGACATCAAATAGAAGATGAAAGTAGCTACAAAGTTGGTATCCGAGTATATTAAACAACTTGCCATAAATTAGTAACCCGTTTGTGAATGCAAAATGTTATTATTATTTGTACATAGTCTACAGATTCATTAACAAGTTTTATTAAGTTAAGAATATTGTACCTCTTGGAAGCTAGAAACAAAAAATGAGCTCTCAAACGTGTTTGATAACGAATGCTGCTGTACAATACTTGCTATTAGCGGTTGGTAAAACATTAATTATTGCCTATCTCTATCAAAATCCATAATTTTATAAATTATACTACTAGAACTTTTAATAGCATAGATGAATCACATTTTAGATAACACTGAAACATTTTAAAAGGTCAGTAGTGTCTATCAGAAGGCCAAGTACGTCTCAGGCCGAAAATTGACATTGAATTTTATTTGTAAACCCACCAATGTTAAAGAATAATCAATGATTAAAACTGCGTTCAATTTAAGATTTCTCGCTTCCAACGGGCAAGAATGTGGTCCAGAGTGCCAAAATCTGTAAGATCTTCATAGCCATAAGGTTGATCTCAACTGTGTACATATTTAATTTTAAGAAAATATAGCCATATTATTTTAGACAGATATAGCTTGGATGTTATTTTCATAATGTGAAAAAAAACAGTGTCATTAAAATACTCAAAATTGAGTACTTAAATCTAAAGATTATCTAGGTAAAGATGCACGTTTTATATTTAAAAAATGTTGCAAGTACTGCCATTTTAATGACGGCCTTTTTGGAATCAGAAATAATATTATGTAGGTGCTACCAAACATTTTATTTCCATATAGTGCTTCCAATAGAAAAAATCGATTTATATACCACAAATGTATTACGTTCTGTAAATATATTTTAAACTTCTAATATATAAGTACCATAGTATATTGAAATTGTGAATGCTTAGTAATATATTTGTAAAAATACCTATAAATAGATGTCGATATGTGATATAGGATTACAACGAAAGAGTTATATGAAGTGCCTATTGTATATACGATTATATTCGAGAATAGTTTATTATGATATTATTATAGTGTTTATATATTACGTACATTTTATTCTATGCAATTAGAGAAAACATGTTGAATAAAATAGATGAAAAATATTTGATTTTGTTTCACTGCTAAACATTTCCTTATTCCCTAGAGAGGATAGTCCAATTATTCCCAGTCCATCTTCGACCATAATTTGTGATCAAACGCTATTCTGTAATATTGAAACAAAGACAAAAAAGTACCTTACTATTGCCACACAAGCCAAGACATCTAAAGATTTTGTAGGACTTTTTAATTTCAATTCTACAAATCATGAGATGCACAATAATTATTATTATTGATAGAGACGCCATGTGACAGGTAGTAGCTCCATCTATGTAGAAGTATGGTGATTATTTTGGGCCGTACATCCTTTCGGAGGAAACCTGAGTATATTACTCAACGATCAAATTAACGTAAACGGATCCTAGAATCTATAAAAATTATTGGAACTTAAAATGAAAATATACATTCATATAGCAATTCGTTTATTCGAAAAATCACAACTGATACCACATAGAAAAACTACTCGGCACGGTTTAACTCTTAACTATACATAATATCACATAAACACTTTATAATTTCATTAAATTATATACATAACACATTTTATCAGTATTTGGTACACTTTGTGAATCAAAAATCACTGAGTGATCACATCTAAACAAAAAAACAAAAATTCTATGTAAGTAGTACATAGAGTTCCAGTAAAATAAATAAAAATAAATTGAATCCATTAATAAAATTATAAACAATAACAAAATGAAAATAAATCTTGATAAATATTAGGAGACAAACTGGGTTAAGATTTTCCATGTAAATATCTATATACATAGTTTTGGTAATTAATTGAATTATGTTGACAATCATACGACTGCATCTCATCTGAAGACGGCATAGCAGAAAAACAGGTAATTAATTATTCTTTACCACATCAATGCGTTATTGACAGACAGTATTCCTAATTTTGTCAACATAATCCATTTTTTAAAGGGAAGAAATTTCGTATTGTCTTTTACAAATGAACATCAGTTCAGTTCGTATCAGTTCATAAAGATTTATAAGATTTAACAGTTTGAAACAGGTACGTTATTTATACTTTGTGATATGTGTGTGTGTGTGTGTCTTTTTGATTCAAAGTCTTTTGTAAACATGAAACATCGAGAATAAACAAGTTTCCCGACTTTTCAGTTGATTTTGACACTTAGTGTATTGGCAAAAAGAATGGCTGGCCATAATATCATTTTCCCGATGGAATATTTGCCATTATCATTATTCGCATTTCAAAGCCCCAAATAATGAAATCAATTAAAACCATTACAAAGACACCAAGTAATAGAAGACTTTATACACAGCTAAATAAAATTGGAAATGATAACTCCATAGAAATTTGGCAAACGGTGCTATTCTAAGCTAAATAAGCACCAAGCTTGTATTCTAGATTTTTAATCTGCGCGTCTGAAATGCAACCTCAATTCAAAATTCGTTCAAGAGCTTTAACAATCTTGTACCCACTCATTTCACGTTGGTGGCCCTAGAGTGATTTCTTTCAAGCGCGTGAGCGCTTTTTTGTATGAAGAAAAATTGGTTCATAAACTCGCCGCTAAGGGGCGCTGTACAATTTTTATACAAAAAAAGAATTTACTCGCTCGGAAGAACGCGTTTACGTCTATCGAAAACTCACACTATGGCCACTGAGGCCAAGGATTACGGCACGCCGGAAAGAGAAACAGAGTCACATCTATCAAAGTGTTAGACAAAGTGTGCACGTTTTCTATAAAAATCTGTCTAACTTTCTAACGTGCTATATTCTTTACCAGACACTTTTCATTATCATTTCATAGATCATTCATCAGCCTTCGTGGTTTCAACATTGACACGCCATTTGCTTATATTGCGATTCCTTTTACATTCAGCTAAGATAAACAATAATGGTCGACGTCTAATATATAATTTTTAATAACTTACGCCTGGACTTATCGCGAAATTTAATGTGATGCTTAGCCTATAGCCGATGAAGGTTTTAATTGTGCGACTTACGTCCCTATCACATTGAAGAGGCAGTGCTAGTACTCAGAACATTCAGTTATCCAGGGCCCGGTTACCTCTTAAATTATTCGCTATGACCACCAAGATTCCTTGCCAATAACGTGTGACGTCATCAAGGGTTTTAGCGGTCATTCCACGAAGATAACGTAACGAGCCCACGTTACGTGCTTAGATGGTCATAGCGAATAAGGGCCCTGTTATTTTAAGTTTCATTTCCAATTCGACTAAACACTAAAGTAACGCTTGGTTCTTTTATGTAAGTAGTCTTGTTTATAGGTTTTATGACAATGTGATAGAGACGCTAAATATTTATAAATAGCCGTAAGATAAAACATTCGAATAGTTTAACATAGAAGGTATCTTACAATATTTAAACAATACAATGCACCAATGATAAAAAAATTTAGAACAACTAGAATATAATTAGTGTCATAGAAAACATTAGAAAATTGATCTACATCTAGAAAAATACATTAGAATCGATTCATTTATATAACAATTAGGGGTAAATTTTCAAAATAGTAATTTCATTCACAATTTTTCTCACACGTACGTATATTAAATATTAATTTTTCATATAAAATTTGAAAATGCATTATTAACTGGGTAATGATGGAATTATTGTCTAAGGATTGTGATGCAAATACCTACTTTATAATGGTCCAATTTGAAAATAAGTAGGAATGAAAATATTTAATACAGAAAAGACTAAATTAGATGAAACAAGTACAACTTAAGTACATATATATAAAACCAACAGCAGTCAGTCCAAAGTCATTACAAGTTTGTTTGTATAACAGATTATGTTTCGCTCAGAAAAGGTACCAATTCAAAAAATATCGTCTACTACGTGTGTTAGCTAATTTTATCACTAAAAAATCTTAAAATATTGTTTTACTTAAATTTCATGAGTAGGTTATTGGCCAAGAACTAACACTCTTTCCGTAACATGCGATGCATTACAAAAATCGGGTTTCAGTTTTGAGTAGACGAATGAACCACCCATTATTCTAGGTAAAACTATGTTTTGTCTTCTTCTAGCGTGTGATATTTCACATCAGCAAAAACAAGACAAAACATAAAATTTAACTAAAATGGGTTTAACGAACGTTATACTTTTTTAAAACACTTTTTATTACTAAGGGCCGTAGTGTTCCACTCTATTTATAGAGATGTACCTTATTAAATAAATTTGCATTACGATAAAGGGAAGCTCATTACAATCATCATCCTTTAACATAAGAGCCTTTATTGTGGTAGAGTAACTTGCCCCTGCTGCTAGCTACTCTACTCTTCTAATTTTAGCACTAAACCAAATCTGTCTGTCTACATTGGTATATTTAGTACTCTATTGTAAACGGTTAGGAGCAGCAACTCGAGCGTTTAGGGCCGATTTTATACATAAACATGAACATGTATGATTTCATACTAAATTTCGGTAAATTTGATCCTATTGTCGGACATTTCCGTGCTAAAATTTGACAATATGATCAAATTTACCGAATTTTGATATGACATTTTACTTACGGACGTTTATAAAACCGGCTCTAAATGTTAGCGCTAAAAAATTGTCTGTCTACATTGGTATAGTTAGTAATCTACTGTAAACGGTTAGGAGCAGCAACTCGACCGTTTACTCTACCTATGTAACCGTAGCTTTTTTTTGTGTCACTGTCGACTGATTTTATTGAAAGTTGCTATGTTCAGAAAAAAAACTTTGACATTTCCTTAAACGACGTAAAATTAACAAAGAATATCTTTTGCATTTGCTTGTATAATGTGTATAATCACAGTTAATAAATAATACATTTGACAACTATGTGATGACTTGATACAATTCAGAAAGTACATACAAAATAAAAATATTGTAAGATAGTATACATATATATGTTGGTTTTTAATAAATATAAATACGTATCTTCATGGCAACATTCATAATATATTATATCGTTTTGTACTTACACAAATAATCAATTAAAAGCGAAATAAATTAAAATATCGTACTGAAATTTAATAATATTAATTTTTACATAACCCGAATCAGGCAAGGAATTCGTTACAAAATAACTTATTCTTTTCTATAATTTTATTTTATTCCAATTACCTCTTAAATTATTCGTTATTTTTTTCATTGTAACAAAATAAAATCTTTATAAAATATCTTAAAACAAAATATATTTAGCAGAAAAGTATTGTAACATGCTAAATTAATCTTACTACGGGTACATACCAATATTAGATCAAATTATACCAAATATTCAGTACATAAAAATAATAAATACAAAACTATGGCATAATAAAATAATACATCGATTTACTAAACGCACGTTACAAATGCGACGAGTTGAAATCTCGTCTAAAACAAAAGCCTAATACTTTCCTAAGTGAGTATGACTGTCTCATTATAAAAAAATTATACTAATTGAAACTACTTGGATTCAGTTAATCACATCTGCTGCACTCTGTTTATCAACTGTATCTCTTTTATTATTATACGTTTCTAGCATCAGACTATTCTCAAACACCCAGCAACAATATTAAATATAGAAAACATTAAAAAAACTACGCGTCGCCCCTTATCGGTTCTAGATACCTCACCGCAAAATTAGTTTGTTCAAATCAAGGACGGTCATTGGAGCAGATATCTATCTCTTTCATACACGTATATTCTCGTGATCTTGCGGGGTGTTTTACTCTTCTCATTCATACATTCGCGTGTAGAGAAACACAGCCTAGCTGTAATCTAATTCGAATTAGCACGCTTCCTAAGCTTCGATTTATAATCACAGCAAGCCTCTGGATAGTCTAATACTTATTCCCATGTATGTAACTATGAGGTGGCTGTGTTTCAAGTTGGACGGTACTAGAACCTTCTCGAACGTGTTCTGACCTTATATTCAATTCAGTTATTTTTGTACACCTACCTGTCAGACTTCTCAACCACTTGGCGATCATTACACGAGCTTCAACTTACTCAAACTGCACGGGTGTGGGAGTCATGACGTCTATAACGAAGTCCTCCATGTTGGGAAGCACTAGAACCTTCTCGAACTCTTTGCTAAGCTTCTGCTCGATCCAGTTGGAAATGTGCGCGAAGCGGAGAGTGCGCGCGCCGACCGCCGGCCGTGCTTTTAGCACCAGTTGCGGGTTCGTTCGGAAACTTAAGAGGGAAAAAACCTGTTATGAGCCGAAGCTCTACTTAGCTAACGATTCAACATGATTGTGTCATATTTTCGAGTAACGTCTTACTGGTTAGAATAATAGAATTGTACTCACCCAATCCAAAGTCTGTCGTGTGGCGGCGGTGGCAGGTTCAATGCCAACCTCCCCTCTAAGCAGTGTATCTCTAAATGCAGTTTTATATCCGTGTTGGATAAACCTTCCATGGCACGTTTCACGTACTTATAGTCCGTAACCTGAAGAGTAGAGAATAGTATTCATTATTATCAGACACATTCGGCTCGAAGGACCAAAATTTTCCACGACAAAGGGCAAGGGTGTGGATATTTTAACTTGAAGCTTGCATTTTTTACAAAGACAACAACACATAATCATCGTTGCACAAACCTGCTGGAAGTATTTATTTGTAGCTATTTTGTCGACCATTCGCAGGAACTTTTTCTTCGATGATCCACCTTCTCCCGCCACTGTTGATCTGAAAGCAGAGCAAAGTTTACAAATGTATGTTCAATTAACTTTTGTATCTAGTTGTGAAGGCTTATCATTAGCGAAAGCCAAATAAAATAAAACAAATGAAGACCGATATGGCGCAATGGGCGAATAGCCGAATACTATCTGATACCATAGATACAGGGAATCTTAGTTAAGAGGACGCCGTGATAAACAATGAATCTGAAATCGGCTCCATACAAAAACGCAAGCACGCTGACTAATGCCGTAAGTTCGTATGCGCCAAAAAAGGGGTTTTTTTCGTTTAAAATGAAAACTATCGTTAATTTTATAAAACTAAATCTGTAGTTCTTTGAAGAATGTGTATATATACCATACAAAAAAAAATTTCAACTCTTAAATCGGTTTTGTATGCCTGTAAAATGAAAATCTTTTTTTTAGAGGGCAGTTTTCGATCATTATTTGTCTGCTATGAAAGTTAACCAATCGTGTTATCCTTCCAACAATTTGATATCAAAAACTAAATATAATAAATAAATATTTGATTTGATTTGATCTTTAATGCACATGAGCTCTGTATGTTTTGTAATTGCTGAGAAAAAAGGAAATCCCTGCTGCCAATATTGCCAATTCCTCGTCATAAGTAATGTCAGCTTTAGGGAATAGCGCCATCCAATACGTCACAAATGTATATCTTACGCAGAGGAATCAGCAGAGACGGATGTGTTGACGGCGCTGTCGACGGGCTGCACCGGTGGGCTCTCGTCGTCGCTACTGGACTCTGCCGAGTCTTCTACTTCCGAGTCGTACACGGCTGGTTTATTTTTCTGTAGAGTTGAACAATGAGTTAAGGTGGTTCGATTTTCATACAAATGAATATTTCCATTTATGGACAAATGGAGCATAATTTAACACTGAAATCATAGCTACTGGCATTTATTTTGAACTTTATTTGCGGTAAATCATAGTTTTTTGAATAAAACCGTAGATTATTATCATAAATATGATTGAAATTATTAGTTAATTTTGTCAATGTGTGAGTGAATGGTGACAGTGTCGTACACCAAGCATACGATTAGATGTGTTTCGCGGCAAATGGCTTCAATTGAACTGTCAACATGAAAATTTTGTTTTTATTTTCAAAACTTGTCAAAACGACGCAGTCTTGTCGAACGAAATGCCAACGGCTATCAAATGATACACATATTATAATGTGGTAAAAAACTTCATGAGCGTCTTGAGCATATTTATTTGTGGGGAAAGGTTCAATCTAAATATTATTACACTAAACGTGTGAAACCATAACAAAAAAAATAAAAAAAGTTTCTCGATACCGACATGGAGCCACGAATTTCAATCATCAGTACTTTGGCCCCAGGAAAAGTCGCAAACGAGTTCAGGGACAAATAAAACGACACCACGGAGAAATCAAAAGGTAAATACACTTAATTATAATACAAATGTAATCATGAACATATAAGTTCTTTCGGTTTATGAAAACATAACCCCAAATTGGCTTGTTGCAGTCATAACATGTTTGACCATTTTGTATAATCCCTATAGTTGGGATTTGGCTATCCACACCCATATAAAGAAATTACCTGTATCCCTATTTATTACAGGACTTTCACACTCAACTGGTCATAAGTGGCATAAAAGTGCCTGGAAAAATCATACAGCACATAACACACCTTCAAAAATACATTGCTCAAAAAGAGAAATCCCACGCAAGGCGAAAAACATACATCCGAAGACGGCTTTTTGCCCCCAAGGCCAAACCTGATCACAATTATGGCCCAAAGACACAAGAGCCAAATGAACGAATTGTGGAAACAGATTTGAAAGAAGCATGTTTCTCAAAACTTCGAGACTTCCAAAAAACAACGGAGGAAATAAAAGAAAACGAACATCTGACCATAGGGCAACATGAAAATGATGTTTACACTATACACTTACTCGTTATTAGTACATTTAGATGCGACAGGCTCACCGCCAGCCAATTTGGAATGGTTACTTTTTCAAACTCATGTTTGTTTTTTTAGTAGTCTTTAGTAGACATGAATCCGTGGTTTTCGTATGGCCAGGTTGTGTTACAAATTAGAATATACCTTAATTATATCTTTGTTGCAGATAAATGTAAACGAAAAGCGACAACATCCTGCCACAACCACATCAAGAGCATTTTGTATAAAACAATATTGTGACCAATGACATGGCATACCTATGGCCAACACAATTAGTCTGTGGCCAGAACATTGTTCATGGAAAAAATGAAAAAAATTGTGCGACCAGCAGGGCTTTTTATTGACGAAGTATTATGAATTATTGAATATTTTAAGAATGTGTAAATAAAAAGACTATTGGTGATTTACTGTTTTTTTATTTTGATACTATATAATAAATAATCCTGATTGTTTCATAATAAAGTATTACAATAGCCAATGTCTTTATTGGTAGGAGAGTAGAGAGTATAAGTAATACAATGTATAAGCTATCTCCATTCTAAATTTCATCCAAATCCGTTCAGGCGTTGCGACGAGAAGATTGACGCACAAATAAACAAAAACAACTCACGCAAAAAAAAATCGCTTTGTAATATTAGCGTGATTATTAAATTTAAATAACATCAAAGAAAATTACAAAAAACCTGAGGCTGGGATCGAACTCGGAACCTCGTTATAAGCAAAGAACTACTGAGAGTTTCGACCACTGGTCTAACCTATACAGTGATTGGAAGGACGAAATTAGCAAATAGTTTCGTGTACAACAAGACCATTGTATGTATGTGTGAGTGAGTAGTTCTGCTGCCATACATCACTACCGCGATATTGTTTGGCACAAATAAAAGTGTTTTGAAAACTAAAACACATCTGAAATATAGTTGGATACATTAAACATATTATGCCATTAGCGGTAAACATATTACTATAGAATAATAGGCACCTGTTTATTCATAATAAAATAAAATGCGTTATATTAGAACAACAACGCCATCTATTGACGCTGGCGTGCTTAGCTGACCGCAAGCAACCACCTTAAGGAGTTACTGCAACTTTCAAGGGCGTGCAATATCTACCTACCTGTTTCTTTTTTGTTTTCAAGATTCACCTTGATGCAACGAATTAGAATCTACAGATGCCCTGTTTTGTCGCAAAGGGAGATTTTTGAAGATTTTGGGGAAAGAGGGACACTTAGCTTCAAAGCGAGAATGTCCCGCTCTACGTGGGACATATGGTCAAGTTCTGTTAAAATAGTAAACATACCCGCAATTGTCTCTCGGAGAAAATACGCGATGTAGGCGAGCTGCTCAACTCGTCTTCAACGAGATTGTCGTTCGTTGCGAGCAGCTGGTCCTCCAGCGTCATATCTGTGAAATATTTAGACATAATATAAATAAAAGATTATATTCATCATCATCATTAGCTTATATCGTTCCCACTGCTTGGATACAAGCCTACATCCAATGAGAGTATTTGGAAGAGGCATGTCGATCTGGGAGTAACAATTACTTTAAAAACTTCACTAAAAATAACTAAGGTAATATGTATTTTCAAAAATGGCTTTTCTGGGTATTGTATTTTTTAATTTTTATTTTTTATGTTTTTCTTTGCAATTTAAAGATCTGAGACTTTAAAGACTTTAAAAAGAGGGGTCACTTTACACAATTTTAACCGACTTCAAAAAAAGGAGGAGGCTTCTCAATTCGACCGTATACATTTTTTTATGTGTGTTGGCGAATTACTTCGTTGTTTATGAACCGAATTTTATGATTCTTTTTTTGTTGGAAAGGAGATATCCCAAGGGTACCATGATCTAATAATGGCATCCCAGAAAATGTTTGTGGAAACTGATGTCGGTTCTTTTTGTGAAAATATTGTGTAAGTGTATGGCGCACTCACTCTTCTCCTTCAGCTTCATGAGGTTGATCTGCGTGAGGAGCGCGATGTAGGCGCCGCCGTCGTACCGCAGATCCGCGTCCAGCCACACGCCTCGCGCGTCCCACGAGGGAGGCAGCACCCGCTCCACCAGCGGGCACGCCCCCGCCAGCGACAACTCCGTCACCACCAGTGGCGACATGAACGATGGCAGCTGGGGACACCGACACATTTTTTTTAAGCGAGTATTACTATGGATTACGATGTTTTCCTTCACTGAAAGCTCAAGCTCATTGTAGGATTCAAACTCGCGATCTGACGATCGCAAGGCAACGTCACTACCATTTTATTTATTATTTAAGAAACTAAAAGCTAGGATCACAAATACAAAAGTTGAATATATCAGTAAATAGAAGGCCAATTAGAAGTTTCCACAAATAGAGGCATTATCACTTCGTGTTATCACCTTGAGAGTGTTGAGTTTCTTCTGTATCCTGTTCTGCACTCGCGCTATGAGCACCGGGTCGCGCATCACGTCGAAGAACAGCCGCGCCAGCGCCGTGTTCACCCACGTCACCTCCGACGGGAGCATGCGGCACCCACACTCGGGGCTTGCAGCTTTCGTCTGACAATAGATAATATTTTTAATGGTAGAAAAAAACAATACATACACGCAATCAGAATGATGATGATGATAATGTTTACCGTCGCACATAACGTTGAAAGGAAAACATCGTGAGGAAAGTGGCATGTCCAAGAACCGCAACATTCAAGGGCATGGGACACCTACCAAGTCTATCAATCCGCACTGGCCCGCTTGGCAGATTACGGCCCATACTCTCTCTCTGAGAGAAAGCCAGAGCCCCAGCAGTGGGAACGCAATAAGCTGTTAATGATGATGATGGACGTTCTTCAATCTATATGTCCGCCTAATCTAAAATCCTGTGGCAATCTCCACGCGGCAGGAGACACCACGGGACATAACTAGTAAGCTACAAGCTGCGAGGAAACGACTAGACCCTAATCACATCAAATAATACTATACCACTTAAACTTCTAAACTAAACTGCAGAATTCAATTCAAATCATAAAATCACAATACTACAACAACTACGTAAGAAACATAGACTAACATGCGACTTTTTTTTCTTTTTATTCTTAGACCGCTCGTGGGGCGAAGGCTCTATTTGACACATAACTCCAGTTTCCGCGGTTTGCTTGTACGTCATATCATGAGACTGTTAAATAAATGCAATATTTAAAAAAAATATGTTTTTAGCAGAATGAGCTTTAACTTTGAAACAATAAAGCTCCAATTTACCTGTATGATCTTCAACAAATACGGCCAGAAGTTCTTCTCGTAGTTTTCGTGTAATGGCGAAGGTTGTGATAGGGTAGGTACTACAGTAACGCCTTCAGATGAATCCCCATTCTTGTTCTGTAAATTATTTATTTATTACATTTACAATGGATGTTGGTACAGAACGGTTATCTAAAGCTAGCACCTTCAACACATTCACAAATTGCCGTAGTGTAGTTTCTGCGAACGAGCGCACGGCATGACGTCGCACTGAGTACGCATCATGAAAAATCTCTTTGTCTCTTTCGCACGCGGTCAAGGTTATTAGCGTGACAGAGATTGTTATCGTTTCTGTTTTTACTACTGTATGATGATATTGCTTTGGTGTGAATACTGTGAACGTGCCAGTTTTAGATAACCGACTTGTATATCTGTTTGAGATTCATAGATTTCACCACAATTAGACCGATTACCATGAAAGTTGGTATTTGAGCGCAGAGAATATTGTCGCGCTATTAAATTTGTTATAATTCTCCACTAGATGGCGCTGAAGTTACATCAACTTTTCTTATTTACCTACTCGTGAGAAGCCAGGGTGGGTCACCAGCTCTTTTTAGGGTCTTACGTTTGACCACAAGTAACCTGATGTTAAGCAAATATGTAGTTGAAGTTGGCGCCACGCTTGGCCTGGATTGGATAAATATAATTTAGAACCGACTTACCGTATTCTTGGCAAAAGCGACGCTATCCTTCTCGGACCTGTAGACCGCCAGCTCGATGCCCTCTTTGCTTTCCGCGGGTTGGTCGCTGCCGGTCTTGTCATCCGCCGACGACGAATCCGCGGATGCGTTAGCTTCCGACACAGCTGTTGCTAGGCGCCGATACCTACGAAACCAATCGGGTATAACACTACCTGCTGTGTCTCACAGTTACAGAAATAAGATTTTTGTTTTATATTCTGGAATTCCGGATGGTGGCCGAACGGTAACCGCGTGCGCTTTACAACGCGCCGACACCGAGTTCGAATAATCTCGGCCCTGCACCAATGACTAAGTTATGTGCGGATTTGCCATCGCTCAAAAACGATGAAGAAAAACATCGTGAGGAAACCGGCACGTCTTAGAACTACAACATTCAAGGGCATGCGACATCTACCAACCCGCACTGGGCCAGCGTGGTAGATAACGGCCCATATTCTCCTCTGAGAGAAGGCCAGAGTCCCAGCAGTGGGAACGTAAAAGCTGATGATGGTAATGATTCTGGAATGCACTGAACTGTAATGGGCAACGTAACGCTTACCAACAGGCGAGCGACATGCTCATCTCGTTATTCAGCTGCGTAAAAATGTAATAGGTACTGATATACTGTGTAAAATACATTCTTCGTGTTGCGAATTAATTTTTATTTTATTTATTAGTTTTGAAATCATACCATTCATGCTTGTCTCTGCCGGTCCTCGCGAAGAAATACAGATGCGAGTGTTTGTCTTTGGAATGTTTCACGTGAACGCTCCACTCCCCTTCTGACGGGCTATCTGCACCGGTTTCTAGTTCCTGAACACATTAAAGTACATATATTTAATTTATTAATGATTGTTGCGGAGAGGTATGGTGTTTAGTATTAGACGAACGACTAGCCAAATAGAATCTCAGCACGTTCTGCTACCATTACTTTTTAGTTACAAACATTCATATGAGGAAATTAGATAGATTGAGAAGAAGTGTGAACGTGCCAGCATTAGATAACCTGTATGTTTAACACTTACAACACCAGTTGAGAAAAAAATACTGTCTGAAACCGCGAAGAAGAAAAAAACACTCGATATATTTTCCGTTCCTTTTTTAATTTTAATTTATTTTTAAACCGCCATTTGTCATTGTTTAAATCGATTTAATTATGCCATTTATACGCGTACCCGCTCAGTACCAACTGCTATAGTTTCTGTGACGGTACTGAGCTCGCTATTTCAATAAGTTGTTGTCGCCACTCACAGTTTCGTCCAAAAACTCCTTGATCCGTGTCATCTCAGTCTCGTCCAGCTCTTCTTCGACTTCCTCCTTGCTTGTGGTAGACTTGGTAGTCAAGTCCATCTCCTCCCGCTGCGCGTCTTCGAACTGTGGAGTCTTCTCCAGCCCATGACTTTGCAGCTCGCCCACTGGCTCCGTACTGGTCGACACGCTGTCTGTTTTCTTATCTGTGACATTTTTTCATGGAATTGAAGGATGAGACGGGCAAGTGAAGCGATGATGGCTCTATGGTAGTGACGTCAGCTTGCGACTTGTAGGTGTGAGATCGGATCCTACACTGAGCTTAAACTTCCGGTGAAGGAAAACATCGTGATAAAACCATAGCTGGTGGTAAGGCATTTTTGAGTGCTCACCTGGTTAGCCACCACTCTCAAGATGAGAATCTATAGCCAAACCCCTATCGGTGTGTTCTGCCAGTCTCACTTGGGAGCCAGTTTCCTGTCCAGGCGCTATCTTCGACCGCATCGTCACTTAAAATCAAGTGACTTGTGGTCAAAGCCGTCTCCTGCAGGAGTGACGCTTACCTATTACACCGCCCAAAATATTGAAATTCAAAAGTTCAAATTAATGCGCGGCAACGCACTGCGCTCGTCACCTTGATTTATTATAAGTGTGCACTTTACGCTCTGTATACGTTGCCCTTCAATGCGGAATACAGTATGCTTTCTAATAATAGATTAAAATAAATAATTATCTGTTCAGGCCAGAACCCTAAATCAGAAGGCTCGGAATGTCTGCAAGGGAAAAAGTTTCGTAACTCTATGTCAAAGAAGCGAGACTGAGTGAGCCCGTATAGTAGGAGTCAGAATAGTTTCGGGATGTTTGTGAATAGCATTATAATAATAGAAAAGTCTTGCACATGCTCATATTACGGGCGGGCTGCACCGCAAATTTTCATGTATCTATTTATTGAAAATGAAGATAATTTTGTAATGCGTAGCGACGCCGCCAGCTCTAATACGCGCGAGACTTTAGTGGTAGTTTTAACTTAGGCAGGAAGGTGCTAGAAGTACCTACTTGTTTTACTTTTACAGTATGCACATACCTTCTGTGTCATCCTCTATAGCCAAAGATGCGTGCACAAAAAAAAATCGTAGAATATTAAAAATGTGAAAGATATCAATATGAAATAGAAATTATTTAAGAATGCAAAACTTACCTCTGTGCATTTTTCTCACAAGCCTATGTCTGAGGCCTTCCTTTCCCGGTTCTACTTCAGCATGTGTTACACTAAAAATTATGAACAATAAAAGTTAATCATCTGAGCTCAGTTATAAATAAATTATACAACATTGTTTTACTAGCAATAAGTAAACATTTGACCAATCTCACTTGATGGTAAGTGACGATGGAGCATGCTTTCCTATAAGATACCTATTCACTCTTGACATGAAGGCATCCAAATTATACTTATGGCGAAGCAAAGACGCTGGCAGGGTGTTCCCCTCCTTTGCCTAAACAAGAAGAATATTTGGAGACTCGATCGTGCATCCACGCACACATACATACACACCCAGACATACATACAGACAGGGAAACAAAACAAAACTAGATTGTAGCATGTTATATTTACCATTTCTCTTTTCTCCTCCATACGAACTTCCTTTTCTTCTCGGGGCTGGTGTTGGTCTCAGTGCTTTCAGATTCATGTTGCGCCATATGCTCCTTCTTACTTTTATCAACTACACCATCTGAAATCTTTTTCTCGGCTGGTGAGCCCTCTTTTTCTAGAACTTGGATCTTTTCTTTGTCGCTTAGTATTACACATATCGGGTATTTCTTGCTCCATTGCCTGAAATAAGAATCATCCATAGTAATATTATAATTCACTAGTTGCGCACCGCGGTTTCACATGCGTCTTCCCGTTATCCCGCAGGAACTTTTATCCGGGATAAAAAGTAGCCTATGTATTAATCCACGGTATAAGCTATCTCCATTCTAAATTTCATATCCATCCAGGAGAAAATTAAGAGCTGAAGTCAAGGACTATAATTTATACTGGACATTATGCTGCTACATCATAATTGGCATATTATACATAGTATTTATTACATAGGTAGTTTCGGAAAACTAAACCACAACCACAAGGTTTGCGTAATTAAATTGAAGATAAGAATATTAAAACTTAAAAGGCTATTAATTGATAGCTAAACAAACATTTCCAACCAAACAAAGGGAGGTAACGAGCTAAATGTTTAAATTGCTCATACGATTGCTCTAAAAGCCAACACTGTGAGATGGTAACGGTCATTAACCTAATTTTTTTCATCGCTAGAACGCGCGCGTTCTCTGCGAAGGTTAGAAGCAACCTTTGTTTGGTAGTTACGAACAAAATTATTTGTCTAGCCTACGGTAAACTTAGTTTTTACGCAGTAGCTAATGCCTAGTCTGTGACAATCGGTGTTATAATAATAGCTGCTTAAAATTGTTTACTGGCCTTGAGAATATTCGACTTTAGTTCTAGATGCAGATGAAGTGGTTATAAAAAAATCGAACGAGTTTATAAAATTAGTAGCTCGTTTAAATTAATTATTATGCCAGTGACTCGCGGGTCATATTTTGTGTCCACTGTCAAATACTTCCGAATAAAAAAAGCAGGCAGCGGCGCGCCGTGGTATGCAGGATTTTTTATCCTGGGCCCTGGGCAGTGACCAAACTTAGCCAAGATTCTTTTAAAAACCATTAGCCACAGCTGCGTTAAACCCCCAGAAAAAATACCTACCTTAAATTATGTAGAAATGAATTGACAAACATTCTTAAACCGGTTGAAATGGCATCAATGATATAATAATAGACAACATGAATAGGATTTTAAATATTCAATTTACAAAGTGGATCTCTTCAACGGCTTCGTAGTAAGTATACATTCAATAGTATTGAAAGGTATATAGATAGATAGAGTTTAGGTGAACACAAATCTTAAATATAGCTACTGCGTATTTTAGTTCGGAGAATTAAAAATAAAGCAATCTCGATCAAACTGACGAAAAAACGATCTGCGTGTATATATAATAATTATGCCCTAAAAGTAGCTCAGAAATAACCATTCATTAGATTTGTTTAAGATACCTGCCTTCCGGTTCAAATAAAATAAATAAATAAATATCGGGGGACCGTTTCACACAAATTGACCTAGCCCCAAGCTCGAAACATGTATTATGGGTACAAGGACAACGATCAACGATATACATACTTATATATAGAAATAAATACTTATATAGATAGAAATATCCAAGACTCGGGAACAAACATTTTTAACTTAGGCTTCGAGTTAGGTTATTTATTTCAGCGACTATAGATAAACAAAACAAGTCGAGTAAAAGATCGCGTGGTTTTTGAAAGTCAGAAGCAAAGACCATGAAGCGGTTATGCGACACTTCGCACAGCAGTTTGAACAATGATGTAATGTCGTTTAGCAATGATGTAATCATCATCATCATCAGCCTTACGTTCCCACTGCTGAGACTGGCCTTCTCTCAGAGAGAGTATGGGCCGTAATCTACTACACAGGCCCAATACGGGTTAGTAAAAGTTACATGCCCTTGAATAACTGAATATCGTGGTTATTGAACATGCCCACGGTTTCCCACAATGTTTTCCTTCACCGTATTGAGCGATGGAAAATCCACCCATAACATATGCGGGGCCGAGATTGCATTCTAACGGCCGCGGTTTTGGATCGATATGTCATGTCATAATATGTAATTTTAGTACTAGGGTTTGACATATTATATATAAATCGCGGATAACGGATCGGATCGATTATTTATTAATTTCGCGCATAAATCTGTATTACCGTTCTGCTACTATCGCTCCACAAAACTAGGAATTTGGGAAACTATCGTAATTTTAATTCATTTTATTTAAAAAAGTATATAATTGCCAGTAACAATATCACCATACATTTGGCATGAAGTCGTCGAGTAGATATAGATAACGCTTTATTGTTTCACAACAATGTAAAGTACAACAACATGAAAGGAAACATCTTAGAGCTAGTGTTACAATGCATGGTCTTATCGCTTAGAACGATTACTACCAACCTTTGGATGGACAGAAATACAGGCAAAAATATGTAGAAAGCGTATAGGTACTTATTTTCTATTTTTACCTTCGCTTTACGAGTCCTTTTGGCAGCAATATGACACGAGCACCGGTTAAATTGTAAAGCCTGTGTTGGTAGAATGCTACTTTCTCTATTTTTTCATCCCATAGTGCTCGCTTTGCTATCTTCGTCCTGGTGTATGATATTCTTAAATTACATCCTGAAACCAAAAGCACATATTTGTCTCCAACATTAACTTGGACGAACGCTGTTTCTGCGCGTCGGTCGGTTCTGGTCCAATCTTCACAAAAATTGGTGGACAAATAACAAAAAAAAAACACAGAACATATTTTAATCTACCAGCATAATAGATCTGGGGTTGTACCCGATAGGTACAAAAGGGGTGATACAATTTATAAAGTACGGTACCTATCCTACTAATATTATAAACGTGAAAGTTTGTGAGTATGGATTTATGGATGTTTGTTACTCTGTCACGCAAATACTACTGAACGGATTTTAGTGAATTTTGGAATGGAGATAGCTTATACCCTGGATTAACACATTGGCTACTTTTTATCCCGGAAAATGTGGGATAAGGGTAAAACTACGGGTGTAACCGGCGGACGCAGCTAGTAGTTAATTGTGATAATATATCTATAGGAATTTTTCTCTCTCCATGAGAGTTTGGTGCGATCTGATAATATTGTGTTATTACGTGTGTTTGTTACGGTATTTTTTTGCTTTAGACTTGTGTCTATAGGAATATCTACGCAAGTGAACCAGGGGACACAGCTAGTGAATTACAATAATTGTGGCAAAATATACATATTCAGAATGACTAAAACCAGCCTTACCATTTTGCGTATAATTAGATACAGATAGGCTTACACCTGTATCTAGTTCAACGACTCGCGATAAGAACATTCTCGTACTAAATCACTTTTATCAAAGTAATATTATAAATACGAATGGAATGTTTGTGTGTTTGTGGCTACTTTTAATACCGTAAAATGTTGTTGGAAAAGAAAGCAAAGATAGAAAAGAAAAGAAGAAAACTGCGCGGTGCAGCTAGTAAATACAAAAGTTTGTGAAACGAACATACACATGTTCGTTTCTTCTTCACGCTGAAACTTTTCAACGGTTATGAGTGAAATTTAGAAAGGCGATAGTTTAAACTCGAGATTAACACGTAAGCTACTATTTATACTAAAAAAACGTGGTTGCGTGATAACGGGTAAACCCCCGAGCGAAACCAAGGGGTGCGGCTAGCACGATTAGACTATTGGCAAAATAACCCATAACAAACAATGAAATTTAATCATTACGTTATCTAAACGATAGATTATGCTACTTACCTTCGAGTTTGACGAATGCCGTTGTTGTTTTATTTATATGATAAGTGAACGGACTGTAATCGGGAAATCTATAGTGATTAATCCAGCCCTGAAAAAAATACACATTGGTAAAATGCTTATACATTGAGAAATCAGGTGTCATTATGGATCTGGCGAGATGGTGGTACTACTCCAACCCCATGGTACATATTAGAAGCCTATAAGGTAGCGTTTGAACACAAGTCACCTGATGTTAGGCGACGTTGAGGTCACGCTAAACCTGTATTGGGAACTGCCTCTCAAGTAAGGGTGCCGGAATAAACGGCAGATTATTATCAATCTGAGGGACTACTCTACCAGGCGACCACTACAGAATGCCCACAAAGCTACTGTTTTATCACTGTAATTTCCTTCACCGAGAGCTCAAGCACATAGCTGGATTCGAACCCAAGATCTTCGGATCCCAGGCGACACGACGTCGCTATCACTGAGAAATCATCACTTCAAAAACGATTTTATAGCGATGATGGCTCAGTGGTAGTGACGTCGGCTTTCGATCCGTAGGACGTGGGTTCGAATCCTACAATGAGCTTGAGCTTTCGGTGAAGGAAAACATCGTGATGAAACCATAGCTTGGTGGTAGGGTATTTTCTAGTACTCGCCTGGCTAGCTACCACCCTCTTGTTAAGAATCTGTCGCCAAGCACCTATCAGTGTGTTCCGGCAGCCTCACTTGAGAGCCAGTTCCCAGTCCAGGAGTAGCGTGGCGCCATCCTCGACCACATCGTCACTTAACATCAGGTGACTTGTGGTCAAACGCTACCCTGTAAATAGTGAAAAAAAAAAAAAAAAAAACGCCTACACCAACTGTTTTGTATTCACATTGAAGCGCTCAGAAGTGCACTCATGGGAAAACGTGGCCTTTGTATACAAAGACCTACGCATAATTATCATAACGTGTCTAACATATCTTTAGAACATATATAAAATTTAAGGCCCTGAATGATTCACTGACATATCAATACGCAGCCTCAACCAGTGGTCCCAATGGACTTGGGAGGATACCTTCCCTTGGATGTTCTGCAAAATCCTCGCGGATTTTAGGGCAAGTCGCACCGCAACTGGCAATGCATTACTTCTCTCTTTCAAACATTAAATGAACAACAGAGATGCATGATGTTTTGCGGTGCGGTCCGCCCTTAGTCTGCGCGAGACTTTAGGGACACTAAATCGGATACTATAAAATGTATGGTTAAATATGATTGACTTCCACACGTGGAAGGTTTACTAATTGATCATATAAGCTTATTTTTAGATTGAAGCATACTAAAATCTCACCTCGTATTTCTTCATTGGCGTATGCTCCTTAACAGAAGGTATTGTATAAGCGGCAGGCACCACAGAATTGCGTTTCAACTGCAAGTAGCTGCTCTTCTGAGGCTCTATATCACTAAAGAATGTATCAGACAGCAAGTCCTTCACGCTACTCGCTAAATAAAAGAACCATATGCCCAGTAGAAATCCATTCCAAACGCTTGCATTGGGAAACAGGATATAGTTGATCATAATAAAGAATACTAGGAAATACATGGTTAGGTTCAGAATGTACGATTTGGGCGCGGTCCCGTTTGTCTTTCTTTTCAAGTTGGTTTCGCTCGGCGGTATGCCGAAGTTGGTTGGTGTGGGAAGCGGCTGGTTTGGCGTTGATTCTATGGGTTTATCGCTTTGGATGCTGGGTAGGACATCGTTCACGTCGCCAAAGCCATCCATGGCGTCTTCCAACGCTTCTATTCCTGATTCGACGTCCATTGAGCTTTCGTTCAGATAATCTTCTGCCATATCGTTGAGAGCTATAAAAGAACTCTGATTTACAAAGATGAATCATCAAAGTCGGAGTAGGAAATCTGTCAAAAGTTATACGTGGAAGACCATGAAGAAATGACCGTGTGATCTTATTCTCCTTTGATCTTATGTAAGAACAAAATAAAAATATATGTGTGCATTGAAGAATCTTATTTTCTTTTCGTTGGGTTAAAATAATGTTTTGATACATTTATTAACAAAAGTCTTCCCACTGCCTTTACTGTGCCATATCATTTCGAACCTAATTACCTTACAATTACAATTATTAATTAGAATCTATATTTATAGTAAAGCTTACCTAAGTTTTTGTGTGTGTCATCACTCGATTCGGAATTTTTGTTCTCCGTGGATAGGCTCAGATCTCTTTCGGCCGCTTTAGCTGTTATTGGTTGCGTCATTTCCGACAAATTCTGTAAGCTGCTTTCTAGAGAGGATACCTAGTAACAAAATAACAGCTGAAGTTATAAATTATATTTAGCACTAGATACTATAGATAAAATATTTAAAAACCCTCAACAATGCACTTTTGATCAAATGACCTTTCAAGCAAAAAAAAACTAGATCAAAATCGGATCAACAGTTTAACTTATAAGCATAAAACATCTCTCATTTTACAAATGAATGGGTTAATAATAGATGTAATTAAAATTATTCAATACCGAAACATATCGTCGGCTAGTAAACAACACCGCACAAGTCAACATTTTGTGGTATTGACTTTTTAATTCCATTAGATGCAGTTTTGACGTGCGCTTCTATGAACCTGTCAGTACCAAGCATTTTTACTAAATAGAAGCCGTTAATTAAAAATAACACACACAAGTCAATAACTTACATAAAAAACATACAAGTAAAACAGTTTAACTTGAAACAGTAAAACAGTCTCTCTTGAAAAGTTCAAAATTTTACTTGCGCGGTGTTGTTAGCTAGCCGTCTATACATAATTAGTAACCAACATCACCTGTGAAGTGTGAATAAATAATATACTATTTGAATAATCTAGTCAGCGACTAAAAAATTTTTAAGTTCAAAACCTTGAGTGGACATTTCCATTCAAAAACCAGACGTAAAAAACTTGATTTGATACTGGCGGTAGTGTAACATGCAGATATCTATTTCAATTTGCATTTATGTCAAACTAGCTGTTCCCTGCGGTTTCACCCGCGTGGGCTACAGCTTTATGCATGCAAAGTCTCAGCTCAATTGGTTAAAAATTGACAAAGTTTCATACAAACTTCCATCCCCTATTTTATCCCCTCAGAGGTAGAATCAAAATCCTTTCTTAGCGGATGCTTACGTCATAACATCTAACTGCATGCCAAATTTCAGCCTGATCCGTCCAGTGGTTTGGGCTGTGCGTTGATAGATCACTATGTCAGTCATATCAGTCAGTCAGTTATATATATTTAGACTAGCTGCGCCCCGCGGTTTCACCCGAGTAGGTAGTATGGTGATAAAAAGTATCTCTTGTTCTTCTCCAGGGTTCGAGTTATCTCCACACCAAATTTCATCAAGATTAGTTTAGTTGTGAAAAGGAAACAAACAGAGTTGCTTTACCTGCCCTGACTTCACATGGGTAAGAGAGTAGGCATTGAGTCGAGTTCATGTACAAAATCAAACTTCAAAAAATCTTGGAGGATCTTAAAAAAAAAAATTAAGCCGGCCAAATTTTTACTTCAAAAAATATATCGTACTGACAAATCTAAATGTTTAACTCCTGAACCTCCTCTATTAGTGATAAAATAAGCTGCAAATTGTGGCTATCATTTTAATTCACCATGCAAGTGATATCAGTAATTAATATTCTAGAAAGTATCTTGTGAGTCTTTGAAGTTACCTGATTGTCTGTATCTCCAACGCTTTGCTGATCAACATCCTTCAGAGCTGAATTTTCTTCAGAATCAGATGTTGAATTTTCTCGTACTATTGTCTTTTCTTTTGTTTCTGTTTATAATGGAATAAATTATGGCTAGATGTACATAATACAACTAACAAATAATTAATACAAAAACTATTGATTTTATCTCGTTTAGTAAATGCATTTAATTTAACATATACTAGTTGCGCCCCGCGGTTTCACCCGCGTTCTGGAACCTTTTCCAGGATAAAAAGTACATGTGTATGTGTTATTCCAGGGTATAAGCTATCTCCATTCTAAATTTCATCAAAATCGGTTTAGTAGTTACGGTGATACGTGGTAACAAACATTCACACAGACACACAAACTTTCGCATTTATAATATTAGTAGGATACAGGTGTGGATTGTCAACAAACCTTCAACAGACTTTGTCTTCATATCTTCAACAGCTTGAGCTATTTTATATTTGAAATCATGAAATATCTTCCATGTTTCATTGCCGCTTTCTTTTACTTCCGTAACTTCTGGTGTGCTCCTTTTCCCAAGTCTGTTTAAATACTCCTTCATTGGCGATGAACTCATCTCTTTAGGGGTACTAGAGCCTCGCTCTTCCTTCTCTGTTGACTTTCCTTCTGAAGCTTTAACATCTTCAACTTTTTCTTTTTCAGTTACTTTTTCAGCACGGATGGATTTAAAATACTTGTCTATGATAGAGGGTGTTCTGTCCCCTCTCTTAGGACTAGCATTCTCACTCTGTGCAACAGAGGGCGGGTCACACTGAGGAGTGGAGGGTTCACCATCACAAGCATTGAACAATTCCTCCAATTCTTCATTGTTAGCATTGTACCGAAAGGACAGGGTTGAGTTTGGCGATTTCCCTGAAAGTCATCTACTATTTTAGTAACCTACTATGTATGAAAACGAAAAACATTCTACCTACTAATTCTATAGTGACTCATAAATTAATGAATTTTCTGCCATAATATTGAGGCTTATTAAGATATGAGTAGCAATTCAGTAACCCGTTTAGTGCGTATGAGATGACGATGTTTGGTGAAATACCTATAGATTTAAATTGTACGCTATTGTTGTCGTATCGTCTTTGTTGTCAAAGAAACGATGTCTGGTGTGAGTGTGCCACGTATATTAGTCATTGAAAAATTAATAACAACCACTACTGTAATGATATCGGGTACCTAAAGCTAATTGAATCAATGTGTATTGTTATTTTTAATGCTTAGATGGCTAATATTACTGAGATAAGTCCTAGGTAAAACAAGTTTAAAATGAAACCTACCTGGGCCGGACACCTCCATTCTAACTAACAAATTATACTTTATAAAATAATAACCACTTCTGTTTCACAACACACAGCCAATTACACGTTTATAGGAAACATTTTTATTTGCTTGTATCTCGCCTGAATTAAATTTATTTTCAATTCTGAACTGCTTGCTGCTTGCATTTAATGTCATGTCAAAGTCAAACGCAACGTATGTCAAACAGTCAAGACAATGACATAGACAAGACTCAAGAGTCAAGTTCATTCGTCTACAGTAGGCATAGTATATATACCTAGAGCAGGGATGTTGCGAATGCTGATTTTTTTACATCCGCGGATGCGAATGCGGATGCGGAGTTTTGACTGCTCACACCCGCGGATGCGGATGTTTAAGATATTATGTAAACCAGCATCATCATCATCATCATCATTTCAGCCTTTATTATGTTAATAAAGTCTATTAATGAAGAATTAAAACAATGATAACTTAATTATTAATATTTTTATTGTAATTAATTCAAAAATTAATATATATTAAACACCTATTGGTATATTAGTAATTAAAATTAAAAATAGGAGCATTATACCCATTTATAATTGTATCCCACTTTTTTGTCAATAAATAAATATTTGATTTGATTTTGATTATGAACAGGAGTGTTGCCGCCTTTTCTGGTTCAAGGCGATTACGCAGAGGTTCATAAATTAAACCCGCGCTACTAAATAATTGTTCGCTAGGAACACTGCCCGGTGGAGAGGATAAAAATCTTCGAGTAATAATTTCTAATTTAAAGTTCACCCATAAACCTTATTTTTTGTAAACTCTTTATTTAAGTACACACAATGATCACTGTATCACAATATTTAAAATATAAATATTTATACGATACTAGCTTATCCCCGCGGTTTCACCCGCGTGGGCTACAGTTTATCGCGATAAAAAGTATCCTATGTCCTTCCCCAGGGTTCAAACTATCTATGTACCAAATTTCATTTCAATCAGTTCAGTAGTTTAGACGTGAAAGCGTATAATTATATTCTGTATACTCCAAAATTATTCCCGCACTTCGGTGCCCTCCGCGTTTCCCGCTGCGCTGCGGCCACTGCATGGCCATGGATGGCGGGGCGGGGAGCGAGCGGCGCGGTGATTTCATTTTCCATTGGATTGACATTTTAATTTCGTAATATCTTTTGAACGGAATGTCCGATTTCAACAATTCAAAAAGTAATCTACAGGTATTGGAACAATCTTGAACACGAAATGATTTATTTGGATAAGGATTAATATAAAAGTATTTTAGTCGGCATTTTTAACAACTTTTAAAATGTAAAAAAGTAGTTATAGTATGTTATCCTTAAGAGATAGACATATGCCATCGTGGACTTTTTTGTAGACCTACATAAAATACACAATTCCACCATACATCATTTTGTTATATCTAAAAGGGTTTAGGCAGCGTTTTCGTTGAAAGCTCCCAGACGGCTTATTTTTTTCCGACTCCTCCAACAAATATCGTTATATTTTAGCCAATGTATACAAAAACATGACAAATAATATCTTAAAACCTTCCTCGAGAACCACTCTATCTATTGGTGAAAACGGCATGAAAATCGGTGCAGTAGTTTTTGAGTTTATCGCGAACAGACAGACAGACAGACGCGGCGCGGAGGACTTTGTTTTATAATAAGTAGTGAAGTAGTCCACACTCCACAGCGCAAACTAAAACGTAATGATTTCTTTACAAGAAACATTTATATTATGATGCTCCACAGACCACAACAACAAATGTGTCGAACCGACTCGAACCTTGTCACCAATTTCTTCACTCCCATTGGTCATTGTCACGTGCGACCGGCACGCGCCATCCGCCGGGCCCCACCCATTTCTTTCTTGTCGCTACTTGCATGATATTCGCATCCGCATGAACATCCGCACTGATTTAATGCGGATGCGGATGCAGATGCAGATGTCCAAATCTATGCGGAAGTTCCGCATTTGCGGATGCGGATGCGGATGTTCGCAACATCCCTGACCTAGAGTTATAGAGTTATAGACCTTAACTCCGGTCACAACTGTATCTTTGGATATATATCCCAAAGTGGATTGCCCTTCCTTCCCTTTCAAAATAATAAAAATATCCGACTAACTCCAGAATGGAACGCTCGAAGCGGTTGGCTGTAATGAGTGAGTGAGATAGAGTGCGTACGTGAAACGTGACACTTATCTATACTAATATTATAAAGCTGCAGAGTTTGTTTGTTTGTTTGTTTGTTTGTTTGTTTGTTTGAACGCGCTAATCTCAGGAACTACTGATCCGATTTGAAAAATTCTTTCAGTGTTAGATAGCCCATTTATCGAGGAAGGCTATAGGCTATATTTTATTTCCAAAAAAATTAGGGATCCGTAAGAAAATTGCAATTTTGCAACCCAAGGTGTGAAATCGAAAATCTATTTTTGCGTGCGCTGCCAAAACTATTGACACTAGAACAAAGTAATGTACTACGGGTTTGTAGGTCTCATTAAGATCTACAAAAAAGTCCGCGAGAGCATATGTCTAACTATTATAGTAATGCCACAATAAGTGATCTTTTATTTTAAAATTTTAATTTTTAATGCCGCTGCTAGAAAAGGCTCATTATTTGTATCTTGGTATTAATCCTTATCAAAATAAATTACTTTTTATTCAAAACGGCTTCAATGCCTTTATATAACTTTTTAAATCATTCAATTCGGACATTCCATTCGAAAGATATCACGAGTTTAAAAATGTAAGTAGTAGTAGAAAAATAAAACCGCCGCACCGCAGCGCAGCGGGAAACGCGGTGAAGTGAGGGGGGGCACCGGGAGAATCTATGAAATAGGTAAAGTGCGGTCGCGGACCACGAAGACCTCTAGCTGCGCAATTCAAACGTGCGGTCCAAGAAAAATTAACTTAGAATTAAAATATGATAATGGGTACCTACAGCAGGTAACGCGGTGAGGGGGCACCGAAGTGCGGGAATAATTTTGGAGTATACGGAATATAATTATACGCTTTCGCGCCTAAACTACTGAACCGATTTATATGAAATTTGGTTTATAGATAATTTGAGCCCCGGGGAAGGGACATAAGATACCTTTTATCGCGATAAACTGTAGCCCACGCGGGTGAAACCGCATGGAACAGCTAGTATTACAATAAAACTACATGACCTCAGACTCCAAACACGAGTATATCCGAAACGGCGACGAAGTATCAGCATATTTAGCTTAACTATATCAGCTTGGCATTAATGCATAATAACAGTTTATACTAATAACAGTTTGTTAATTTTTATTTAAATTATTTATTTCAATGCGTAATACAAGTGTATTTTATGTGTTAGTTTGTTTTACCAATTTAGATTTCCATGTCACATAATCATTCCACGGATATTTATGAGTCTTCACAGATACTCCGTGGATGTATTTGGCAGCCGGAATCTATCTCGGGTACATTCTTGCAACATATAATTCCTTCACTCCCGTATATTGTGCTAAGCGAATATGGGTAATTGGGTATGGTATGATAAATGTTGTTGATGTTATTTTATGTCAGTGAACTACATAGACAATATAGACATAAACAACACGACGTCACGAAGACACGTTTTGCTGTCAGTGCTGTGACTGCTGTGACACTGACAGCACTGCTGACTGCTGTGCTGTTAGCTGTTCTGTTACTGTTACTACTGTTACCCAAATACCCACCGGTTGATCGGTCACCGATCACCGATTTGAAATTCGAATTTCTATTTTCTGGAAATAAATTCTGCAAGTGTTCCTTTTTTTATTGATTGTTGTGGTTCCTTGTTGTAACATCATCGAGGTATGATGCAGATGCAGATGTTAGTAACATCTGTTAATGCATACCTCGATTGTTTGTGTTTGCGTAGAAAATGGTTCAGGTGTTACCCAGCTTGTTATGTACTAGTGTTATTTAGCTATTACAATAAGTATGTATTTCGAATAATATATAAATAAGTAAAGATTTTAACTGAACAAATGTCCAGTTTGTCCACTACTGTGAATGTGAACTTGAAAAGAAAATAGTGACTTATAGAATTTATTTAAAAGACCGGAAATAAATCCGAAATGGCAGAAATAAAGCCAATGGCATTGAAAGTTTACAATGCTATTGTTGAAGATTTCAATAGGCTGCTTCCATTGAATCGAAAAGCCGAAAATGAACTAAAAAAGAAATATGAAAGGTATGTATTAGAAACTACAAAACCCAAATCAAGCTGAGAATGTAATAAAATTTAATGCAGAAATAATCTATTTAGAGGACAATTTAATAATATGTTATATAAATTTCAGCATTGCTCCATCAACTATAGGAAGTATATTGTCTCTGTTCATCCAGAGATCCATGAAACATAACTATAAAAAGTCCCATTCTATCTCGAGCAACTATCAAGAATTATTTGACCAAATGCCAGATAAGAAAAAAGACAATTTGATCTTGCAGTGAGTTTTCCCTAAATATACATAATATTAAGATGACATGACCAGTAAAAGCCAGTCATACCCTAGTTTGTGTGCAATTGTCCCCGATAAAAAAAAGAACAGAAAAGTTCAGGGGCATCAGGGGTATGCAAACTTCTGGGGCCTTAATTACATAAGAAATTTCAAAATTGACCAGAAGACCAACAAAACCATATTTAATTCTAAAAATTTAGAGCCATATGAAAAATGCTCATGAGCACTGATTTGAGTCTAATATATCATTTCTTAAAAATATGTCACTAGGAGTCCCAACACTTTGACATCATCCTAGAATAAAATCAAAATGGTTTTATTTGTAATGTTAGTTAAATTAAAATTACAAATAAAACCAATAATATTGTAATAATAATATTATGATCACAATAAGGGCCAGTGTTATAAACATCAGTAAGTTAAATGTCATGAAAAATTGGATCTTATTGTCAAATTTTAGCATTACAGATGTTTGTAAAGTCGGCCATAAGTTGATCATAATCAAACAATTGATGTCACTTGACCCATTCTCATCAATAAATTCAACCAACAGTGGCGTATGACCACACCAATATTTCATTGCGAAAAGGCAAAGACGCCTCACTTGAGAGGCGTTTTCCAATCGCGGTGTAGCGTGACGCCATCTACGATCACATTGTCACTTAACATTAGGTGACTTGTCAAACGCTACCCTGTAAGTAGTAAAATAAAATAATATGAAATAAATATGTATATAAAGATGTTATTGTAATGTTTTTCAGACTTGCTGATGGTCAAGGCATCAGTCCGGCCCTGTTTGCAAAATCATTACTTGATGGAGCATATTCTGACCCTGAAATGGCTAAGAAGTGCTTCAAGGATACAACCCTCATTGAAGATAAAGACTTGGCATACCAAGTGTTTTTGGTAAATCCTACTATAATATTATAAATGCAAAAGTGTGTGTGTGTGTATGTTTGTTACCACATATCACCGTAACTACGAAACCGATTTTGAAGAATTTTGGAATGGAGATAGCTTATACCCTGGATTAACACATAGGCTACTTTTTATCCCAGAAAAAGATTCCTACGGGAAGACACGGGTGACACCGTGGGTCGCAACTAGTATTTTATAATGGTTTCTAGTCTTGTTTAAATTACAATTAACTTTTTATTTTAGTACCTACACAACATACACATAGTCGCAAAGTGCCTCAAAAGCCATCAAATGCCTCATAACATACCATCACATAGTTGTCTTTTCTGTTTTAGGGAATCATGAATGACAACCACTACGGACCATCTGTAGAAGTAATAAAACAGTAAGTATTAAAACATCACACAGATACCATAAAATCCATAAATACCTATCTAGAACTTAAAACTTTTACTTAAGTAAAAAAACCGATATCCATAGCCATTACAGCCAAAGCTATGGTTTCGTGATGAAACCTAGCTTGGTGGTAGAGCATTTTCAAGTGCTCGCCAAGTCAAGTTAAGAATCTGTTGTTATGCTCCTATCAGTGCATAATGGTTCTGCAGCCCCACTTGACAGCAGTTCCCAATACAGGCGTCAATGTCGATCACATCGTCACTTAACATCAGTTGACTTGTGGTCTAATGCTACCCTGTCGAAGTAAAGTTGGAGAGTATAGATTATAATGTCACATAATTTATTTTTTCAGGTCAATTGGTTTAGAATACGAGTTGCGTTTGGAAAGAGAACTCAGATTGAAGAATATCACATTTACGGATGAGAATGTTCTTAGAGAACAAGGGTATGATAAAACTCCCGATTTTAAACTTGACGTTCCAATTGCCGTTGATGGCTTCATTGTCAACTGGATTGAGAGTAAAGCATTGTTTGCAGATGAAGAAAATCATTCTGGTTATCTAAAAGATCAACTTTTGTGCTACTGCAATAGATTTGGACCGGGTCTAGTCATTTATTGGTTTGGTTATTTGGAAACATTGGAATCAACACGAGAAGTGAACAAGATGTTTATTTTACGCACCGGCTTTCCAGATAAAGCAAGTATAACGCAGTTACGAACGGATTTTTAAAATGTAATGCTTCTTAATTTAATTACGTCACGAAAAAGTCAAGTCGAGTGTGTCATACTTACGCAAGTTTTATCTAAGAAATAAAATGCTTCAAGAGAAATTATCCTTTTTTTATAATTGTAGCTTCAGGTGCCATCCAGCTGTGATTCCACTAACGGCCTAGTATTCTAAAGTAGTAATAGACCGCGCCAAAGAAATGTATATACATATTACATACACTCGAAAACAATACCCTCCTTCTTTCGCAGTCGGGTAAAAATTGAGACTTATGCAGTACTAGTTGCGCCACGCGGTTTCACCCGTAGCCTGTGTTAATCCAGGGAATAAGCTAACTCCATTCCAAATTTAATCAAAATCGGTTTAGTAGTAACGGTGATACGTGGTAACAAACATTGACACGTCTACACACACACACACAAACTTTCACATTTATAATATTAGTATGCTATGATAGGATACACCTTAATTTGAAACTAGGGAGCTAAGCTATGGAGTTCAGAAACCACATCAAAGCCCAAAAAAAGAAGTATAGGCGTGAAAGACACATAGACGGACAGACAGAGTTACTTTCGCATTTTTACTATTAGTAGGGATTTGTTTGATTACTAATGAATAGCTAAATTTAATGCCATCTAGTGATTTTTTTTGACTGAAAGTTCCCATTATTGAAAATTGACATTGACAATCACATGAATCACATCACTGAGCCATTCCCATACATTATTTTTCTATCTCAATGTTTTTTTTTTTTTTTTTTTTATATTTGGCAATTGTCTACTTTGGACATTTCTGCCAGTATCACGTCAATTTATTTTTCAAAAATAGCGGCAACGGTACAAATTTGGGAAAAAAGGCTGTCTAATTATCCAGTAAAGCTGAAATAGAAATAATATTATTGAGTTAGTAACGTAGACAGAACACAACTACATATTTATTAGAATAATTGTTATTATTTTGTATATAAAAAGGGAATAAATATATAGAGATAAAATAAACTTACTATATTTTGAGGTTATTTTGAGAGAGGAAGTTAATAAGAATTTCATAAATTTTAAAATTGTTGTAAGCTAGAAGCTCAGGCATATAGGTAGGAAAGAAAATATCTGAGCATTTAAGTGATTGGAAAAGATAAGAGTGGTCGAGCAAGGAGCAGGAAAAAAAGATATGGTTTAGATCGCCATCATCCAGGCCACATTCACATATCGACGAATCTTTTATGTGAATTTTTTTCAAGTGGGTTGGGATACAACAGTGACCTAGTCTCATGCGTATAATCATAGACGTAAAGCGTTTGCTAAATTTAAAACGAGCAAACCAGGGTTTGTGCGGAATGATCGGTTGGATTCTCGCATAACTAGAACCCTTGGTTTTACTGGTGGTTCTCCAATAGAATGACCAAGATTTGGAAAGTAATAATTTTGGAAGAGATACAAGATCATGACAATAATTTTGGAAGGGAACTCTATCTCCGCACAACACTGCATCTTTGGCAACCGTGTCAACCCGTTCATTGCCAATGATACCTACGTGGCCCGGAATCCACGCCAGTACAACTTCGAAGCCTTTAGAATAACATTCTGAAATTGAGTTTTTAATTTGTAATAAAATAGGATTGTGGGAATTAGGACTAAAGGGGTTGGAGAGAAGAGATTGAAGAGAACTACGAGAATCTGAGAAAATAATAGTTTTTCGTAGTTTGAAAAGGAGAACATATTTAACGGCTTCAAGTATAGCGATACATTCTCCAGTGAAAACAGATGATTCAGGTGGGCATTTAACCTTTTGAACTATATCATATTGAGCATGGAAAACACCACATCCAACACATCCTTGCTGGGTTAGCTTCGATGCGTCTGTGTATATTGTATGCCATCCACGCCAGTCTCTAAGAAGGAGTGCTTCGAAATATTCATTTGCGTTCTGGTCGCCTTTACATATGTCAAAGTTTAAAATTATTTTTGGTTGGAAAATAACGACATTATATTCAAAGTTAAAAAGAGGAAGAATAGGAGATCTATGTGTTGGGTCTTTAAGAGATTTAAATATGGAGTAGCTTTTGACGAGCGGTGGAAGCTGTTTCGATCTCCAATAGCGAGAAGAGTAAGAATATTGAAGAAGAAGTTCGAGCTTTGGTATGAGGGGGTGTTCAGAGAATTGAACAGCCCGAAAGAAAAATCTAGTAGCCAAGAATTGGCGGCGGAGATGCAGAGGAGGGTCGACGCACTCGACTTGGAGCGCATTAATAGGGGAAGATTTCATAGCTCCAGCGATGATACGCAAAGACTTTGACTGTATTAGATCAAGTTTTTTAAGGCTGGCTTTGTTAGCAGGTTCAAGTAAGAAGGATCCGTAGTCCAGGACGCTACGAATTATTGCATTGTATAGAATTTTAAGACTGAAGGTATGGGCACCCCACCACACACCAGCTAAACATCTAAGAGCGTTTAAGTTTTTTTCACATCTATTAACGATGTAGTCACAGTGCTTTCGCCCATCAAACTTACTGTCCAAAACTAAACCAAGGAATTTAACCGAATCTTTAACAGGGATTTTACATTTATCTATAATTATATTTATGGCTGGGGTGGATCTTTTACGAGTGAAAACAACGATGTTGCTCTTCGAAGGAGAAAGTTCTAGACCGTTGTTATGAAGCCAAATACTCAAGAGGTTAAGGGAAAGAGAAAGACAGGAGCTAGCTTTATCGATATCGTAATGAGAATTATACAGAAGAATATCATCAGCATATTGTAAAATACGACATGGACCGATAGACGATTCCAAGTCGTATGTATAGACATTGTATAGGAGGGGACTTAGTACGGACCCTTGCGGAAGGCCACGCCATATGACTCTGCTGGATGAAATTGACGGATCATTACAGCGGAAGAATATGAATCTCTCTGAGAGCAGATTCATAATGAAGTTACCCAACTTGGCTGGCACTCTCAGCTGTTGAATTTTGTTCCTGAGAAGAGGAAGTTGAACATTATCATAAGCTGCCGTAATGTCCAAGAAGGCACCGATTACTGATTCATTTCGAGTGAGAGCAAGTCTTATGTCCGTGGTGAGGATGCTCAGGCTGTCCATTGTACTTTTTCCTTTTCTGAAACCATACTGTGATTTAGCAAGTAAGCCTCTGCTTTCCAGAAACCATTCCAGGCGGTTTTTGATTAGATGTTCGGCAAGTTTGGCTAAGACTGAAGAAAGGGCAATAGGGCGGAAAGATTGAGGATAATTCGGATCTTTGTTGGATTTGGGAATTGGGATTATATATTGAGATTTCCAAGAGTCGGGGACATAACCAGAGTCAAAAATAGTGTTAACAAGACACAAGTAGTATTTAAGAAGGGAATTATCAGCCTTGGAAAAGAAAGAATATGTAATACCATCCATACCGGGGGCCGAATCCTTCACAGATTTTAAAATGTTGTGAAGTTCTATCAGCGAAAAAGGCTGATCTAAAGGATCGTTTAAAGAAGAAGGGGAATTTGATAAAGATGGAAGTTCAGAAGGAAGTGGAGAATATTGGGGAGCAATTCTGTCCATGAAAGAATCAGCCCAGGACTGAGTTGCGCAACAAACATGGCTTGGTGGCCTTTGTGAGCATCTAAACCTGTGTATTTTCTTCCAAATAAGCGAAAGCGGAGTATCAGGGCCTATGCTAGTACAGTATGATTTCCAACCATTCACTTTTTTAGTACGGAATAGACGTTTTGATTTTGCAATGGTTTTGTTAAGTGCAATGAAATTATCTTGAGTTATGGAGTTGCAGAAATTAGACTCTGAAGCCAAACGGGCTTTTATTGCTTCGGAGCATTCTTTGTCCCACCAAGGCGGAGAAGGTAATTTATTTTTGGGTGGGTTTTTGATAGGGAAGGACATATTTGCACTGTCTAGAAGTGTTTTAACGAGACTATCTGTGCAGCTGGTTATACTATACGCAGTAATAGACGGTAGGCTTGGAACTTTACTCCTAATGTGTTCATTATATTTGTCCCAATCTGAGGTATTATTATTGAGGGCATATTTGAGAAGCGGTTTATTAGTTACTGTGGGGCGCGAAAATTTATGGGAAGAATTGAGAAGAATAGGAAAGTGATCACTTCCATGGGTGGAAGGTAAAACAGTCCAAGTAAAAAGGGAAGCCAGTTCAGGAGAACATAAAGATAAATCAATCGCACTGCGAAATTCATCAGGACGTGTTCTTCTTGTAGGGGATCCATCATTTAAAATACAAAGATTGAGCAAGTCAAAAGATTCCAATAAAAAATCTCCTGAGCTATCCGAACCCCCACAACCCCAAACAGGGTGGTGACAGTTCAAATCACCAAGGATAAGAAGAGGTTTAGGAAGAGACTGAATTGTGGACACAAGGTTGTGAATTATAGGTTTGGACGGGTGAGGAATATATATAGATACTATGGTAATGTTACTAACTTGAGCAGCGACAACTTCAAAGCTATCGCTTGAAGGTGGAAGGGAAATAGTTGTGAAGGGTTCACACTCTCAACCTCACTCATAGAAGAAGAACCTCAATAGATCACTTCTACTTCACTCTTCGTTCTCTTTCGGTCTTCATTTCGCTCTCGCTCTCTGTGGCAGCTTGCTTGTTGTGAATCTTGTGATTATATTTATTTGTCAAATTCTCAAATTGTCATTTTTTGTGTCACAATCAATTGTCACGATCACGTCGAACTGCTCCGGGATTCTTTTGTGTTTTTGTTTGGATTTTCATTATTTGCGCAAAGTTATGGCTTATTTTCTTGTGGATTTCTAACTGCGAAATGGATTATTGTGCACTGTGAACATGAAAGCGTTGCTAATAATTTTGTTTGCGTTTGGATTTGGCGGCCTCTGTACTGTCGTCAAGAAAAATGCAAAGGTGATTGCACGTTGATTGCAGCATTAATTTGACGATGATATTATTATGTTATGAACGGACAAAAGAAAGTCTAAGTATTGGGCATTGTTGTAGGAAACTACTACGGAGTTGTCTCGTGCTTTGGACGACCGGCCTCTGATCTTTGCCACGTTAGGTGGCGGCATGGTTGCGGTCGAACCTTTAGCGGGAAACATTATTTGGAAACTAAAAGATGGTAATTATACTCATATTTATTTACTTATTCATACATGAAAACAAGGTTGTTTGTTAATAAACTACCAAGTATTTATTTTCTTCACTTGATACATAAGTTTCGTTACTCTTGCTTGTACTCAACGCAGTGTCAACCTTTGTCAAGGACCAAAGGCTTCATAGTTGAAATTGCACATAGTATTAACTCAGTAAATATATATTTATGTGTATGTTTGAATCATTAACCTTGGGTGTTGACATTGGTTAATACTGAAATTGTCATTCAGAGTCTATTTTCCCAATAATAGGCTATTTTAGGTGAGCGGTTATTCTGCATGTTCTCAGTTTTACCCCTATGGCAATTTTGAAAAGTGAGGAACCAGAATCTTGTTTTCGAAGTCCTTAGAAAATAATAAATGGCTAATAGCAGTTCATTTTGGCATTCAACGGGAGAGGCCTATGTTCATTGGACGTTTCTGGCTGATGATGATAAACTTGCAAATATAGTATAATTTTTTTTTTTTTTTCATTGCTTCTAATTAATTATAGTTTTTATCACAAATAGCTATTATATTAATATTGGTTACCATCTATGAAGTTAATGTAATGAGAGAAGAATAATGATTTGTATGCCTATTTATCATGTGGACATGTTTCATTTATGAATTTTATTATCAAATTCTAGGCAGAGACCTGGGTTTATTTGGATAGGCAGTAATTTTGAATGTCTACCATCCACGCATTGAAGTTACTTCAGGCTTTGATTTTGTAGAGCAAAATAGGTTCTGTACATGTACTTGTCTTTTTTATGCTAAAAAAACAAATCATCTTAGTTTATTATTTCCTTCCATTTTTTTTACCTATAGGTACACAATTTAGCATCGATAATAATAGATAACAAACCCATTTGTATTGGAGATAAAAACCATATTTGTGGCCATGTGTTTGCCTCACACATGTCATCAAATATAACTTTATCATTGTTGTTGATATTTTTTTTTATTAACAGAGCCATTAACCATCACCCAGATGGTGATTCATTTAATTAATTATTATTTGTAGGAAAACCAACAGCTTATTGCGATAGGTTATTTAATTGATTGACTTTATTGGTCAATTTAATGTTCTTATGAAAGTTTATTTGTAATATAACTTAAACAATGAAAAGAGAGTAAGGACGATTTTAGTGATACAAAATTCAAGGTAGAAATTAGTACTTCGGTTCCATGCAAAAGTATAAAAAGTGACTGTAATGTAAAGTAACAAATCTCTGTATAGTAAGATTATACACATTTGTATTGTTTTAGAACCCGTTGTAAAAGTGCCGACTCAGCATGAAAACCCGATGCCTCAGTTTCTCCCAGATCCTCGACATGGATTCCTCTATATCTATGGTCCCAGAGGAGATCAGATGCTCAAAAAGCTCCCGTTCACAATACCGGAGTTGGTGGCTAATGCTCCCTGCCGGTCTTCTGATGGGATATTGTATACAGGGAAGAAGAGTGATACATGGTTTATGATTGATCCTCTGACAGGGTCCAGGGAGCATGTTTCAGGTATATATTTTCTAATAATTCAAAAAACATAGTGAAAAAAAAAAACAATATAATATAATCTTACGCCTGAAATTAATAATCGATCCTGATCCGTTTTTCGCGGGTTTAGATCAATCTATCAAGCTTTACCCTTAAAATGACATATCAATTCAAAACCGCAAAATACGGATCAGGATCGATTTTATTGATACACAATCAGATCATTATAATTATAAATAAACTAACTAATAACCCATTCTTTATTTATTTATTATTCCCATTCTAGGCATAGCTTCTTTACCATTCGTGACCACATCGTCATATGTGACGATGTGTTACGCAAATATAGATTGAATTAGAGACCGCAACAGCGTCAATTTGTATGAAAAACAAACGCGTCATATTTATCGTATTTAAGAATTTTCACCATAAAGGTGCGTACTGACTGATGTTACGGGTGTAATGTGTTACACAGCAAGCGTTTGTGCAGTCAGTACGGGGAAATAAGGCGCTCAGTTCCATTCGCACCTCTAGAGTTCTTACCGAATTCGAATTTGATTCGATTCGTGCGAATGGAAACGAAAAATTTCCATTCGCACGACCAATTACTTTCAAAGAGTTTTACAGTGTACTATGGTGAACTAAAGTCTAAAGTATTTTTGTCTTAGAACATCTGAGAAAGCATGGGTCAGAAAGGATCCTTCCTCTAATCTCCTTGATAGAAAATATTTGTGGATATTGTTGAAATAGCTAAAACAAACGTTAGACTTAATAATTGTGTCTGAAAGTCACAGTTTTGAATATAACGTTAATTTCCGCAGGTTTCGACAAATCAAAGATATTCAAAAACGAGGACGATGACACGTGTCACCCCGACAAGAAGCGCGGCGTGTACGTCGCTCGTACCGAGTACAACATTCTCATGCACGACTCTAAGAACAATGACCATAGGTGGAACGTCACGTTCTTTGACTATACATCGCACGCTATGGGTAAAGAAATGCTGAACGATTATGGTGAGGAGAACAATTTTCTAAAGCTTCTAATCATATATTGGGATCTCGCAACAAATAATGTTCATGGTAAATAGTACTCTGTTTCTAACGCTATATTTTCCATTGTGTGGCAGATTCGTTGTCTATTCTGATGTGCAATTATACTAAGTATTTAGGCTTACTTATAAGGGCGGACAGCGCCGCAACGCGTTGCTTGATATTTTGCGGTACGGCCCGCCCGTAGAGCGCGCGAGGTAAAAAAAATCACATCAGTATCGACACCAATGTCGTAATATTATCTGTTCATTTTTTTTGGCGTTGGTTTTACTAGTTATTCGATTACTTATTTGTTGTTTGATTATAAATATTTATATTTTTAATTATTCTATGTTATTATGGTAATGACGATGCCCGGTCATCCGGACTATTCCGTACGGAGAGCGTTGATATATTATCTAGTAGGAAAGGACGCGACATTTATCGATAGTTATCTTTTAAGAAACTAAATTAGTTAGAATAGCTAGTCTCTAGCTGCTAGAGCGTGTCAGAAGAGCGCCTGCTCTGCCCTGCACGGGGTATTTTTAAGTGGTAATGATATAAACATGTGCCCAATAATGGTATGTGCATTTTGATAAAGTATCCTCTGAAGAACATACACTTAATGCTGCATTGTACAGAGATTTTAAAGTCAGCCAGGAGAGCACGTGACAGATCCGAGTAGCGGTTCCCAGTATTGGAAGTGGAAGTCATCAAACTCATTTCGGGTCGCCAACCCCCAGTTAGAGGTAGTAAATTTAAAAATCATATATACAATACCCGAAGGAGTAAGATATAGTATAGCAGAGCATGAGGTGGGTTTATGCCAAAATAGCTTTCACATGACTGTGGCTCACAGCTCACGTAAGTTTTTTTTAGTTTTTTTTTAGTTTTCCTGAAATCAGATATGAATAGAAATTAATTAGTTTAGTGTTATAGAATTACTACACTTTACTAAAAAAAAGGAGAGCATTACGTCAGTCTTTGTCGGTCAGGCGATTACACTCGATAAAGCTTCGATCACGGCGAGCAGCCTTATTTACTAGCTACGCCCTGCGGTTCCCCGCTATCCTGCAAGAACCTTTTTTCAGGATAAAAAGTAGCCTATGTGCCTAAGACATCTCCAATCCAAATTTTACTCAAATCCGTTGAGCCGCTTCAGCTTGAAGAAGTGACAAACACAGTCACTCACAAACTTTCGCACGTTCAATAATAGTGTGATTTTTTACTACCATCAATTCAACCTATTTTGTTGTATCTAAGTTTGTCCTTTTGTTCATTGAATAAGATGATAAAAAGAGCTTGCCTTGAGTGGATTATGATTATGTTTTCAATTTACAAGATAGGCATAGATAGTTGACAGATAATGATGTTTTGACGATATTTGTAGTTATTTTATTTACCAACTTTTTTATGATATGATTGATAGCAAGGTACAATAGAGAGAGAGTTGTGTTTCTGCGAACATCGCTACCGATACCAAAGCAACAATAACATTATAGATATTTCATTCAAAATGTATTTATTATGCGAGCATACGCTAACCAGTGTTTATTTCCTAACTCAGATTAGAAATGCCATAGCATGTGCGTGATTATACGAGTATATAATATGTTTATGTACTGGGACTTTGGTACCAATGACAAGTAACCACTGCAGGCATGTCTGATAACTGTAACAGCCACATAGGGATACGTACATACGTTTAAGCGCAATGAAACGTAGATCAGTCTTACAACGGCTTTAATAGGTTTATGTTACTACCGTGATATGCGAAAGTTGTTATCTGAATCGTTACGATACAAACAATCGCTGCGCTTTTTTCATGCCATTAATTTTAATTTTCCAGTGTAGATACATTGTTATATTTGGTATATAATATGCTGTGTATTATCACAGTTTCCTAATGAATTTTACCAACAGTGGGGCGCTATGTTATGCCTGTAATAATAATAAGGAATTAGCAGATACCTAAGTCTCTTCCCATAGACTGGTTTTTGGCTAAGAATAACTTCACAATAGTAATCCAGATATTTTTTAGCGTAGTAGCAATAGTACACCTCAACCTTCCTTCCGTACACCATAGTTTTGGTTTGTTATATGGCCTCTTAACGTTGGCTACGGCTCCGCTAATGCCTAAAAAATTTTAGTTATAATTTTATCTTTTCCCCTTAGGTATTATTCACTTCACGTCTACGTCTAGTGGTCGAGTGATGTCTTTTGACCGTAAGACAGGCGACCTCGTGTGGTCTCACAACTTCGAGACCCCGGTAGTCGCAGCGTACCTGTTAGACAGAGACGGCCTGATATCTGTCCCTTTCAACTCTATCGGAGACGACACGCTGGACCATATCATGGAAGATGCCACCACTGTGAGCAATGGACAGGGGATAAAGAACTCTAATATTGAACTGCAGTGAGCATATTTTTATTTAATTATTGTTTTATTTTAATTTTCTACACCTGACTTGGTTAGCGTTAGACAACGACCTCACCCGATGGAAAGGACGATGTGGTCGAATGTGTAGCACGCTTGTCCAGTAAATACCTATTCTTGATTGAAAAGCCCCGGGTTGTGTACTTGTCAGGAAACACCGTGCATGGCTGGACATTCCACTCTTTTGCAGTTCTGAGTAAAAAAGATAAATGTTGCATATTTATGCATTCCAAAAGAAAACGTTTGTTATTAGGAATAATGGAGATACTGAGTTTGAATCCCATCTCAGTTCAGCACGTGTGACAATAAGCTATGTGCGTATTTGCCATCGATCAAAACGGGGAAGGAAAACATCGTGAGGAAACCGGCATGTTCAAGAGGAACCATATTCTAAAGCATGCCACTTCTACCAACCTGCACTGTGGCAGTATGGTAGATTATGGCCCATACTCTCTACTCTCTGGGAGAAGGGCTGTGCCCAGCAGTGGCAACGTAATAGACTGATATTGACGTGTTCAATTCAGCAACTCCCATTCAGTTTACTCCCAACACTACATTTTTCATCCGAAACATTAAATTTTATCTATGAAACTCCGTAATCAGCAGTTCGAAAACGTCCGCCCTCGTAATGTATTCCGTGCAGTGAAGCGTACTGATTATTCCGATTATGATAATGCCGGCATCCACAAATACCGCTCAATGGCCTGAAATAAACAAAATTTCTATGTTTAGCAATCTTTTGACGCAGATAACCGTGTCATTTTAATTTTCAGCCCGACGTTGTATGTGGGTGAGCATAATCATGGGCTCTACGCCTTATCGTCGCTCGTCGATAAGAATACTATCACAATATCGACGGGACACACGCGGCCTTTACTTTTGGAAGGTCCCGGTGCAGAAGGGGGTTCTAATTTGAAAAGTTCAGAGTATGAGCCGTTAAAAAACGTGCACTACCAACTCAATGATCTCAATTTGCACGTGTCGGCGCCCTATCTGCTGCTAGGCCATTACAAAGTACCGGAATTGACAACTTCCTGGACACCTCAAATACCGAAATCGAAGTTCTTCAACGTACGCGAATCATCCCCGAGCGCCATCAAACTTATAAATGGACAAGTCCACACTACACATGCTGAGACAGAGAAGGATGTCGAAAATGAAACAAATGACGTTGAAAATGAAACTAATCTGAAGTCGAATTCCATATCGGTGTCGGTGCAAACTGATGATTTATTCGACGGTTTCAACTTTAGACCCAGCGTGTTGTACAAACAAGGCCAGACATGGCTCAATCAGCAAGAAAACAAGGTCCTCAAAATGGCGTTGATCATATTGGTCGGTCTCGTAATCACTATGTTCTGGTACCTCAGATATCAGGTAATTACATTTTTATCGTGTATGATTGTGAAACACATGTTTGCCGCGTTGTCACTACCATGTGTTCACACACGTGCATGCGCTTACGTAATATTATCCTTATTGATTTTCTCAAAATCGATTTCTGAAGATTTTGATGGAGATTAGATCTTGTACTCTAAAGTAATAAAGTTTAATTTTGAATGGGAGTGCCGTTGAAACAGATGCGTTTGTAATGTTTGTGTTTGAAATACATGCCATTCTCTCTCGGCCGTATATATCACAATTTCCTCTGATGTTTGCTTATTGATACAATGATTCTCATGAATCTCATCATTTTTAAAACAAAAATGCCAAGCATTTATTTGTCACCTTATCATCATTACTCAAAAATTACAGAACCGATTATGATACTTAGCTTAAACAGAATAGATATATTGGTGTCGCTTCGGTTTTATAGTGAAAACAGAATGGACACCAATATTATCCGTACCAAATTTCATTTTAATCGGTTCAGTAGTTTAGGCGTGAAAATGAGACAGACAGAGTTACTTTCGCATTTATAATATTAGTAGGGATAGTTATGTTATTGACATTAAAAATAATTGATCTTACTAGTTGGTCTCATACGCGTCTTCCCGTTCAATCCAGGGCATAAGCTATCTCTTTTCCAAATTTCATCGAAATCGGTTTAGTAGTTACGGTGATACGTGGCAACAAACATTCACACACACACACAAACTTTCGCATTCATAAAATTAGTAGGATAGGATACATGAATTTCGTTTATACGTCAACTCAGTTCTCCTCAGACACATTATTTTGTCACGTTGTTTGTCCCTTTGTACGATAATGAAGCCAATCGTATTATTATCTCCAGGCTCGAGAGTTCCAGCAGCTGTCCCAAGGCGGATCGCGTAGCTCCAACACGTCCACTGCGTCTACGGGCGAGGTGACCGGCCAGCTGGTAGATGTGGGCGATGGAGAAGTCAAGATCGGCCGAATCTGCTTCTTCACTGATCAGGTTCTTGGGAAAGGGTGCGAGGGAACCTTCGTTTATAGGTAAGACTTTCAACCATCAAATGCAAACTCAAATATTTGGAAATTATTTCAAATATTTGTGCACATTGGGATACGTATACTTATTGCCTGTTGCAGACCGAAAGCTAAGTTAAACTAAAAATATGCCCCGTGCACACCAAGAACGTGTTCTTTAGTGGAGACCGCGACTTGGCAAACGTAGTGTAGGACGCCCTGCGACAAGGTGGAGCGACGACTTGCGCCGAGTGGCTGGCAGTCGTTGGATGAGAAGAGCCGAAGACTGGGCTCAGTGGTGTACCTTGGGAGAGGTCGATGTCCAGCAGTGGACTAACACGGGCTGATGATGATGACAATGACACCAAGAACTAAGCGAAAGCTTAGTCGGTGTTGTGAAGTTCAATTTTAAAGTTAAGATTAAGTATGGTCAAAGGTTGGTGTTTAAGATGTTGAGGGTAGTCGGAAAATATGTAATTGTTTAGCGACTTTTTTTGCTGACCGTACAACCCGCCCCTATTTTAAATATATGTCGTTCCTTTCACAGAGGCAAGTTCGACAAACGCGACGTGGCGGTCAAGCGGCTGCTTCCCGAGTGTTTCACGTTCGCCGACCGCGAGGTGGCGCTGTTACGCGAATCGGATGCGCACGCGCACGTTGTCAGATATTATTGTACGGAGCGCGATAAACAGTTTCGGTATGTTTCTCTACTATTTTAGGTCTAGCTTTACTCCGCGGTTTTACTCGCGAAGACTACAGTTTTTAGCAACAAAAAGTATCCAATGTTCTTACCTAGAGATCAAACTATTTCCATACTAAATATCATCAAGATCTGTTCAGCGGTTTTGGCGTGAAAAGGTGACAAACAGACAGAGGCAAAAAGAGTTACTCATTTGTAATGTTAATACTTATGGATTTTAACGATAGACTGATATGCTGTAGAAATATTTATAACTGAGCGTGTAACGGAGGTTGTGGATAACAGAACAGATCTAAAGTGGTGTGAGATTACCAGGAGTGCGATTCTTATTCACACGGAATCTCTTCCGACCACAGATTCGGAAAAGTTTCCTTCAGATTTTTTTTGACACGATTCATTTATCTGAATTTGGAAACTGATATTTAATTTGACATACCAGCTGCTCAGTCACGGAAAGTTTTCGCCATTTCCGTGAAGCAAAAGTAACGTCGAATCCGACACGGAAACTTTCCGAGTGAATTAGAATCGCACTACAGGACTCGATTGTGTTAGAAACCGCGAAGGTGGGAAGAGATGAAATAGCTCCTTCAAGCATTACCCGTTTTATATGGAAATAAAGTGCAAGCTATTTTTTCATTAGGTACAAGAAAGAATTAGACGTAACACAATCATTTTGTATTATTTCAGTTACATCGCCTTAGAGCTGTGCTCAGCGACGCTGCAAGACTACGTCGAGAAAAAACTCAATTTCGTATGCACAATCGACGCCGTGGAAGTTCTAAGACAAGCTACTATGGGTCTATCGCATTTGCATTCTATGGATATTGGTAAGTTTATTTATTTATTCATTTATTATTGTAAGCAGTTCACATGCAAAGCTTAAAGTCTTATGTTATATGAGACTGGCTTTACAGGTTTTTGAGTTACCATGGTAATGCTGCCAATCCAGGAATAAAAAAATTATACTGAACTCTCCGATACCAATTTTCTACCTAGTCAAGTCAAAATATGTTTCATGAGTCGGATAAACAGGTAATTTTTTGGGCACGATCTTATTTACAATATTCTTTTTATTTCTAAACGATTAGAGCAAGTTCACAACAATCTTTTTATCCTTTTATAACAAGCTCTACTAATAAGATTTTTTTTTTGTATAGACTGAAATTTAGTTATCTACAAGTCTTGGGATTTGTTGATATTTTTTACTCGACTGCGAAAGAAGGAGGGTTAAGTTTTTCGAGTGTATGTATGTACATTTATTTGGCACGGCCTGTAGCCTAAATGACATATGCGGTGTCATTAGATTCCTCTTTATTGTGGAAGTGATATAGGGTACTTTATTTTGGCGCAGTCGGGTTTTTTTGTTACTTTTGTAATGTATAATGTTGTCCCCAGTACATCGAGACATAAAGCCCCACAACGTTCTGCTGTCGATGCCGACGGGCGCTGGCGAGGTCCGCGCCATGATATCGGATTTCGGACTCTCCAAGAAGCTGAATATCGGACGCGTCAGCTTCTCGAGACGGTCGGGTGTCACTGGCACTGATGGGTGGATCGCGCCAGAAATGATTAACGGAGAGAGGACGGTACGTATTCTTCATCTTCAGCCTATTTATTACGTTCCCACGGCTGGGATTCTGGCCTTCTCTCTGAGAGAGAGTATACACAATGATTGGTTGAGAAAAAAAACAGTTGAGAATGGTTCGATACACGACAACTAAGTTCTAGTATTGGAGGTATACATACTAAATAGGGTGTAACTATCCCACCCAATTTTTCGTTGGCATTTTAGGCTTATACAGCAAATCTATCTTTTGTGATATAAAAAATCGCGGGCAGTCTGCCATCACATTTCACATCACACTTTATCTATACTAATATTATAAAGCTGCAGAGTTTGTTTGTTTGTTTGTTTGTTTGTTTGAACGCGCTAATCTCAGGAACTACTGGTCCGATTTGAAAAATTCTTTCAGTGTTGGATAGCCCATTTATCGAGGAAGGCTTTAGGCTATATTTTATTTCCAAAAAAATTAGAGATCCGTAAGAAAATTGCTATTTTACAACCCAAGGTGTGAAATCGAAAATCTATTTTTGCGTGCGCTGCAAAAACTATTGACACTAGAACAAAACAATGTATTGCGGGTTTGTAGGTCCCATTAAGATCTACAAAAAAGTCCGCGAGAGCATATGTCTAACTATTATAGTTATGCCACAATAAGTGTTTTTTTTATTTAAAAAATTTATTTTTATGGCCGCCGCTAGAAAAGGCTCTTTATTTGTATCTTGGTATTAATCCTTATCAAAATAAATTACTTCTCATTCAAAACTGCTTCAATCCCTTCATATGACTTTTTGAATTATTCAATTCGGACATTCCATTCGAAAGATATCACGAGTTTAAAAATGTAAGTAGTAGTAGAAAAATAAACCCGCTGCACCGCAGTGCCGCGGGAAACGCGGTGAGGTGAGACCGAAGGCGGGAGAATATTCTATGAAAAAGGTAAACTGCGGTCGCAATTTGCGAACCAGGAAGACCTTTAGCAGCGTGGTTCAAACGCGCGCAGGATAATGGATACAGCAGGTAACGCGGTGAGGGGCACCGAATTGCGGGAATAAGTTTGGAGTATACGGAATATATACGCTTTCGCGCCTAAATTACTGAACCGATTTAAATGAAATTTGGTATAGAGATAATTTGAGCCCCGGGGAAGGACACAGGATACTTTTTATCGCGATGAACTGTAGCCCACGCGGGTGAAACCGCAGGGAACAGCTAGTTAGTATATAAATGCGAAAGTTTGTGAGTGAGTGTTTATGTTAATTACTTCTTCACTCTGAAACGTCTCAACGGATTTAAGTTAAATTTGAAATAGAGACAGCTTATGCCCGGGATTACACATAGGCTACCGTATATCCCGGAAAAATGTTCCTGCGGGATAACGGAAACCGCGGCTGTAACCAATAGCTAAGTCATTATTGGTGGTTTCAAAACTATACCAAACCTTAGCAAACTTCACTAATTTAGAGCAAAAACAGCGGTAAATGTTAGTGAACATCAACTTATTCCGAAAAAGAAATTGTTGAACTTGTCTTAGTACTAACGCGTATTTAGAATTAGGTTTTACAATCCTACCCGCAGAAACTTTTAGTATTCTCGTGATCACGCGCTTGCAACAGTGCCGAAATATCGAGAACTCAAACAAAAACAAATACATGGTAATTATCCCGTTATAAAACCTAAGTCTAATGTTTTTGACCATGGTAGTTTAAAACGGTATATAACGGGTATTTTGTTTTCAGACAACATCAGTGGACATATTTTCTCTCGGCTGCGTGTTTTACTACGTGCTAGCCAAGGGGCAACATCCATTCGGAGACGTTCTGAGGAGGCAGGCTAATATACTCACTGGAGATTACAATTTGGATCAACTTGAGTAAGTATTTCTCCAAGTAAAACTAAAGTTGAACATTTTGTATTTGGTTCAGTACCCCTAGTACAGGTTTTGATAGTTTACAAAAACTATAAAAGTTTTCGTTTCCATCCATACATATTTTTTTCAGCGAATCTTACCGAGACTGGGAGGAACTGAAATCGTTAATACGGGTTATCGTTATAATCATATTCCAATAATGTTATTGAGTTACTTTTTGAATTTAAGTAGGGTGTGTACTTCTAACCTAGCCTTAAAGTTTGCTTTAGTCAGCTCCCACAATATGTTTTGAGAACACAACTGGGTATAAAAGTTTTTGGGAAAATCTTACTCCAGTTCATCACGGTCTCCTGCGATCTCTGACCATTTTATTCCTTATCTCAGGAAAGTTCTACCGGAAGAAGAGGTTCTTATAACGAAGATCCTGATCCGCGCCATGTTGTCGCCGCGGCCGCACGCGCGTCCACCCTGCGAGTACGTCCTCAAGTACCCCATGTTCTGGGGCAAGCAGAGCATACTTAACTTCTTGCAGGTAACCTGGGACCATAAACAAAGTTATGCGCAAAAAAAAAGAAATAACTATTCGTGTAGTTTTAAATTTTACTCCAATAAATGCAAGTATTTTTGGGTCTGGATGTAGCGTGATTAAAGAAATAATTTGTACGTGTGGTTTACCATTCAAAAGTCTAATCTAGTAACATGGAACTCAACTAGACTTTATTCATCCATACTAATATTATAAATGCAAAAGGAGCTCTGTCTGCTTTTTACCTATTCACGTCTAAACCGCTGAACCGATCTTGGTGAAATGTAGTATAGAGATTAGACATACGATACTTCTTATCGCGATAAAAAGTAGTCCACGCGCATGAAATTGCGGAGAGCAGCTAGTAGTTTGGCTATAATATTTTCAGAAATATCTGCTCATCCTTATTTATCTGTTTCATCTTTGAAGTACGAAATCCTTTATTACTAAGTTCGACTCGCAATAGACCAGTATTTTTTCCCCATTACAATGAAACGATACTTCGTTCGTAGTTTTCGTTCTCAATCATAGTTTGCTAAAGTAATTTTTACTTATTTATGTTTGATTTTCAGGATGTAAGCGACCAGGTCGAGAGTTGCAACACACCCGGCACAGAGCATCCTCTAGAGAAGGGTGCGAGGCGTGTTGTGAGAGGAGACTGGCGCGCACATGTCTGCTCGAAGGTCGCAGGCGACCTGCGAGCTAGGAGGACTTATAGGGGAGACCGAGTCGCACATCTCTTGAGAGCTATTCGGAATAAGGTACGTCATGCCTTAAGGCCGGTTTCAATAACCGATCTATCCACGGTTTGTCCTACTAGAGATAGAAATATGACATTACTTTGATGGAGCTTATGTCAAATTTCTATCCCTAGTATGACAAACCGTGGATAGATCTGTCATTGAAACCAGCCTTTAATCGATCTAGTATTTGCTATTGGGTTAAATACAATAAATATAAAAGGCGACGTTGTTTGTAGAAATTGTAGTAAATTCCTATGAATGTTAAAGTTATAAATCTTAATACATATGGATATAATTATAATTATGTCTTAGTCTAGGCCATTAAACTATACTAGGTCTAGATACTAGGGTATACATTCTATGGGCCATATTATTTTTTGTATGTTGTGCTCTGTTTTTTTTTGTATTACTAATGGTAGCGTTTGATCACATGTCACCTGATCTTAAGTGACGATGTGACGACGGTTGCCTGAAATAAAGATTATGATTTGTTATTATAAATGAAACATCAGCTTCAAGTTAGCTATTATCATTGCATTCTTGATAATGATAATGACCCACATACATATCCATTCGACTAGTTATGTTAATAATGTTACGTCATTTACGAGCATGTTGTCAATGAGCGTTCTTAGGAAATAATATGTTTGGAAAATCTGCTTAAGTTCTAGTAGCTAACAACGGGTTGCGGGTTAGATTCCCGACACCAGACAAATATTCATGCATAAAAAAAGTACTAGTCTTTGCTGCATATCTCTAAATTAAGGGAATATATTTTTTGTTTCTTTTATTTTTGTTATGCAATTGAGTGGCGAGATGACCCAGTCGCTCGTCTGGTGGTGAGGGTCATGCTTACCCATTCCAGTTCAGTACTACACAAAATTTTGATCCGAAATAGTTCGAAATCATGCGCAGCAATGCACTGCGCTTGGCACCCTGAGATATTAGATTTTAAATCTCTTTCACTGGAAACATTGCTCTTTAATCCGGGCCATAGTAATGTTTGCACGCTACAGATTGGCGGTAGAGTAACTGGCAACGTGTGGTACTATTTTTATCATCTTATTTACAGAAACATCACTACAGAGAACTGGAGGCAGATGTGCGAGTGAGCCTAGGCAAGCTACCAGACGGTTTCGTCACATACTGGCTCCAAAGGTTTCCTTTACTTCTCCCCCACGTCTGGCTGCAAATGCAACATTTCAGGCACGAGGACATCTTACATGCTTACTACCCACACTCGTTCACGTTCAGCCGAGAAGACGTCATCGAACTAAACGATGATAAGGATTATGAAGAAGATCTACCAGAACAGAGGTGCGACCCTGAGAGAAACGAACTGTTCATCAAAAGCAGATTCTTTCTCGATGAGACCAATCAAGATATCAGACATAGGAAAGAGGGATCGCCGCGGAAATACAGTAATTGGCGGACAGAGGCGTCCGATTATAGAATAAGGCAGGACGATGTGAGATTTAGAGACAGGTTAAACTACAAAAAGAAGGAAAAGAAAAAAGAAGAAATACCGGTGTGGACGTTGCCACCTCAGTGATTATATAATCTAGCGTCAATCGACCAAACAACCAGTGAACCAGTACGTACTGGTTTCACTAATGCAAATTTACTTGTTACATTAAAAACAAGTTTCTCGGTAAAAATGTGAAGTTGTTGATACTTACTTAGTTTGTCTGTTCAAACATTAGTCATAAGTAAATGTTGCACAAAATTTTACAATTTTGTGATTATTTATTAAATTAGTCCATCTTTCGATAAGCCTAATGTAGTAATTAAAGACAAGATTTTTAATGTACTTTAATAGATCTCTAAGTAGTGACATAATTTTTTGTTTTTTACAATAAATTGAATATAGATGAGGTTATTTCTAAATGTAGTACTTATTAAAATATTGTCAGTGTGTTGTAGAAATGTCGAATCCGCCAAAGTAAATATAGCATATTCACCCTTTCTACAAAACATCGATGATGTCTTTGCGGACAAATTATTATTTTTTAGTATATAATAATTATATTTATGATACATTCCTCTTTTTGTCCTTATCTGTATTGTTCTATGGACGAGATTATCTGCAATTTTGACAGGCTATGTTAACATTAAGAGTTTGTTTGATGTTTTTTTATACGAAATATATTGTTTGTAAGTATATGTTGATTGTGTTATTATATACTGTGTAAATTATTGTGTTAAGTATACTATAAAAGATGACCATATAAAAATGTTTCTCTTTCTGGAACTAACAAGATTTGGTTTTATGTATATATTGTTGTCTACATGATCATGTTATATTTTATGAAATTGTTATCAGATATCAGAAATGCAGGTGGTCTATGAAAACACAAAGTTAGGTTTTAGGCACTATGTTCCTTTTTTGTACATTTAAATATAACCATATTATTTAATAAGTGTTAGAAACGATTTAAACGTACTAATTGACTTATGTAACAAGAATGATAAAAATGGGCAAGAATGGGTTTTATGAAGTGATATTTTGAGGAATTTGATAATGTATTAAAAATAATGTTTTTGTAAAATAAAATATATTAATATATTGATGCTCACTGAGTGTATTTTTTTGTAAATACGAAATAAAACTAATGTATGAATGAAAATCCTTTATTTTATTTCATTAACATAAAGACCTCAGAAAAGATAAAATATGAATATGACAACATTATCAGCCTATTTACATATATTACATTCCCACAGCTGGGACATAGGCCGCTTAGATAGGGTGTGATGGACCATAATCTATATTACAAATATAAGGTTTGCAATACATAACATGTTGTAATAAAAATAAGATAAAAACTAGGTATGTTAATCAGTCTTTGGATTTGTGTAGAAAATAAGATTGAAATCATGGCACAGTAAAACTTAAGTTTGTGCTGGTCTATAACTAAAGTCATAAAAATGTTAATAAACCAGCTACCTACACAAAATACAGCTTTCTGCAGAATAAAACATGCAAATTGATACATGATAATTATAATAAATTCGTCAGTAATCTTGCAATTATACTTTACGATGTCAATGATTGATTGGAATTTGGAATGCATAATAATAAAAGATGTCGTAAAATTCAATTTAATCATAACGCTATTGTGTGACAATTGAAAACACTTGCAAAAGTTAGCATACATTTCTATTCTAAATGCAACTTAATTCAAAAGATGGAACATAACATATTAAAGGATGTGATTTAATCATGGAATTGATTATTCAAATTTTACATTCCACACCTTTTCTACATCATTCACTAACAGGCTATGAGTAGATACAAAGTTAAACCTATCAAATGTTCCCATATACATGTGTACATAAGTGTCTATACATTACATATTATTGGTATACTTATCTATCAAATCAATTATGGTTAAATGTACTTTATGTTTGGCAAGACCCAAGGCCGTTTTCTGTGCACCATTTAACATGGTTACATCAGGATTATAAGTGATTAAGATCTTAACAGTACCAATATTTCCCATGTCACACGCTTCGTGTAATGGTGTGTTTCCTGCCAAGTCTATTGCATTAATATTAGCGCCATTGTCGAGCAAAATGCGAACAACAAGCGTTTTATTATTTAAAGCCGCTAAGTGTAAAGGCGTCTGTCCTTTCTTATTGGTGCAGTTTACATTAGCTTTGTTACATATTAAAATATTGCAAAGTTCGTCCAAGCCATAATGTGCTGAGAAATGCAGTGCACTGAACCCGTTTATGTCAGAAATATTTACATCGAAGTCTTCATCTGAGTCTGTTTTCTTTTTACAAGCCTGACATTCGCACAGTGGATGGCACGTTGCCGAGTTTGATTTATTATTTACTTTTAAATAAGCTGTATAGTCTATTTTCATGTAGAAGCACACCAGCTTGATGTCTCCATAAGAAATAGCTTTCAATATTCTTTCAATTAATTTTAAATTTTCTACTGACTGTGGTGCATTTATAGTATCACTATCTAAGTTCTGTAATTTTTCACTAAGAAGAGTGTTAGGCTTGCAATTCAAGGCTTTCATATCAGTCCCTGAAATATGGATGTAATCATACAAACTCGGCGAACATGATTTTAGAACTTGTAGTATTCTCAAGTTATGGGCATAGTCGAATGCAGTTTTGTTGTATCGATTCTGCAATGATGGTTCAGCTCCGTTTTCAATTAAAATCCTAGCTATGCCTTCATATCCCCATTTCGAAGATAAATGCAGAGGTGTGTTGCCACTTTCGTTTGCAAAGTTTATTTTTATCTTCTGTCTGTTCTGTTCTGCAAAGTATATCAGGGCTTTGACACAGTTCAAATGGCCATTATTGACGCACATGTGTAGTGGAGTGTTTTTATCAATGTTTGTTTGATTGATATCAGCGCCTGAGTGAAGTAATAGTAACAGCGCATTTTGGTGCCCTCTTGAAGCTGCATAATGCAATGGGGTGCATTCATTAAGGTCTGTTGCATTAATTTCAGCACCCATATCTATAAGCGATTCAACAATGTTAGCTTTTCCGTGGATACTTGCTACATGCAACGCTGTGAGGCCGTGGCTGTCACGCGATGATGCTGTAGGTGAAGTCTTCAGTAGATTCCTGGATATTTTAGAGCAGCACTTCTTACAGCTGCATAGAGGATGACAGAGTCTCTGATAAATATCTGTTTCAATTTCTTCATCATCTTCATTTGATGAATCATTATCTAATGTTATTTTAATTATATTGTCATTCTGGAAGTTTTGAACTTGCTTCTTGTTTTTGAGTAGTATGGCTTGCACTTGTTCACAATGATTGGATTTTATAAGTTCAAATATGTATTCAAGAGTTTCTTCTTTCCCACTTGTGTCTGAAGTTGAAATGGACTCCGTCAAACTGTTCCTTCTTTGTTTGGTGCTAAGGTTCTCTTCTGTAAGATTGCTTTCATAGTAATAAGCTTCGGGATCAGGGGGACCTGCCAGTGCACCTGATTGAATGTGTTCTATGACAGCTTCTAAAGTGGTTATAAGAAATGCACTTTCGTCTGCACCTCCTTTCCCTACACCACTGAAGCGGAATTCTTTCATGTAAGTCAGCTGACTGTACCAGTTGGGCAAGCCAGATTTGACGACTAGAAACACAAATACCGGCAACAAGTCATCTGCAGTCAGCAATACAACATTGTTACTGTCATCTTTTCTGTTTATGGCATTCAGCGCTTGTTTTATGCACAGCACTTTTTCTAAAACAGTATTGAATGTCTCAATTTTGGAGAGAATTTGTTTTGCTTTTGGCACAGCATGGTAAAGTTCCCTTTTGATGTCCAGATCTCTCAATTGAATATCAGACATATTTCTGATCTTTTTGTTCAGGTGAGCATCTTCGTAAGCACATGACGTGCAAATTGGTTTAAGAAGTGAATCAAACAGTAGATGCTGCATGTAACTTTCAACAGCTAACTTTATGTTCTCCAAAACTTGTTTCGAGGACTTAGACTTATCTCTTAATCTTCTATTCTGTAGAGCAATTTGAAGGCACTGTGTGTAAAGTTCACTGACTGTATCTCTTAGAGATCCCAGAACTATAGGGAGACTTTTGTGTTTCTTGAGAAATGTCTGTACACTTTGCTCTATTTGGTCTAGCACTTGACGGCCCGCTGCTTGAGTCCATAATAGATCTATACAGTCATTGACAGTGGCAAGGTGATCTTTCGACAGTGTACTGTAGTCAGCTGTTGAAGTGGGCTCTAATGGAGTTTCTATGCACCAAACTTTGTATTTCATAAAGTCTTCTGTGTAAAATGTCTCTTCAAACAAGATGTGGCTTTGCAGGGGTAGTCCTTTGGTAACTTCTAATGTGATGACTTTGTTAGTGACAGTCACTTGTTTCTCAGTAAGTGTGCTGTAATGGGTTTCGGGTAATTCGTCGCTAGGCACCAAAATATGAGCGCAGAAATCTTCGACGGTAAAAACTCGCGTATTCAAGCTTCCAACGCGAGGTACGCAAATCACCCATGACTCGGTAATGCAATGTTGAAATAAATTAGCATATTCTTGTTTTAGTTCGGCAAAAAATGGATTATCCGAAACTATCTCGTCGTATGAGAAATCCATTGCGAGCAATACCGAAAATATATATATCACTGACACAACGTGAATAAAAGATTCTGTTGACTTGAAACTGATAAACGATATTTAATTTCACTTCGTATTCGTTACAGGTGTTCGAGATCTTGGACAGACTTTAAAGCATGTAATTCTCCAGTATCTCAAAGTTATTTATATGAAAATCCCGAACTCTTTGAATAGCTGTCACTTTGTTTATCGTTTTAAAAGTATGTACATAATAGTTTGATTATTTAATTTATTTCGTCGCCACCCACTACTCTACTACCTTGCCTGCCACTTCCACTTCCACACACACCACCGGTCTCAGCAGCTCAGCTCATAGATTAAGTAGACTAGTAGACTATATACTACGTATAGATGGAAATCACCCATAGAACGACACAATCGTTAGAGAAGTGAACGAAATGACCTGCGCCAGATGAAGGTTACTATGGAGTATTCTGTGACGATAGTGCTTGAAACGTCAGGCGGCAAATATCGATATCGATCTGTAGTGATGGGACATTTAAACCCAACCCACTATCGATAACCCATTCCATTTCCTATTTTATGTTTTCAATAGCTTAAGGTTTTTAAATAATGAAACTCAGTTTTAATATTTAAATTTATATTCAAATAAATAATACTACCACTTCGATTCGGAACTTTACAATTTCTTCAATCAAATCAAATTAAGTTGGGGGTTTATACAAAATTTTAATTGTTTGATTTATATAATCCAAATCCAAGAAATTAGAATGGGCAAGTGCCTTTCTTGAACTAGCTACTTACAACTATTACAGCAATCAAATTAATATTAGGTACTATACAAAATTTAATTAACAATTTGATTATAATACAAATCTTAAGAAATTATACACAGAATGGCCATGTACCTATATTAAATAAGCTACTTATTAATTATACATCAATCAAATTAAGATTAGGTATGTACCATACAAGATTTAATTAACTGTCTGATAAATATAATAATATGTAATACAAATCCAAGAAAATGACACAGAATAGGCACATGCCATCATACAAATTTGTACTTACAACAGCTATACATCAATCAAATTAGGTACTATACAATATTGAACAATCTGATATACAGTGCAAATCCTAAGAAATTATATTATTATACACAGTATGGGCATGTACCTATATTAAACAAGCTACATAGAATTATACATTGATTCATCGTTATAAACCGAATATAACTAATACATAATAATATAATTGACTATCGGGTTGGGTGTAGTAACTGGGACCAGGCATTTAAGATTTTGTGAATATGGTGGGTAAAATATGCTGCAGTACAAAAAAATTAAAAAAATACCAAACCCGATACCAGCTGGATACATATTGGCCACATTGCCATTCATGTTAGGCTCTATATCTATGTTCAATACAAAATCTCTGTTTTTATTTTTCTATTTCTATAAATGATAGGTATTACTTACTCAAGAGTCCTGGTTTCAATTTCTTTTGGTCCAAATAGGGTTGGGTGACTCACAAGCAGTCTTCTCCTCTTCCTAAGATATTTTTCCTCGAATTGATGGCCACATAATTATTGTTGGAGCATTTACATCAGCTATATATTGACTATGTGGCTGTACCAAGTCCAACTAAATTTTCCTCTGGTCTCGAGAGCCAAAAAAGCACGAGTTGATTGTTCAGCTAAAATCAGCAATGCAGCGCGAGCGAGACTGCGAGAAGACATTATTATTCTAAAACAAACATAACCTAAATGTAATAAATTATTCTTAAACCTAACAAGATGCTATTTCATGTAATTTAAGTCGGCACAGGCTTAGCTCTACTTACGTTTTTGTTTGTTAGCAGTTAGTTGTTGATTGATGATACAGGTTTTTAACCTTGTGATCCTTGTCATTATAGAAATGATATGTAAGATAAAATTTAATGTAATTCTAAAGAGCAACGGTTTTAATTTCAAGTACCTAGTTTTTGTTTCTTCGTTAATCGCTTCGCAACTTTCGCAAGCAATCAAAGTGAAAAAGAGAAATTGACGAAACTGTGCGGGACCGGGAAAATATGGCGGGCGTTATTTCACAAAAAGTAAAAAAACACAAACAAAACTTCGTCTGATAGATTATAAATAATGAATTACTGAATGAAATTGAATGAATGAAGCCTGTTCAAAGTGTTCATGTTCACCAATCTCATCTGGCGCAGGTCACTTCTAAGTAGAGGTGGGCGTTTAAACGAAAAGCGGTTTAAAAACGCCGCTTTTAAAAATAAGCACATAAGCGGGCTTATTAAAATAAGCAGGCTCCGTTTAAACGTTGACGGTTTTTTTTTCCAAAGTCCAAACAAATGCAAACCTTATTCCAATACGGATACCACTGAAAATCGTCACTCTTCAAAATAAGCGCATAAGCGGGGCGCGGGCTGATGAAAATAAGCCGACTCCGTTTAAACGTTGACGACTTTTTTCCAAAGTCCAAACAAATGCAAACCTTATTCCGATAGATATACATTTCAAAATAAAATCTGATTGTTATAAGCGTAAGACTCAAAGATTTATAATTGGTTTGGATTCACATTATTTCAACCTTATTTCTATGCACTGAAGGCGCAATATTAATTGAATTAGATGTCATATTACGCGGCTAAATTACGTTCTGCTTATTTACGTAATATTTGTGGGGGACTGGCAACGCCTTGTGTTTGGTTGGTTAGTGTTTTACAACCAAACCGATTCCATTTAATTCCTCCGTCTTCCATTTAATTTTCTAGTTCGCTTTTTGTTGTTGACAAATTAGCGAGGGCTTATTTTGTTTATTTACATTACGCGCGCGAATGAGCTTCGAGACTTATGTGTTATGTAACAAAAAACAACAAAAAAGGCATTATTCATGTAAATATAAAACAAGAATGTAAATATACCGTAGTGAAAACAAGTGTAAATAATACATGATGTAAATAAAATCAATGAACTTCTAAGTACGCCTGAAATGAAACCCAGTGATTAATGGATTGATAATTCATTTCAGACAACCGCCTGATAAGTACGAAGGGAAGTTCATTAATTCATAAATATTGTTACTTTGTAGTCTAAAGTATTTATTTAGTAAGATATCTAAGTCGTACACTCTTGTCAGAGTGGTCGTGGTTGCTGTGATGCGTTGTCTTTAGTAAGATAGAAGATAAAAAATATTAAAAAAAAAATATAAAAAACTATTCCAAATTGCAACATAATAATAACAAATTTATTTAAGCTAGTAACAACACTAGCAAAGCCACAAATCATTAAACGCTTTTGTTAACTCTCGGCGTTTGTCACTAGTCGCTAGTCGCTATTAAACATGTCTCCATTGTTTCCGTTTAAATACAACAAAAAGCAAATAAGCATTCGACGACTTTTTTAAGCAGCTTAATAATATAAGCGGAACGCTTTAAGCATATTGTCAATTTTAAGCAGTTCGTCACATCTTTACTTCTAAGAGCATAGACGATGTTCTGTGATTACCTGCCGTGGCTCAGCTCTTTCACAATTTTCACATTCCATTCCACCCACCACAGCATTGAAAGTGACAGTGACAGTAGTATGTTTTTTTTTTTTTTTTGTTATGGCGTCACACGATTAGTGTATTTGCCAGTGTCAAGTATACAATATAATATTTCAAACTCAAAGAGTTAAATCAAGTTTCAATGATGGTGATGATGATGATGATGATGGTGAGGAGATGATGGCATGAGGATAGTGTTTAAGTAAAGTAGTGGCGCTTTACTTAAACTTTACACGGATTTTTTTGGAGCAACTCGAAAAGTCACTTTCACAACTTTATTTCAATTTCCCACACTCGTACACATTAACGAACACATAATGGTTAATAATCCACCAATATTACACATTATCACTCGAAGAAACACAAGTTTAGGAAATAAAAACAAAATTTTCACGTTGACAATTCGATTGCCGCCAAAAAAGTCCAGTAGTATGTTTTCACTTCACAGTGACATAAAATGGCATCTGTAAAGTTGCTATACCATATAAACGTATTCTATTGCGGTGTAATAGAAACTATTAAAGATATATATTCTTTGTGATCACCACATTGTCACCAAACCAATATATTTTCTTTGTTGGTACCAAGTTTTTGCTTATGATATGGCATAAATTTAATTTTAATTTGTTATGTATATTAAGAAATTACAACAAACGTTACAAAAAAAGAAGTATAATTAAACCAAAATCAACTATCTATGATTTTAACAATATTAATGAGAATCATTTATAAAATTAGCACGCGAGTCCACAACGTCCGTCTATCCCTGTTAAGCCCGATTTCTCCACTGCCCTGAAGTTGCTACGTAGTGAAGTTGGCTTCCGTCACGCTTGCTTCGGTCTTTTTCTTTTTTTCTTGTTTTTACTCTAAGACGGCCTCTCCTGACGGCGGCGCGTCCTCGCCCGCAGATAGGTCAGCGTGTGCAGGTGGATGCTGTTGAAGATCTTCAATCTCGTATGATGAGGTAGCAGAGACACGAAGATCCGCCCTTCACGGTGCCACATGATGAAGCTTCATTTGCGTTACCTTCAACTCCATCATTATTAACTGAAATCACAATGAATGCATTGTTTGCATTAGTTTTACAGTCTTTTAGCAAACCGAAAGTGAGAGCGACTCTATCACTTCCGAATCATCCAAGACGGCAAAATGTCACCCTTGTGAGTAGACGATACTCACGCGTGTAGAGATACACACAAAAGGCAAAGAGCCTTCTTGCAAAAGTCTCAGGGTAAACAATTACGTCAAGGAGTACCATTTAGGATGGATGTCCTTCAATCTAGCAGTGTTCTCAAAACCCCCAAGCACACAAGGAGTACCATGTAAGATGGATGTCCTTCATCATCGCAGAGCTCTCGAGATGCGCACGACAGTGACCTGAGTTTGTCGCCTGAGCATAGCCCTCGGGGTGCTCCCGTGTATTGCCCTCGGGGTACACGACCACGGCAAGGAGTACCATGTAGGATGGATGTCCTTCCGTGCCCTCTCTCCTCCATGCATACACTACCAACCCAAATTATAAAAAAGTATGCCAAAACAAGCGAGTGTCAGTAGAGCCAACATCAGGGTGCTCGCTGTATGAGTACACAGGGTGCACCGATACATTACCACACTGCTTATAACAATCCCACAGCAAAAGAAAATAAAATTGAAAGTTTGCCTGCCAGGCCCAAGCCCATAAAGACGTGCTCCATCAGCCATGCACCAGCCATGCACCAGGAGCACGACAGCAATGCGCCACTAATGCGCCAGCAGCGCCAGCCATGTGCAAGCAGTTCGCCAGCAGTGTGCTAGCAGTGCCCCAGGAGTGCGCCTCATTGCGCCAGCATCGCCCCAGCAACGCGCACACAATGCGCCACCAATGCGCCAACACTGCACCAATGACGTCTGGTCACTGTTCTGAAACAAAACAACTCGAAAGCACTCTGTCTCGAAGGGATACCCAATTACCCAGGAATGTAGCCCATGAAGTAACATTACTTGGCACTAGCACTTTGTTATGAACCTCAACCTTGTAGGTACTCGCTCGGCTTCACCTGACTTTTGTATTCCCGACCATCCTTTTTCTGTACGAACAAATAACACTTAAAAATTCAGTTTGTACAATCCCTTGATTACATGATTATCTAACAGGTATTTGCTAAATCTCTTTAGGACATAGTTGTGCAAGTTGTTGTTGTGTTGTGTTGTTGTTGTGTTGTGTAGTTGTTGTGTGTTGTGTTGTGCATAGTTGTGTTGTTGTGTGTTGTGTTGTTGTTGTGTTGTGTAGTTGTTGTGTGTTGTGGTTGTAGTGTGGTGTTGTGTTGTGCATAGTTGTGTTGTGCATCTTAGAATTTTCACCACAAAAATTACATTTGACTTGCTACGTTACTCAGCATTTTGCTTCATTGTTCTTGTACTTATCGCTACTCACCACAGTATCATTTTCATTATTGTAAGCATAATCACAGTGTCATTATCATCATCATCCCCATCACTAACATCATCATCATTATCGTCAGCATCACTACGGTGTCACCATCATCATAATCATCCTCATTATCAACATCATCATCCTGCTCTTACTACTAGGAGATATCTCGAAGATTGCGGACCACAATCAAGTATTGGTAAGCAGATAGACTAGTGGTCAGTCCTGCCCTAGTGTCAGTTTTTAGATCACCTGAAAGCCTCCTATGTAGTTCAATGACCGCTATCCTAAGATAACAACTGGGACCTACAGTTTAATGTGCCCTCCGAAGCACAGAAGCGTTTTGTTGTGAATACTTTTAGCAGTCATGAAGTCAGTTATGTCATTACATGCCTAGGCAAGCTTACTGTAAGCGCTTTCTAAATCTCATGGACAACTTTTTACAGAAAGAGCATGGTTAGCGTTTTACTTGCACATTTGATATACCTACTGTTAAACAAATCAATGATAGGCCTATTAGGAAGGATTTGTTTATCTAACTCACACGCATGGTAGATGAAAGTAACCTATGAATCTTATGATCAACATCACTATTATAAAATCATCGGTTTTTATTATTATCAACATGTTCATGTTTGCGCGTAAATTAAAGTTGAAAACCATTCATACAAAACACACTATGTGATATTAAGGATCGGTGTAATTTGTGCAGACTTTACATCTATCAACAATCTCTAATCAACAATCATCAATCTCAATCTCCAATTTGTTGCAAATAACTGATTCTGATTCTACAAAGACTGTAAGTATGAGACAATTCGGTCACAATGTTCATTAACAGCTGCTCAAGTGTGAGCGTTTCTTTCTATGTGCTTGCAAAATTCTTAGATAGTCCTACTAAACTTGTGTCCGTAAGTATAATTCTCAGTAAGTAGTTGTGAGTCATATGTGGAAAGTACGGGCTCGCTACTAAAAACTCAAAATATCCAACTAAGCCCAGAAATTACCAGATCTGCCTTATGATACCAGGAAATAGTCACTTAACCAAGGCCTTAATTCCTCTCTGACTCGGCCAAACCTGATCATGATTTACAAAGATCCTCTCGCTCGATCTACTCTATCGATCCTCTAGCTTGATCTACTCTATTGATTCTCTCGCTCGATCTACTCTATCGATCCACCTACATAACAATCGATTGGTCTCACCAAATTCAATGCGCTGATGGCATTGACGTCCACTTGCAGTAAGTAGGTACGACAGGTACGTTACGTCAGCTCGGTTGCATTGGCATGGTTGCATCGACACGCTCCAGCGCAGCAGGTATGCACAGGCACTGTTCCGCACAGTGCAGCAGCAATGCGCTAGCACGGCGCAGCAGGGATGCGCAGGCACTGTTCCCCACAGTGCGGCAGCAATGCACCAACAGGTGCAGCAGGGATGCCGCATCGGCACGCCGCATCAGCACGCAGCTCCGGCGATAAGCCAGCAGTTCTCTGGTGGTGAGCCAGCAGTCTCTCTGGCAGTGCTCTGGCGGTGAGCCAGCACTCTCTGGTAGTACTCAGTGCACAGGCGGTGAGCCAGCAGTCCTCTGCCAGCAGTGCACCAACGATGAGCCAGCAGTGCTCTGGCGATAAGCCAGCAGTACTCAGGCAATGCACCAGCAAAACTCCGGCGAAGCGCCAGCAGTACACCAACACTTATGCAGCACTGCATCTTCATTGCACCGCTCAGCTTTATCTGACCATTACTGATCGTCCAACATATGTGCTTGATCTGAAACATACCATCGTGGCCCAAGACGGACAAGTGTTATTAGTGCAGGTTCACATTAATGAATTAAAAGTTTACAAGACTATCTGCACGAACATTAAGCCTTTCAGCACTATTAATGGCTCGTCACTTAATTGAACTCGTCACATAATTAATAAATGATTCTTATTCTTATTCCTAATTGTAGGTAAGTGAGATAGTAACCGTAACAACCCTGGGCATATCCAACAACATAAGTAGGGTAGTTGTCATATAATCGGTTTTCTTAACATCAAATTAGTTATTCCTGATGTCTACAAAATTAATATGTACACCGTCACAGAACTTTGAACTTGCATTTGATACAAAACCAGCTGCGATTGTTAGGTATTTGTCAATTCACTTAACAACGCTTCACTATTTATGCAATTACCTAAACACAACAAGTAATTACTCATTATTGTTACACTTAAAGCAGTAAAGCACACATACAAATACATGATCATCATCAACTTTTCACCAAAACTTTAACATAGACCGTGGGGCATATTTAGCATGTAGGCTAGTTAGAATCCGTTTGCTTAACATCAAATGAAATATTAGCGTTAGGTACCTAAACTATGTACCTAGTACGTACAAAGTTACATAGCTTCGAACTTGTAGTTACTAGACTAGCTGCTATCATTATTCGACCACTCGTTACAAATCACACGTCATTCTTTCAGGAACTACCTATATGTAACGCAACAAGCAAGTAGATGACCGTCACTTTTATGTAATGCATGTAACTTGCAGGTACATGATCGACTTCAAAACGCATCAAAATCATTCTAAGACTGATCTAATTTTGAAATACAGACACGGTTTGATCTTACCGACTTGGTAATAATTGCACTCACAAACCTCTCGGTTATCGTACCAAAAACCCATAACCAATTAAATTAGCGATCTCGGCGCTGGAATGCACATGCACAGCACTCGGGCATCGGGCAGATTCAGACAGACTCAAACTTGCAGCATTCACTCTTGAAATTCGACCAACTACGGTCATTACTAACCCACTCATTTAACCATAATTTTGCGTCACCCTTGAGACAATTAGCGACACGAGATAAGCACTCGCGGTCCTCCCATTTATTAATATGCTTTGCATGGTCTACCTCACTACACCACGAATCGAAGTTGTGCAACAAAGGATCGTAATTTGATATAAAAACATCGTAAGACTTTACCGCCATTGCGCCGATTGCACTTTCGAGCTTTTTTGTTACCTCGTTTACAATCGTATCTGTACCGGCGAGCGTCATGCTCGAGCACGGCATGGACAAGTCTGTACTTGCGTCGCACGCTACGGCGCTCGGCAGCACCGGAATTGCAAGGTCGCATGGTGGGACCGTCGCCGGCGTCGGCGTCGCGGCCGCGGTGTCCCTGTCGCCATCATGCGCCGGCTGCGCACTCGGTGTTGTCGTACCGCCCTCGCTGACACTGCGGTACCTGGAACCTTCCAAAGTATTTAAACGATCTACTATCGTTTGAAGTTGATGCTCCAATCCAGGGATAGGCGTACGATCACGTTTGCGTCTCCTAGGTTTACTTTTATCAGACATTTTTACGATATCTAACTCTCAACTTATTATTATTAATTTTTTTACAATACGCGTGTTTTGCTAACATAACTGCGAATCTAGGATAGCCAGAGCAGACAGTGGTGTAAGAATACCACTTCTGAATTAAGAAATTACAACAAACGTTACAAAAAAAGAAGTATAATTAAACCAAAATCAACTATCTATGATTTTAACAATATTAATGAGAATCATTTATAAAATTAGCACGCGAGTCCACAACGTCCGTCTATCCCTGTTAAGCCCGATTTCTCCACTGCCCTGAAGTTGCTACGTAGTGAAGTTGGCTTCCGTCACGCTTGCTTCGGTCTTTTTCTTTTTTTCTTGTTTTTACTCTAAGAGTATATTAAAATATATACTAGGTTTACACTTTACACTGGCTGACAATAAAATCTGTCAAAGTCAAGTTAGTGTAGATTCGATCTGTGGTGCGTTCAAAAATACTCGGTCGTTCATTCTAACTCAAACATAGATAAAGTAGACTATGTATATAAAATTGCCATGGTCAGTGAAAAGAGTAGGTAAATAAAAATAATAATCTCACAAATTACATGGATAGCTCTGACCTTATCCCCGCTGGTAGTGTTTTAGAAAAGGGGATCAGAAATCCGCAATCCACAACACCTAAAGAAATACCTACTAGCGTTTTTTTCCAATAACTACACAAATATTTGTCCCGTAGCGGGAGTCAAACCCACGACCATGACCTCACGCTCGCAGTCAGCGGTTCGCCCAATACCCAGTACCCACGCCCTATTTTTTTTCATTAAGATTTTAGGACAACTACATAATACCTATACCAATTTTAGAATAATAAAATAATAATGTGAGATAAATATTAAACTACATCAATCAATCAATCACGTTCCCACTGCTGGGACTCTGGCCTTCTCTCAGAGAGAGAGTACGGGCCGTAATCTACCACGCTGGCCCAGTGCGGGTTGGTAGATGTCGCATGCCTTTAAACTAAACTACATATATAGTTAGATAATTATATTTAAACTAATTAAAATAGCTGATAATAACCATATTAACTGATAATTTATTTATTTTTACAACATTTATGTTTCTGTATATTTTAGAAAATCATGTATATTTTGTTATTGTACCTATTTGTAAGAGATAAGGCCACACGGTTATTAACCAATATATTTATATTTAATTAAAATTCCTCTATTTATCCTCTTCCACCACCACCACCTCGTCCACCACCAATGCCTCGACCTCCAATGCCTCCGAAGCCCCGTCCACCGATGCCTCGGCCACCGAGCCCTCGGCCACCAAAGCCTCTGCCACCAAACCCTCTGCCTCCAAATCCTCTACCTCCAAACCCTCTTCCAAATCCTCCGCCATTACCACCGAATCCACCTCCTATAATTATGGGAATGGGGTACGGATACGGATACGGACCTGAAACAAACGAGACATTATAATGTAGATAGATTCAGTATGCAGGTTTTTATGCTATGACTAGCGACCCGCCTCTGCTTCGCACGGGTGGGCTAAAGGCAGTTCTTGAGTTTGTACATAATTCCCATACAAAAAGACAGTCTTCCGGTAGATTTTAAAATTAAAAACTTTCATAAGTACACAAACCTTATCTTGATAATAATTACAAACATAGTAAAAAATAAACCGGCCTTCTCTCAGAGAGAGAGTATGGGCTGTAATCTACCACGCTGGCCCAGTGCGGATTGGTAGAGTCGCATGCCCATGAATGTTGCAGTTCTTGGACATGCCGGTTTCCTCACGATGTTTTCCTTCACCGGTTTGAGCGATGGCAGTGGCAAATCCGCACATAACTTGGTGCGGGGCCGATTTTTCAATGCTAAATCATAATAGAAGGTATTTAGGGGTGGGTTACCCTTATCATCTAAGGATATGAAAAATAAATATTGGCCGATTCTCAGACCTACCCGATTTTATACATTAGATTTTACTCACGGTATTGTCTTTTCACTCTTGATAGTGAAACATCTGGCTTGAATCCGTTTTTGTCCTGATTTAAGATTAAATCTTCCAGGGGGTTGAATCCTTGCGGTTTTTTTGTTGTTTCTTTCTGTGTATCGGCATTGCTTTCTGCTGAATGTATTTCTGGAGCTGTGACTGCTATTAGTAGCAGGATGGCGAAAACTGAATTCTGTAAACAACAGTTCAGAATATTAATATATTGATTTTATTACATGAGGAGGTGATAAAACTACCTGGTGAGTAGTATAGTCAGCGACAAAAGTAGCTGATCATACTGTCGCGACGTCACGCGAAAATTGTAAGTGGCAACACCAGATATATCCGGTCTCACTCTGTGGTTATAAAAGTTTATCTATATCTACATTTGCATCATTCCGTGGGTAGAAAAGTAAATAACTTTGTCTATGGACTAACGGTTTCGGCGGGAGCGTATAGAAAGAAGTAAAATGTTTGTGAAGTTCTGGATGCGCGCCGAATCATCGCCTCGTTGTAAAGCTAAGTACCCTAGGTTGCCAAGTACCCTAATGCTAAGTGTCTAAATGATATGTTAAATCGGCTACCGTTATAGAGAATATTAGGTTCTACCGGAAACCTAATAATATCCTACCTCCACTAATGTTGGAGCTAGGATGGTTATTTCTTGGGCATTAGAAGCGTAACGAGAGCGCTTTAGGGCACGGAGGGCACGTAGTGTGTCGGAACGTAGAAGCGTAACGAGGGCGCTTTAGGGCACGTAGGACACGTAGTGTGTCGGAACGTACCTAGTTTCCAGTAGTAGGACTATGATCGCGAGAAGATAGCAGCCGGGATGCATATGTTCTAGAGCAGTTTGTACCTTGGTGTAGCGTGTGGGTCCCGCCAAGGGTTTGTGGCGTGCAGTTCGCTACTGTCACGCGCTCGTAGTCTTGGCCAAGCAACTTTCGTTTGGTCCTGTCGGCGGGGTCAGGAATAGTGATTAAGATTCTAGACCAGCCGAACGACCTAGGACCCCACACTGCGGGTTCAGGATGATGTCCTGAACCCATGACCTTGAAATAACCTAGTGTAATGATATGATACGGTATTATAATAATGTTTCATGATAATATGGGTATTTGGCTGTGTTGGGCTATTGTTCTCATGATTTCACTTTCAGTGGAATCATGGAACCAAAATATTTATACAGATGGTGAACGTCGTACATCCTAAAGCGAAGCAGATTAAGTTACCGGAGTGAGGCCGGTGATCTTGGTTGAGGAATTACGCCGTGGAGCTGAGGTATGAAAATTGCATTAATATACATTCAATTCAATGAGCTTATGTCAAATTTACTTTCGCGACCCGCGTATAGCGTGTTACATCCCTATGACATATAGACGTAATTATATATGTACATAGATTGTATATAGGGTACGCGAGGTACAAGTTATATAGAATTAAATATAAAACGATAACTATAACTAAATCGCGACACATACTCGATTTTCCAAATGTGTTTTATATCAGTAATGTTTGCATTATTTTTACTACTTACAAGGTAGCGTTTGACCGCAACACAATACATTGAATTTAAGTGATAACTCAGTCAAAGATGAGCGCAATCGGAAAGTGTGTAATTGTTCTGCGACTATTTTCGGTGACTGTACCTGCCTACTTATTAATGAAATATTAATTTAAATAATGCAGAGGGAAAATATGCCAAAGAAAAATAAGTAAAAACAATTTGCAGTGCTTTATCTACGCACTTTTTTGACATGTTTTAAGATGAAATCTTCCAAAGCGTTGATTACGTTATTTCAATATTAAATTGAAATTGCTACTTGATATACCTAATTGACGACACAGTCGTTGATGAATCCATAAGCTCTCATGAAACCTATGCATGAAACGTATTATAGGTAGGTAGGCATCTACTCAGTAAGTATATGACAACACCAAAATAAATATATGAAACATTGATGATCCAAAAAAAACTTGAGAATAACTTACGGCGATATCCATAGTGCTCTATTTCCCTCTCACGACTGGTACAAATAATGTATCTGTCGTGTTTATGTCACTCAAAAGTATATAAGGTGCCTGAGACTTGCTAATTGATGACTTGTAAATTAGACTGTGGTCAGAAACTCACAAACATCGCTCTGTTTTGTATGGAAAAACTACACAATATTAGATAGTACCTACACCGACACAGATGGTTTTCCCCGGTCGTTGTGAGTTGTACACAGTACGTTTCAGTGAGAAGTGTGATCGAAAATATTATCTGTTTGTCGAGATAGGAATTTGATCTGTGAAAGAAGGCGTCATCGTCATATGTTGATACGGATGTAACACATTGCCTCTGATATATCTGTTGTTGTGATCCTGTATTTTTGTTTTGTTTATGTATTGTTTCGTTCAGACTTTCAATTTGAGGGTAGTATAAATCTAGGTAGATAAGATTCGGGAACGTGGAAGATTGTTTTTTAAACTAATAGCATTGGTCTTGACAAGATTTTATTGCTTTAAGCCGCTATGCTCTAAGGATCACCTTAGTGACTAACATTTGACCCTCTGCGAAGCTCGTAATCGCTTGCGCTACGTCTGGACCATCGCGTAATATCGCGTGGGCAGAAGCAACCTCGCCAACATTTACTATAACATCCCAGGGAGATGGGAATGTAACGCGGTATAATGTTGTTATGGTTTCATCACAATATAAAATATTGTCCTTGAGCGAAAGCATAGATACATTGTAGGATTCGAACTCGAATCATCAAACATCAGATGATATACCAGTGCCGGATCAAGCAAGCGCGGGGCCCGTAGGAAATTCTTTGTGACATCAAGTAAGTAGTAGTTAAATACTACATCTCAATAAGTTTCATTAAAAAATTACGCTCAGGCAGAGATGAGTGGGTTTAAATATGAGGGCGGGGCCCGTAGCAATTGCTACTTTTGCTACGTGGTTAATCCGGCACTGGATGATATGATAACGCTGTAATAACTGGAGACCGTTATTATTTTAGTGTTCCGTACCAAAATACAAAAACGGAACACTTTTATATCACACGAATCCAACTAATGTTATAAATGCGAAAATTAGCGAGTGAGTGAGTAAGTGTGTATAAGTATTTTTGTTACTCCTTCACGCCGAAATAGCTCAAGAATGAAGATAGCTTATTTTCTTTATTGACACGTGGGCTACTTTTCATCCCGAACGCAGTTATGGTAATCAAGATAAGTACGTAAAATTCTGTTGCCAATAATAGCTATCGGTGTGAACCAGTACTCTCAATTGAGAGTTAGTTCCCAGTCCAGACGTAGCGGAGCACCAGCTTCGACAGCATCATAACAGGTGAAAACGGTCAAAATGTCTAAATAAAAACATAATAAGTGGACAGAATAATTCTAACATATCGTCAAACAGTCAGCCAAGCACATAGCGTCTTACTGAAAATGAAATGAAATGCTAGCTACAACCCTCATGTTAAGAATCTGTCGCCAAACACCAATCGGTGTGTTCCGGCAGCCTCACTTGAGAGCCAGCTCAGATTCAGAGTAGGTACTTTACTTTGTTATAATGTTTAACTTTAGATACGTCATGCATTAGAATAGTGGATTCATACAAGCGCGGTCCAGCCCTCAAAAATGGTTTTAATTACGGCCACCCGAAAATCAGTCTTCTGTTGTTGATAATTTTATTGTGCAATTATTTGTCTCCGTTCAAGCGAACCTGTGCAAGTATGCATGAAGTGGCGGTATTGATAGCTCGGGTATGTAGATCAATTCTCTGAGGCAGTAACAAATTCAATTTACCAATAGTAAAAAAAATATGATCAGCTGATGCATCTATTTGATATTGATATTTAGGCGAGGTGACCACTAACCACTGAAATTATGTAGGTCACCTTGAATGTTTCCTATGAACTGCCTGCCTTTCGTTTAACCGCAATTAGACTATCTCGACTAAAATAGACCAGAGTAGGTACTTTACTTTGCTATAATGTTTAACTTTAGATACGTCATGCATTAGAATAGTGAATTCATACAAGCGCGGTCCAGCCCTCAAAAATGGTTTTAGTTACGGCCACCCGAAAATCAGTCTTCTGTTTTTGATAATTTTATTGTGCAATTATTTGTCTCCGTTCAAGCGAACCTGTGCAAGTACGCATGAATTCAATCAATTAGTATATTAAGAATAAAATTGTCAATGTGATCGCGCCAAAAAAATTACCTGCCGGGCGTTTCTTGCCTGTTCTTTTGCCGGCGTAAGGAGGTTGGAACAGGCGTAGCTAGTTTTAAGTTGACGTTTTAAAGTGATCACAATGTATCCTATTAAATAAAAATGCTTTGTATTTTGAATTTTTTTGAACTTTTGAAGTGGCGGTATTGATAGCTCGGTTATGTAGATCAATTCTCTGAGGCAGTAACAAATTCAATTTACCAAGTGAAAATATCGGGATAAAATATAAATAATCCCTACTTCCCTACTTTAATTTGAAAAATGTTGTATCTTGTTAATTTTTTAGAAAAAAAAACCTAATGTGGTGTTACCAAAGAGCCCCAGCGAAATAAACCTTAAAACACCAGTTATTTTACGATAGTATAAATGTCTTCTTCTTCTATTTAAGAGCCAAGCTCTTGTCGGTGGAGTTTATATGTATATAGGTCATATTACAAATAAATGTACCTATATTAATTATTTTATGTCTCACTAATGCCAACAATTTCAGGTAGTCAAAATACATTCGCGTGAAAGTCAGTAACCATTATTGTATTGTATAAGGTCAGCCTTTGAAGTGTAGGTAATATAAACATAATAGGAAATGCCTTAAGCCGCTTTCCCCATATATAATTTGATTAAAGCGAACATCCACAGGCGGATAAATTGTTATATCAATATACATACAGGGTGTTCGTGCGTCCGCCCTGCGGTGGTATAAATATTTCAGGCCCTGTGAACCGGAATATGAAGTGGTTAATTTAAATTCTGCCAGACTGCGTGCTGGTCGAACACTCGCGGTTATGCTATACTTGTGGCGTTGCTGTTCTTAGTTGTCTGCCCAGTTGCTGGCTCCAGTCACTGCTAGAATTATCGAGTCGAGTATGTCTCGGAAGTCCTATTTATATTAAAAATGCGAGAGTTTGTGTGTGTGTGTGTGTGAATGTTTGTTACCACGTATCACCGTAACTACTAAACCGATTTTGATGAAATTTAGAATGGAGATAGCTTATACCCTGGATTAGCACATAGGCTACTTTCTACTTCTGTCCCGGAAAAAGGTTCCTGCCGGATAACGGGAAGACGCGGGTGAAACCGCGGGGCGCAACTAGTATTGCATATGTTTATGCTCTAACGTACTAATTAAGTGGTGAAGTTACTCCTAAGTCAGTTTCATTACAATGTCTTTCAAGGATCGCGCAAATAAAATAGAGTCGTGTTACATCGCTTTACTTTTTATATCTTTTTCAAGAGATACTTACTCGTATATGATGTTTTGCGGTGAGTCCGTAGTGTGTGTCAGGTTATCAAAAAAAATCAAAATCAAAATCAAAATCAATCATTTATTGCATTCATATGTTAAAACATGAGATCTTAGTGGTTATAATTAGTGAACATATGAACCCGAATAGGGTATAGCAATGTAGTAGTAGTAACAATTACAGACAACTTATAAACATATTAAATTATTGTCAAAAAAAAAAGCAGAAGGAAGTCATTATATTAGTGTAGTCAAGTAATAATTATATTCATTTCATTGCATTCAATCCGATATTGACAACCAAAATAAATTAGTTAATTACATACTCATTTTAATTTCAGAAACTCTTTCAAAGAATAAAATGAATGATCTATTAAGAATAAGAAAAGTTTTTGTTTAAATTCGTTATAGCTATTGGATTCTGTAATATATTTGGGAATTTTATTGTATATTTTTGGCGCCATAGCAAAGACACTGTTCGCGTATAAAGCAGTTTTATAATTATATACGTTAATGGGATACAAATGTGTTCGATTACGAGATCTAGTGAGAGTTTGATAAAATGTAGGATGCTGCTTGATAAAGAGAGCTACCTCATATATATATAATGAAGGGAGAGTTAGTAGTTTTAAATCTTTGAAATAGGTTTGACAGCTATCAGTGCTTTTTAGACCACACATAGCGCGGATACATCTTTTTTGGCTCCATTTTCACTCCATTTTCTAAATCTGGGCACACTATAGCGCACCATAACCGCTTAAAACCGCCGACGGTTGTGAAATATAGGTACCTATTACCTATACTTATAGTTCAAGAACAACCTCAACCTTCGATAACCAGATATTCGATTAAAGTAAAAGTTATGAAATGAAACAGAGTTCTAGCAACTGGATCAACTGAAATCCGACCTCATATTTTTCATTTTTTCCCCAATTTCTTTCAAAATGCGCAAGTGGACGGCGCTTTTATTACCGAAGTTTGTGAGGGAAACGAAACAGAAATGATTTGCAGACCACCTCGTCCCCCGGGATCGCGGGTTATTTATTCATGAATGTGTGATTTTGTTTGCGTACAGTTAAATAGGTGTAGAAAATGAAAGGATGAAGTGGTTAGTTTAGCGCCGTGCCGGTCAAATATTTGTTTAGGAGGGTGTTCTTAAAGTTAATATTTTTGAGACTCATGCTGCTATTTGATAGGTATCTAGCGGGTATAATATTTCTACGCAATGTGGGTTATATGTAATGCGTTGGTTATGTACCGAAATCACGTTCTAATCTCTTATTATTAAGGGTAGAACCTAATTTACTGAGGCACGGTCACTAGTGGCTATGAAGTTTTTTTTTACTACTTACAGGGTAGCGTTTGGTCACATGTCACCTGATGTTAAAAATCAAAATCAAAATCAAAGCTTTTTTATTTAATAGGATACATTGTGATCACTTTAAAACGTCAACTTAAAACTAGCTACGCCTGTTCCAACCTCCTTACGCCGGCAAAAGAACAGGCAAGAAACGCCCGGCAGGTAATTTTTTTGGCGCGATCACATTGACAATTTTATTCTTATTACTAATTGATTGAATTGGAGTTAAGTGACGATGTGGTCAAAGATGTCACTACATTTTGGTACGTTTTTCAGAACGTTTATTTACTAATAGTGCAAGCGCAAATCGGAACGTAGGTACTAAAGTGAGATATGATACACTTTATTTCCGTAGCATGCGACAGAAAAGAGATTTTAAATACCTAAGTACACCTTACTTATCCACATAAAATAACATTTTAGTAACAATATACATGACTTTCATCTTCATCTAAGAGAAGCGAGAAAATGTAAAGCACAAAATGGACTTCCAAAGGCACTCGCGACTTCGCTATAAAAAGGGCTTACTTAGTCCTTTATGTACCCTAGAGACTTCGGTAAGTGCCGCCTGAAATATTCAAGATATTGCGGTTGTCAAACAGGCATTATCGAAACAAGTCAACTTTTATTTAGATCTATCTATACTTAATGTTATAAAGGTCAAGTTTGTATGTAGGAGGTAATTACGAAACTACACTACTAATAGTAATTATTTGGCACGTAGGTAGGTACTAGGTACAAAACGAGCGGGCCGCACCGCAAAAATCTTGCTTTTGCTAGCCCTAGGCGTCAGTACCAACTTATATCTATTGTGTGCCGTAGGAGTATCGGGAGAACGCATTTTCTACGCATTTCTAGATATAGATCATACATTTATTTCAGAGAATATAGTTTCACTGCTAGTGATTAACAATCTTGTAGGTCATCGAACTTTCACTCACTTTTCAATATAAGTTGTTTTTTTTAACTTGACTTGGAGTAAAAGACAGTGACGATATGGTCGAAGGTATAGCGCCACGCTACGCTTAGATTGGGAATTGCCACCAAGTTACGGTTTCATCACAATGTTTTCCTTCATCGAAAGCTCAAATTGGTTCGGACACCAGACCTGCGCATCAAAAGTCAATATCACTACCACTGACCTCTAATCCCTGTCCTCAGATAAGTACACCCGATGCATTCGATAAATATTTTTTTTATGAAACATAGCGCCTTTCTTTTTATTTCTCTGGTGTTGATTTACAATCTTAATATTAATATCACTAAAGCCTTCTATTCACTCTCATACACGTTCGCACGATCGTAGCTTTGAGCTTATGTAACAATGTGGCGTTTTCCCTGAGTGTCACTCGGTGCATGAATAGGGCCATTAGTGCCAGCGGCTGCAGCATCGAGACCCCCAATAGGATGGGTGCTAAAGGAGAAAATGTTAACTGAAGGATCCCTATTTATGACCCTTATTAGCTACGTCCTGCGAATACGCATCTGCGGTTTTCTCGTTATATCCCGCAAAACCCTTTTCCATTTCCCTTTTTCTTTTTTTTCTTATTTTTTTTTCCAGATTAAAAAGAAGTTATTTTAGCTCACGGTATGAGCTATCTTCGTTCCAAATGTCATTCAAATGCGTGGAGCCGTTTTTCGGTATGAAGAAATAATACATGTTGAGTCTTCTTACTCGCAAACTTTTGCATATTTTACAAAGCATCGGGGTTACAGCTGCGCAAGGAACCTTTTCTCGGGATAAAATTAGCCTAAGTATGTAACCAACATCTAGGGCCATTCTCAATTTCACTCAATTCGATTGCGCCGTTTCAACGTAAAGAATTAACAAAAATACGCACTCACTCACTTATAACCTTTCACATTTAAAATATTAGTTTGTAGGGTGATAGTGAGATTTGTGTGATAATAATGTCATTCCCCAGGAAAATAGAGAACGATCATTATAGACCAAAAAAAACTTCGAATAAAGAGTAGACAGGTAAGACAGTCAAGTTATTAGACTCTCCACTATGTTCTAGTCTATAATGTTCCCACAGCAGCAGCGTGCCGCATCCGCCACGCACCGCACTCGCAGCGCAACGCAGCCGCAACACGCTGCCCCGGGACGTATTTCTACCGGAATATTCTTGAGACACGCAGCAAGGCACAAGAGCTTTATTTGAGGTTCTTTGTGAAGCGGCCAGTGTTACCTATGCAATATTTTTAGGAGGTCGGTAGAAAAAGCCATTGAAAGAGATTGGATGTCAGCCGTAGCACTGATGCCAATAAGGGAAAGTACTTTCATGCAAAGCTAATTTGTACGTAGGTCGGTACGTCGATTGGATCATACATCAAAATTGTGGTTTTTGTATTTTTGTACTGCGTTTTTACTTGCGATCCACGGATGCCCCTCAAGTCGGATCGGAATGTTGGGCTGTGAAGAAGACGGATGAGAGGAAACTCCATGTAGCGGAGATGAGAATGTTGAGAAGGATGTGTGGAGTGACGAGAATGGATAAAATAAGGAATGAGTATATTAAAGGAAGTATGAAAGTAGCACCAGTGACAGATAAGTTGAAAGGGAATCGTTTGGCTTAGAAAAAATGGATGGATTGTGTGAGGGTTGATATGAATGAAAGGGGAGTGAATGAAGCGATGACGGCTGATAGGGGAGAGTGGAAGAAGAATACATGCTGCGCCGACCCCAAATAAATGGGACCAGGGCAAGAAGAAGAAGACTGCGTTTTTGGTCTACTCAATACCTTTATAAACTTAATGTAAGTAGTGAGGTCACGAAAGACTAACACACGAATACCAGATAGAGGATTGGTGGAGGTGACGTGAATTTTATCATTTAGTTTCCAATTTATTTTTAAATATATGCCTTCTAAAAACTTAAGTCACAATTATCCAACATATCAGTTTGGTTGGTTTTGCTATTGGTCACATCTGTAGACCGTAAACTTTGACATCTTTTGGCCTGAAAGTCGTAGAACACGGCACCACTGTAGCACTAGCAACCAACATTCATGAGAAGACTATATACTTATTACTACAGCAGATACTAAACATAGAAATTACACATAAGGTTTATTTCGCACCTTGGTCTCGATGACAGATCAGTCAGTTACACAGACAATAGGTACAAGTGAGTTTCTACAGAACATACTGAGGAAACATCTATTCCAATTCAATAACAATATTGCCATGATATCACTTCTCTATCGACAAATAACTTTAGGAAAGTCCAGCAAACCTTCGCAATGCAACGGTCGCGGCGGGAAATCACTTTGTCACAGAGCGGTCCGACAACGCCTGAAGAACGGTTCGCGGCAAAACTCAACCAAGATCACCTTTGTTCTTTTCTTTGAATGTAAGTAAAGTACTCACTCAAGTCAATGTATTAGGTATTTGATGGAAGAGTAAATTTTATATGTAATATCTTTCTTCAAAACTACCTAAAAAAAGCACGAGATTTTCTCCAATACATTTCATAAAAGTTTATAGCGCACGTTAAATTATACTAAGTAATTAACAATTAATTAATTTCACACGGCAGCGGGGCGAGTACCTACCTATAGTATCTTCATATTTCCGATATTTGATAACAACCAATCAGTGAGTAACGTAAACGACACAATGGACTAGAATGTATGGACAAGAAGCTCATTGGTAAATGGAAAGCAGAGAAACTAAAAAAAAGGATTAAAGCGAAGACTTAAAGAAACTTGTTATTTTTTGTTTTGTGGCTGGTTAAAAGTCTAAAGAATTTATAGTATGTTACCAAAAAGATGATGCTGAATATTGAGTTTAAATTATATTAATATGTTGCTAATATTCAATTAAATATAAGTGGGAACGTACTCGTGTTAACCCTCTCTCTCTGTTTGTTACACTTTCACGCCTAAACCGCTGAACAGAAAAACGAATCTGTTGGTACTTTTATCTTAATAAACTGCTTCACTTAGTTAAAACGACAGCACAGCTAGTATGCTTAAAACCAAAAGGTATCCTCACTAAAGCTTAGCCCGATGACGTACAAAATTTATATCTACATGCCCATTCGGGAATCGAAGCGCGGAAAAGGTCCGCATAAAAAAAACTGGCACAAACAGCTTGTATCCGGAATTCTCGTTGCCTCGCGTGAAAAAGTTTAAAGATAGACATGAATTCGCTTTTAGGGGCTGATGGATGCAGCGATGCGCCAGCGCGCTGCGGTTTGAATAGAAATCTAGCGAAACCACGATTTACTTTTATCACGATTTTATTTTATGGTGAGAGAGGTAGTGTATAGAATTTTATAGGAGACTAGATCTGGCCCGCGTTTTCTCCCACGTGGACTACTGTTTACAGCGGTAAAAAGTATTTTTATGTCCTTCCCCAGGGTTCAAACTATCTCCATATTCTTCCGTATGGTATTGGCTTACGCGTGAAATGGTACCAAAAAGACAAACGAATAAAGTAACTTTGGCATTTATAATACGTCATACGAGCTATTCCTCGCGGTTTCACCCACGTGTACTACAGTTTATATATCGCGATAAAACTTTCCTAAATCTTTCCGCAGAGTTCAAACCATCTCTACACCATAATCGATATCTGTTCAGTCCTTTACGCGTGAAAAGGTAACTAACAAACATACAATGAGAGCTACTTTTATACATTTATAATATTAAAAGTATGGATATGGAATAAAGAGTTATGATATGATTGTACCAAAGAGGTTGTAGCATACATAAGTTTTGTGTTTATTACTTATTTACTATTTACAGGGTAGCGTTTGACCACAAGTTACCTGGAAGCTACTGTATCCTTGCATGTCATAGGTTATGTTTTATTCTGAGAAAGTTGAGTTTTGAGTAAACAAGTCTGAGAAAAATGAGTAGACCGGCTGTTTTATCAGCTTTTTATCAGTTTACGCTGGCTAAACGGATTTATTAAAGTGGACGTCATGTATGGAAGAAATGTAGGTTTCTAGTTGATCAACAAAAAATACCATTTCATTAAATATCTATCTCATATAATTAACGGGCTTGTAACAATTTTGAGAAAATTCCGGTTGATAAAATCTTTGCTTACCCGCTGGGTTGAATGGCTGGTATTATTACAATAAAGACAAAAGGTTGAAATATTTACCTACATTTAATTTATTAACGCACCTATTATTTTGTAGATAGCATTGAAAACAGAGCACATTATTAAACCTTCACCGCACAAGGATCTAGTGACCATAGATAACGAAGCGGAAGTAGAGGAAGGTGTCGCTCGCCGCCCGGAAGTAGCACGTTCCGTTGCGTTATCATCGCCCACATCCGGTTCCTGCGGTTAGCCAATGGAGCAGAAATGGGGTGGGGTTTGATATGAATTAATGCATGGGATATAATATGTCAGATGAGGCAGAGGTGTATATAATACTAGTTGCGCCCCGCGGTTTCACCCGCGTCTTGCCGTTATCCCGCAGGAACCTTTTTCCGGGATGGAAAGTAGCCTATGTGTTAATCCAGTATATAAACTATATACGTTCCAAATTTCTTTTAGATCCGTTCAGTAGTTTTTGCGTGAAAGAGTAACAAACATCCATCCTTCCATTCATCCATACTCACAAACTTTCACGTTTATAACACACGGTTTGCCCTAGATACACATACACATTTGACATTACTTCTAGAATATAAAATTAAGAATATTGACGTATTTTACATGACGATCGCTGCATCCCATACAAAATGTCCAAGATACATTCTGACAAGATCAAATAAAACGACACAAGGCGTTAACGATTATAGAAAAATAAACATTTGCACCTTAGCTAGGCCTCCAGTAGTAATTAGTAGCAGTAGTAATTGCCTTCTACCCAGACTTTTCTAGAATGTTGTTGTGTCACAATAACTTCGCATGAGCTTTATACTATTCATTGAAATTCATTCGATGAGTTCTATCTGGAGAGTTGCGGGCGTGACCTCATTAGGCAAACGTTTTGTGGCCGTTCGTTGGTCGACTCTATATATCCGCTAACCGCTAGTTTTCATAATTGAGCTCTCTATTTAACGAGCTGGGACATTTGTTTAATCAACTGACAGAACATTGTTTTCCACAAAGCGCTTGCTTATAGGGGCCACTGCTTTAGCGTGTAGTGAGGCTTAGTTTTCATCATCATCATAATCATCATCATCATCATCAGCCGGAAGAAGTCCACTGCTGAACATAGGCCTCCCCCCTTGAACGCCACCATGAACGGCTATTAGCCATTTGCATCCATCGGCTCCCTGCGACTCTTACAATGTCGTCGGTCCACCTAGTGGGGGGCCTACCTATAGAACGTCTTCTGGTTCGTGGTCGTCACTCGAGAACCTTTCTTCCCCATCGGTTATCGGTTCGTCGAGCGACGTGGCCTGCCCATTGCCACTTCAACTTGCAAATTCTGAGAGCTATGTCGGTGACCTTGGTTCTTCGGCGGCTTAGTTTTATATAAGTTGAATAGCTGCGCCCCGCGGTGGTCCCACTATCCCAAAGGAACCTTACTAGCTACCCTATGTTTTTATTCAAGGTTAATGCTAGCTTCATTCCTAATTTCACTCAAATCTGTTGAGTCGTTCCAGCGTAAAGAAGTACAAACAAACCTAGTCATTCACACATTAACTATCGCATTTATAATATTAGCACAGAAGAGATATCCTACTCGTACTAATATTATAAACGTGAAAGTTTGTGAGTATGGATAGATGGATAGATGTTTGTTACTCTTTCACGCAAAAACTACTGAACGGATCTAGATAAAATTTGGAATGGAGATAGCTTATATCCTGGATTAACACATAGGCTACTTTTTATCCCGAAAAAAGGTTCCTGCGGGATAACGGGAAGACGCGGGTGAAACCGCGGGGCGCAACTGGTACATAATATACAAGATAAGTGTTATAGTATGATGTGATAAAACAATAATAATCATTATCATCATCAGCCTATAACGTTCCCACTGCTGTGACTCTGGCCTTCTCTCAGAGAGAGAGTATGGGCGGTAATCTACCACGCCCAGCCCAGTGCGGTTTGGTAGTGGTAGATGTCGCATGCCTTTAAATGTTTTGGTTTTTGTAAAGTCCGTTTCCTCCCAATGTTTTCCTTTATCGAACAAACAATAATAATGCTCACTAAATTACATATCAAGACTGTATCTAAGGTAACTGAATCTATAAAGCCCACCTGATGACTTGACTACGGGAAAAAGTTTGATACAGACTATAATTTTTCAACGAAACCCTTTTATTTGATTACAATCAACGCATATAAAATTGTTATAAAGCGTTCACGTTGAAAAATGAATCAACACGTCCGGATTAATAATTACGGATGGCGTTAATACAATTATGATGTTGGTAACAATTGTCGGGTCCAATCGATGACCTGTCGGTTCACGCATGCATGCGACTGTACAAATTGATGGGCAGGGAATAATAAAAGCTTGCACAGAATGTAGTGCCGCGAGTTATTTGAAGAAACAACATCCTGATGAAACCATAACTTGGTAGTAGGGCATTTTCTAGAGCTCGCCTGGATAGCTGCCATCTTCAATTTAAGAATCTGTCACCAAACACTTATTGGTAGTATCGACGCTGAGCAGGAATAATCTATTTCATCGTTATTACATTCCCACTGCTGCGGGACATAGACTTTCTCTCAAACAGAGGGTATTATGGGCCGGTGGTCCACTGCAGGTTGATACCGAAAGGTTGCAAGCCGTTGAATTTTGTCGTTCTTGGACATGCCGGTTACTTTAAAAGGTTTTCCTTCATCGTTTTGAGCCATGGAAAATTCGCACATAACAGATAAAAGTTATAGGTGCAGAGATGGGATTCGAACTCGCTATCGAGTTCGGCTAATACTGCTTCACAATTTAGGTGACACCACAAATTTTAATGAGAGCTTACGACACTAAGTAGAGGTGCTTTGAGATGAGTCATGCAAATAACGTATGCCCCAGCTCTAGTATGATTAAAGTTTCACCCTTTAAATTCGTAGTTTCATTAAAATTTACCTCTTTACTTAATATTCCGCCCCGTTTCGGTTTTATTCGGCGCGACGGTACGCATGCCCGTCACTAATTACAGTTTAATGCGGTAACCTACATTTGCATGCTGGCCTTCGATGATGAAGATAGAATGAAAATTTCTAGTTGAAGATGTCTTTGGTCAGTTTTAGTTACCAGAAATTAGATTAAAGACCTTTTTAAAATGACGCGAAGAGAAAGTTTTTTTCATTTATAAATAATAGACTAGCTGTTCCCCGCGGTTTGACCCAAGTGGACTAAAGATTTCCGCGATAAAAAGTATCCTATGTCCTTCCCCATTGCTCACACTATCTCCATACTAAATTTCATCACGATCGGTTAAGCATTTTAGCCATGAAAAGGTAACGAACAAAGAAACAAAGAACCACTTTTGCATTTATAATATTGTATGGACCCAAGCACGGAAGCGCTCAGGGTTGGATATGCCACTAGTGGTCACCCATCCAAGTAGTGAGCCCAGAGATCGTTCAGTTAAGAACGACTAGGCGAGCTCTGCTACGAGCGCTTCATAAATGACGAATGCTTCCATAATGTTAATTTTATCAGTCACTGAGGACACTGTAATGTTATCATGCAGACGTGAAATCCCACTTAAAACAGTTACGCCTGAAATGTTCATAACATACAGCTTTCAGATTTACGTCTACCCTCCAACAGTTTTCCTGAAAGATTAGTGTTCAGGCTACATGAATTTACATTTAACAATCGGAGAGCATACAGTGTAACGTATACCGAATGTACTGATAGCCGTTTGCTCGGGTAGCGGAAGCGCACTGTACTATACGTACAGTTTGTTAGCTTGCTCGTTTACTTGTCGACTTTTGTCAATACCATCACTGGATAGCACCAAGCCAATGATAGGTGCTCTTTGTTGAATAGGTTTGGTGCTCAGATCAATTCAAATATGTTTATTTAGTAGAATACATATTGTGGTCACTTTAAGTGACCACAATATGACCACATATAACTCTTGTTCCAACTTTCTTACGCTAGCAGGTAATTTTTTGGGCACAATCACATAGTATCCTTCTTGGGAGAGACCTTTGTCCAGCAGTGGACTGATACAGGCTGATGATGATGATGATGACATAGTATCCAATTACATTTTAATGCTATTCATGTTTAATTGTTTATTTCAGATTGGAGGTCTTGGTCTACCTGGAATACCTCTTACTATTGAGTGTGAGTGTAAATATATGTGTGAACTGGTAATAATTTATGGAAACAGATTGTTACTGAGACTAACAAGTAACCTAACCAGGGTAACAGCCATTCCAAATTTCATCAAAATCGGTTAGTTAGTTACGGTGATACATGGAAACAAACATTCACACACACACACAAACTTTCGAATTTACAATATTAGTAGGATAGGAGTAGGATTAGCAGAAACAAGACCTCATCTACTGTTACTGCTACAGATTTTTTCTTGCATCGAGAATGAATCAAAATAAGTAGTTTAGCTAATGGCAACCCTCACTTGCTACTCGAAATAAACACGTACGAGCTTAACCACTGGTTAAAACTACCGGAAGTGTCGTGCGGATAACGGGGTGGAACGTGCCGGAACGTTCGATTCCGCTCGCCGCTGCACCGAGCTCCACTTCCGGCGGAAACGCGACAAGAGCTGGATAATAAGCACCAATAGTGACGAACAGTATTATCGTTTCCTGAATGGGTGGCGCAAATACTTAAACGTTGTTGATAGCTGCTACCAAATAGGTAAACAAATAATATTAGGTCGAAAAAAGCTTCCGCTGACTCATTTTTAGCTTAATAAATCGTTATTACAATTTCAGTCTCAATTATCAAAACATAAACGTATTAGGTATAGCTTAGTATCAACTGTAGAGTATTTGTTTTCAGTCTCACGATTAACAGCTAGTTACAAATAAAATGGCATTAAAAAGGCTTTGCAACGCATGCCGGGCACACTTAGTAATAAATAAACAAAAATTAGATGTCACTGAGTGTCGAGCAAAATCATCATCATCAACCTGTATCAGACCACTGCTGGACTAAGATACGCCACTGCGCCCGTCATCGGCTCCTTTCATCCAACTACTGCCGGCCACTCAGCGCAAGTCGTCGCTCCACCACTCAAGAACACGTCTACTCCAACGGTTATCGGTTCTTATATGTCCAACCCACTGCCACTTCAACTTGCTAATTTTGTGAGCTATGTCGGTGACCTTAGTTCTTTGACAGATCACCTCATTTCTGATTCGATCCGTCAGTGAAACTCCAAGCATAGCCCTTTCCATGGCAAAATACCGGTATTCAAATTCAAGTTATACTCTACGTATAATAGTTACTTGAGTTCGTCACAACAATGTCACATTTCTTAAAAAGTGCTGTCATACAAATAAAAAACAAAGGGTGTTTCCCTGTAGAGTTCCGTTTTAGCTGATTGCTGCGAGGGTCGTACCCTCCGGGCATTGTTCACGCCGTCTTTGTCGACCGAAACTTGACGCCTCTTGACGGCGCGAAACGTGGGATTGTGTTTAAGAATAAACAACCGTCAAGTGTTTATAGGACAGTTTTTGAGTTGTAAATTTTATTTCGGTGAATGATTTATTGAAATAAAAGTTTCTAATAAATTTGATTGTGAAATATTGGAAGCTAAATTAAGGAAGACAATAAAATATATTTTTAGACTGAATGATCATAGTATAATCAGTTTATTACATTCCTCACTAAGAACATAGGGGCATTTTCTGAGAGGGAGAGCATTTGCGCTATAATAAATAAAATAAATAGATATCAAGGACAATTTTGCACACAAATTGACCTAGCCCCCAAATTAAGCCCGAAACTTGTGTTATGGGTACTAGACAACGATATAAATACTTGTATAGACAAATAAATACTTATATAGATAGAAATATCCAAGACTCAGGTACAAATATCGTGCTCATCACACATATATTTGCCCTTACCGGGATTCGAACCCGAGACCGCTAACTTCGCGGGGAGGGATACTACCAACTCGGCTACCGGGTCGTCAATCTAATAATCTACCATTCTGGCCCAGTACGGGTTTATTTAAAAATATACGCGGATGCAAATTGAAGAAGGATTTTTTAATTTTGTATCAAAAAGAGGTAGCACTTGGCCCCCGCTACGCTACTGCTCAGATTTAAAATACCTGTTACGCTTGCATCTTGGCTTGACCGCCAGGTGTAGCACGAAGCGTATGCTGCGGAATAAGTTTTAGAAAAAAGAAAGTCGCGTTTTAAAACGCTGTGTAATGTCACGTGGACAAATTGGAGGATTGATACGAGGTTCCTGCGAGTGGCCATTAGTGAGTCGGAGGGGCCGCGGCTCACGCCTCGAGAGCGCTCCATTCGAGAGCTTTGTCTCACCGCTCACGAAGCACTATCACTGTCACTATACTTATAGGGGGCTGGCAGTGTTTGCTCCACATAAAGCGATTTTTTGGTTCCACATGTCTTTGTTGGTTTCAACGTTAAGCCAAAATAAATAATAACACTCACACAATAGCTCTGTCCCCTAGCTAGGATTCCTTGTACGCATTTTGTGTATTTCTAACTTTTATGAAAATCTGACTCAAAACTACGAGTACATCTGTATGCACCAGTATCTTTTATAGTATAATATTGCACAATAGTTTTTATTTTGATTAAGATTATGTGACATGAAAGAAATATTTATTCCTTCTCACAGGAATTCTGCTAAGTCATGCCCTGCGTATACGCCCCGCGGTTTTCCAGGAATCTATCCCACAAGAGTTTTTATAAGCTATCTTCAATATAAACAAGCTAATAAAAGTGTTTTAAAAATATACTTAAAACCGTTAATCCGTTTCAGCGTGAAGACGTAACAAACATGGAGATAGCTAGGTTCTATAATTTTATCCAGAATATTTTTGAATATCTTGAAAAACGTGAGTGTAATCGCGGGGCGCAGCTAGTAAATAAATAAATAAATATCGGGGAACCATTGCACACAAATTGACCTAGCTGTTATGGGTACTAGGCAACGATATACATACTTATATAGTAATAGTATTAGTTATATAGTATAGTAAGACATAATATACGAGTATTGAGAGTGTCAGTTTGAGAGGATGTATAAAATACGCGTAGGTTTACTAACTTATCGTCCTAGGAAAGGGGTAAAAATAATCCTTTCAGCCGACTTAGAAACAGAATAGAGAAGAGACTGAGTTCCATTGCAAGCTGAACTATATACGTCATTGTCGAGGTATCGGAGAAAGCCATAATGCGCGTATAGAAATAATAATCCTCTAAGGGGTGTAAAGAAATACGTGGTTACTTGATTACTATTGTAGGTAATTTTGATAACTGTAAGATACTGGAAAGTAGATTTTGTTACGCAATAAGAAAGGCAAACTGAAGTGAGACTGGTGTCCCATTTCTTTTATTGCGGTATAGGTAACGTGGCCATACACGTTAAAGCTATGTGTCCCGCTATCCCCAATAATAAGCCATCCGTGACATGCAATTAGTTGAAAGCGTCGCATCAAGTTGAATGTTAAATCTTGGAATGAAAGGAAATTAAAGGAGAGCCCCTTGAGAGCCGGCCCCCAATCCAAATATAGCGTTACGCACATCGTCACTTAACATCATAATTATGGTCAAACGCAAACGTGTAAGAATTAAAAAAGTAGCTATATTAAAAGCTATTCCAACAACACAAAACATGAAATAAGTTTCATTAATATTTAAAAACTAGAGCTGATTTACTTTAACTGAAGTAAAGCCCCAAAATTCCAAATAAGTTGAGAGTCCCGCGCTCTGGGAGAAAAAATAAATTGCCTTAATCTTGATTAAATGGCTTGCGGTATTATGTACCTGTTTAAATGAAATGTGCATAAAATAAAAAGCTAATTTACCGTGAACAACCAAGCGAATAAATCAGCAATGCCGCAGTTCCAATTACCCACTCGACTCCCATTCAGAGCGAGTGACTGCGTGGAGCGTTTTACTACCGCTCAGCATTTCCGCGATTCTTCCAGCTCCATAACTAATGCGCATAAATTATTTCACAAGTGTACTTGGCCGCGAAAAATTTATGCAAAATTACGTGTAATGTGCTGCTCGGGCTCATGTGTACAGTTATTAGGAAAAGTGGAAACTGTAATAAGGGCGCTTGGAGAACTTCGTGTACGGTCATGCCCGCTCATTCAAAGTCAGTGACGCTCGCATGAGCGTCCTCTCTCGCGTTTCATACTTATTATGAAGTAAGAGAGCAGTGCACTTATAGTATGTTCTACATGCAGTGTTGCATTTGTAACTATGAAAACCTGCCTTAACATGCATAATGTAATTGAATATTAAACACATTAGAGTACTCCGCTATTCATTCGCAAATAATTTTATGCGAGCAGCATTCTCATTTGCGTTTTCAGCATATGCATCATAGATAGGCGATGAAATAATTGATGTTGCCAGCGGTGGCCCATGATCTTTGTTTATTGTTCCCTAATTTGTGCAGCCGTATAGACGCGGCACGAATTATGAACGAGAGCTTTTGATGTAGATAAGGCACGGCGTGCTAGAGGGTCGATTGGTTATGCCGCTAAAAGTGCCGTCATATTTCGCAAACAAGTGGATTTTTATGTGACTAATTGCAAGTTGTTGTTAAGTGGCCTGCTTAATAGAACCGAGTCGAAATTTCAAGCATTTAGGGCAAGGGTCCATCATAAAAATAGTTTATCGTAAACTATTTGAATTTGCTCACAATCACAGACAAACAGTCGGTAGCAAAGTCAATAAGAAAAAGGAAAAAAAAAACTAATGTCAGAAAAAAATGGTAAAGTAAAGTCAGTCGGTACTCTGGCTAGATTGAGGTATTAGAATTGTGATAGAGTTTCTATTCTATAAAGTTTTATAAAACTGTAAAAACAGGCTAACTCCACATGTGTCGTATAATTCCCATTTTAGGCTGCTTTAATACTCAGTTGCCGCTGTATACTCGATTGCTATAATAGGACAATAGTGCGCAACTCTAATTGGCACTCGCAATTACTGGCTGCGGCAGGCATTGCTATGGAGCAATGGTGAATTTTCTATTGTATTGTTATTGCCATAGTGTAGGAAAGCGCGGGGTGCGTTTTGTCTAAACAAACGAAGTTCTTTGCGTATTTCTTCCTGGTTTTTAGCTCTAGAGCAATATATATTTCAATGTCTAATATAGAATGTCTGTTCATAAAGAATTATTAATAAGGAGCAGGAGGCATTGACGTACCAAGAAAAGGACGTCGGATTCTTCGCTTAAAAGAGGTCTAAAACGCGGAAAGAGGGCTAATCTCCGCTCCGCTAGGTCGTGTGTGAATGACACGGCCAGTCAAAGCTTCACAAACTGATAAGTTTTTGCAAGCAAAAGCTCTTTATTGATATGTGGAAAGAATTTAATATATTTTAGTTTTGTTATAAGTAAAATATACATGAAACTTCGTTTATAAGTCAACTTACTCAAGTTTACTCTCTATCTGAGAGAAGGCCAGAGTCCCAACAGTGGGAACATGAAAGGCTGATGATGATGATGAAGTCAACTCAGTACACATATAGCCATTTTTCTCGTTACGTTTGCTTTAGACCTGATCCTTTAGTATGTTAGTGGAATCAAAAGCATTTAAAATTAATGCTGTCATTAAACGTCTCGTAAACAAAAAAAATTATAACGTTAAATTTCACATTCCTTTTGTACATTTTTTTTATACATTGACATAAAGCCTCTTTCTTTTCTTCTTCGGTTTCGACGTTGCACACTTATTTCTGAAATAGCTTTTAAGACAACTGAAATATCGGTCGAGTGTTGGAGCAGATAGGGGCCTACGAACCCTCGAATTCGTCGATTTAATATAGGCATACTAATAAATCAGCCGGCTTTGCAGTTGTCTCTAGCTCGCATGCGGCGCAGAATATATATATGTAAGTATATGTAGGTACCTACTCTAATATATATACTCGTAAGTGGGAGTTTGCTTGCAAGGCGACCGATATCCACATACCTAACTAAAACAAATTGTATTTTATTAAAATGTTTTTTTTTGTTTCCCGCTTAATTTTGCAGGTATCAATCTCGGACATATTATATCTAATCACCAAAAAACGTTTCACTAGTGTGACCGTTGGAAGTGATATTATTGGTGAGATACCTATTACTAGGAATAAAAAGTAGGTAAAAGCAGCACCTCCGTATATTCATATTATGTAATTCATTTGAAAAATTGATTAATAAAAGTGGGAACAACTAGTGAAATGCGTGAAATTACAAGGCCTAATAAGTACTTTGCCTTTCAAGATTTGCAAAAGAATTTAGACTGTCAAAGTTTAAAATTTTGGGTGCCAACGGGCAAGCATGACGCTAACCACCATGCGAGTTACTCGTCTCGACACCCAGTTGAATATAAAAATACTGTCATCGTTTCATCTGATTGAGATGATAGCACAGTATATTTTCGGAGCCTGCAGAAGGTTTCAGTGCAAAGTGAAATTTCATACACACAAAATTATCACACATCTATCTCGTTCACATACACTGTGGCAATCACTCATATACGGATTGCAGGATCCGGTATTCACGTATCTGATTTAACAATCCAATCAGATCGGATATTGTTTTAAAGAATTCGTTTGTCTCGTTTTGGAACGATCGAGAGACCAATTTGTTGGTTCAATGGGGAATGCACTTGACAACCGAATCACAGCATGCATGCAATATTAAAAAATACATTTTATTTGTAATAAACTTGAATACATTCTACTTGAATTGGGTTTTTCTATGTATTGTTTCGGTATCTTTCTATCTAAAGACATGGTTATGCTAGACTTCAAAAACATCTTCCCTTCCAATTCTTGAAATGAATAACTATTACATACTATAATCTGTTCCTCAGAGCGTCACCCATGTGGACTACGATTTATCGCAATGAAAAGTCTTCTATGTTCTTTCAGGGTCCAACTATCTCTATACAAAAATATCGTCAACATTTTTCAGCAGTTTAGGTACAAGTATGAAAAGGTAACACACAGACAGAGTTTCAGAGAGTAAGTTACTTTCGCATATGGAAAGTATGGATGGATTAAGCCCTCCATAGAACTGTAATATCTATAACACATATTGTAGTGAAAGTTTGTAAGTGAGTGTAAGTGAGTGTGTGTGTGAGTAGGTATGTTTGTTACTTCTTCACGCTGAAACGGCCTAACGGATTTAAATCAAATTTGGAATAATGATAGCTTTACTATCCCTGAAATTAATTCCTTCGGAATGGCGGGAAAATAGTTTGGCGTGAAAATGGCGAACTCGTATGGTCTAGTCCGTGTCAGTATCACTAAATACACAGTAATTGTTTCTGTGAGCCTGCAGTCCTCAATATTGATCAGCTACTGCAATTACTGACGGTTGTTGTCCCACCTGCTCTTGCGTTGTTTTCATTGCACTATCAACCAACGGAATATAAATTAAATATACAAAAATGTCATGTTGCTGATTTAATAAATCACTGACAATCAACGCTCAGCCTATATAAGTGGTAAGTCTTAGAAACGTGAACATGTAGGTAGTAGTAGGTACATAGATTGTGTGGTATAGGGGGGGGTACTAAAGAGGATTTTTCAAAAACGGGGTCATAATGAAATATAACTTAAATAATTGTAAATTCTCAAATCTTTACCTGATTGTCGAAGCCGCGGGGCAGGTCTTTAGTTTTCATATAAAAAGAAGGTACTACTCATACTCATATAAACGTAATAGAAACAATAATGCGTCAACCTACTTCTACAAGCAAGTCACAAAGTCTAAGTGCTCGAAAATAACCCACTTCCTCCTTTAGTCCATTTGAAAGCGCGCTACATTGCATGCAAGACCTAAGGCTGTATATTAGTACCTAAAGGCTTGTAAGGAAATGTCTCTTACGACAGTACAAAGGCTTTTAAGAGTTCATGACAACTCTCTTTCACAGTACTTGTGCAACCGTTTGAGCTGAATTAGGCACTTGTAAATTGTAGAGACTGTAAAAGACTATAAAGGTACTTAAGATGTCCTTGTATCAGTCTTTTCCTCTCTTTTAAGGCTTGGAGGCATTAGGGCAGGCAGCGCCCCATAGCACATCTCTTTCACACATTAAATACACGATAGAGATGCATGATATTTTGCGGTGCCGAAGTGTGAAGCTTTACTGAAACAAAAGGTTGCTGTTCATTTAAACGATTTTATTGTAGCGTTGTTGATTCGGTGGTAGTGGCATTAACTTGTGTTTTTCGTGGGTTTGAATCATGCAAAGTGCTTGAGTTGAGCATTCGACGAAAGAAAACGTTGTGATGAAACTACAGCTTGGTGGTAGCGAAATCTTTCGTGCTAGCCTGGCTAGTTACCATCCTCATGTTCATAAGCTATCGCCAAGGATCAGTGTTTTCCCACAACCTTACTTCATAGCCAGTTCCTAGTCCAAACGTGGCGTGGTGCTTTCTCATCACTTAACACTAGGCGACATGTGGTCAAAACGCTACATAGATTTCAACATAGTTAAACGATTGTATGCATGTAACAATGAGAAATACGTCCAATCTAACTTAAAAAATATACCGGAATTTTCCACAACCCAGATTCATTCTACGTTGTACATAGAGACCGCCATATATAGAGCAACCGTCACATAGAGTAGTGTGGAACAGAGAGATGGCGTCCGAAGCGATGCATTGGAATCATTTGAACGATTGAATCGATTAATTCGAGTCGGACCGCAAACAACGACGCTCAATGCTATTCACGCACGACCACCTTCGGAGTTTCGCTGGCGGTGTTATTTACAATTCATTAAAGAACAGATGTTAGGATGGAGCAGAAGAATTTAGGGACGAGGATCGATGATCCGTGAAGCACTAATGTAAAGCACTAGCGCTAATGTGAAGCGCTAGTGTAGTAATTTGTTGGATTATGAACGTAATAATAGTTTATTAGCTCTGCGAGGTATATTATTGTGTGAATATGTGCACAAGGCAACGAGTTGCCAAAAAAGTAGTTTTGTACAATGTTTGGATACTTTTCATGCCAGATGTTTTAGATTATTCCTGTTATAAAAAAAAAACTCACTGTTCCCCGCGATTGTACCCACGTGGACTACAATTTATCGCGATAAAAATACTCTTCTTTTTCTCCAGGGTACAAATGATCTCTATGTATACCAAATATTATCAAGATCTTTTCAGCAGTTCAGGCGTGAAAATTACCACCCGCGTGGCAATTCGCATGGCGAAATCTAGAAATTTAAACTTAACCACTTTAAAATGTTCTATAATATATTTATATATCAATTTGATGGCTCAGAGGTAGTGCAACTCGACGTCGAAACAACACAGGTTCAAATCCTCCAACGAGCTTCAGCTTTCAGTCAAAGAAAAAGCGACATTTCTAGTTTCACAAAACGCCACAGACTAAATAAGTTGAACCTAGTTAATTACGGCCCTTGAAGCCTCAGTCATAGCATAGAATGAGTGGCGCTATCTCGTTTACTTAAGTCGTTTATGAACCAGAAATGCATGAATGGCTGAGAGTGCTCACATCGCTGTTGGCTCTCACATTCTCATATGTTATTCATATTATACTCCCCGCGGATACACAGCTATGAAATGGGACGAAACTCCTCTCAAATAGTTGAAACTTCGTTTAGATATAGATGTGCACGTACGGTGACACTACTGTGTTAAAACGTTTTGAATGGTTGCGATTTAAAAAAAAAATGTGCCTAGCAGATGTGCTTTTTTTTGTATTTACGTCACGTGTATTTGCCAGTGTTAAATATTAAACTTATCAAACTTAGAGCGTAGTATCATGTATTAATGGTAATGATGATGATGATGAGATAATGGGACTCAGCAACTAGCCGGGTCAAAGATGATTTAAGTCAAGTAGTGACACTTTACTTAAACTTTACGCGGATTTTTGCAGCAACTAGAAAAGTCACGTTAACAAATTTCAATTTATACACGCGCAGGTACACTCAATGGTTAATATCACACATAATCACCGAAAAAAAACACAAGTTTTGAAAATAAAAACAAAACTTTTATTTTGACAGTTCAACTGCCGCCAAAAAAGCCCGTGCATTCTTTGAAACGAAACTAAATTTGACAGGTGATTTTATGCTTCACAAAATAAATATGTAATAATAAACGTCAAAGATGGTACCTACGTAGATATGTAACAACTGTGAGAACCGTCTTCGCTGAGCGCTGGAAATAGCTCCATTTTTCAGGATTTTTCCCATTAGTCGAACATGTCAAGACCGAGAGATATCTTAAGTTCCTTTTCACTGCAAATAATGATTTCCGATTCCCGGAAACTTTGATCAGAATTGAAAACCAATCATCGTAAATATATTTATAGGAATGTTTTTTGATTATTTGTTTAGGAGAGGTATGGCTTTTTTTTACAGAAGTTGATTCCGCTCAATAATGAAGTGAGTTGAAGAGATTCAACTTATTTGAGAATTTATACGTGCTTTTTTGTTTCAAAAATGTTTTGATCGAGAAGTTATTGCTTCATGACTTAAAATTTGCGACACTCATTGTTTTAACCCTTATGCTTATGATGAAAGTGAAGCGTTGTTTATTTGCTAGTCTTTCTTTTACGCCCAAAAAGCTGAAGCGATTTTGTAGAAATGTTGCATATAATTATAAGCGAAAACATAGATAGATATACAACGCTTTATTGTTACAGATTAACTATGCTCAGCAAAGCCCAAAATTTCCCGCGGGAAAACGGGAAAGCTGCGGGAGCGAAGCTTCGGTTTGGGTCGCTAGTTCATAAATAAGTATGAATTTAGGTACACAAAATACACATACCTATCATTAATTTATTGATCGACAAAAATCGTCCGTCCTCATAATGTTACTTTTTCTTACATGGGTGGTAAGAATTGAAAAGCATTATTATTTAAAGCAGGTACCTTCTATTGAGTACCTGATCACCTTAGAGAAATCTTATGTGGCTATATATTTACATAAAACAGTCGTATTCTCGATTATGCGGCCATTCCTATGTTGTGAACGCGGAATCTGGCTAGATCCGCTGTAAACCGGTATATATCGGTATAGCCGGTATAAATCTCGCTTTGAGCTCGACGGGCATTCCTGCCAAGTTACCGAACAACAGTAATGAAGGCTTAATCCGCTAAATTCCTGCATAATCCCTTGGGCTTCGTTCGAGACTCGGCTTTACTCTATATCTTTTGTTATTGAGTATCGGTAAACGATATTGATGTTTATAATATTATAACTAAAGACGCATTATGAATTTAGAAAATTTTTGTGTTCTTTAGAAACGAAAATTACATTCATATGATTTGATGTGATCTTGTGTGTAGCAGAGGACATAGTTCTTGGTAATTTATTTTATCAGGGGGTCGTAATAAATTTGAAGTCATTTGGAACTTGAAAAATTTTTATGGCCCTTTTTTTACTACATAGCAGAGGCCCAGTATTAGTTTGTGCGAGATCTTAACGCGTTTTAGCGCGAGCGCCTAATCTCGTTTTTTGTATGAACAAATGTACAGCGCGCCCGGCAAGTTTTTGAACAATTTTTTTCATACAAAAAAAAAGTTTACGTGCTCGCTGTCGAGCCCGTTACATTAAAATAATAGCATCTCCATCATCCATTTTACAAATGCATACCGCACAGATAAAAGCCATTTTAATACCGAACATAAAGTTCAAAGAGGACTACTTAATCGTCTCGACGATGTAAAATGAATTCTGTTAAAATTCTAGCTGGCATTAACACCTTCCCATTCAGCTTCCATTATTCGACGGGAATACGCAAAGATGTCATAAAATTTTAATTTTTCATAGCGTCCATTACAATTTGCTGAAACGACATCGCATTACGGGGTGGCTAAAAGCACATTTTAAAAGGCAGCCCGAATTATACCGCCCCTGGCGACGCGATTAACAGGAGCTGAGAAGAATTACTTATTTTATGGGTGGAATGGAGATTATAACACCACCCCATCATTCTTTCTTTCACAAGCTAGATAATGCTATTTGTTACGCCCTCCCTTAAATACCATGAGCTCGATTGAACAAAAGAAAAACAATACGTCTGGTTTTTAGGGTTCAAAACTCAATTTCTCTTCTCAGCGTTGTATCGAAAAGATCAAATTAAATTTTTTTGTTTCTTTTACTTTCTATAACAAGTAGGCAAGCATTTGACACCAGTCTCACCTGATGGTAAGTGTTGACGAGGTCGTTGATGGAGCATGCTTTCCTAGAAGATAGATTTTCGCTGTTGACTTGAAGACTCGCAAATTATACCTAACTAGTTGTTCCCCGCGGTTTCACCCGCGTGGGCTACAGCTTTATTTATGCAAAGTCTCAGCCCGATCATACAAACTTTCATCCCCAATTTTATCTCCTTGGGGGTAGAATTAATCAATATCTTTTCTTAGCGGATGCCTACGTCATAACATCTACCTAAATGCCAAATTTCAGTCTGATCCGTCCAGTGGTTTGGGCTGTGCGTTGATAGATCACTATGTCAGTCAGTCACCTTTGAGTTATATATATTTAGAAGATTATTGGGAAACAAAGAAACACATGTCGTTGAGCGTTTATCTATTTAATTTTTAGCTAGTTTTAGTAAGCACGATTTGTAGCCACTAGCTTAGTATTTGTGCCTCGTCTACACGTTCGTGAATCAGCGTCGAGTCGACAGTGTCGACACCTAGGGAGGTTCGCATTTAGATAATTGCGGGATAGCGGCGGAACTTTGTTGGTTGACGCTTTTGTACTGGGCCCGTAGTTCGCGCTCTTTGAAGTACATAATGACGGTCCGCATTACGCGCATTGTTCGATGACTGGTAGCGCCGTATGTGGTTGCGTGATTTGATGGAGCTGGTGCTGCTGACACTAGGCATTGCCTGTGACTGGGCTGCTTAGAAAAGAATAGCTCTTAACTCTTTTTGGGCTTACATTGAACCGGATATACAAACAAATCTTATATAAGTTTCTGTTGCAATGACCGTGTTTTTTTTACTACATTAAGGGTAGCTTTTGACCACAAGTCACCTGATGTTAAGTGACGATGTGGTGGAAGATGGCGCCACGCTACACCTGGATTGGGAACTGGCTCTCAATTGAGGCTGCCGGAACACACCGATAGGTGCTTGGCGATAGATTCTTGAGTGTGGTACCAAGCCAGGCGAGTACTAGAAAGTACCTTACCATCAGACGCAGTCGCAGGCGCAGTCAAAAGGGTAGACTATTGACTATGTGAATATTGTGCCCGGCTTGTAGCTGCATTGTCATCTTTATAATTTTAAAACACAAATTTCACACTGGCTAAATGGCTCGATGCCATAATTAAAAAAAAATACCTAATCGTATGTGCCAAGCTTTCAAGCCATTTTCTTGCACGAGACGCTCCTCTCACTTAGCTAAACTAGAAATCAGTGAACGTAAATATAAAATAGGTTTTACTCTTTTATCAATTGCATATTTCCTATTGCAGACAAACAGTCAAAACTATCACATTACATAGTATTTTTAATTTCACATGCCCTGTAAATTTTTACATTGGACTCGCAGACAGACATTTTCAATTTATTGAAGTGTAAATCCTCTCTCTCTACGTTCGGAGTGTTTGTTGTTCGTGTTCATTAAAATAATGACGAGGCATAATTATATATATCTCTGTACGTATGTTTGGATTAAAACCGCAGATGCATCAGTAAATTTCGTGAAACTAATATCAAATATCGTTTGGTTTTGAGAGCATATGAATAGGTAAGTATGAATAAGCCTAACCTTTGTTTGTTTCAATAGCTTCGACCGAATTCTGGAAAATTTACTCTCGAGGAAATTAAATTCGTGTTTACACAGTAGGTAGGTATGAAACTTTATAGCCAGTATGAAAATATCGCATCAAAACGAAAGCTATACCATGGTCAAATTGACCTTCCCATTTAACCTAGGGATGTGACTTGGAGGGAAAAAAATCGATTAAGAAATAATCGAATTTTATCTCTTTAAAATAAATCGATTTGTAAAAAATTGATTTTTTATATAATCGATTAAGTTGCATTTTTGTGTACATTGTAACTTATAACTGCGAAATTCGATTGAAATGTGTAGTTTGGCTACACATTGGTTTAATCTCCAATAATACAAACAATATCTTATCTGTTATTAGATACTTTAAAAAAAGAGAGAAGGTAAGAAAATCGATTTATTTTTTAGAGAGTAAGTAAAAAAAACGATTAATCAATAATCGATTTTTCATATATAAATAATCGATTATTAAAAATCGACATAAAGAAAAAATAATCGATTAATATAAAAATCAATTATTTTTTCACATCCCTAATTTAACCATAAAATTTACTTATCTGGAGAGCCTGATCTCTTATCTTCTTGTGGGAAAAACCTGACAGTAGGAACTAAAATACGTAAATACAGATGGTATTTACGTATTTTAAACAATTTTCAATTTTTTAAAGAACATTACTTTTTCTTTACAATGCGAGCGGCCAAAGAGTGAAAAGCCTTTTTGGCATCTATACCCCGATAAGTATAATTTGGGTCGGGAGTCTTCAAGTCAAGAGAGGTAAGTAGGTATCTTCTTGGCAAGTATGTACCAACATTGACCTCATCATCACTTACCATCAGACGAGAATAGAATTGTTTGAATTCGAAATCCGCCTCTACCCTTGCGAAGCCAGGGTAGAATTTTTTTTGCCAGCTATGGTTGTTTTCTCTGAGTTTTATCTATTCCATCGCAACTCTTTTTCAATGCACCACAAATTAAACCGATAAATGAATTACAACTCGCCGCAGAGGCATTAGTCCGTGCGACCCGCATACACATTCAAAGTGTAAATGGGACAATATGGCACGTTCCTAGTCTCCCGGGCAGAGGTTTGTTTTAGCTCTTTAAGTAGCGGTAAAAATAAACCGTTATGACCACTGATTAAATTGGTAACGATATTTAACTTGTATTAACTTTGAAAAATCAACGTGCAACTTGCAAAAAGACGGAACAATTGGAAACCGTGAATTATAACGATCTCTTCGTTTCTCTCTCATTATCAGTCTATTACTTTCCCAGTCAAAGTGTAGCGTGGCGCCATCTTCGACCATATCGTCACTTAACAGCAGGTGACTTGTGGTCAAACGCTACCCTTTAAATAGAAAAAAAACCAAACTACGGGCCTTGTCTCAGAGAGAGAGAGAGAGTATGGGCCAATCTGGCCCATTGTGGGCTGGTAGATGTCGCATGCCCTTGAATATTGTGGTTCTTGGACATGCTAGTTCCCCCATGATGTTTTACTTTACCGTTTTGGGTGATAGCAAAGTAGAGAAAGATGGTAAATAGTACCAACCAACTACTGATACATAAATTTATCTAAATAATTCATCTAATTAGAAATAGAGCTAACATGGAAACCAATATACTCACTGCTCAGGATCCTAAAGATTGTAACAAAGTGGTGGAGACCTAGTAGGATAGCGGACCATAGCACTGGCCGGAACAACTGATAAGACGTTAAGAAAAAGAAGGGTTACATTCAAATTATTAAAGAAGTTTCACTAAAAAATAATGCCGTACATTACTTTACTATATACATTATACATATTACATACCGTAATGTATAGGTTATGCGGTCCTAGGTACCGAGTGTTTCGAGTCATTGGGCGTATCGAGTCGAGCAACGAGCGGACACCGGACTGATTTCCCGCTCATTGCGCCCGTATCGTCGCGCGCCCATAAATAAAGAGTGCACTGTACTCGATATAATTTATTACATATGCGAAACTGATATGTTACATTGCAAATCACGTGATACTTCCCATAGGAGATTTCAGCAATCTGTACCTACTAAAGTTACAAACCGCGTTCCAATGTTACTTTTAATTATGTGAATGGCGTTCATGTATAGCAGCAACTGTTCCAGAACGTTTACAACTAAAATCGGGTATAACAGCCATGTGAGAACGCGTCAGTAGCAACCTAGTAATTCATGGTCACAGTAGCTGAAATCGGCTCAGAATGCATCAATAAAGTTACTTACAATTTAAAAATTTAAATAACACACTGTAGGAGGCGATGTAGGTCGTGTATTTGAGTCCTACAAAGACCTTGAGTTTTCGGTGAAGGCAAACATCGTGATGAAACCATGGTGGGAATTTTCAAGTGCTCGACTGGCTAGCTACTACCATCATTAAGAATCTGTCGCCAGGCACCTATCGTGTGTTCCTGCAGCCTCACTTGAGAGCCAGTTCCCAGTCCAGGTGTAGTGTGGCGCCACCTTCAGCCACATCGTCACTGACTTGTGGTCAAATGCTACCAAGTAAGAAGTTAAAAAAAACACTCAACTATAAACATTTTATTAGTTTGGATTTTATAATACAAAATAAACTATTCGGTTCCTGCTGTCGTAAAACGAAGTTCATTCGTGTTTTAACTAATGAAACCGATTTTCTGTTTGATAAGCTAATAAAAGCAAATATGTAGATCGGGCACGAAATAATCTGATTTGAACTCTTATCGCACTAAAGTTTTAATTTTCATATGAACGATTATATTATTATATATCAATCGCATTGAACTTGTCAATTGAGTTCAAGTCAACAATTCTATGTTGAAACCATATGATTTTAGCGTTGATGAAAGGGAATTTCCTTCTTTGTACTTTGTACGTTCACTATTGAAAACGAAAGTGGGAAACCTTTCATATACATATTTGCTTATACAAACGCGAGATAGCACTCACTCCTAACCGTTTTTTTTCTACAACATCCTTGTATATAAGATGTCTACAAAAAGAAATATTCAATCTATTTTTTTTCATTGATAAAATTGATTACTCTAATTTAATGTTAATGATAAACTTCAGTACATAACGTGTACAATGCACATTTATTTATTTATAAATCCTTCAAATTGGTTGTAGGCACATTAATCCATATACAGTTCAATTAAATTGTGGCCGGCCTTTGTGCCAGTCGATATCGAGTGAAATCATGAAACAATGCAATTGAAATTGAATTCCTGGATTAGGTGAATGAATTGGGAACTGGAATTTCTGAATTGGTACAAATGAATTTTAGGAAATATAGCGGTGTATACGAACGTGTAGAATATCAAGTGGCATGTGGCAGAAAACGAACCTGTTATAGATTAAAATGATATGTAAACTAAACTAGTTAATTATTTTTGTTTGAATCGAAAAAAAAAACGATTTTTGGAGAAATCCATTCTTTCGATTTCGATTCGAAGCAATTCAAACATCGATGTTTTTTTTAGGATGAATCGCCATCCCTTGATGGAACGGAACGCGTCAGGTGCGAGAATAAGTAAAAAGAGTCAAACATTCAATCGTAGAAATTATAGCCTAAAAGCTGCCTGCTCCTTTATAAATAAATAAACCTGTTATTCATAATATTTTTCCTCATCATCCGAATGTTACTTTGCAATCTCCAAGCTCCAACACGCTTGGTTAGTTTCAAAAGTGTTTGTCCGTCCCCAACCTCACGCTTCGATCAGCTATCGGAAGCTGCTTTGCAAGTTAATAACCTATTTGAAGCTTCGGCAAGAGCTCGTTAAGCACTAGTGAAGGCTATGTAGCTACAAAGGCAACTGATAGGTCTATCAGGAAAATGCTTGAACGGAGAATATTTTATGTCCGCAGAATATTTTGCTGGCAAATGTTTTTATTCTTTTTTTTAGTTAGCAGACTCTATTGCTGTATTGTTTGGGGCGCAACAAAAAACACTTTGCTATGTCCTTGCAAAGTTTCAAGCCTTTTTTTATTAGTTAGACCGTAGCGTTTGACCGTAAGACACCTGATGTTATGGTCGAAGGTGGCGCCACGTTACACCTAGATTGGGAACTGGCTTTTAAGTGGGGCTGCCGGATCACACCGACTATTTCCATACCAAATTTCATCAAGATCTGTTGAGTCGTTAAGGCGTGGAACGTTTACAAACAAACAGACAGAGTTACTCTCGCATTTATAATTTTAATATGGATGTTTCCAATATACGAATAGTTTTTCTAAAATGTGCTATTAAATAACACAGAAAATGTCAGATATTTCGATGAATAAATACATTTTTGTTGGAAATAATTTATCTATAGCTGAATTGTTTGAGGAGATATAGCTGAAAAAGTATATATTTTGTACTAGTTGCACCCCCCGGTTTCACCCGTGTCTTCCCGTTATCCCGCAGGAACTTTTTAGGATACTTTTTATCGCGATAAACTGTAGCCCACGCGGGTGAAACCGCGGGGAACAGCTAGTAATATTAATAAATGCGTTCTCTGTTTACGATGAAATGTTGGTGGATTGTTGTCCGAACGCCCGCGAAAGTTCATACACAAAAGTACAAGAGCGCGGGAAAAAACAAGAATATACGGCCAGGCACTAGTAGGTTATAAATCATCCAAATATCCAATACATTCCCAGTATGTTTCACACATTGAACGAAAAACAGCAGTTCTAGCAATCAACACGATCATGCAAATTTCTATAGTAGCACGAAGTTTCGAGCATGAATGGCCAAGCCCGCTTTAAAGGGTTCGCAAGTAATCCGTTTTCCATTATCGCGCCGGTCCCTGACCCCGTCTCCACAAATCCGATTTCTGACGGACGCCTCCGAACCGGACAGTGAATGTGTAACTTCAAAAGCACTATGTGACCTAGTATTGTGGAAGCTTTAGTTTCAACTTTATTTTACTTGGGTAACAGCTTTCTAACTGATTAATTAAACAGGATATCGCTTATCCTACTAATATTATAAATGCCAAAGTTTGTGTGTGTGTGTGAATGTTTGTTACCACGTATCACAGTAACTACTAAACCGATTTTGATGAAATTCAGTATAGAGATAGCTTATACCCTGGATTAACACATAGGCTACTTTATTCCGGAAAAAGGTTCCAGTGGGATAGCGGGAAGACGCGGGTGAAACCGCGGGGCGCAACTAGTGTTAAATGTAAGCATCCTCAGGTAAATGAAAATGTCATCGTCCTATAAAATAAGTATTAGCACCGAAGTCTAGAGCTTACACTTCAGTAACTTGAAATTGTTTCTTCTTAACATAGTTTAGTGACTTAACAATTGTAGCCTCAGAAATTCCAAGTAAAACAAGCTTCTACTAAAATATTTAGCTACCGCTAAAACTATTTAGAATTTTCTCTCGGCAGCTGGTTTGAACTCTAAAACTGTAAAATCTTTTCGATGCAAACGACTACCAGGTTAGTGTTTTTGCAATAAAGGCGGAAAAACTACGGTCGGAGCCACAGAAACAATGGAAGAGGTATTGTAAATTTTATTCAACAGAGAAAAGCTCGAATAAAAAACATTTCTTTAAAATTCAGAGCACTTGTTTTTTATTCGCTACACATCGGTGAGCCACTACATAAATCGTGTAATGGGTGGTAGCGAGCAAGTTGCCAAATAATTCACAGCAAAAGTGCCATAATGGCAAAATTAAATAAACAGTATGAGAGTTACCATTAAATACAAAATGTTCCGTCTAGAAACAAACGGTTCTACTCTATAGTTAATAGTAACAGATCGTTCACCTCACATTGTTGTAACTGTGTAATGATATAGAGCACTATACGAAAAAAGACAAAAAAAAACTTTACAAAGCTCTCTTTCATCGTAAGACTATTTTAGTATCTGAAATCCGATCCGAATCCGTGGCAAAGCTACGTTGCCATTGGTGACGTGATTTTACTACAATTATGTTTCACAGCTTCATTCTTTGCGATTTCAAAGTTTACATAGTGTAGTAGCGTTCCTACGCGTTAGCCTTGCACAGTATTTTAAAGTTTTTTTTTTTTTTTTTTGTCTATGGCAATTTTCTACTTGTCACTGTCATCCATCCCCACCTACCCTACTTTACCTTTTGGCGCGCTTTCGGATATTTTTCATTCTGTGTTTCTGTGCTAAAGCCTGTGCACGTTACAAAAACTCTTCGTGAAAATGGGAAATAAAAGGAAGAATGAAGACCAAGAAGATAAAATTAGGAGGAAAATAAGAATTCTCGAAAATAAATTGAAGAAACCAAGTCGCCGTCGTATATTGGTTTACTCGTCATCGTCGGAGGATGAATCTTTATGTAAGTACCGTGTGTTTTATAATAATCCTGTAAAATACGATCTTGTGGTGCAAGTTTCGACCCCAGGTCGTTTCTACACTTCGACATAAACAGATTAGTTACTGATGCGAGAGTTTTCTCCATCACAGAGATTTCTGTATACCAGAAATGCTAATCGATGCGGTTATTCCGCATACCTACCCACATAGATTAGTTAATGATGCGAGCAACTAACGCTAGAGTTGTGTTCCATCACAGAGATTTCTGTATACCAGAAATGCTAATCGATGCGATTATTCCGCATACCTACCCACATGATTAGTTAATGATGCGAGCACTAACGCTAGAGTTGTGTTCCATCACAGAGATTTCTGTATACCAGAAATGCTAATCGATGTGGTTGTTCTATGCAATATGTATATGTATACACCTCAGAGGTTTCTGTAGACCAGAAACATAACCCTTGTGGTTATTTTGCAGGCCCAAGTGTTTCTCATGCCTCAAATCATGATGAACGACACACTTCACTGCGCCCAGACTCACCGACTCCAGCTGCGCCGGAGACGGCGCTTGAGCTATCTCAAGATGTGCCTACCTATCCATCGACGTCTGCGATGGAGACTGCTGAGGATTTGGAACTAGGCGAGGAAATTCTGAAGCTCCTCGGTGAGGCTCCAAAATGTAAAACCCCGCTGGGTAAAAATATTCACAAAGAAATTGCCTCAAGGTGGCAGGAACTTTTGAGCCGCGGGCTAACAAAGGAGGTAAAGAACAACATTTGCCAAGAATATTTAGTGCCTGCTAATTGTGATCTTCTCGTTGCTCCTACCCTCAACCCAGAGGCAAAAGCAGCTTTGACAAATTTTTACATTAAGAGAGATCACGCCTTAAAAGAAAATCAGCAACAGATCGGGACCGCTTTAGCGGCCTTATCTCAGGCAACCGAACTTTTGATCACCAAAGAGACTCCAGAAAAGGTCCTTAGGCCGCGCGACGCGTGTCGCTTGTTATGCGACTTACACTACTCTGAAACAAAAGCCAGGAGAACTTTTGTAATATCAGCCGTAAAACCGGAATTAAGAGACATGCTGATCAATACAGCGAGAGACCAATTATTGTTTGGCGAGAACTTGGGAGAACAAATAAAGTCCACCAATAACATTCAGAAGTCTGGTGAGGGTTTGAAAATAACTCAAAAACACCCGTTATTTGATAAAGCCAAATTTATTAAAAATAACAATTATAATCAGCAGAAGAATCGGTTAAACTCCAAGACTCCGTATCGAGGCGTGGGGCCAGGCAGGTACAATGCAGGGCAAGGTCGAGCTCCGCCACAGCAGATGCCTCGCGCGTCGAGAGGCCGCCAGCAGCAGAACCAGCCGCGCGTCCGGGACCGTTCGCCGCCCTACAGGAGCTGCAGGAAGTAGGCTCTGAACACGATGGGCACCAGGAACCCGAGGTACAGTACGCCGGTCGTTTGCAATATTTCACTAGTAAGTGGTCTGAGATCACCAGTGACCCCACTATTTTATCATGGACAAAAGGATACATAATGCCGTTTAGTTCCACTCCATTTCGTCAAAAAGATCCGATTGTTCATACTAATACAAAAGATCATGAAGATTTTTTAAAGTCCATTAACATACTGTTGCAAATTGGAGCGATATCAAGGTGTGACCATGTCGAAGACGAGTTCTTGTCAAGTATCTTTTTGATTCCAAAGTCTAATGGCGATAAACGGTTTATCCTTAATCTAAAATGTTTAAATAAATTCATAAAGACGGACCATTTCAAGATGGAGGATTATCGGACGGCTTCCAAATTGGTAACCAAAGATTGTTATATGGCCTCAATCGATTTAAAGGACGCATATTTTTTAGTACCGGTCCACGCGTCACAAAGAAAATATTTGCGTTTCAAATTTGACCGTCTCTATGAATTTAATTGCCTTCCCTTCGGATTATGTACTGCTCCGTATGTGTTCACAAAAATTCTTAAACCTGTAATGACACAGCTAAGAAAAAGTGGCGTTATTACTGTTCAATATCTAGATGATATTTTTATAATAGCTGATTCTTACGACTCTTGTAAAGATAATATTATATACACTAAAAATTTGCTTGAAAGTTTGGGCTTTATAATTAATGTTAAAAAGTCTTGTTTTACACCCTCAAAGCAAAGTCGTTTCTTAGGATTTATATTTGATTCTAACCTGATGCTATTGACACTACCTGATACTAAAAAAGATAAAATTAAAGAAAATTTAACATCATTTTTAAACATGCGTAAATGCAAATTAAGAGATTTTGCTCGTTTGATTGGCCTTCTAGTATCAGCTTGCCCAGCGATACAATATTCTTGGATGTACACGAAACTGTTAGAACGCCATAAGAACCTATCGTTACTAAAAAATCCGTCGTATGAACAAAGTATATATATTTCTGATTTAGATAAAAAAGACATGAAGTGGTGGTATAATCATATAGATACAGGTTATTGCCCTTTTAGGTTCAATCAATTTAAAATTGAAATATTTTCTGATGCCTCCAATTCCGGTTGGGGCGCATATTGTAACAACCAGAAGTCCAACGGTTACTGGAAAGATGATGAAAAGTGTTTACACATTAACGAATTAGAACTCAAAGCAGCATTTTTTGCATTAAAATTATTTGCTAAAAATTATTATAATTGTGAGATTTTGTTAAGAATTGATAATATAACTGCTATAGCAAGTATCAATAGAATGGGCAGTGTACAATACCCACACTTAAATAAAATCGCGCGTGAAATGTGGCAATGGTGTGAAACCCGTAAAATTTTCATTTTTGCTTCATACATCAATACCAAGGACAACTTCGAAGCAGACTCATTATCGCGAGTAAAATTTTCAGATACAGAGTGGGAGTTGGGAGATTATGCGTTTGATCAAATAAAACATGAACTGGGTACACCCAGTATTGATTTATTCGCTAGCCGTTCCAATGCTAAATGTTCCATTTATATTACTTGGAAAAGCGATCCAGATGCGTGGGCTGTTGACGCATTCACCATTTCTTGGACAGATTTAAAATTTTACGCGTTTCCACCTTTCTGCTTAGTTTTAAAGATGTTGCAAAAAGTCATAGTTGACAAAGCACAAGGAATTGTAGTTGTACCAAATTGGCCATCACAGCCTTGGTTCCCTATTTTTAAAAAACTAATATGTTCTGAACCAATATATTTTGAACCTAAGGCTTATTTACTAAAATCGCCTTTCAGATCTGTACACAATCTTCATCAATCACTGACGTTAGTTGCCGCGGTAATCTCCGGCAAGCTCTTCAACATCTAACACCGCAAACAGTCGAAATAATGTTGGCTTCTCTTTCCGAGAACACGTACAAACAATATGATGTGTGTATCAAGGCATGGATTTCTTACTGTCGAAATCATGGTTACAACCATTTAAATTCAAACGTACCAATAGTATTAGACTTTTTAGCTACTGTGTTCAATAAGGGTGCAAAGTATGGCACAGTCAATACTTATAAATCAGCTTTGTCAATATTGATTGGAAGTAAAATCCTTAATGATGATAAAATTAAGCGTTTTATGAAGGGTGTTTTTAGATTAAAACCATCTGAACCCAAGTATAATATCACCTGGGATCCATCAACAGTTTTAACATATTTATCTCAAAAATGGCCACACAATAACCTTACCTTAGAAGATTTAACAAAAAAGACAATCACTCTATTAGCTTTAGTTACAGCTCATCGCGTACAGACGTTTTCACTAATAAAATTAAGCAATATTGAGATAATTGGAGACAAAGAAATCTCAATCAAAATTCCAGATTTGATTAAAACTTCTGGCCCAAATTCATTTCAACCTATTTTAAAACTTCCGTTTTTTAAGGACCGTCTTGAGATTTGCCCAGCAACTTGTTTAGCATCTTATATAAAAAAGACTAGCTCTTTACGTTCACCTAATAATGATCATTTATTCATTAGTTACCGTAAACCATATTCTAAGATTTCGTCACAACGCTTAAGTCATTGGATTAAGGATTCATTGCACAGCAGTGGCGTAGATACAAGTGTGTTCAGTGCACATAGCACTCGACACGCTTCTACATCTAAAGCTAACAGATTGGGTGTCAGTCTTGATGTCATACGTAAAACTGCTGGTTGGTCCCAGAGTTCTCAGGTATTCGCTAGATTTTATAATAAGGAAATAATTAATAATACGGATCAGTTTGCTATGTCGATTTTAAATGATTGTAATTAAAATTGAGAGGAAAAATAAATAATATTTGCTATATAAGTATCTTTTACAGATAACCACCTTCTTACTAGTAATATAACCTAAATAGATACTTATCAAAATAAAGTTCACATTTTATATCAAGGTACTCTGAACATCCTACACTATGTAAACTTTGAAATCGCAAAGAATGAAGCTGTGAAACATAATTAATGATCAAACGAACTTACCCTGTACGTGAAGTTCGATCACAATTATGTGAACAGCTTCATTCGACGCGATTTACTCACACCCTCCCTTTGGATTAATTACATCATACATACCCATCCCATATATAAAATGTGAGACTTTAACTTTAAACAAAATGAAAAATATTCGAAAGCGCGCCAAAAGGTAAAGTAGGGTAGGTGGGGATGGATGACAGTGACAAGTAGAAAATTGCCATAGACAAAAAAAAAAAAAAAAAAACTTTAAAATACTGTGCAAGGCTAACGCGTAGGAACGCTACTACACTATGTAAACTTTGAAATCGCGTCGAATGAAGCTGTTCACATAATTGTGATCGAACTTCACGTACAGGGTAAGTTCGTTTGATCATTAATTATAAAAACACAAGTATGTTTGTTGGTTTGTCCTTATTTCAAGCAGAAACAGAGCAACGAAACGATGAATTTTGTACACAAAATGTTCTTAGCTGTATTTCGTTTTATTTTATCTGCAGAGTAGAATTTGATTACAACACTACAATTATAGTATTATACTCGTACATTCAACGACAAAAGTCGCTGAACAATCACACTTTTTTCTATTATCCTCATCATCTTAGACACATATTTTTGACCTCACCATCACCTAAAATGTGGTGTGTTATGTTGTGGTCAAAATGATACCATGTAAAATGTAAAAAAACAATAATAATAATTACTGATTTGAAACACATTTGGAAAATCGAGAACGTTCAGCTACTTTTGTCGCTAACTGTACTAGGATCTGGCTTTCTAGTGAGGCTAATGGAACCCACCGATAGTGCATGGCATGAAGTCACATTGCATACGCATCATGAAAAGTCTCTTTGTCTCTTTCGCACGCGGTGTAAGTTATGAGCATGACAGAGATTGTTATTATTTTGTTTTTACTACTTGTATAATAAAATAGCTTTGGTGTGAGTACTGAAAACGTGCCAGCTTACAATTGAAACGTAAGAAATTGCAGATACCCTTAGGGCCGGTTCTATAAACATCCGTAAGTTAAATGTTCGGTAAGTTTGATCTTATTGTCAAATTTTAGTAGGGAAAATTCAAAAAGTCAAATAGTTCAAAGTTACCGACATTTGATAATTTAGTTAAAGCACGGGAAATGTGACAATAAGATCAAATTTATCGAAATTTGGTATGAAATTTTACTTACGGACGTTTATAAAACCTGCCCTTACTGACCTTACATTGTGATAATGGTTTGTGAGTGCGCGCGTAAACAATACAGAGGCTATAAAAACACAAAGGGAAAGTGATTCGGTTGTAATATCACACGCTGAATTATTGTGTACGTGTTTCGAGCACTCGGACTCTCCTACTTTTGCAATTTATGAATTGAGTTATCAACCAAAATATCTAATATATAAAATTCTCGTGTCACAGTTTTCGTTGCCATACTCCTCCGAAACGGCTTGACCGATTTTGATGAAATTTTTTGTGCATATCGGGAAGGTCTGAGAATCGGCCAACATCTATTTTTTATATTAATTTTTATCGAGTTAAATGTAGTCCACGCGGGTGAAACCGCGGGGCGCAGCTAGTAACATATAAAACTGACAATAATAGCGCCCACACAATCACACACAAATAGTATCAGACGTCTAACTAGGATTCCTTTTACCTAGGGTATCGGAAACAACTTGGTTGGATCCACAATACCCAGACACGGATAAATACAAGCGATTTTTTTATCGGTTAACGAACCCGCCGAATTGATTCGAACTGATTTTGATTTTCCATTTAGTTGTATTCACTTAGGGCCGGTTTTATAAACGTCCGTAAGTTAAACGTCTGACCAAATTTCAGTAAGTTTGATCTTATTGTCAAATTTTAGTACCAAAAAAAGTTCAAATTTACCGAAATTTGGTCTTACGTTTAACTTACGGGCGTTTATAAAACCGACACTTAAAGTCTCCTCAGGGCCGGTTTTATAAACGTCCTTGATCTTATTATCAAATAATCCATACTAAAATTTGACAATATGATCCAATTTACCGAAATTTTGTATGACATTTAACTTACAAACGTTCAATCAAGAATCAGTAAGTACAAAAATCAAGCCCTGTAAAAAATGCTGTAATGATGATGGTAGCTATTTGTTACTAGATTTTTACTACGGCGCCGATTTTTCTATACGAAGCTGTAATGACGGCAGTTAAGTTTGGGTTTTAGTCTCCAATTCATTACAGTTCTTTTATATCACATCCGGTAACAGGACGTACGGCAACACGACATCTGTTCATGGTCACTATTCCGCCGATCCACAGAAATAGCTTCGCTTCTACATTTATAATGCGAACGGCGAAGGAGTGGAACACCTTGTCCGCGTCTTTGTTTCCCGATAAGTATAATTTGGGAGCCTTCAAGTCAAGTCAAGAGTGAATGTGATGTGTGTGCGTGTGTGTGAGTGAGTGTGTGATTTTCTAGGCAAGAAAGATCTATCATCGACCTTGCCATCACTTAGCATCAAGTGAGACTATATGCTTACCCATGAATAAAAACATATCTCTCTGTTATACGTTTCGCAAAACAGACTGTAATCATCTTATTTCAAAAACCGTTCTTAAGGAATCATATTTAATTGTAAGAGAATAAGAGACAGTAAATCTCTACAGTGACTGTCTCTGAAACCAAAAATATGAAGGAAAAATTAAATGAAATAACAAAACGCGCTGGGAGGCTGACGCCTCTTCTTGCGGATTATACGAATTCACTGTGCCTTGAAAAATGTTATGACAAAACGTTATTTTGAGAAAAGATTTATGGATTTTATTTTATTTCAAACTCGGACGTGCGTGCTCGAAGAAAGCTAGTGTTCTAAGCTACAGTAACACCGGTAGAATAAAGGTGTATATATTTTGAAGTGATGATATATTTTAGATTACAGCCCATACTCTCTCTCTGAGAGAAGGCCAGCCCCAGCAGTGGGAACGTGAAAGGCTGATAATGATGATGATGATGATGATGATGGCTTAGTAGTACGTTGATGGTGATGATGATGATGATGATGGCTAAGTAGTACGTTGATGGTGATGATGATGATGATGGCTTAGTAGTACGTTGGCTTGCGATACGTAGGTCATGGGTTCGAATCCAACAATGAGCTTGAGCTTTTGGTGAAGGATCGTGATGAATCATAGCATGGTGGTAAGGCATTTTCAAGTTGTCGCCTGTCTAGCTACCACTCTCAAGATAAGAGTCTGTGACCAAAGTTACTTGAGAGCCAGTTTACAATCCGGGTGTACCGTGGAAACACCTTCGACCACATCGTCACGTAACATCTGGTGACTTGTGGTCAAACGCCACTCTGTGAGAAGTAAAAATACCTAATTTTAAATTGAAAATGTGTAAAAGGAAAAAAAAAGGTAAAGATTACAAAAATCAATACAATATTTACCTTCTACTTTCTTTCTTTTATTTGTTTTAGCAGAAAATAATGTAAAGAGTACAATCTTTACCTTCTTTATTTTAAGATCAAGGATCAGTAGGGTATATAGCCCTCTCAAGAGAGCACAGTCACGGGGCACGAAATAAAACTCAAGTGAACAATTTAATTAAAACAAAATTCTTAACGTTGCAAAAAAAAAAACATTTTATTTATACAATATAACCCTCCCCACCCTTTACCCAAATTGTCGCAAGATTTACAAAAATGATAAAGTTGAATAAAGCACAAAGCTTTGGCGTGAATTTCACAAAACTAACTTAGTATGCTAGTGGGAGCCCCGAAAAATTATTCCCATTAGCTTATCTCGAGAAATTTGGAATTTAGCCTTATCTCAAACCGCAGGGCTAAACAGGCCACGCTACGAGGCTACGACGTAGATATCAGCTACGGCGTAGCAATGCTACGCCGTAGCTGGAGGTTAAAGTGTTACGTGCCTCAGTTTCAAAGCGTGCCTCATTGTGGCGCTTAGTTTGCTGTTGGGAAATGCAAAGGAAAGAAAATGCTTGAGCTTTCTAAAGCTTTAATTTACTACAATTACTTGCTTCAGGGTTTGATGGATTCTTTTGTTTTGGTAGAATGATTAGCTTGCGAAAAATAAATTCAAAACGTAGGTCTTTAGAAAATGGCTGTTTCAAAACTATGCGAAAATACATTGATGGTAATTTATTGTTTTTTTTTATACAAACCCTACTAATATTATAAATACGTAAGTTTGTGCGTGTGTGTGTGCGAATGTTTGTCACCACGTATCGCCGTAACTACTAAACCGATTTTGATGAAATTTGGAATGGAGATAGCTTATACCCTAGATTAACAAATAAGCTTAACAATAGACTTTTTATGAAATAGTTTCCTACGGGATAATGGGAAGACGCGGGTAAAACCGCGAGGCGCAACTAGTATGTATTACAAATGCGAAAGTTTGAGACTGAGGATGTTTGTTTGTTACTACTTCACGCTGAAATGGCCAAATGGCTTTAATTGAAATTTGAAATGTAGGTCATGTTTAGTATTAACACATTAGCTCATTTAAAACCGCGGTTGCTGCTAGCATCTTCCGTAAAAATCAGTTGTCTCACAATTTCTTTTCAAAAGGTTTATGAATAACCAAGGCAGCCATGCAAACGCGAGCTTTTGAGGTTTACCGTTAGAGTTCAAGACTTTTAACTACACTTTATAGAGTGGCGCATTTATTGATATATTATATTAATACTAGCTGCACACCACGGTTTCACTTGCGTTAAGATTCCCACAGGAACCGTGCATTTTCCAACATAAAAAGTAACCTATGTTACTCTGATACTGATTCTTAAACTATCTCTACTTTTGCTATGTGAAAGAAGGACAAACCATCAAAACACTTTTGCACATACATATATGTATATATAAGTGTAAGAATATTGTGATAGTAGCTAGGTATACTCCGTTGATGATACATACAGTCCTCGCGTATTTTCGGTCAGGCCACACCGAAGAGCATTACTCCATCTCTTTCAAACGTCAAAAGAATGACAGAGATGCATGATGTTTTGCGGCATGGCCCACCCATAGTGTATGCGAGGCTTTATACGCCATCTCATCCGTTTTTTAATATCTATTATTCAAACTCTAGATATCCCCAAGCATGCAATATTACAACTCCAACCACAAAAATCCAATGAAAAGAGGTTCAAAGACTTTGATGATAAACGCTTGTGACGAATTTCAGCACAAAATCGATCAAAAAAACATTATACTCAGTCGTATTTACAAAAAACAGGCAAAGTGTGCGTCGGACTCACCCAAGCTGGGTTCCGTACTATAATCTAATAAAAAATCATGTCTGTTGTATGGGAGCCCCGTTAAATATTTATTTCATTCTATTTTTTAGTATTTGCTGTTGTAGCGGCCACAGAAATACATCATCTGTGAAAATTTCAAATGTCTAACTATCACAGTTCATGAGGTACAGAACACAGAGCCTGATGACAGACGGACAAGCAGACAGACGGACAAACAGCGGAGTCAAAGGCTGGAATTTTAGAATGACGCTCAAGTGTAGATCAATGCTCAATCAATAATAATTAATCAATGTTTATTTTATATATATTTATTTATAATGCTGGAGTAGCGATTGAGTGACATATTTGTATGAAATGACAGTGTCAAATCTGTGCTTAAGTAGAATTTACTGCTTGAACGGCATTCTAGAATACGGGCCTTAGTAATAGGGTCGGAACGGGTGGGTACGGAACTCTAAAAAAGGCATTCACTATTTCTATTAGTAAGGGACTATTCCCTCGCCGTAAAATCTATTATTCAAAATCCACATATCCCCCAGCGTGCAATCTTGCATTGAAAGAGTTACTTCGGCCACAGAGGCCGACACAAAGAGGCTTTTATCGCGGCCGGAGTGCCGCTAGAGGCCGCAAACAAAATCCGACATACGATGAATGCCGCTAAGTAGGTTAGATATATAATCTGGTGATTTTTACTCGTATTTGGAAGGGATGGAGGCACTTAGGGTAGATGGGGATATTCAATGTGATGGTTTTATGCCGATTATTGAAGATGAGCATGCTGGTTCTCAAAAAATACGTCGAGGAAAAAGTTTGTTTTCACATTATTCGAGTACTAGCTTTTCCCCGCTATTTACACATCCTTCCCCAAGGTCCAATAACGAATGTCATCTAAATCGGTTCAACAGTTTATGAGTTCTTTTTTTAACTTCTTCCAGGGTAGTTTGTCACCTGATGTTGAGTGACGATATGGTCGAAGGTGGCGCCACGCTATACCTAGATTGAGAACTGGCTCTCAAGTGGGGCTGCTGGGACATACAGACAGGCGCTTGGCGACAGATTTTTCACCTTTTCCTTCACTGAAAGCTCAAGCTCAGTGTAGGATTTGAACCCACGACCAACGGATTGTAAGCCGACGTCATTACCACTAAGCTGTCATCGCTTCGAAACGAAACAAGCAACCAGTCAACTCTTTTCTCTTTATTTATTAAGGGACTGTTCATTTTCAGTAATTACTTAAAAGGCTGTATTACCACTTAGAGTGGACTACATCAGTGAAAAGAGCATACTTTTCTAGGTTTATAAAAGCATGGAGTGAGATGGTATCTGGAGAGGGCGCCACTTCCACACATGTGATAATATCTAGCTGGGAGAGCTCGTGAGCTTTCAAGTCTAACCGCCGCCGCCGACGGGCGTTCATACGAGAAGTGAATTCTCGACGTTGTATACGGATTCTATACGTACCGCCTTGGAATTGCCCTGTTGTTAGATGTTAAATATTTGTTGAGCCTCTGTTTCATTTCTATTCTCTCGCGGTTCTTATGGTTCGTATAGATTGGTGAAATGTATCATGCAATGAAAGAATTTGCCGTACACATTGCTGCAATGTATCATGAAATAACACACTTTGTAACAATTTTTCATAGTTTGGACGCACGGCGAAATGTGCATTTCACGCGCACGCTACAAGCATAACAAGCCGCGCGAACCGTGATTTGTAGGTTTTTGAACAAACACAAAGTAGGGGTGGGGTGTCCACATATTTATATTCGGTGTAAAAAATCGAATCTCAGCATAGATGTTTATCGATATATCCCTAGAAAACATCGATATTTTTCCACTATCGAATACTTTCCACAAAAATTTAAAATTGCCTTTACTAGTGAAACGCGCAAAGTTTGTGGTCCTTGATTTTGTATGTGTGAATCAGAGACCAGATTAACATAGCTAAACTAGTAGTAGTGTAACAACAATTCATTCTATTCAACTAACAGTCACAATGATTATACATTTCATGTTACGTTTCACCAGTCTGTACGCACCTTTATGTTTGAATGATGGTACCACGGTACCTGAGTGAGGTATTTATTGATTCACAGAATTAGAATTCGTATCGAAACCCTAGAATTCAGTCCTGTGTATTTAAAGTTTGAAATTCATAGGTATTTTGAATAAAAATTTAGCTACGAAAAAGTTTAAATAAATTTCAAGACGTTATTTGAATTTCTTCTCGAAAATGGAGTTTCGTTAGAAAGTAAATATTATGATTTCAATAGCCAACTAACATTTTGTTGCTATGAAGTCCTAAAATTTAAAATTTTCTTGGAACCAGCCTGTTCTTAGCTCAACAGTCATTTTATATTTCATTTTATATTTCGCAGATAAAGGTTTTGCTAGCCTACATTTTTTTTTATCTTTCAGAATAGTTTTAGACCGCAAGTCACCTGATGTCAAGGTAGAGAAATACTTTAACTCTTTATTAGTACACCACCATACATTTAAATGTACTAAAATAACAATACAACTTATTGGTGCAAAGTGATCTCTTCCAGGCAAACTTATATGAGGATTTGTAAAGGAAACATGCAGTTAATCAAACTCTCACTACCTCTAATGGCCTAGAGAACGTTTTTATAACGAATCTAGCTGCGTCTCGCGGTTTCACCCGCGTTTTTCCGTTATCCCGCAGGAACCCTTTTCCGGGATAAAAAATGTAGCCTGCGTTTTAATCTAGGCTATAAGCTATCTCCATTCTTAATTTCACTCAAATCCGTTCTGTAGTTTTATCGTGAAGAGTAATAAACATCCATACATCCATTCTCACAAACTATCACGTTTATAATATTAGTAGAAAAAATGATGCTAAGGACGCACATAGAAATCTTCTCGAAATTACGTCATCAGTACACAATTCCCAACTTCCAGCGCATACCAGTCCCGTTCACAGGTGGACAGGCCTAAGAGCTTATCCGTGTTCGCCGCCGCGTCTCGACATTTATTACTTCTCTACATACCACATACATTACCGCCAACTAAGCACCTTTTCAAGTAGCTGCTTACGAAAAAGCGAATTCACTCTGATTGCTTAATAAAATAACGAGCTTGCAAGATAAATAACCAGCAAGTTCGTTCACGTGGGCCATTTGAAACAACCATCTCTTTTTTTACCGACAAAAAAGGGACGAGGTTCTCAAGGCAAGACACATTTTAAAATACATAACTTTTCCTCGTCCGGTTTTGACCATTTTTTTATTTGAAAAGTAACATTAATTTGCACTTTATCTTTATTATCTTATACATAGGTAGTAATAATTTTTACATAGGTAAGTAGTAATACTTATACATAGGTAGTAATAATTTTTACATAGGTAGTAATACTTATACATAAGCAATAATACAGGTAGTAATTTCTACATGACGTTAGCTTGCTCATTAATAGCTTAGTTGAGGCTCTTCTACCTTGATATTTTAAAGATGACTTATGTTTAATGAGATTATTCGTTTTTTAAGGTTCCGTTCGTTCGATGAAAGAAACGGCAAAATTAAAGGATCACCTTCCTATATGTGTGTCTGTTCATCTGTTACCGTTTATTGTCTCCAAATCTACTGGATGAAAGGTTTGGAAATTTGGTAGATACATATTTGTTAAGTTGGATAACCACAGCCAAAAAGATTTCGTTTATAAGGTTTAATTATGAGTTGCAAACGTTTAAACAAAAAAACGTTTTCAAGTGCATCATAAGACATATCAATTGAAAGGCCTCATTATGAGAAATGCATTTTTTTTATTGTTTTCTAACGCTTTGTTTTAAAGATGCTAGGGAACGTTATAGATGAACATTTACCGATAATTTAGAAAATGAATAGGAAAAATTAAATGAAAATTCTTTAACTTTTCTTGGAAAACGGAATGATACGGAATCGTCTTCACGCGAGTAAATGTTGCTCTTGACCATTTTTTATCACTGAATTCTTATTTTCTTATCTTTTGACAGCGACTTTCTTTTGATCCAATTTACGATCAAAACGACTTGATTAAATTACGTGGAAAGTTCATTAGGCACTATGCCGCGTGGTTTTCGACCCATAAAGTTAATTTAACGGCGACAAAGTTCCTCCATTACACTACGAACCTACTGACTGTTACGTGCCGTACGACAGAAAACTTACCCGCTACGCTATTACTTGGGTTACATGCAATTATTATAATAGTACAGAGGAGATAGCGGTGACTTTTGAAGAAATGGAATCAAGGCATTGGAAACGGGAAAGCGCATTCATAGAAAGCACGTGTCGCGTTATAACACCAATAATAACTAAAAACTAAACTAACTGAGATGGCGCAACGACCCAAAGTGAGTCTTGGTCTCCGATATATTAACAAAAGACGCCAATTCGTTTTGTGAGCTCGCGCAAGTCCTTCGTAACTTCGTCTTTCCAGCGATATCTGGGACGGCTGACTGATGGGCGTTGGCCACTCGGCCGTCCCATGTATGCTCGTTTCGTTTCGCCGCACGATCTTCTCTCATTCTTTTGAGCAGTTCTTCTTCAAATGATACCAGCACTATAAGAGATAATTAAAAGTTCTACAGTTTTGATTGATTTCAAAGTTGCAGGAACTGGAGAATGAACGAAGGAGAAAAGTTCTTACGAGTCTTATGATTTTTAAGCGACAGCTATGATTCTTAAATAATCCGTATTACTTGTACACGTTTGATCGTACGAATTAAATGCATTAAAAATTATAGACTTTCGTATTTGTCTGCTGTGGTGCCCAATTTAATTCATTTTTCAGTTTTATTGTTTCTTAGACGTTGCGCAGGCATTTGATAAGGTTTGGCACACAGGTCTTATACACAAGCTAAGAAATATGCTCCCAAAGCAGTTTACAGACATTCTGGAGTCTTATCTATCACAGAGAATGTTCCGGGTGAGGCAAGACGACGCATATTCAGAACTGAAGGAAATTAAAGCTGGTGTACCACAGGGCAGTGTCTTAGGTCCGGTCCTGTATTTACTTTACACCTGTGATATCCCAGAGCTAGAAAACCACACTATTGCTACATTCGCAGATGACACTGCCATCATGGCAACTGGGGTCACACAAACGGAAGCAGCAGAGAAGGTTCAAATCGCCATCAACGTCATATTTGATTGGACAAAAAAGTGGCGAATCAAATTAAATGAGTCCAAATCTGCTCACATTGACTTCACTAACAAAAGACCAAATTATCATCCGGTGTACATAAATAACCATGTGATACCGTACGAAAATACAGCCAAATATCTAGGCATGACACTGGACGCAAAGCTCCGCTGGAAAGCTCATGTCAAAAAGAAACGCGATGAGTTAGAGCTTCGCTACAGGAAGATGTACTGGTTACTTGGAAAATATTCTTCGTTATCAGTGCACAACAAGCTGCTCCTTTACAAACAAGTCCTCATGCCAGTATGGACGTACGGTATTCAGCTATGGGGCTGTACCAAAAAAAGCAATACACTGATGATACAAAGATTTCAAAACAAAGTACTCAGAGGTATCGTGAACGCACCCTGGTACGTAAGAAATGACGACCTCCATCGTGACCTCAAGGTGGACTTGGTCACAGATATTGTTAAAAAGTATGCTGAAGCTCACGAACAAAGGCTTCATCATCATGTGAACGTCGAGGCTATCCAGCTCCTCGACAACACGGACATAGTGAGAAGACTGAAAAGGACAAAACCTTTTGAGTTAGTGTAAATGAGTGCAAACAATACGTAGTTCAGTGAGTGCTACCTATAAAGAACACAAAAACAAAGTGCCTTCCCCTTAATAGAGACAATAAGAAAAGTGCTAATGGACACATTCTTAGTTATACTCTACCTAGCAACTTACGTTATATTTAAATTACTTATTAGCCATTATTGGCTAGATTGTAATAGTATAGAAGTATCCGCTTATAAGTAGAAACTTCTCTTAAAAAAAAAAAAAAAAAAATTGTTTACTGTTGTTTTTATGCCAGTGAATGAGCAAGTTACTACCCTACCCTTGTTACTCACCTGACGTTACGCTTGCTTAGAACAGTTTAGTGTCACCCAGACATTTAGAACTTGAACAAGCTACGCGGTACGCTCTACGCTCTTCATCTCGCGTGCGATTTAAAATGTTAAATCTCTTCAAGCCCGGTAATTTCACTACCGTCTTTTATTTTTCAAGGTATCGCACAAAATGCCGTGTATTTGCTCCCAACATCCACCATTCTATTTCACATGGCCTGTCTCCCAGCCCCAGGACATTTGAGCGGTGACAATGAGATAGGCACTAGTAAATCCTTGTCTTGCAGAGCAACTGGCAGCTTTTGTTGCTCTGTTCGGAATAAGCGGAGTTAGACGTTCGCCGGTGCTTCCTTTACCGTGAAAGCGGAGGAACTGCAAAGCGGAAAAAAGAAAATCGTGTCTAAGGAGGTTTTTGTGTCATTTATTGGGTGAGTAATTTCTATTGTACAGCTGGTAGTGGTACAAAATAAATAATGTAATTAATGTTATTAATCAGAAAAGTGTTCTTGATGTTGATCTGTCTTGTTAGAAAACATTTCTTGAATAACATTGTTATGAGTAGCACTAGAAAATCCCCTAACATCAAGCCATGGTTTCATCACAATACTTTCCTTCACTGAAAGCTCATTGTAGGATTCGAACGATCTATACAGGTCACACGTCTGTCACTACAGCTATTACCTCCAATTTCTAGTTATATAGAGTTTTTTAAATATATTTGATACAGAATAGACATATAGGCGTAGATCGTGGGATTAGCGTTTCCGCTAAAGTTTTTTTGCTGTGAAAATCTACGACAGATTAATTCCATTCAGTGCATATTAGATTGATGAATACGGAATGTCGCGTTTCTATGTTAAAGTAACCTGCTATCGCCGCGTCTCAAAGCTTCCCATGCCCATCGAGGCCTCGCTGTATTTAGGTAAACAAGTGGACAGAGAATGTTATTTATGTAATACTCGTTCTATTTGCTGCAAACACAAAATAAATACAAACGCCCTTAAAAAGGCTGGAGCAAGCGTATAGATTAACACGACATCTCATTGGGTTCGCGTGCAAAAGGACTGCTCAGGAAATGAAGGTTGTCTGCAGAGAGACGCCATTTCCGGCCGGCCCGGATGAGAGCACTCGCTAAACAGGCGCTCTATTATCACGCAGTGCTGCCATCTACGATGCTCTTTCACATCGCGCCTCCATTGTGAACTTTGCTTCTGTACAATCCGGTTCACAGTGTAAGATAGTTTTTAAAGGAATTTCTCGATTACACTCAGGCCCATTTCACAGTTTAAAGACCCGATATTAATAATCAATCCTGATCCGTTTTTCACGCTTTTGGATTGATGTAAAAGAAGAAGAAAGGAGGAACGAAAAGAAGTGAAACACCTGAAGGAGTGGAACACCTTACCGGCGTCTTTGTTTCCCGATAAGCATAATTTGGGAGCCTTTAAGTCAAGAGTGAATAGGTATGTTCTAGGCAAGCATGCTCCATCATCGACTCGTCATCACTTACGGTGGTATCACTTACATGGTGATGTGAGACTGGGGTCAAATGTTTGTAAACTGTTATAAAAAAATGCTATATATGTCATCATATGTCAGTTTAGGGGTAAAGCTTGATATATTGATTGACATATCGATCCAAAACCGCGAAAAACTCAGAATCGAGTATTAATTTTGGGTGTAAATAGGTCACATGTCAGCTGCGACCTTTGCGAGTGTTGTTTTTATTTACTGCTTTCAGTGTGTCATTCTTTATCTTCTTTACTTTATGGATTAGAGTGAGTGAGTAATCTTTAACAACAATATATCGCTAGCTGCTTTTGTTGCATTTTATCAGTCAAGACACAAATAGTAAAACTAACTCGATTATGTTAACTGATCAAGGTACCAAATGTAATTTCATTACGAAAAGTATGAAATTAAAGTGAGGTCGATTTTTTAACTAGTGCATTTCAAGGAAATGTTCAATCGATTAAACTTTGCTTGTACCAACCCTGTGGTCATAGAACATAGAAAACAGTGCAAGCCAACGTTCTGACCCAATAAACACACTGTGTCTTCAGAATTGCGTCTGCTTCATACGGTGTAAACAGACGTTTCCGAGTTTCCGTGATGCCTGTGTAGTCATGATCTTTGTGGTGGACTCTTTCGGACCTGCCATTGTGTGGCGATTAATGTTTCGGAAGAGTTCCCTGAGAAAAAGTTGCTCAAATAACTTCTAGTCAATACGATACCAACTTTTTCCAATTAGCAGCTTTATTTATAGACGAAGGTTCTTTGTATGAGGCATTATTTTCAATGTCTCATTGTCACGCTATCTCTTTGTACGAATTGCTTCCGTAATTTTGCTTTTCGTGAAGATGAAGTGGGTATACTAGAATTGGATATTGGATTAAAGACGTAGGTAGTAAAGTGTGTAGGTATAGAGTAACTAAAATGAAAAAAGAAAAAAACGTTGAGATCAAAATAGTTGATATCTTTGGTCCGAACAACTTTGTTTCCTTACACTTAGGCTCAATGGTCAAGAGATTTTTCAGTTTTTAAATTTCCCCCTTTCCTTTTTTTCTCGCTTACCTCGGAAAATATCGGTTAGACAAAAAACAAATGAGGTACTGTATGTAAAGAATCAAACAATGAACAACTTTAATCCTAATTATTTTCCTCGATAATAAATGGCCAAGTTATTAACGAAAAACTTATAACCGAGATGGCGGCTAAAGTCGGGGTCAAGGATGGTCGCCATTTTGAATTTAGACTCCCTCTGACCCCATAAGAAATTCTAACCCAACTGGGCTATAAGCTGCAAAAAACGTACCTTCTTGATATTTGTCATCGTGACTGTTCTACTGTTCTATCGTAAACATACTCTTAACAAACACACCTAACGCTGCTAGTATCAATGTGTTACAGTACACAGCAAAAGGTCCTCAGCGTGCATTTAGCGGCGCGACAAGCGAGTAGTTCGTTCAGCAGAGTTAATGCAATTCATGGTGGTTCATTAATACTATTAAATAAAAAAAATAAATTCAAAGAACGCAAAGACATCGTCCACTACTCAGCTGAACGAATAATCGAAATAGCTTGTGTAGAATTGGAGCAGTTCATTATTTTAAGTGTGTACAGGCCTCCAACTAGTTCATATGATGATTTTGAAAAGTTAATGGAGGAAGTTCTTTTCAAAATATCCAAGTTAAATAAACAAATTATTATCTGTGGAGATTTCAATGTAAACCTTTTGGATGTTTCTACTCTAAGTACGAGAATAACTAATTTATTTAAATCATTTAATTTGAGAAATTTGTTTATGGAGCCTACAAGGATAACTGCCACTACGGCTACTTGTTTAGATAATATTTTTACAGATGTGAATGTAATTAGTCAAAGTGTAATAAGTAAATTAGATTCAGACCATTGTGGTCAATTAATTACAATTAAAAATAAAATAAAAATTAATGGAAAAAAATCTGTCACATATGTACCAGAGACCGTTGATCGGATGGAGAAAATAAAATTAAAGCTGATCGATGAACTTCCTTTTTTACCGGATCGTAGAAATGCTGATGATTTATACAACTCTTTTTTCAGCGTATTTAGCAAAGCTTTCAACACGATATTTACTCCAAAAACGATCATGGTTTCTGATAGACCTAATTTTACGGAGTGGGCTACAGTTGGTATTCACAAAAGCAGGCAAAAGCTGTACGATCTCTACAGTGAAAAACAATATAATACTAGTAATGAGTTTAAAGAAACTGTAAAAACATACTCAAAAATTTTTAAGACGGTCTGTCACATTGCAAAGTCTCGTTATATAAGTTCTAAGCTTAAAAATAGTAATGACAAAATTAAAGCAACTTGGAAAATTATAAATAGTGAGACTGGCAAAGTCAGGTCTCAAGCTAATAATTACAACCTAAATATTGGCGATACCAGTGTCAAGACTGACATTGAAGTAGCTAAAGCATTTGAAACCTTTTTCACTGACATTCCAGTCTCTACTACTAAGTTCTTAAACTCATCGCACACCATTGCAGAATCTATGTTAAAAACAAATGTACCAGAGTGCGAAATTCCTTTTCAATTTGACTATGTTAGTTGCAAAGATGTAGTAAAAGCTTTTAATATGATTAATGTCAAGAAAACTACTGACCTCTGGGGTATATCCGTGACCGTTGTTAAGCCATTAATTGAAATGATTGCACCCGAATTAGCCCTAATATTTAACAAATGTATTGACGACGGCGTGTTTCCTGATCTGATGAAACATAGTAAGATAACACCCTTGTTTAAATCGGGTACAACGACTGACCCTACTAACTTTAGACCAATATCAGTATTACCAACATTTAGTAAAATATTCGAAAAACTTATTCTAAATCAATTGCAAAGACATTTCTCAGCAAACAAATTACTTAATCAAAAACAGTTTGGCTTTACGCGTGGTCGCTCTACTACTGATGCTGGTGTCGAGTTATTAACTCACATCTATGATGCCTGGGAGGAGTCACGGGACGCTCTAGGCGTGTTCTGTGACTTGTCCAAGGCATTTGATTGTGTTCACCACGAGACACTGATCAGGAAGCTCCGGCACTATGGTATTCGAGGTGTTCCTCTGGACCTTGTAACCTCATACCTTAGTGATAGGATTCAGAGAGTTGACGTGAACGGGAAGCGATCCTCGGGGTCAGTAGTCACAATGGGAGTTCCGCAGGGTTCAATACTCGGACCTTTTCTGTTTTTAGTTTACATCAATGATTTGCCCAGCCTTGTTAGTGACAATCACGAAATAGTATTGTTTGCTGATGATACGTCGCTTTTATTTAAGTTAAAGCGACAACATAACATTTCTGACGACGTGAACAATGCTCTCTCCAAAGTTACAGACTGGTTTGATGCGAACAATTTGATGTTAAATGGAAAAAAGACAAAATGCTTGAGATTTGTGCTGCCCAATGTTAAAGAAGTACCAACAAATGTAAAAATTAAGGACGAAGAATTGGACCTTGTCAAGACTACAGTATTCTTAGGCATAACTTTAGATCACAAATTGCAATGGGGTCCACATATTGTCAGTCTATCGAGCAGACTTAGCTCTGCAGCATATGCTGTAAAGAAGATCCGTCACCTTACTGACGTTGATACAGCCAGACTAGTCTATTTCAGCTATTTTCACAGCATTATGTCCTATGGAATATTGCTGTGGGGAAACGCTGCTGATATTAACACCATATTTGTATTGCAGAAGAGAGCTGTTCGTGCGATTTATAACATGGGCCCCAGAGAATCTTTAAGAATTAAGTTTAAAGAAACCAAAATAATGACAGTTATTTGTCAATATATTTATGAAAATGTAATGTACATACGGAAAAATTTAAATAGCTTCAAAAAGAGAAGTGATTATCACAATTTTAATACTAGAAACAAAGATAAAATTGCTGTACCCACCACTAGGCTCCATAAAGTTAGCAACTCGTTCAAAGGTCAATGTGTACGCTTTTTCAACAAAATCCCAAGTGAAATTCAAGACTTGTCTATAACAAAATTTCAAATTCGTATAAAGAGAAATCTCATTAGTAAAGCTTATTATAAAATATCGGACTATCTAGATGACAAACAAGCTTGGGATTGTAGTTAATCTATCTATCTTTCTTTCTATCTATCTATTCTCCCTATTTCCCCTATTCTAACCATTTTCGGTAAACAGCCAAAACAGTCATGCTCACGAAAGTGACTTTGCTTGCAGCGGCGTCATGTGTCGGGTCGCCCTCTTCCCTCTCATATGGTCGAGGAGAGCGATGGCTGGCACATGCGTCAACTCGTGAACGGGTGCTGCTTGTGGGGTCTGGTCTGCTTTGGTTGTGATCCCGCAACTCGTTAATATTCATGTTCCCATATCCCAATGTGTACAACCAAACAAGAGAAATCTTATTATTAGTAAAGCTAAATAAAAAATATCGGACTATTAGATGACAAAAAAAAAAAGCTTGGGATTTTAGTGAACTTGCTCCAATTCAATCAATTAGTAATAAGAATAAAATTGTCAATGTGATCGCGCCAAAAAAATTACCTGCCGGGCGTTTCTTGCCTGTTCTTTTGCCGGCGTAAGGAGGTTGGAACAGGCGTAGCTAGTTTTAAGTTGACGTTTTAAAGTGATCACAATGTATCCTATTGAATAAACATATTTTTGATTTTGATTTGATTTTGATTTTGAGTGTTGGCGTGAAACGGATACGAGGGCGGCTTATCTATTCCGGATGTAAGGCGTGTTCTACACACAGCCGATATTCCGCTGGAGGGCTTCACGCGGATTACATGATACGTGCGTATCCTTTTACTGCCGAGTCAAGTAGCTACACTGTGTCCTTAATTAGCAAAACACGGTTTCGCAGTAAAAGGTCAGGCGCGGATTTAGTCCCGCGACAACGGAGTAAAGCAACTAGTATCGGCGGATTTTGGCCGGATAAATGACGTCACTTAATTAGAAATTATAACTTTTCTGTGTCTAACAGGATAGTATATACTTTTGAGAACAAACTAATTGATAGCATTTCTGCACTTGTAGAAAGTATTTTTTTTCTAGAGTTTACAACTTTTTCATACAAACAAACCACTAACATTAAGGGGATGTTTTTCTAAAAATCCAATGCGTGATGCATACATACGCCACAAAATCCACATATACACATCCCTGTTTCACCTTTCTAGTACTTTCGGTTGAGTCTGTGACTTGATTGTCAGACAGTCAATCAGCGATACGACGGTTTTACATAATTTAGATTAGGTTGTTAGCAACCCCGCCAGTGAAATGCTACAACCAAATTTAATTACATAATGATACAAACATTGAGTAGAACCAGATAGATAGATACGCTCCGTGTATCCCGGAACGAGGCTTAAGGTATTGAGCAAAGATTTACCGCACAGAGGACGTACAACATTTTTCTTAAGCTCCTCTTGTTATTTAATCTGGGATTATGTTTCTGCCTACGCTTTTATGATGTAGGTAGGTACATTAAATCGTTACTGTTGACTGATTTGCAATGATATAAATATTTCTATAAAGTTTTTTAGTCTTGTACATTTAATCAAAACTATCGTTTCTAGGCTAGTGATTTCAATTCTTTTCAGCTTCAAGAAAATGTGGGTTAATATTTTTAATGTCACTCCTTATAGGTATTATTAGATTTGACAGCTCTTCTAGGCTTTTTATCAGTCGACTTAGCAGAATTATTGAAACGTCTCGACGTCTTCTTTACAGAATCTTGAAACATATTTGTATATTTTTTTGTAAGCCTATTAACACAAAAATAAATCTACCTTTCCTCAGTATTTTGTTACGTTTGGAGAAAAATGCTTAGGATGGTTAAGAAAGAAAACGGGATATTTTTATATTACATCCATATTAACGCCCAAAACGATGAAGAAGGCACAGATTTATATAACGAGACCCTTTGGCTCTTTGTTTTATAAAGCTGATAGATTCAGTCGAAGGGCGGGCATTAGCGGAATGAATACTGACATGAATAAATTTAAATCTAGGCACTTGATCGTGGGGGTTTAAGTGGAGAGATCCTTTGGCGGCAAAACCAGCGATGGTTAGTTGTTTGCGTTTGCTGATAGCACTTATTCTTCATACTGCTTACCTGGAGATCTCAGTTCCTCTTCCGTAGCATACCATACAATGTAAAAAAATTGATTTCATTAGTTACTAAAACTAAATTGAAATGCGCAGAAAATCTGTTTTCCGGATTAAAGGCAATGTTTTTTTTTAATTGAAATTACAGATATAAAGAGATAGATTTCATTTGATATCTCAAGGTAACGAGTGCAGTGCATTAACGCAAAGTGATTTTGAAATTTTTTCATGGGTCTGAAGTGTAATGGGAAAGCGTGAAAAAACAAATTGATTTTATTTGAGTAACAAAGGATTATTTGAGTTTTCTTGTCAATGGATCGCGGGGCATAAATAGATTCCGTAATGTAAAGGAAACGTTGAAGGAACCGTGGGGTGGTAAAACGTGCCTAATGAAGCAGCACCCGGGATTTGAAGATCTTATAAATCCTTACTAATATTATAATTACGAAAGTAACTATGTCTGTCTGTCTCACTTTCACGCCTAGACTACTGAACCATTTTAAACGAAATTTGATACGGAGATAGTTTGAACCCTGAGAAAGGACATAGGATACTTTTTATCGCGATAAACTGTAGCCCTGTAAACCGTGGGGAACGGCTAGTATCAAAATAAACGATTGACGTGGTTCTTTTCGAATATTAGGTATGTATGACGATGATTTTTCGTTATACATACCTAATATTCGAAAAGATCGAGTAAAAATTCTAAATCGGCAAACGCATTCCGAACCGCTAATCTGATAGAAACACAATTCAAGATCACCACATTTCCCAACAGAGTTCGTATTGACACGAAGCGAAATGACATCTCTGAGGCGCTCGGGAACCTGACACGAGTTTCCTCGAGATTCGAGAGCACACTCGAGCAGACTAGTCATTTTCGAGTTTCGGCACTCTCGAGTACCTTCCTTCAAACCCACCATACTCCTGGCAATATCTCTGGTAGTACGGTGGGTATTTGAAAGTTAATACCACCGTGCGAAGTGACCCTAGTGTTGTATTGAAGGGATTTCACAGTGACTCAGACCTCTGTCCGAACACAAGTGTTTTTTAGGGTTCCTTACCTTTAGGCTTACCCTTTACGGTAAAACGGGACTAAAGCTTCGCTTACTAAGACTTCGCTGTCCGTCCGTCCGTCTGTCACCAGGCTGTATAGTTAGACAGTTAAAATTTTCACAGATGATGTATTTCTGTTGGCGCTACAACAAATACTAGAGAAAAAAATGGGGCTCCCATAAAAGAAACTTGTTTTGTTTGCCATTTTTATAGATAATGGTACGGAACCTTACGCAACCTCGCACTTAGCCGGGTTTTTTTTACTATTTACTCGTACAGGGTAGCGTTTGACCACACGTCATCTGATGTTAGTGACGATGTGGTCGAAGATGGCGTCAAGCTACACCTGAATTGGGGACTGGCTCTCAGGTGAGGCTGTCTAAACACACCGGTACGGTGGGTCTGAACCCCTCGGGTAACGTTGCGGCAACTGTCGGCAACTTTGACCGAGTGTCGCAAGTTTCCCAGTCAAAGGCTACCGTTCTAGAATAGTGAAATTACGTCGAAGTGTCTCTCTAAGTTGTTTACGACGTGAATGCAACGTGATGCTATATTGCTTGTATTAACGCAGCGCAGAGGATGAATGATGCTTAAAACTTTCAAATAACGAATATACATTACTAGGTGCACCCCGCAGCTTTACCCGCGTGAACTACATTTTATAGCAATAACAAGGATTCGAACTAACACCACACCGAATTTTATCCAAATCCGTTGTGCAGTTTTTGCGTGAAAGAGTAACAAACATCTATCCATCCTCACAAACGTTCACATAATTATGTAATATTAGTGAATTAGCATTCAATTAAAACAATAAAAAATAAATAATAATAATAGCATATGCTTGCCTAGAAGGTACAGTACTAGAACAAAATTGCAGTAGCACCTCAATGTTAATAGTCACCTGGCATGACGCATATCTCTGTGTGTGTGCGACCGGTAACCGCGCTCCCTCTGATTGCCTCAAAACGGCTTCTGGATGGTCATACGCGCGATTTTCTGTCATGCTATTGCTTTTTGAGACTGCTACTGGAATTCTGACCCCGACCGTACCCGATAAGTCCCAAATTATACTTATCGAGACATAAATATGCTGGCAGGGTGTTTCCACTCCTTTGCCGTTCACATTATGAATGTAGAAGTTAAACGGTTTGTGTGATAGAAAAACAAGCTCATAACTTGAGAGTATGGTCTTATTTTTATATGTAGTTGATTGGCAAACATGCAGACGGACCCTGATGGAGAGCGGTCACAGTCGTCTATGGACATTTGCAACCACCAGGGGAGTTGCCGATGCGTTGCCGATGCGTTGCCGACCTCTAAGAACTCTTTTCACACCCAACTTGAAGGATTGCAATTTATAGCACTGGGGAGACTTGCGAGGGAAGCTCGTTCCACATTTTGCAATTTTTCTTATTAGACAGTCTCTTATGTAACCGTTAACCAAGATACATTATGTGGTAGGGATAGTGTTCAAAGAGTACTCTTCAAGTTTTCACGTAGGTACTAACCAGTTGCCTCACAACCATTAAGCCGTCAACTACCTCCAACTAACTAAGGCACATTACAAAGTTGCGCAAAAGTGGAACATGATTGCAAGAGCGAGTTGGCTAACAGCTTCTCGAAAGAACTTAAGTTTAACTCACTTGCTGTTAGTGACGATGATGAGACTTCATAGTCACAATGGACCACGTAGTTCGTATATAATTACTAGCTCCGCTTCGCGGTTTCACCCGCGTGGACTGCAGTTTATCACAACAAAAAACCTATAGATTTTTTTTTTAAACTTTTATCAATTTTTTCTCTTTATAAGAACCTTCCTTGGACTTCAACAAACAGAACAAAAAAGAATTAGCGAAATTGGTCCAGCCGTTCACGCGTGAAACGATGACCAAGGGAAATAGGGATTCATTTTTATATATAAGAGAAGAGCTACGCTACGCCTGTATCGGGAACTAACATGAATTACATTGATATTATAATTAGATACAAAAGCTTCAAGCTGAGGCGGCTTAGCGGATTTGAGTGTAATTAGGAATAGATATAGCTTATAAGCTGTTTTAATCCCGGAAAAAGGTTCCTGCGAGATAACGAGAACACGCGGGGTAACCGCAAGGCGCAGCATATCTCTAATAAAAATGTAATCTCTAATCACTTACATACAAATTGAGAAATATCACATCGTACTAATATTATTAACGTGGAAGTTTGTGAGTATGGATGGATGGATAAATATTTGTTACTCTTTCACGCAAAAACTACTCAACGGATCTGAATGAAATTTGAAATGGAGATAGCTTATACCCTGGATTAACAAATTTTATCCTGGAAAAAGGTTCCTGTGGGATAACGGAAAGACGCGAGCGAAACCGCGGGGCGCAACTAGAACAAAAATAATGTTTTTGGTGGCACATGAACATAATGTAATGGGTTAAAGTTACTACTTACTTTGTACATTTGAGTCATTACAAAATGCACTACAGTACAGTCAGCAACAAAAGTAGCTGGTCATACTAGATTTCCTTAATATGTTTTAGATCAGTACGGCTCGAGTTTTTTTTACATTTTACAAGATAGCGCTCTGACCACAACATTAACACACCTGATTTTAAGTGATGATGTGGTCAAAGGTTGGTGTTTAAGACGACGCCGGTAATCGGAAATTGTGTTATTGTTGAGCGACCTTTGTCGTTGACTGTACTACCCTTCCGTCAGTAAATGCGCATGCAGAAGATTGGTGTGTTAATAGCACGTGATCCCAATAAATACATCCCTTTTAAACACAACTCATCATTTAGTCTCTTTATATAATGGAAACTTCGTGACTCCCAAAAATGACTTAAGTATTTCTTGGAAGTTGGGATTTTGAACGGAAATTTGTCTGCTCTTCGATTTCGGAACTTTTGCAACAACTTTGCAATAACTAACTTGTCTGTATATCGGGTGGACGATGTGACTCATACCAATGTAGTTCGTGCAACAGTCAGCACACCGTGGTACGAGTATTTCTGTACCTCGTATAAACTCGTCATCATATGTACTACGAGTAATTAAGTCATGTTAATATTTTAAATACCGGAGGAATGGCAGTTGGCGCAGGACAGACAAAAGTGGCGTCTTTTACTATCGGAGGCTAAGAATCACTTGGGGTCGTTGCGCCATCTCAGTTAGTTAGTCAGTTAATATATTAAATCACACTGTCGCACTATAACATTATAAATGCGAAAGTTCGTAAGCGAATCAATGAGTGAGTGTGTTAATGTTTGTTATTTCTTTAGGTTAAAACGAGTCAATGGATTTAAGTGAAATTTGGAATGGAGATAGATCATACCCTGAATTAACACAAAAGCTACTTTTTATCTCGGAAAAATGTGGGACCACGGATGTGTTATAAAATCAACGACTTTGGAAAACTAACATCAATGTACCTACATCACTTGTTTGTACTAACTGGACTCATGTTTTACGCAAATGAAATTTATATCTCATCTTAATTAAATGTCATTTTTTTAATCTTTACGCAAATCACTTGGCTCCTTACATTATTATTAAAATTGTCGTAGCGCATTTTTTCAGAGAACCAACATAATATTCACATTATCTTTAAAAACAAAGGCTTGCAACTTTACAAAATGTACATTCATAAATTATTCCATACAATCCAGTGGGTGGCAAGTAGCCGGTCGCCCCGCATCTGTTAAACAAAGTTATGAATTACGATATAAGAGTTTCATTACAATACCTGGCAAGAAAAGTGGGCATTAATCTGGTAATTTTATTGAGTGTCTACATTCTTTTTCAAGTAATAGACTAGCAAACAAGCAGACGGCCCGCCTGATGGAAAGCTGTCACTATGGATATTTGCAACACCAGGGGAGTCGCCGATGCGTTGCCGACCTATAAGAACTCTTTTGTGGGTTGTACATTGTAGGTATTGCTTATCAGTAACACATAAACGAAACAGATTTATTTAAGACTAGCTGTTCCCTGCGTGGTCTATACAATTAATGAGTTTATAAGGATAAAAAGTATCCCATTTCTTCCTAGGATTCAAAATATCTTCACATGGTGACTTGCATTACAATAAATACGATATTTTTTTTTCAAAATTCTACAACTACTTATCGTACGGTACAAATACGTAATCGATGATGCTACGTTTGTCATGTTGGGGCCACACTACCGGGAAATGCCGTTAAATAGCGCGATGATTGACGTTTGATATAGTGTGGCCACAACATTTGACATCGACATTCACATTGGCGTTTGACGTTAGCCGATAACTCAAGTGTATTTACATTGACCGTTCAAGTGTAGCCGCTCACATAATTTCGTTTATAATTAACGCAATATTTATCGCGATGATAGGCATTGACATTTCCCTTGACGTTGACCTTAGTGTGGCCTCAGCATCATAGCGTTCCATTTTCTTCGCCGGGACTTGTAGAAAACTTGAACATATACCTGCACTTAGCTACGGAGACTTAAATAATACCTAAACTTTAATGGACTCTAGTCACTTACTCTCAGTCCCAACACTTTCAAATTCTGTCCCTGAAAGCAAAAACTTGTTATATTAGACACTAAGCTACGCCTCACGGTTTTCCCTTTATACCCCTTTTTTCATTTTTTAGGTAACCTATGTGTTAATTCAGAGTAAGCTCCATCTCCATTCCAAATTATACTCAAATCTGTTGACCCGTTTCAGCGTGAAGAAGTAAAAAACATACACATTCACTTACTCGCAAAACTTCGCATTAATTATTTTTATATGAGAGAGCAATGTTTATAAATATGTACAACATAATCATTCAAAGCGTCAAATTCGCGAGCGCACACCGTGAGACTTGTGAGTGACATAGATGACAACTAGGTTATTGTCACCCAAAAAACGTGAGTAGAAGCGGGTAGATCGATACGTCCCATTATAATATCAACAATACTACCCACAGAAGCCTTTAGTAACTCCGTGATCAAAAAATGTAGCCGTAGCAAAAGTGCCGAAATATCGAGAACTCAAACAAAAACTAAAACATGGTAAATATCTCGTCCCTAAACCAATCTCTAATATTAAGAGTATACTTGTCCTCAACGTAACACTTATATATAAAAGCGAAAGTGTGTTTGTTGGTTGGTTGGTATGGCCTTTCACGCAGCAATGGAGAAACGGATCGACGTGATTTGCATAATGGTAGTTGATGGGCCGGAGTGGCCTAGGCTACTTTTTATCCTGATAAATGCATGGCTACGGGGCACAAATAGTATCATTATAATAGTTAACATTCATGTTTCCATATCTTAATGTGCACAACCAACCAAGCGAAATCTTATTAGTAAAGCTTATTATAGAACATCGGAATATTTGGATGTCAAAAAAAGCTTGGGATTTTAGTGATCTTGCTCCGATTCAATCAATTAGTAATAAAATTATCAATGTGATGGCGCCAAAAAGATTACCTGCCGGGCGTTTCTTGCCTGTTCTTTTGCCGGCGTAAGAAGGTTAGAACAGGCGTAGCTAGTTTTAAGTTTGACGTTTTAAAGTAATCACAATGTATCTTATTGCATAAAAACAATTGAATTATGAATTAGTTTTTTTGTATGTAATAAAGTGGCAAAAAGCAGACTGATCGCAAACGGTCACCGTCACTTAGGGACATTTTCAAGGGCCTTGCTTAGCTTAAGTATAGTTTTTAATTTTTGAAATAATGTAATTTATGTGTAATACTAACCTATCCCTATTTATAAACAGGCATTGATGGCCAACGCCACCACCAAAGCGGCCTTTGCATGAATCTTGTACATAATTTGTTTCTGAGATAAATCATGGGGTACCTTCATAATTAATTTCTGCGAATTGCTATTTTAATTACAATGTAACATCTATAATTAAAGCCTTTATTCAAAGTACCTACAGTCCTACATTTATGTCTCTTTGTCACTAAATTCTGACATAGATTACCGAAAATACCTACCAGTAGAGCTTTGTCTCATATAATTTCAAATACATCAATCATCAGATCTTTGGAGTTTTGAATGGAGCTACAATTTTAGTCTCCAAACTTCTTGTAACGTAACATTTAACTTAGTAAAGTCACAAGATATATAACTAGCTTTGCCGTACAGTTTCACCCGCTTAATCTATGTTCTACTATAATATTATAAAGAGGTTAAGTTTGTGAGTTTGGATGTAAGAAATAGTCTCCAGAACTAACGATCCGACTTTGAAAATTCTGTTACTGTTATTAGGCTACACTATCTTTGAGTGTCACTCTGTGGAAATCTCCATATATCCACCATCCCCTAAAACTAGCTGCCTGTTGGGCTCACGATGGGGATTCGTGGTCATTTTTTTCCAAAAATCTCCATCCAACCCTTTTTTGTAGTAGGAATTGAATTCAGACAAAAATCTTTAATTCGTTTAGTGTATGCTCTGTAACAGTTCTCGTTCTCAGGTTGTTAAAAAGCTCATAACCAAGATCATTGAGTACTTCAGACTTTCAACATAAAATTTAACATTCAGTGGAAATTTCATAACGGCAAGCAAAATTTTATCTTTATTCAAACAGTGCATTAGCGAAATTAATGTTTGGCTTTTCAACTCCGTCCGCAAGCTCCGATCCAAATTGAATCTATTCCGTTAGATTGAATAAAAGAAGCTATTACTTTTTGGGTCTAATAATATTGTAAATCTGATAATAAAGATAGAGAATACAGTTTTTGTTGGTACGGGAGGTAATAGGAATAGTTTTATTGAACGTTGTTACATCACAGAAAGTACCTATGTAGTTTTTGAACCAAACTTTTATACTTGTTTCTTTTTACGCATCAGTTTTGGCTCTTGTCTTTCTTGCAGTTTGATGATAGTCATATGATGGTCTTAAGTTACAAAACTGTAGTCTTAACTTAGTCCTAAACCTACGCAGGTCCTTGTCGTAGAAAAAACAAGAAACATTTTTTTAATCTAAACTAGTAAAATTACACCCCGCACAAAAAGTACCAAATGTAGCTTTATATGACATTTTAGGGTTTGTTCCAATACATCATTAAAAAAACTTAGAGCATAAAATTATTAAAATTAGGTTTTATAACGGGATAATTACCATGTATTTGTATAAAATTATTATCCAAGAACCCATGAGTGGGTCGAAGAGAACAGTATTAAGATTATTCCTTCATCTGTGAAGCGTGATTGTAGATTCAAGTTAGCACTGGATTGTATGTGGCAGCGCATACTCTTCAAAGCTCAGTTCTTTGTTCACTCTACTTGTCATTCGTAAGACGTTTTTATAATCGAACTCTTTGTCTCCGAGTCCGATAACAACGGCATTAGGAAATTTATATGCAACTGCAGGACATTTCAATTAAATGTTTCCGATTCACTGCGCCGAACAAGACAAACGTCTATTCTTTCGAGAGCACTAGCATTGGAAAATGCATTGAAATAGACCAAACAAGCTAGGTTTTAGAAAGAAGGGTTAGCTTCTTTGTACTACATTTTTTGCACCTATTAAAATGATCTACCATCATCATCATCATCTGCCAGAAGAAGTCCTCTGCTGAACATAGGCCTTTCCTTTTGAACGCCTATTAGCCATTTGCATTAATATTTGCCATAATCCCCACGGTTGGCAGGTGCCTTGGGGATCGCAGTATAAGCTGACAGTTCCTCAGAAGGCGCTGTGGCTCATCTTCGGTAAATTTCTCTTCGTCGCCTCTTACGACTCCCACATGAAGAAAAGGGGGTGTGCAATTTTAACCCGGCATCCCACGGTTACCGATTCGCGTTTAATGATCTACCACTAGGAAGTAAACCTTCTTACCAGAATCTGTTTCCCGATAATTATAATCTAGAACAATGTAAAGTGATACCAATTAAAAACTGATTACTACGACGATGATCTTCTAGCCTAGCGCAGTCAAACACGAGGCTAAAATAAAGAAAAAGGCAATGGTAAAATCAAAGATTCGTATCAGTTACTACACAATAATAAAACACCCAGTTTAAATCACACGACCGTGTTAATGCATTCATTCTCCACATTATCTATCCCAGTTTAGTACAATTCCTGATCTATATAACCTGCCGGTCACCCAGAATAGACCGCAGGGTCGTCCAAGCCCTCACATAAAAATCAAACTTAAGTTGCCATTAAGTTGGGTGAACAGGGAATATGGAATAGGGAAGCGGGACGCGGCTCGCTCAGTCTGCGTTCAAACACCGGCCGGGAAGCACGTACCATCCCCTATTGTTAATGGAGGGAAAACTTAGAACGATCGCGGGAAAATGAACTGAGTTTAAATTATTTTCTGTTTATGTTTGTGGGACTGAAACGCGAAAATGTGGATTGCGATGACTGTGGTTGAGAGTGATTTTGTAGGACGCTTTGGAGAGTTAGTGTGAAAAGCAAGAACAATGAAAGGTTTGTTTTCTATTTAAAACATTTTTTTTCCGTTCACAACTACATTCATGCTACCTTATTTTCTTCATGAAATATATGAGTGATACAATTTAATAAAAAATGTTTTCAGTATGTACGCATAAATACCGCAGATTTAGTATTTACAAGAACCTAAGCTAAAGTATGACAAAAAGATTATGTTAAAAAAAGGTTAGTTAGAAACTAAACCTACCTACAAAAAAGGGTAACCTACTTAGGTAGTTTCGATTCAGATTGTTCACAAATACCATTAGCTTAACAATAGAAATTAAATGTTTGTGGACATTGTTTTAATAATGGTGTTAACATTGCCTAACAGTTGTACTAACTAGCCTACAGCTATGGCGTTGTACGGTCAGCGGCAAAAGCTATTTTAAATATTTTTTTATTGGAAATAGGTATGCATCCCGCCTGTTGCCAAGCGATGATGCGGTCGACGGTGTAGCACGCATACCTAAAAGGCACCTGTTCTCTTTTGCCTTGAAGATCCCTAAATTGTAGCGATCAGAAAAATAGACTGCTGCCTGCTGCTGTAAGTTGCTGAACACTCCCATCTCTCCAATTTTCTTAAGCACCTTGAACAGCAAATATCACTCATTCAACACGTTTTCGGAAAATTGAGTTTGATCAGCATTGTCTCTGACTGTACTCTCAGGGGGCATGAAAAGAACTCTCTGGGGGACGAGCGCAGTGATTTGCAATTCAATAGTTCCGTTTTACATTTACGCTGAAATTATTTTGCCAAGAGGCAGCATTTACCTCTAGACTGTCTAGATTATTGACAAGGTACTGAGTTCTGATACCTTTTAAAAGATTTGTGAGCGGGATAATATCCTAATAAACACATCACACCTTCTAATATATCTAGATACAATGTTACATTATATAGTTAAGGAGATAATTTATTAACAGGCGATAATAACTCAGTGGTAGTGACTTTGACTTGAGAACCGTAGATCGTGGATATGTACCCAACAATGAGCTTGAGCTTTCGAAGATAGAAAACATCATGATGAAATCATAGCTTCGTATTAGGGTATTTTCTAGTACTCACCTGGCTAACTCAAGTTAATAATCAGTCACCAAGCCTCTATCGGTATGTTCCAGCAGTCTCACTTGAGATACGGTTCTCAGTCCAGGAGTAGTGGGCCGCCACCTTCAACCACATCGTCACTCCTGTTAGAAGAAACAAAAGAATTTAAAATATATCAATCTAAATGGTACGGTCAACGACAAAAGTCGCTGAACACACACATTTTATGATTCTCTTTATCATCATAAACACAAACCTTCGACCGAATCATCACATAACATCAGGTGTGTTGTGTTATCGTCAAACGCTACCTTATAAGCCGTAAAAAAAACAAACATTACTAATCTAATGCATATTTAGAAAATCAAGGAGGTCAACCGCCAACTTTTACAAAACCATCATGGCTCTGAATCATATTATTTAAACCATAAAATATTGTTCAACATCATACTTTGAGCTAAATGAAACATTGTTGATTGGAACGAATGAAAATCTATTACTGCTATATCATAGAACGAAGCACACATTTAACGTGACGTCACCAAAACGTCTATGCCTCTTCAATGGTAAAGTAATGTTTCTTTAATAACTCCATGGTCGATAATAATGCTGATTTACGAGACAAAAGTAGCCCCTCCGCTACTTTTGTCACTGACTGTACCTACGCGGTAGCCGAGTTGATAGTGTCCCTGCCTGCAAAGCTAGCCGTCCTGGGTTCGAATCCCGGTAAGGGCAAATATATGTGTGATGAGCACGAATATTTGTACCTGAGTCTTGGATATTTCTATACAGCTAAGTATTTATTTCTCTATAATATATATGTATATCGTTGTCTAGTAGTACCCATAACACAAGTTTCGAGCTTAATTTGGGGCTAGGTCAATTTGTGTGCAATTGTCCCGATATTTATTTGTTTATTTTATTTATTACTTCGCAATATTCATATTTCTTATTATAACATTATGTTATAGAATTAATTACGCTTTTTTAGCAACACAAGCATTGTTCTACTCTTCTATTCGATAAGCATTTATTATTAGCCTGCAAGCTCTCTGTGTAAGTACTTTTGCATCAGCTTGCACCACTGCGCATTTTTAATTAGCAATGACTCAACTTTTAATTATTAAATGCGCATAATTGCGTACTCAATTTGCATTTCATATTGTTCTGCATACGAAGTCTTTTTGCCTGTCGCTTGATGAAAATATTTCGTTTTGACGTTAATTGAGAAACTTAAAGTTGTGCTAAGACGGCAAGCCATAATAACATATTCGTAACTTCCATATAAATATGAACATACGAGTAGGTACATAATAGGGAAACAACACAATATAGTATTTATCATTTACAAAAGAGGGTTTTTTGTTTCATTAAGGCAAATTTGTCAAAATCGTAAGAATAAAAAGAAGTTAAAAAAAGTAACACGAAAAGTACGGTCAACAAATTTTCCTTCATCGTCTTCACCAAACTTGACCATATCATTACTTAAGATCAGGTATTTTGTGTTGTGGTCAAACGCTACCTCGTATGTTGTAAAAAAACCCAAACATTACTGATCTAAAACACATTTGGAAAATCGAGTATGATCAGCTACTTTTGCCGCTGACTGTACCGACTACGTTGCAATACTCTTCATTGCATATACTTACTTATTTACTCTGTAGAGATTTTTGGAATGTGTCTATAAAACAAACCAGTGAAATGAAAAAACCTCATATTCTGGACTGATATTTTTTAGTCAACTCATTTGCAATATATATATATTGACATAATTAATTTGGTATAAAATACTTTTCATCCATTAACCAGCTCAGTGAAGGTCGTTCTTTAGGGATCTTAGACTAATATTTGGTTTAATATTTTTAATTCTGACTGCACTGTGATTTTATTTTTCGACGTAACTAAAACCAATGCTCCACAAAGTTTCAAAAAGTTGAAACCATACAATGGCATGGTCACACGGACTTCGTTCGGTAGCAGCTGTGCAGTAAATAAGCCACCAGCGGACGATAGACATTCACCGCTGATTTACGTTATGGCGCACTATGAACGACGTCACCGTAAATTTTAAAAATTAACTACAACTGTTAAACGCGATAAAACGTTTTTATACGCTGCATTTTGCGCCGTTGGACATTTTAAGCGTTGCACATTTCGCTGACTGAATGGGCGGGCGGCGCCGTAGCCATGTTATATGACTGATTTAATGGCCTTAGTTGTGTATCGGACTACTGTTGTATTGGCCACTTTTATTTCTATGCCGATAACGATTTTCAGACTTTCATTTGTTTTATCATCTAGGTATAGATTACGCGTACTCTGGGCTTATAGACAGCCATTGAACTGTTACTGTTATGTCACCATGAAAATTTTATTTATATTCCAAAAATTTGGGTACTGGTTGGATTATTAACCATGAGTTAGTTCTTATGTAGAAGAGTAGAAAATTTATATACCTCCAGTTGTTAAAAGTGACTTTTCTATTTTTCCAACAAGCCCGTTTAAATTTTATGTAAAGTGTCAGCACTTTATTTAAACACAAAGGGGACTATCGTGCTTGACCCGGCTTAATCATAATTTACATACAAATTAAATACATGACACTGGCTGAACACACAAACCGTGTGAAGCCATAAATAAAAAATAACTCTGGTTAGTTCTGCAAACATGGTATCGGGAACTAAACGTTAATGGATGGCGAACGTTAATTATCACGTTCCGATGCATTGAGGCCGATAATTACTAAATGTTCAAAGCATTTGCTTAAGAACGTACTGGTTGCAGGAACGAGGCTTCGCTTATATGTCACTACAAGCTTATAGGGGCCGTACTTTGAGGAGAAGCTAATTAGCCAGGCATATGCTAAGCTTTTGGAAGCGTCAGTGGATATAATATCCATAAAGTTGCGCTAATTAATCTATATCAAAACATACGTATTTATATTAATTCTTTTTGGAAAAATTACAGCAACAAACTTTTGTAACTTTTGTTTTCAAAACGAATTATGAAATACTTAAACAAATCCACACTAAAATATTTTTTAATGTAATTGCGTCGTAAACAAGCAAACGGCCAGCCTGATGGTAAGCGGATACCGTCATCACTATGGTCGATGCTGATGCGTTGCCCTCACTTATAAACTCTTTTCACACCCATATTGAATGACTACATTATGTTGTTTTTGTCGTAATTTAGGTGTGAAATTAAAAGTGACATGTATACGTTACTTCACGGCGCGTCGCATCACGTTATCATCATCATCATCATCAGCCTATAGTACTGCTGGAATACAGGCCTTTTCGCAGAGCTTTCTCTGCGCGTAAACGCCACGAAACATTAGTCAAGAAGAATTAAGGGTTAATAATTTTTTTGTTGTCCTCAGGATATTTCGCATGGGTTCTCGCGACTCTCGCATTAGTCCAAGCCAACACAAGTGACAAACGGCCGCATTTCGTAGTAGAGCCTCCTTCTAGAGTGCTGTGGCCAGCAACAAGAGGCGCGTACGCATCGTGCCGCGCGACCGGCTTCCCTCAGCCTGAGATACACTGGGTCACTAATGAAGGACAGCTGATCACCACCATTCCAGGGCTAAGGTAAGCTTTTTCTTCTTCTTGCCCTGGTCCTAACTATTTGAGGTTGGCGCAGCATGTACTCTTCTTCCACTCTTCCCCTATCATTAAAGGTCGGCAACGCATCGGCAACTCCCCTGGTGTTGCAGATGTCCATAGGCGACGGTGACCGCTTTCCATCAGGCGGGCCGTCAGCTTGTTTGCTAATCTATGACATAAAAAAGAAAAAAAAAAAGTCAGCTGTCATCGCTTCATTCAATCCCTTTTCATTCATATCGATCTTTATACGATCCATCCACCTTGTCTTTGGTTCTTCCTCTTTCCTTCCATCCATCAAGGCTAAGGTAAGCATTTGGCCTTATAAAGGAAAAAATTCGATTAGATACATCGCTTGGTACCATTCGTAGACAAGTTAAAAATCTGTCGCCATGCACCTACCTATACACCCTATTGATCTATGCTTGAGTAGTGGAGATGGAGTGATGTGTTTGTATGAATTTACAGACTCAGGTGATCTCCAAAAACAATGGTACTAACCTATATCTTTACAAATTAACATGATCAGTAAAAATGGACATACAACGTTCTTATAATGAAAATTATGATATAAGAAATAATGTATTCTTAACCAAGAAACTTAAATACCAAAAAAAACCACTAGACTTTTAAATGTAAAATAAAACTGCCTATCAAACTAACCTATTATACTATCTTTATCTTCCCTATTCTAGATATTATGTATTAATCTAGAGAGTTCTAGAGGTTTACAGCGATGGTTATGCGGTAGATAAGTTTTAATTCTCCCTCTCACGTGGAAGCAATGAGCTGTTGAGATGTAAATATGCAATTATTAGAGATATTACGCGGCGGCAAATAGCTACAATTTGTACAGAATATTTGTACCTAATGTCTGAAAGGGGCGATAAGCAACCACCTTGAGCTCTTGGGAGCAAAGCTATCGTATAATCTCAACTTTGGTCATCATATATTAAATCTAAAGCCAAAGTAGCTGCCAAAACCTTGGCACTTTATTCAAGATGATAGGTACTTCACACCGGTACAGCCTCTGAACCTTTACCAAGTATAGGTCAGATGATGTATTAAAGCGTACTGATGCAACCTCTGGGAAGTTTCAACAATGTATCAGCTGGAGGCTTTGAATTGAATAGAATGAGGTTCTTTTTTTTTCTTTCATACAGGGTTGCGTTGAACCACAAGTCACGCGATGTTAAGTCACGATGTGGCTGAGGGTGGCGCCACGCTACATCTAGACTAGGAACTGACTCTCAAGTGGGGCTGCCGGAACACACCGATAGGTGCTTGGCGACAGATTCTTAACTTGAGGGTGGTAGCTAGCCAGGCGAGCACTTGAAAATACCCTCACTATGCTATGGTTTCATCACGATGTTTTCATTCACTAAAAGCTCAATCTCATTGTAGGTTTCGAACAAAATCATCGCTGGTATAACCTGACTTACTATTTGCTTTTAAAATCCAAACGTTAAAAAGCGTCTTAACGCTTTTATGCCTTAGCATCCGATATTTCAAAACGAATTCCATCTATGAAAGGCAACAATCGGAGGAAGGAAGGAGCTATTCGTCTCCTGACATGCACACATGACAAACTCATTCATAACTTTGCTGAGTATTCGACAGGTACTCGCAAATACTGCGATATATATGGAAGCATTTACCGGTATACTGTCCTGATTTTGACAACTGAACGCTGAACTATTGGAGCTGGGGATAAAGTTATTAGAACTCGGGATTATCTTCTAAAAGGAATGACAGATTAAAAATAGCTTCTCAGATTGTGGCCGGTATGTTATTTACTATCACTTGTAGTTTTAAAAGAGAAAGTATTCTTAACTTTATATATTCAAGGGTGGGGCGGGGTTTGCTGAAGCAATTCAACTGTCAACATGAAAACTTTATTTCTGCTCCCATTACTTCTATTTGTTCCAGTGATCATTTGTGGATTATTAACCATTTATGCCCGAAATTAATAATCGATCCGATCCGTTATCGGCGGTTTTAGATCGATATGTCATGTCATAATACGTCATTTTAGTACTAGGGCTTGACATATTACTACTAAAATGACATATTATGACATGACATATCGATCCAAAACCGCGGATAACGGATCGGATCGATTATTAATTTCCAGCGTAAGTTAACATGTATGTGTGTGCATGTGTGTGTGTAGAGGAAAATAAAATAAAGTTATTTAAAGTGGTCTGTATAGTTGTCCCAAAAAATCCGTGTTACGTCAGTAAAGTGCCGCTACTTTACTTAAACAAAGGGGTGGATACTATCGTGCTTCACTTCATTATCAGCCTTTCACGTTCCCACTGCTGGGACTCTGGCCTTCTCTCAGAAAGAGAGTATGGGCTGTAATCTACCACGCTGGCCCAGTGCGGGTTGGTAGATGTCGCATGCCCTTGAATGTTGCAATTCTTGGGCATGCCGGTTTCCTCACGATGTTTTCCTTCACCGTTTTGAGCGATGGCAAATCCGCACAAAACTTATTAAGTCATAGGTGCGGGGCCGAGAGGATTCGAACTCGGTGTCGGCGTTTTGTAAGTCGCACGCCTAACCGTTCGGCCACCATCGCTCTTTACTTGTGGCTGCGCAATTATATCCACCATCATCATCATCATTATTTTACAATTGGATACCTACCTCATATTGGCCAAATACACTAATCGTGTGAAACAAATAAGAAAACCTATTAAAGTTTGAAGGTCAGTAAGTAAAACTTTTATGCGCATATATGATTCTTATTCTTATAAAAGATATCCCTTCTCATAAAACAATAAGTTTGTGCAAAGTTCAAGCATTTTCTTATGCAAAAACCAGCACACACGAGAGTAAAACGGAACAAATAAAAGCTGAAAGAGGTCTGGAATAGATACAAATAGCCCCAACTAACCAACGTTTTATTTGTATTTACTGACACGTACAGCGCTCCGCTCCCTCTTATTTCCTCCACGCAACCGATCGACTGATCGATCTTTAGATAAGTTCAGAATTGGGTGTTAGTGAACTGGGGGGAAAGTCGACGACGGTTACATTAAATAAACTACACGAACTTCACCTATAATTTACAAGAAAGCGATACGAGAGCGACCAAGTTAATATTTACTGCCAACACTCCGACTGGCGAATTTCCGCGCTCTGCATAATGCTGAATATGGATATGTATCTCTGTGAACGGTACCTTTGACGCTAATTAATAAAGTTCCAATGTAAGTGCACTTCCACCAGAATCACCAACTTTACGGTTTTCATCACAGTCACAATAACATAACGCGTTCTTGTTTGCTAAATAATATTTCTGCACGATGGGAGTTACATTTCTCTTTTGTTTCAAGCAACTTTTGAAGAGGACATAGATTGCCTTTTTTACCGTCTAAGTGGTGAAATGCGAGGCCAAAGTTAAATAATTAATTTCAGCTCAACTGTTTATGGAAAAATATCTGCATTAAGGCTTACGCCGGGTGCCGGCAAGTTTTTACTCGGCGAGTTCCCTTGCGAGTCTAATGACCGACAGCAGGGACTACGAGTTTTGTATTTTTAATAAGGTCTTGTATTAGCGTGTGCGGAAGCCTCTGCAGTAACTTTGCTAAGAGACGCTCATAACTTTCAAAGGAAAACTTTTTGGGAGCGCTTTTTCGCTCTTTTCCTATTAAAAAGGCAGAACATTTAAAGTTTGTCCAACGGAGAAATTCAGCTGCTTTACATTTTTACGTAGCAACAAGTAAATAATATAACGACTCCTAGCATTATCACAGATACCATAAAGCATTGTTTACATGTTACAGGGTAGCGTTTGAACACAAGTCACCTGAAGCTGGCTTTCATTTTTAACTGAAAATTGCCGAAACACAGAAAAAGCCCTAACACCAAGCTATATTTTCATCACGATGTTTTCCTTTACCGACCGTAGGATTTTAAAAATAAAAGAAAATGCGGTCGTGCCCTAAAAATTACCTGCCAAGCATTGCTTGCTGCTGTAAAGAGGTGGGAACGGGTGTAGTTAGTTAAAGATTAGTCAATTGAATCGAATTGAAACCACGATCTACGGGTCGCAAGTCAAAGTCGCTATCGGCCGTTCTCAATAACCGATCTATCCACGGTTTGCCCTATTAGAGATAGAAATTTGACATTACCTCTATGGAGCTTATATCAAATTTCTATCTCCAATAGAATGAACCGTTAAATCATTGCTTTATATTGTAGGTTCGTTTATAAGTTAGCTTCCATTGTCATGTACGAGTGAAGTCAATACAAGTTAGTCGACTTCCCCTCCCAATGTGTGTAGCTAATCCGAGTTCTCGGTAGCTAATAAATTGGCAGAGTTTCCGATCAGAGTCTGTTACACAAAGTTGTGAAACGAAGACGTGTCGGCTGATACATCTTACTATGTGCCGAAAGGGGAACTTCGCAGATCTTCGATCACAGATAGCTCCGGGGAGCAATTACTGAGAATTCTGTTGAGTTGGCACAACCGAAACCTATCTATGTACTCCTATCTTTATCTATGTAACCTTACACTTACTCGTATATATAAGTGCGAAAGTGTATACATTTCTTGGATCAATGTCAATTTCGCTACAGTACATAAATTTGCTAAAAAAAAGGTGGTGGACCCCCGATCCGCGTAATATCTGATACCCTAGATACAGGGAATCCTAGGTCAGAGCTATATATGTATGTGATTGTGCTGGATTTATTAATATGTGTTTTTTTTAGAGATAGTAATTACTAAGTAGTTATGGGTAATTGGTAACCCACTCGTGGATGAAACCGCGAGACACACTTATACAAGTTACCATCGTATAATTGAAAATTTATTCATAGCATGCAAAGCTTTTATAATACAACTAGCTGACCCGGCAAACTTCGTATCGCAAATAAAAGTCAACTTCCCTGAACTTCCACAAATATTTCAATAATATTTAACGAACAGCAATTGATTTTTATATATAAGAAGATAACTATGAACAAATGGTTCGAGACCTAGGTATCTGGTTTCACTAACTTAATTCAAAACTTATCATGACAGCTAAGTTGTTACCGCTTACTTTATTAAATTGGCTGTAATGACCGGTTTACATTATTCCAGTCCAGCGATCGAACCCACCTTACTGGAAAAATGTAAGCCGGCACTGGAATGCACTGAACCCAGTTAGCATTCAAGTCCAGTAGTGCCATTGCCGGTTTACATTTTCCAGCAATCCAGAGCTGGATTCGATCGCTGGACTGGAATAATATAAACCGGTCATTAAGGTAGCATTTATTTGCGACCTGCTTATTTGCGTAGTAATGGAATAAATGATTCCATTATTTTACCGGATGTTAGGTGGTCATGGCAGGCAAGCCCGTAGACAATGATTTATCGACACGACGCGACGAGAATCTTCAAACGGATTGGCTGAAGTAGGTATTTCATTTATTTACATACCTAACCAGACTTAACTGAAAATGAAAACCAACGAAGAATAAGCCTTACTCAAATAGTACAGTGCGCGTAATGAAAAGAAAACCAACAAATAACTCGAGGTGTTTGGTTGTTCGGTATAGATTTGTACCTACTTTGACATGCGAAATTTATACGACTCTGTTCTAACACACTTTGTAGTATGGCACGTTGTAGCATATACTTTGTCGAATACTGAAAGAAACGAAACTTAATACAGCTTCACAATGTAGATATCAAAAATCTTTTTTTTTGGGTTATACTTATTTCAGCAAGAGTATAGGTACGAAGCTAAGCTTGCTTGCGTTGAATGTTAAAATAGTTAGTTAAGAGTATGGGTAAACAAAAGGTTTTGGTAATTACACCAAAAAAAAAATGTAATTAAAAGTCATAAATCTATACATATTTATAAAAGTTCTACTTATAACTCAAGAACGGCTGAACCGATTTGGCTGAGAATTGGTGGGGAGGTAGCTTAGGACCAGGAAACGGACATAGGATCCTTTTTATTCCGGAAAAGGTTCCTACGGGATAACGGGAAGACGCGGGTGAAACCGCGGGACGCAGCTAGTAATATAATATAATTGCGAATACTTGTGATGAGTCTGTATGTTTGTAACTTTCTGACGGTAAAATGGCTCAACGGATTTGAGTGAAATTACGAACGGAGATAGCTTAAACTCTGAATTAAGTCATATCCTGGAAGATTTTTTCTGTAGGATTGCGGGATAAACATGGATGTAACCGTAGGTCGTAGCTAGTAATAAATAAACGGCAAAACTGTTCAAAGGCATCTCGCATATGCGTAGGTGTATTATACCCGAAAGCTTCGTGGGCGGCAAGATCTTAATAAATCATACAGTTTCAGGATATAGAGAATCATTGGAATCTGCCAGTTTTCTTGAGTATAATTTTGTATTGATTTGAACCTTGTTTAAAATAAGGCCAATAATGTCAAGTAGGTATGTTACAGGAACATTTTTATACACCTCATCAAAATTATCTAAAGAATTGAATAAAACGCGGCATTTCAATGTGCCATTTAGAACTTTTTGAATTGCTAAAGGTACTGTAACTAACCCCCCCCCTAGGCTTGACCCAAACAAAAAGATAAGACCTAACCCAAAGATACCGTTTAATCGAAACTTAAAACTAACTTGGCCAGATGATCGTCGGAACCCTTCGTTGTGTAAATAAGTAACCCAAATTCTTTTAGAGTTGGAAACTATTTAATGGAAATTTTAATTACAAGAAAACTTAAATATTTCAAACAATAATAAACATTTTAACAGGAGAAGACACATAATAAATTTATCGCAGATTTCAACGTAATTGCTTTGTTTCTTCTTCGTTCATGTGAGTTTATAAAATCGATTGCTACGCAATAAGATGGAGAACTTGGTTCATGTGTAATAAAGCTGAAAGAGAAATAGTAAATGAAAATTATGTTCAAATTGCAGTGTTTGGAGAATCTCATACACAAATATATTAGAATTATATTTAGGTAGGAAGGAAAGGATAAAATGGGGGAAACCCCCGATGGCCTCCAACCTCCCCTAAAGCCACCCCATGCCTCGCAAGTCGCACTCGCGACACCGGAGGGGGTAGGATGGGAATGGTGTCTAGGTTATATATAACAATAAATGTTATCAGACGACCATTCAATCTCACATAAAGTGGTTAACTTATAAAATGAAGTTAAAATATTTCAATTGATAATATCGGTCTTTGCCGTAATAATCTGGAGTATGCCAGTACATTATGTATTCTGGAGTATGCCAGTACATAGTTTTAATCTGGAGAATGCCAGTTCATTATATTTGGAACAATGTCTCTTTTGATAAGGATTAGAGCTTTGCTCTATCTGGTTGCTACCAGTACATATATTGTTGCACATATTTCTGACTTGTGTCAGTGTATGGTGATAGCTGGAGAATGCCAGTACATCATATTTGGAACATTGTCCTTTTTACTAAAGATTAGAGCTTTGCTCTAACTGGTTGCTACCAGTATATAATGTTAAAGACATTTCTGACTTTATGATCTCGTATAGCGATGTTAGGTCAGGATCCTGATCAGTCTCAAGTGCCGGCAGAGCCAGAAGGTACGCGGAGGGGTCCCAATGCATGAACGACATTTTTATGCCTATCCATACATGATATTCCACCAGCGCTGGTTACCAAACACAGGAGAGGTCAGGTCCTCCCATATGTTCACCTTTAGAAACCAGAAAGCTCGAAATAGATGAACTAAAAATTACTATCCTACAATCATTAATATTACTAATTATTAAGTGGGTGCAAAACCACACTGTTAACCAATTATGCTAAGACTGAACCAGTTTCCCGATATAAACTTATCTAAAAGGAAAGGATGAGAGTTGGGTAGGAGAATGACGGAATAAGGAATTTCCCTAAGTGAGTCTACGTTACTCGCGATACTAGTCTAACCATAATGAATATTTAGTGTCGTAGGTTGAGTTTATAAAGTAATGAATCACCGGCCTAGTGAAACACGCCTTTACAACTCTATGTAGAGTGTGCGTAAAGATATCAGCTGCGTGTATAGTAAATATGCTTGCAGTGGAGGAGTCACAGGTCTAAAGCCAGGACCTTGCTTCATTGAAAAAGTTGTGAGTTTTTCCAATCACAAATATTCCTGACACCCATGAAAACCCACAGAAATTCAATAGTGTGTCAATACAGTCGGACTAGTAATAAATCAATAAAACTTCATCGATCAAACAAAACCTTAAACTAAAGTAAAACACAGACGAATGTCATAAATAAGCACGAGTAGTCTACATCAGCTCCCATATCTATATGTAAAAGTACTCAGGGTTGTGCTTCTGTAAATGTACCTTGCTTACTCATAACTTACCAGAAAACCACCGTTACCTTTACCTTTCAAAACCAGGATTACCGGGATTAGAAATAAATCAACAAGTCATTCTTTAATCAAATCATTTCCATATAAAAGTAATCTAACAAATTAAGATATACCCTACCTATAACGATGCATCGTTATTGACTCTATATTGGGTTTACGTTATACCGCAGGCAAATCCGATACACAATCCTAGTTAAAAAGTTTGTATGCTTTATCTTAAGTACCTGGGTCATATATACCTCGTCGCTAGAGCCCTCGTCAACATTAAGTACCTTTCACTAAAGTGGACCCAAATCCCAAAATATAAAAAATCGCTGTGGGAACGGAATTGCGGATGTATAATAAATTTTAACGTTATGCGACACGAGTACTTAATCTAATATGAATTGCCGCCATCAAAGAACCATTGTTAGCAATGAGTACCTTCTTTCATAAGGTGTAACTGATTCTCAAAATATAAACAGACTCTAGTGAGAATAACAACCTACATCTAAGAGTTGCGCGCTAGGGTACTTTATGTTATAAACAGCACACCTCGAATAACGAGCCTTTGTGTGCATATAGTAGGTACTAGCGTTCCCACCTCATCCCTATGGTATGAATCATCAATAAAGTAAATAATCTACATCTAAGAATTGCGCAGGAGATGAATTAAGTGTTATATAAATCTCCTTGAACAACGAACTATTGTGCTTCTTATAGCATCTACCTACATCAGCGTACCTGATCTCTGTAGTATAAACAAGGTACGACTTCAAATTCTACCGGTATCACGTAATATCAAAAGTACCTATTAATAACTAGGTATTGCCGTATAATTAAACGAACGCAAGAGTACCATGAACTTATTTCTAAAATATGCTTTGGAAAATACCAAGCATAAACCGTAATCGTAAATTTAACACAATAAGAATTATGTATTATAAGTATTAATAAAATGTTTCCGTAATAATGCCGTGGAAAACACCAAGCATAAACCGTAATCGCAAATTTAACGAAATAAGTAATATCAAAAGTATTATTTATTTATTTGGAAAATACCAAATATAAACCGTATAAGTAAACTTATTCTAATTAATCTTAAGCCAACTGTACAAGAAGTGATTATGTTATTTAAAATCAAAACTGTACCAATAAATCACTCATTATAACAGTGGTATTTCCATTTTGGTTCTTTAACCATTTCTGTAGATAGTAAAGGAATCTAATAAACTATAAATAATAAGAGTTGAATCACTTTAATCAATTGAGATAACAAAATAATATTGGAACATTAAAAGTCTAACTCTAAAATATTAGGAACCAAAATGGGTAAATAATAAGAACTTCCACAAACCTCGATGGCTTCTTTGTACCTAGGATCGTTATGCTTTAACAGCTGAAATATAATAAAAAGAAAGGAAATACAAATTTCCAAAACTCTTGTATTCCTTTACGTAGCATCGAATCTACGGAAACTGTAATGTAGTTGCTATCCCGACTATATTTAGTTCAGTAGTTTTATCTGTGATTTTATATAATATTATGAAGTAATTATGTTCATTCCAAATATCCAGTATTAACTTCAGCAGTATCGAAACCACATTAGATAAGTAGATAAGTATTATTCCACTTCCTTTAATAAATTCGGTAAATAAATACCTGAAACCAATCGAAGGTTTCATTCCTTTAATTCGCAGAATAATCAGTATATTATGTAGGTATATAAATTCCTAATGTCTTGCGATAATTTAAGTGGTGTCGAAACCACATTAAGTAGATAATTATCCCTCTTCCTTACTAAGTTCAGTAGCTTAGAAGCTGTCCAAAACATCTTACATATATCTGAAACCACTACCTTATACAAAATTATCAGTAATAATTTTGATTGTATGAATTTAGTGAGTAATATTTGTTATGTAGTACCGAGAACTGTATATAAGCGAGAGGTGCGCGCTCGCCGCTTGTTTGCTGTTGGCGCTTGCCGCACAAACGCTGGCCAGCGCGCTCCGATTCGCCGGATGGTAGAAACCTACAATAACAATTTTATTGATATTGATATTTTCAACTGTAGCGTTTATAAGTTTAAATTAGCAGTGTTTCAGAAACTTTCTTTGTAATTATTATGTATAAATTTACACTTTTCATATTGTATTATTGTTATTTATTTATTTATTTATATTTTATCTTTTATTCTAAATTAACTTGTCTTTTCAATAGAGTTAATATTATAAATACCTAAGTTCCTCATCTATTCCCACCTTTTTTTTATTAAGATTATATTTATGTATTCTATTTATGCTTAAGAAAACGAATCTAATTTTCGAATTCATTTAGCTCCTAGCGTTAATTGTATTAACATTTCACAGTAACCTGAGAACAGTGTTGTGGGCTACATTTATAATAAGTTTTTATATACATAATCTTTTTTAACATAAGTTTTTTATAATGTATGCTGTTTACTGTTTCAAATAAAGAAAATAAAAATAAAACCAGTCGAAGGTTTCATTTCTTAACTTGGAGTATAGATAGTTTAGGTTTTGGTTGCTGAAAAATAAGATCTAAATAGTTTGGAGAGCATAACGATCCCAGATTCTGCAACACGCTGATGCAGGAACAAATACTTAACTCTAACTGAAATACAATTCCTATAGCCGTGATATCTACGATGAGTCTTTAGGATCTAGATTATTAGACAGGTCTTATTGATTTTTAATATCAAGCTTTCCGCGAATTTCCTTTCGAATAATAAAACATTACTTGTTAAATGAAAGAGTTCTCTAGGTTCTCCCCAGTCTTTACACAAATCTAAACATCCATCACCAGTCTGTATTGTGATTTATTTTTACTAGTGATGTAAGACAAAATTTAAGAGAGAAAAATATCTCACATAAAATAAACAATCAAAATGCAAAAAGACACATAGAGTAAAATAATCAAGCTTATTGATAAAACGTTCATTAAAAGAATAATTTTAACGTAATAAAAATACAACAGTGTTTTAATGAACATTATAACAATCAATTAAAAAAACTGAATCGAATAAATAGATAGATACAAAATAATTCATTATCCTAATAACTCACGACCTCTGCCGAAGTACACTATATTTCGTAACGAAATTAATAGATTTAACGCCCGGTTCGCGATTATTTTATAAAACCTAAGAAATTCACAATTTTCGTAAAATTTATATTTAATTACAAAATCAACTTTAACCACAGAGCTCTATTTAATTATCACACTCTAGGTATATTTTTAAGAGATCACTGATTCATTATTAGAAAGCAATATTTTACACCATAATTATAACAAGCTATAATTATTTAAATTAATTAGTTAATTCGAATACGCTCGAGGACTCTTAACCGTAACCCGGAAGAGTCCGAACCCTTCGACCGTCGAAAACTCACTCCCCACTTAAACGTTCCTGTAAAAGCTTCAAGTCACATCGCCATCCAAAAAAACGCTTACGCCGACACATTTGCAGCCGCAATCCTGCGCAAGCTTCAGTTCTATTTATCTTACACATTCCTCAGCTAAAACACTTGTACAATACTAGAGTCTAATTTACTTATTTTCTATGACAAAACAATCATACATTCCCGAATTAAATATATATATATTTTTGTATGCTGGAAGGTGGGGTAGGTACATTCACCCCCCAAAATTTTAAGAGGTCTAACCGAATAAAATTTTCAAAACTAAAAGAAGGTGGAAAAATATATATATTTTAGTAGATCTATCTATTTTTTCATTGACATCAATTACCTCATGTATAATTTATGCACCCCCCTGATTATAAAACTCTTGCACCCCCCCAAGTCTAAAGCTCTACCACCCCCCAAACCTTTTAAAACTATCACACCTATCTAATTGTCAAACTATATGACCTACTATTAAGACAAAATCTTGGGCTCTCACACCTTCCAAAATCTCGAACTCTAACACACCATTCAAGTCTTGAATTCTAACACCTCCAAAGCCTTATCTCTTACAACTTTCAAAATGTAAACTCAACTCTCTTTCAAAGCGTAACTCTCTCTCTCTCTCTCTGTGTTAAACTCTGACAACCTCAATCTAAAAATATCCTTATTTTCTAAAAGTCGATTCAACACAAAATATCCATCTAACTACACATTGTTATTAATAACTGTATCCGCGGCCTCACTCGCAGCTTTCCCATTGTAAAACTACAAGAGCCTATTCTGAAACAAAAAGCAGCCAGTCCATTCCAGGGCATAAGTCATCTCCATCCCGAACTTCACTCAAATCCAGTGAACCATTTACGAACACACACGCCCACTTACTCACTCACTCACTAAAATACCCTCGCATGCTTACAATTATTTAATTAATTACATAATGTCATTTATTTTATCGTCACAAAAATTCCTATTTGTGTATTGTGCTAATCACAATCCACCTTTTTGCTACGGTCTAAAAAAATTATTTAAAATAAACTCCCAAAAAACAGTTTCCATTTCAACTCTTTCCATTTCACGAACACCAAATTGTAGGCTATAAAGCCTACTTTCTTAAAACTAAATGATTAAACGACATCCTGGTCACGGCACCAAATTGTAACTAACCCCCCCCCTAGGCTTGACCCAAACAAAAAGATAAGACCTAACCCAAAGATACCGTTTAATCGAAACTTAAAACTAACTTGGCCAGATGATCGTCGGAACCCTTCGTTGTGTAAATAAGTAACCCAAATTCTTTTAGAGTTGGAAACTATTTAATGGAAATTTTAATTACAAGAAAACTTAAATATTTCAAACAATAATAAACATTTTAACAGGAGAAGACACATAATAAATTTATCGCAGATTTCAACGTAATTGCTTTGTTTCTTCTTCGTTCATGTGAGTTTATAAAATCGATTGCTACGCAATAAGATGGAGAACTTGGTTCATGTGTAATAAAGCTGAAAGAGAAATAGTAAATGAAAATTATGTTCAAATTGCAGTGTTTGGAGAATCTCATACACAAATATATTAGAATTATATTTAGGTAGGAAGGAAAGGATAAAATGGGGGAAACCCCCGATGGCCTCCAACCTCCCCTAAAGCCACCCCATGCCTCGCAAGTCGCACTCGCGACACCGGAGGGGGTAGGATGGGAATGGTGTCTAGGTTATATATAACAATAAATGTTATCAGACGACCATTCAATCTCACATAAAGTGGTTAACTTATAAAATGAAGTTAAAATATTTCAATTGATAATATCGGTCTTTGCCGTAATAATCTGGAGTATGCCAGTACATTATGTATTCTGGAGTATGCCAGTACATAGTTTTAATCTGGAGAATGCCAGTTCATTATATTTGGAACAATGTCTCTTTTGATAAGGATTAGAGCTTTGCTCTATCTGGTTGCTACCAGTACATATATTGTTGCACATATTTCTGACTTGTGTCAGTGTATGGTGATAGCTGGAGAATGCCAGTACATCATATTTGGAACATTGTCCTTTTTACTAAAGATTAGAGCTTTGCTCTAACTGGTTGCTACCAGTATATAATGTTAAAGACATTTCTGACTTTATGATCTCGTATAGCGATGTTAGGTTAGGATCCTGATCAGTCTCAAGTGCCGGCAGAGCCAGAAGGTACGCGGAGGGGTCCCAATGCATGAACGACATTTTTATGCCTATCCATACATGATATTCCACCAGCGCTGGTTACCAAACACAGGAGAGGTCAGGTCCTCCCATATGTTCACCTTTAGAAACCAGAAAGCTCGAAATAGATGAACTAAAAATTACTATCCTACAATCATTAATATTACTAATTATTAAGTGGGTGCAAAACCACACTGTTAACCAATTATGCTAAGACTGAACCAGTTTCCCGATATAAACTTATCTAAAAGGAAAGGATGAGAGTTGGGTAGGAGAATGACGGAATAAGGAATTTCCCTAAGTGAGTCTACGTTACTCGCGATACTAGTCTAACCATAATGAATATTTAGTGTCGTAGGTTGAGTTTATAAAGTAATGAATCACCGGCCTAGTGAAACACGCCTTTACAACTCTATGTAGAGTGTGCGTAAAGATATCAGCTGCGTGTATAGTAAATATGCTTGCAGTGGAGGAGTCACAGGTCTAAAGCCAGGACCTTGCTTCATTGAAAAAGTTGTGAGTTTTTCCAATCACAAATATTCCTGACACCCATGAAAACCCACAGAAATTCAATAGTGTGTCAATACAGTCGGACTAGTAATAAATCAATAAAACTTCATCGATCAAACAAAACCTTAAACTAAAGTAAAACACAGACGAATGTCATAAATAAGCACGAGTAGTCTACATCAGCTCCCATATCTATATGTAAAAGTACTCAGGGTTGTGCTTCTGTAAATGTACCTTGCTTACTCATAACTTACCAGAAAACCACCGTTACCTTTACCTTTCAAAACCAGGATTACCGGGATTAGAAATAAATCAACAAGTCATTCTTTAATCAAATCATTTCCATATAAAAGTAATCTAACAAATTAAGATATACCCTACCTATAACGATGCATCGTTATTGACTCTATATTGGGTTTACGTTATACCGCAGGCAAATCCGATACACAATCCTAGTTAAAAAGTTTGTATGCTTTATCTTAAGTACCTGGGTCATATATACCTCGTCGCTAGAGCCCTCGTCAACATTAAGTACCTTTCACTAAAGTGGACCCAAATCCCAAAATATAAAAAATCGCTGTGGGAACGGAATTGCGGATGTATAATAAATTTTAACGTTATGCGACACGAGTACTTAATCTAATATGAATTGCCGCCATCAAAGAACCATTGTTAGCAATGAGTACCTTCTTTCATAAGGTGTAACTGATTCTCAAAATATAAACAGACTCTAGTGAGAATAACAACCTACATCTAAGAGTTGCGCGCTAGGGTACTTTATGTTATAAACAGCACACCTCGAATAACGAGCCTTTGTGTGCATATAGTAGGTACTAGCGTTCCCACCTCATCCCTATGGTATGAATCATCAATAAAGTAAATAATCTACATCTAAGAATTGCGCAGGAGATGAATTAAGTGTTATATAAATCTCCTTGAACAACGAACTATTGTGCTTCTTATAGCATCTACCTACATCAGCGTACCTGATCTCTGTAGTATAAACAAGGTACGACTTCAAATTCTACCGGTATCACGTAATATCAAAAGTACCTATTAATAACTAGGTATTGCCGTATAATTAAACGAACGCAAGAGTACCATGAACTTATTTCTAAAATATGCTTTGGAAAATACCAAGCATAAACCGTAATCGTAAATTTAACACAATAAGAATTATGTATTATAAGTATTAATAAAATGTTTCCGTAATAATGCCGTGGAAAACACCAAGCATAAACCGTAATCGCAAATTTAACGAAATAAGTAATATCAAAAGTATTATTTATTTATTTGGAAAATACCAAATATAAACCGTATAAGTAAACTTATTCTAATTAATCTTAAGCCAACTGTACAAGAAGTGATTATGTTATTTAAAATCAAAACTGTACCAATAAATCACTCATTATAACAGTGGTATTTCCATTTTGGTTCTTTAACCATTTCTGTAGATAGTAAAGGAATCTAATAAACTATAAATAATAAGAGTTGAATCACTTTAATCAATTGAGATAACAAAATAATATTGGAACATTAAAAGTCTAACTCTAAAATATTAGGAACCAAAATGGGTAAATAATAAGAACTTCCACAAACCTCGATGGCTTCTTTGTACCTAGGATCGTTATGCTTTAACAGCTGAAATATAATAAAAAGAAAGGAAATACAAATTTCCAAAACTCTTGTATTCCTTTACGTAGCATCGAATCTACGGAAACTGTAATGTAGTTGCTATCCCGACTATATTTAGTTCAGTAGTTTTATCTGTGATTTTATATAATATTATGAAGTAATTATGTTCATTCCAAATATCCAGTATTAACTTCAGCAGTATCGAAACCACATTAGATAAGTAGATAAGTATTATTCCACTTCCTTTAATAAATTCGGTAAATAAATACCTGAAACCAATCGAAGGTTTCATTCCTTTAATTCGCAGAATAATCAGTATATTATGTAGGTATATAAATTCCTAATGTCTTGCGATAATTTAAGTGGTGTCGAAACCACATTAAGTAGATAATTATCCCTCTTCCTTACTAAGTTCAGTAGCTTAGAAGCTGTCCAAAACATCTTACATATATCTGAAACCAGTCGAAGGTTTCATTTCTTAACTTGGAGTATAGATAGTTTAGGTTTTGGTTGCTGAAAAATAAGATCTAAATAGTTTGGAGAGCATAACGATCCCAGATTCTGCAACACGCTGATGCAGGAACAAATACTTAACTCTAACTGAAATACAATTCCTATAGCCGTGATATCTACGATGAGTCTTTAGGATCTAGATTATTAGACAGGTCTTATTGATTTTTAATATCAAGCTTTCCGCGAATTTCCTTTCGAATAATAAAACATTACTTGTTAAATGAAAGAGTTCTCTAGGTTCTCCCCAGTCTTTACACAAATCTAAACATCCATCACCAGTCTGTATTGTGATTTATTTTTACTAGTGATGTAAGACAAAATTTAAGAGAGAAAAATATCTCACATAAAATAAACAATCAAAATGCAAAAAGACACATAGAGTAAAATAATCAAGCTTATTGATAAAACGTTCATTAAAAGAATAATTTTAACGTAATAAAAATACAACAGTGTTTTAATGAACATTATAACAATCAATTAAAAAAACTGAATCGAATAAATAGATAGATACAAAATAATTCATTATCCTAATAACTCACGACCTCTGCCGAAGTACACTATATTTCGTAACGAAATTAATAGATTTAACGCCCGGTTCGCGATTATTTTATAAAACCTAAGAAATTCACAATTTTCGTAAAATTTATATTTAATTACAAAATCAACTTTAACCACAGAGCTCTATTTAATTATCACACTCTAGGTATATTTTTAAGAGATCACTGATTCATTATTAGAAAGCAATATTTTACACCATAATTATAACAAGCTATAATTATTTAAATTAATTAGTTAATTCGAATACGCTCGAGGACTCTTAACCGTAACCCGGAAGAGTCCGAACCCTTCGACCGTCGAAAACTCACTCCCCACTTAAACGTTCCTGTAAAAGCTTCAAGTCACATCGCCATCCAAAAAAACGCTTACGCCGACACATTTGCAGCCGCAATCCTGCGCAAGCTTCAGTTCTATTTATCTTACACATTCCTCAGCTAAAACACTTGTACAATACTAGAGTCTAATTTACTTATTTTCTATGACAAAACAATCATACATTCCCGAATTAAATATATATATATTTTTGTATGCTGGAAGGTGGGGTAGGTACAGTACAATTTTACCTCAACATGCTTAAGATAACATGATAATGGTACCTTCTAACTGTTGTTTAATGTTCAGTTTGTAGAAACCTGATTATATTACCTGTTTGAATGAAAATAAGGACCAGTATTTCTGTATAATTGCAAGAGTTTTTAGCTCTAACATGCCAGTTTCACTTTTTGCGTAAAAGACTGAACAGAACTGTCTTTAAAAAAAGCTTGGATTTTAGTGAACTTGCTTCAATTCAATCAATTAGTAGTAAGAATAAAATTGTCAAAATGAACACGCCAAAAAAATTACCTACCGAGCGATTCTTGCCTGTTTTTTTGCCGACGCGGGGAGGTTGGAACAGGCGTAGCTATTTTTTAGTTTGACGTTTTAAAGTGATCACAATGTATCTTATTGAATAAAAAACATTTGACTTGACTTCAAAATCACTTGTATACAAAGAAAGTTCATAGATTTAGGGATTGGCCGATCTTTATTCTAAAAGAAAACTATTAAAATTACTCGATTAAACATTAAAATTATAGAACCCACGCTCAATAAAGTAACATTCATAAGACTCATAAGTTTATCCCAACTATTTTCAACCTCTTTCTTGCTTAGTATTCATACATACGATATATTCTTACAAGACCCTGCCGAAGTGGCAAAGAAAATAGTGAAGTGAGCATGAAACAAACGATTATTGCGACGTCTGACTTATGGCGTGCGAATACCCATAAATAAAATAGACTCACGTACATACACTACTTTTATTCAAGGATAGTCCTCTCTCTGCTATAAATAAAAGAGGCTTGGCATTGTGATGAGTTCAGGAAGAAGGGATACAAAATGTTATTACATTATTATGTGCGTCAACAAGTAATAAATAACGAACTTTTCTTTATCCGTGGAGAAATATTATGTGAGAAAATTTGATTTATAAGTTTTGATGAACATCAGAACTAAATGCACTTTCAGAGGTTACGAAAAACAAGCAAAAATGATTAACCACATTATTTTCGATGCTTTTTTTGGTGCTTTTTTAAAAACTCACATTGTGCATACCCTTTAAATGGAAAATTAAACTTTAAGAATATTGATGTGATTATTATTGAATTGTACACTATATCGCCCGAAATTAATAATCGATCCTGATCCGTTATCCGCGGTTTTGGATCGATATGTCATGTCATAATATGTCATTTTAGTACTAGGGCTTGACATATTACTACTTAAATGACATATCGATCCAAAACCGCAGATAACGGATCAGGATCGATTGTTAATTTCGGACGTATATGGCTTTCAGCTCTACTTTTCCCCGCCAAGGTTAAAGTGTACCATTAATTTCCTTTTTTCTATATAAAACCGTGACAACATGTTTTACAAATATTGTGGATCTTTTAACTTGAAAAGTTTTTTTGAAAGATATTCTTGTTATTACCTTTTTATAAATATGTACACTAGGTAGGTACGTATAACAACAACCCCATTTTAATTAAGTCGTCGAAATATCGAATACTGATGCCAAATATAAAGCAATTTCATGTCATTCGATATTCTATTAAGTAGATATTACTTCTTGAAACAATATATCTTCAATAGCCTACAATCATCAAGGGAGGGACACAATCACGACGATAATGGAAGGCGGTGTGACATAACCTCTCTATTTTCGGTTGCAATTTAATGTCACTGAGGATACAATAGATCCCATTAGTGGAGAACCAATGTTATTAATACTAGACATAAGCTAGATCTACACTAATATTACAAAGTTGTTTGAAGTACAGATTAAAAATATAATCTCAACTAACCACTGGACGTGTGACGGGAGACGAATGGCTTGCCTTTGCATTGTACGGACGAGAAACATATTTACTGCGCTCGCATTATATTTGTAGGAGGCAATATCTATCTATTAATCCAATTCTGAAAATAATTTCAAGAACAAAAATAACTACGCGATTCCCGACCTTATTTACCGATGCAAAGCCAGTGAGAATCGCTAGTTGCTTTTCATAACGGCGCGGCGTTTAGACTAGATCTGTGTCAACAAATGAAGTTTATAAACAGCAATTAATCGCTTTATCAGTGTAGTTTAATATAACATTACTAGCTGCGCCCCACGGTTTCACCCGCGTGCAATACATTTTGTGGCGATAAAAAGTATTCTATGTGCTTCTTCAAGGTTCGAGCTATGTCTACACCAAATTTCATCAAGTTCGGTTCAGTGGTTTAGTCGTGAAAAGGTAACAAATAAACAGAGTTACTTTTACATTTATCCTATCCTACTAATAGGTATTATAAATGCTGTGGTTGTGGGTGTGAATGTCTGTTACCGCGTATCATCGTAACTACTAATCCGATTTTGATGAACGGACATAGCTTATATCCTGGATTAACACATATGTTCCTGTGGGGTAACGAGAAGACGCGGGTGAAACCACGGGGCGCAAATAGTAACGTAATATAGCATCGACGCTTTCATGAAAAGCGAAACGGTTTTTTAGCGACGTATTATGATAATATTATTGTTACAAAGGTGGCATATTGTGAGCAAGTTCGGATAGCATACAAGTAACATTTTCTCAGGAGAATGCTTCCTTTCCGTATATTTGTCTCTGCTTAGGAACACCTTGTCGTAACAAAAGTTTCCGTATATGGTTTCACAAGAGCCACCGAACTATAGTTTCTTCCTGCTATTTTAAACTCTACTACTAAGATACAACGTTTATTTTACACTGTTCGTGGAATGATATGACTCGTGCTATCCTTGAAGTGACCATATATTTAGTGCATGGAATGGGAGAAAATGTTTCATAATGTTTTCATAGTGTTACCAATCAATAGTCGACTATCGATAGCAAGAATATCGACTAGTATTGATGGCACGAAACGTGACAGTAGGTACAATTGATGGAGTGCAATACTATAGAATATAATACAAAATGATTCATTCATCACAACATACAATGTACAATTAATTAGGTAGGTATGTAATTAAAGACGAATTACCAGTTGCCATCAGTTGGTTCCCAACTCAGCATAGTACTGGACGTCGTGGCGGGTCTTTCATTGGGGCCATGTTGGTATCATCACGAACACTACAAAAATAATCTAATAAAAAAATAAGAATAGCAGTAGGTAACAGTAAAAAGTTACTAAAGGGTAGTAAAGTAATGCAATCATGTATGTTAATAATGTCGTAACTTTAAAAACAATCGATATTTAAAGTATCGATAGTGAACACTAGAAAAAGGAAACACTAGTTTAGGATTGAAACTATTTGCAATTTTATCCTGTATAGTTATCAGTTTTTGTCACGTCACATGACACAAAACAAACGAGGACCTTTGTCAGACTAAGCGGGATAGTCCCAATTAAAATGGCACGTGTGGCCACCCACGTGTCACGTCCAGCGTGTCAGCACTAACACGCCCGTGTTTGCAGTAAGTTGGCTAAACTTCGGACACGAACCAAAGTTTCTGGTGAGACGTTCGATGGTTACACGTGAACGTAAGGTTGTATAAATCTTTGTGACTGATTGGTTTCAGAATGTAGTCAAACTGTAAGCTCTATCTAGGGTTATAAAAAGTAACTAGTAGGTAGATACGTGAAACATGTTTGAGGAAAAAAGGATAACTGACTGAAAGGCTAATACAGCCAATATACAAACCAGTGGGCTTAGAAGCATGAAATTTGAAAGCGGTTTAGGCTCTGGGCGTCATCTGTATCTTACTGAAAAGACTAGCAGTGCCTCGCGGTTTCAGCCACGTGGACTATATTTTATCGCAATAAAAAGTATCCCACGCCCTTTCTCAGGTTTCAAACTATCTCTATATCAAATTTCATAAAGATCGGGTCAGCGGTTTAGGCATGAAAAGGTAACAAACAGACAGACAGACAGAGTTAGTTTCGCATTTATAATACCAGTTGCGCCCTTCGCTTTTACCTGGGTGGACTAAACGTTGTCGTGACAAAAAGTATCATATGTCATTCTCCAGAGTTTCAGCTATCTTTCATGAATCAGTTCAGTGGTTTTTGCGTGAAAGAGTAACAAACATCCATCCTCACTAACTATTCATCGTATTAGTAGGATTAAATAAGTATGGAAGGTATGGATTTATCATCAGAAGAATCCATTTATAAATTGATCAATCTATCCCACCTACCTTCTCGTGATTCGAAGAAGAATTCTGTCATATTTGAGAAATTATTGAAGCAGAAAATTACATTTCCATATCAATATGTACAACATGAGCTCCAATATTAATGTTTATGTCAGCGGAAAATTGGCAATGATCGAATATCGCCGAAATCTGTGATGAAGGAAGATCGAAAATCTAATAGGGTTTTATAATTGCTCGCATGTCAAGATTTGTTCCTGGGCCTTTCATCAATCCCCATATATATGGGTTTAGGACAATATTGTCATAAACCGCTTATATATGCGGACAACGGGCCGGCTGGATAGTAAGAACCCCCGCGGGTTTTGATGGGCCGCAGAACATTTTTATATCCTTGAAAATAGTAGTGTTTAGTTCGATTGAAAATGAAGCGACAAACTGTTTGTTATTAATTTAAGTACCTATGTACCTACATGTACATAGTACATCTACCTTACCTATGGCCTGCGGTTGCAACCCCGAAGGTTGCAATATGCTTTTGTCGTTGTAGTTCATAGAGGAATATAATAGCGTATAAGCACTGTAGAAGCGCAGAGTAACCACCAAAGTAACTGATCATGGTTATGCTGTGATAGCTGTTATTACTAATAGACCTGTACACCAGAGATCATGCGTTATCGGGTCAGTATTCTAAAATGTGATGATATCTTTTCTCCTTAATAAAGCTCTAACATTGACTGACAGGCAGACAATACACAACCTAAATGGTCCTAGAAACTAACACAAGACTTGGTACGAGTATATAGGTACCTACATAAATTGTATAATGCAAGGGCGCACTAATAAAGGATCTTTTATACATGAGCCTTTGTTAGGCGGTGATGGGGTGAAAAATATTAATTTCCACGCGGACAAAATCAGAAAAATTAGGGAACGAAATAACTATTGATATTGATTGATTTGATGAATATTGACGTTGTATTCATCACGAAGTTCATGGTGTATAGACGAGTTGATCTTGGCAATTTTTGACAGAAAACGTGATCGACGGCATTTTTGTTATAATTGAAATGATTTAAAAAATCCTCATTTAATTGCTTTATCGCAGCTTTTCTTTTCTCACGTCAATGATTTTTTGTCCAAAGAAAAATTGTGGCATCCAATTAGCATAGTTTACTTTTGGGGCTTTGAAAAATATTCTAACGGTTTGAATGCTTAACTTTACTCCCGCAGGCACGTCCTCAGCGATGGAAAACTGGTGGTGGGTGCTAGAAGATCACTGTTGGATGCTGGGAACGGAGGAAGTGGCGCAATTCTTCGATGTAAAGCCTCCAATAGAGCTGGGACAGTCCTATCGAGACCCTTTCTTCTGCAGCCAGGTGAGTTCGATCAAAATCACTTCTAACACACTTTTAAATTGTTTGATATGTAGTTACTATTTTATTTCAAACTAGCTGCACCCCGCGGTTTCACCCGCGTCTTCCTTTCAGGAACCTTTTTCCGGGATAAAAATCCAAATCAAATCCGTTCAGTAGTTTTTGCGTGCAACAAAAATACATATATACATACAAACTTTCGCGTTTATAATATTAGTAGGAAAGAAGTAGGACTAAGAAGAACAATAACTTAAACCTACAATTTTTTCTAGAATTTAAAGTAATAAAAATAATGAACCAATTAAAGATAAATGATAACAATGAGATGCGTAAAATATTGTAAGTAAACTTCATAAAGGTTAACCTTTTATATTGAGAGTTTTATCGGTGTGTTCCGGCAGTCTTACTTGAGAGCCAGTTCTCAGTCTAGGTGTAGCATGGCACCATCTTCGACCGCATCGTCACTAAACATCAGATCTTTTAGATAAACGATACTCAGAAAGTAAAAAAAAGTATAAAGTTCGGACTTTACAAAAATTATTTAAAAAAGAGTACAAAGTATAGAGTACTACATTCTATAGGCGTTTATTCAACAAGTAGAATACTATAATACCTACTTATAACTAATTCATAACATTAGTTCATTTTAATCATTGACTCAGTAACAGTTTGATCGCATAGGGCTTCGGGTCTGAATCCGTAGTGAGGAAATTCTGAGAACTAAAGTTCCGACGTAACTCTTAGAATTAGCAATCTAAAGTGACTGGGCAGGCTACATAGCTACAGAACTGCCATCTGTACAGCATGAAAGCCTCTCAAGTGGCAACCACAAAGTGGACCAATGACCCATTAGGAGTCACGGGAAACCATGGGATGCAAATGTGGCTATAGGTATATTATGTTAATGTTCAAAAGTTCATCAGTAGACGTCTTATAACTGATGACAATGATGGATGTGATCAAGGCTTATACCTTTCTTTTCCTCAAATTCTTTTGGTAATAAAAGTTAATAAGTAAATTACTAAATTAGACGCTTGCATCAACCTCACACACTCCAAACTCGAAATCATAAAATATAGAGAAAGAAAGCAACTATTATATACAAAGCGGTGCAAAGAGTCTACCCTGCGTCATTAATTCTGTAGCTAACTTTGTGAAGAGAATTGAATATCCACTAAGCATTTTAATATTATTTAGCTTCCAACAAAGGTTATTAATGAAACGAACCGTGGCGTGGTAATCCGTGCGTACTAATCACCTTAAAAACTGATTCCAGAAAAAACAGCCAAGATTGTTTCGGTCCACGCTCAATGTAGGGTTCCGTATTCATTATTATGTTGACTAAGCTTTGTTCTCCCTGTCATCAGATCGCGCTTCATTACGAAAGATTAGGCAGTCATAACATCTTATTTTTTTGTGATCTAGGCTATTTGTATTACTTTTACAGAGTTAATAGTAATTGATTAGTGTATTTATTTTAACTTCAAGTAAGTTAAAATAAAAACACTAATTAACATACTAACTACAAGTCATTTGAAAATGTATTCAAACGAGGCACCACGCTAAGCTTGGATTGAGAACTGGCTTGGGCACACGGGCAGAACGACAGACAAACAGACGTGGTTTAACTATAACAGTTCCGTGTTTGATGGAACCCTAAAACTGAGTCTAATTAAAAATGTACGTAATACTGTTGTCGGTTTTAACGCCTCTGCTAAGCTAACAGTGTACCATCCGACTGTTCAACCATTGGAATTATAAACAGGAATTAGCAATAAACAAATGTAAGGTAAAAGAGCAAAACAAATTAGAACTTCTAGTCGAGTTGGACCAATTAACTTTCCGTTACACAGCAAGGAAAATATGGAATAAAGTGAAAAACAGCCCACGGCCTCCCGAGTTTTTACACGGGAAACTTTTAATTAAGGGATTAAAAATGACATTACAGCGAGTTCGCAACAAGGTAACTTTGCTTTTGTTCGCGAATACCCGTGAGGAATCCGACGTAGGCAATGTTACCATTAAAATAATAGCCGAGCACTGTATATACATAACTCCAGGTTTTATTAATTATAATGGCATTTACGGCTTATATAAAATTACTAAGTGATCCCTCTGAGAGTTGCTGTAATGGAAGTAGCTTAAAAGGGGGTCTGCACTGACAAGTTTAAGCACTAAAATCTACAGGTGAGTGCGCTTTTAAGAAATTCCTTTGAAGTTTAGAGACTAGATACAAAGTTTTTTTCTAAACTAAAATTCTTGGAAGTGTAGACATCGCTGTTTTGTATGTCCAGACTCTAAATAGGGATGCCATACGCTCGGCACAAATTATTATATCAAGAGCGCTAGAGATGTGCGCGGAATCGATGACGTAGAGACTCATTATTCTGTTTCATGTATTTTGTATCCACTGGTCTACGTCAGGCAGTTCACTCAACGAAAAGTGTTTTAATTGCAATCGTTATGTAATGTATTTTTTATTAATTAAATTTGGTTTGAATACGCTTACGATACTACGCAATGTCACTAACGGCCGAAATTAATAATCGATCCTGATCCGTTATCCGCGGTTTTGAATCGATATGTCATGTCATAATATGACATTTAAGTATTAGGGCTTGACATATTACTACTAAAATGACATATTATGACATGACATATCGATCCAAAACCGCGGATAACGGATCAGGATCGATTAGTAATTTAAGTAATGTTATTGTTCCAGCGGAGTCTTCAGACTCTCATATTCAAGGTATTTGTAAAGGCAAATTTCAGTCCTATTACTTTTTTCCGCAGTCGACGAAGAAAGTTTTAATTAAAGATTAAAGATGAGGGACATTCTGTTCCTCATCTCTGAAAAATAACCTTTTTTATAAAAAAGCCGGCATCTCTTTATTGAAAATAATTTGGGCATTATAGAGATGGCTTTTTTGCCTACAGTATCGTTACTCGTCGTATGTAATTGTGAAATAGAAATTTTAACAAGAAGTTTCTGTACAACTCGCTCATTTTTTACTGTTAGAATCGATTTGTTTGAGTAACGCCCACACTGGCGATAAATAAAAAAAGATCCCTATTGTTATTAAATTAACGGCAATCTTTACATTTCAAAGTAAAACATCACTTCAACTGACATTTATCGTAACCAACAAAGGCGGTAATGTGACTTTTAAGGTAACAAAAAGAGACAGGTAATTTCCCCCGAAAAAGAAACAGAACAATTTTCTTTTCCTTTTCCGCTTTTCTTGTTTCTCGTCACATCTAGACGAGTATTAATCAATTAATGCCGCCTTTCTTATAAATATTCGATATCTTCGGAAGAACATCGTTAGATTGGAGTATCGAAAACTCTTGCATAATCGCTCGGAGAATCATAATCGATGTCAGTTATCGACGAATTAACGAGTTCCATAATTGACAGGGCGAAAGGCCTTGTAGGTCGAACGAACTTCAAACAACTAGCTCTCAAGTCAGACTTTACTTATCATATTTTAATATTTTTCCCTACAATGAAGCCAGTTACAAAGGGAAAATTGAAAGGCAACAAATGGGGGCGCAGCACCAGCTTATTCTCATTCAAATGAGTTTCAAAGAAAGTATTCGACACTTTGATGTTGTAATACCATACTCACCTTGTTTCAGTTAGACATTTTCCGTTCGATAAGGTGTTTATTTATAAACATCTACCTTTTTTACGTACTTATTTATAATTGTATTCAAATATCCAATTGCCTTGTTCGCTTGACATTTCGGATCTTACTATATAAGGACATCATATAATGTTATTCCGTCACTCGCTGCTGCAACATGTAAATCTCTTAGTCCCAAAACAAAAGCAGGTCTTGTTTCTCTACACTCTACATTTATCGCAATAAAAAGTATTCTATGTCCTTCGCTTGAGTTCAAGCTATCTCCATACCGAATTTCATGAAGATCTGTTTATTGGTTTAGGTTTGAAAAGGTAACAAACAGCCGGGGAGAGTTTCGTATTTATAATGTTGAAAGTATGGATACAGGTAGCGTAAAGGCAACCACACATTTTGATTTAGTTATATGATATTTTGCTACATTCAACAACTTTTCGCATATATTTATTTGGACCCTTAATTCATGTTTTAAGACTAGGGACATTAAAATTAACGAGGTGTTTCAACGTGTTTGTAAATATGTATATACCTGAGGTAAAGTAACTGAATATTCACAGACAAACATTTTCATCCTCAACATTTAGGTCTTATCGGTTGTAAAAAATAATTCCTTTATTTATTATTCCGTCCCATTTTTTGGTTGCTTATTGCCTTCAGCGAGTTTGGAAGTTTCGAGTTACGTATTATTAAAATCATAAAGAAGGAGGACTTTGTAATGTTTTTGCTGTATAACATTTTGCGATCCTTCTACTTGTACTGATTTGCTATTGTTTAAAAAAAAAAACTTAATAGACTGCTGAGTTTCGGCTAAATAGGTAGGTACCTATATTTTAATTAAATTTCCTTAGCTTGTAATCCCACTTCCCTTCATTGATTAATCCTTAGATACCTTCCAACAGATATCTCCGTCAGTAAATGAAGGTACTGCTACAATGTACACAATTAAAGTCTGAGGAGTAAGGTAATGAAGTTCTTTCGTTGTTAGTCGACTTCACATGTTTTTAAAATCTTGAACATTTTCTCAGAACCAATGAATCTATATTTTAAATAACTGGTTGTCAGAATATAAGTATTTTGTTACCTACAGGATGTAAAAGTAAAAACTTAGGATCAAATCCTGACTGGGGCAATCATATTTTGTGTAATAAGTAATTTAGAAAACCTATGTGTATATTAAGTAATATATTCTATTCGATTGAAGAGCTCAATTTAGAATAAACTACACTCCTGCCACTATTGGCTGTATTATTTTTCATGAAGTGACCATCCATCCAATGGTTGGCTAAGCGATAAGACTGCCTGCCCTTTGTAATACTAAACTTCGCTCTAAATTTGTCCCTTGTACTGAGATATTAAAGTCTTATCTATATTCGAAGTGTTTTTAATATAGTTGAAGACAACGTCATCTCTCATACGGCGCGTCAGCTGACTCCTGCCAAAGTCGGAGGCTCAGTGGTGTTGAAATGTGAAGTATCACCTCAAGTAGGACTGGTAGACATCACCTGGCTTCAGGACAGTCTACCTCTGGCTTCAGGGTATTTGAGCAATGGTATGTAATGTAAAAAAATCAATCCGGCACTGCTTACGTAAATTGTTTCAGCAGTGATAGCTTTGAAATATTTTGCAGATCTACGCTGGGTATCTGGCGCTGGAGGTTTGCTTCTCGGATCAGATTTAACGCAGGCAGACATACAAGCGGACTATTCGTGTTTAGCTTTGGACTTTCCCAGCCCTGCTTTGAAGCTAACTACAGATGGTAAATATTAAATACAGAGCTACACTACTCACAATAAAAAAATGAATTACGCAATTCACCAGCATCTCTTTTACATTTGTAATGGATACTCGAGGCTCTCTGACAATGTCCAGAGTCTATCAAATATTTAAACATTGGATTTTACTATTCAATTAATTCTACTATTCAATTAATTTTATATAATTTAGTGATAATCAAATACTCCATCAAGATCTAATTCATCAATTTGTTTCTCCAAATAGATAGCAGTTGGCTGGAAAATATTGAATTAAATTCCATAGAAGCTCGCGCTGGGACCACAGCGGTACTTCCGTGCATTCTGCGCCACGTCACCGGACATACTGTTACGTAAGTTATTTATTACTGCAGCCATACTCAATGTTGAGCGCGTCAAATCAATTGCCAAAACTGTTTTGGATCATTTGATGCGACCAACATACATAATCATAGTTTGGAGAAAGTCCTCTCGCTAAAGATAGCACGCTGTACCTTAAACACAGTACTGTAGACGGGTAGACGTAAGTGTAAGTCACATTGAGATGCACAGTCTGAAATACGTATCTATAGACCATCAACTTCGTTTGCGATATGCCTGTGAACCAGTGGTATGTAAGAAGCGTAGCGGGGAGCAAAGAATTCATCAGCTAATAGTCACCATACCATTCTCTGCGAAGCGCACTTTCTACCGCAAAACTCTCTCCCACGTTTTTTCTAAGGCGTGCTCGGCTATCTGCCAACTAATTTAGTAATTCTTAGACACAACGTTTTCGTTCACAATTGCCTCTTAGTTCTTTGCTCATAAACATATGCTTCTCGCTTGACTTGACTAGTACTTAAATCGTCAGTTGGCAGCGGCAGGAGGTCAGCGGTACTTGGATAGCAGTAACAGGAGAAAACATAGTTCGGGCAGGGGCCCTGGTACTGCCTGACGTTAGGATCCATCATGCGTCCAGATATGCGTGTTCTTCGGGCTCGGAAACGTCACCAAGAGTTCTCATACGACTTGTTGTGTACGAACCCTTAACAGTCACTGTTGCACCGAATCCCTTGGTAAGTACTGTTCTGTTGCTAGTCAGATGTTATTTGTTATTAGCTACATGAAATTTATGTAAGTGATTTAAAAATATTGCTGGTTTTTGACCACCAGGACCAACTTTATTAGCACCTACGCGAATAGCATGAAAAACTTATTCCTGTATTTATAGATGATCGGAACTGGCGGCACAGGCTACCTCAATTGTTCAGTTCACGGTGGACGTGGTGGAGGCATAACAATAAGCTGGCAGCATGAAGGGAGGCCTCTCCATGCGCCTCAGTCACGGCTGTCCCTTGGACCAGTTCGGTCGCACCACGGTGGCCTCTATCAATGTACTGCTCATGACCACTCTGAGACTTTTGTGGCCGGAGCTGAAGTCATAATTGCTGGTAATAATTTAATATTAAATGACATGAATTTTGTTTGAGTTAATTAACTGAAGGTATAAGTTTTTTGAGTCTGTATCTATTAGTGAGATGTGTTTTAGATTACAGGTGCGCTACGGTTTTCCGTTATAAGTCCATCCATTACTGAGTTGAACATGCTCTTTGTACATTTTAACCCATTTAAAAACTCTATATGTTTGAATTTTATTTTCATTGAGCTCTTCCGTCAATGCCTAAATTGGGTTTCAGACAGGCCGCCAAGATTGGTCTCCACATTCAGTGAAGCTGTAACAAGGATAGGACAGACCATAGCTTTAAGATGTGCAGCCACTGGAGTTCCTTCACCGAGAATAATTTGGACATTAGATGACAGACCGTTACCAGCTGCTCCGGACAAGTAAGTCTCTTGAACCTCTATTGTTAGTTTACTTTTTTTCAAGATATCAACCACTCCTTTCAATACATCTGATGAGTTTGCTCTTAATTTTAGGTACAGTGTTAATACAAGAGCAGAATCTCTACCTGGCGGTGAAGATGGCGCGATAGTATCAACGTTAAGTGTAACGATTAGAACAGCTGATGAAGGTGGAAGATATGGATGTAATGCTACTAATTCAAAAGGTTCGCATTCACACCACGCACGACTAAATGTTTATGGTATGGACCCTTTGCAAATTATGAAATGTATTGTAAATGTTATAGATATAAGGAGTGCCATTAATTTGCATGTGTTACAGGTCCACCAAATATTAGATATTTACCGGCAATCCATGTCAAGACTGATACTGATGTTGTGTTATATTGCCCTTACTCTGGTTACCCAATAAAGTAAGTGCGTCTTCTTTACCATTTATTTTGTACAGTCACTGTTATAGATTTTATCAATGTCTCGTTGAAAATGCTCTGCTTTTAAGTTAATAACATTTTATAGGGAAGTGGTTTGGCGACAAGAAGATGGTACACTCGTGGACGCACATACTGAACCAGGTGACGAACGTGGAATATTGAGACTAAACTCTATCAGAAGCAAATCAGCTGGGAGCTACACTTGCGAAGTGAGAGCTGAAAGCGGAGAACTGGCAAGAAGAACAGTCCGCATAGATATTCATAGTAAGCCTTATAAAGTCTAAAACACATAGTGAGTTACAGTTTGTGATAACCATTATATCATTAGTTTTTTGCAGAACCACCTAAAATAGTTCCCTTTCAATTTCCTGAAGAACTGGAAGTAGGAGGTAGTACGCAAGCTAGTTGTAGTTTGATTTCCGGAGACAAACCAATTCAGTTTACTTGGCATAAGGACAATTTGCCGATTACTGCAAGTCTGAAGGTGCGTCACGATAAATCTCTTTGTTAATTTGTTACGTGAACTTGTTTTATTACATACTTGTTCATTGACAGGTCGAACAGAAGAATATGGACTTCTTTACAATCCTTATTATTCAAGATCTTACATCAGCTCATACTGGAGAATATACCTGCAAAGCAACCAACGATTTCGGCACCGTCAGCCATAGCGCATCTCTGATAGTCAAAGGTATTTATGGCTCACACGTTCACTGCCCTTCAATTTCTTTGTTCTTCTTCTTGAAATAGCTGATCATATAAAGCAGTTTCTCCGAACAGAGGCACCGACGTGGGTGTGGCGAGCACAAAACACTTCAGTGTCAGCCGGTGCTGCGTTGCTGCTACCATGTTCTGCTAAAGGTCAACCCACTCCGAGAATCTCATGGGAATATTCTGCAGGTATATGTCACATTTTAGTCATTACTACAATAGCCATCGTGATCTAACTCTACTAACGCCCGAAATTAATAATCGATCCTGATCCGTTATCCACGGTTTTGGATCGATATGTTATGTCATTATATGTCATTTTAGTACTAGGGCTTGACATTTTACTACTGAAATTACATATTATGACATGACACATCGATCCAAAACCGCGGATAACGGATCAGGATCGATTATTAATTTCGGGCATAAAAGTACAATGTCTTTTATTTTTATTAGAAACGGGCACAACCGGCCGTCACACATTCAGTAAGATGTAAATGCTTTCAAGTTAATATAGTAATAAAATTTTCGTTCTTCGAGATTTCAAATTCCTTGTTTTGTCATTTAGATCCTATAATACGGTTCCGGTGATGTTCAAACTTTTGTCTTCATCATAGATGGAGATAATTGGCGGCACGTGTTATGGGGTCAGTCAGAAGCCCCAGACACCAGTGGGGGTTCAGTTCTCTCGGATGGGACCATATGGCTCAGATCTGCTACTCCCGAGCACGAAGGCTGGTACAGATGTACTGCTCGAGTACAGCATTCATTTCTGCATCATTCCTTTTATCTTGACGTCAGAGGTAAGCCTTGTCAGGATTTTAATTAAAGTTGTAAGGGGTTTTGGTCAAGTCTTCATCATCACTATTATAAGATTATCTTTTTATACCTGATCATATTAGAAGGTATGTAAAATCTTAATGACTTTTCCAGTCCAGTTCACTAGTTTCTCCGAGGGTCGATTTATTTTCGTACGTTATTATTATCGAGTGAGTTTCATTGCCGCGTTGAAATTCCCACAGGACCGCGAAATTTTCCTAATAGTCTTATGTCACTCTCTGGTCCTTGAACTATCTAATAGTAGTGCAACCTTCATTGACAGCTAAATGTTTATCAAATTGAGGAAATGGTCTATTTCTCATTATGGCCTCTCCGATATAGCATGGTATTAGGTGTAAATATGCAATATGTTTTCTCAAAGTCAAGTTTTTAGTATGTTACTGGAAAATGTATGTAATTTCTAACTTCCTCTGAACAAGAGTTGAAAGGCTTCGTTTCCAATAGAGCCACCAAGATTGACGAGGGCAGGCGGCGGTGGTAAAACCAGATGGGTGGTCAGGGGGTCTACAGCGCGGCTGACTTGCACTGTACGGGGCGAACCAGAGATACACGTGCATTGGACTCATGATTCAAGACCTCTTGCTTTGCAGTAAGTACTTTTTTGATGAAATTGAGTTGTTGAATAATGTTTCTTCTTGATTTTGGTCGAGTTTACATTATCTATAGATGTAAAAGTTTTCGAGTGGCGACCACGAACCGGAAGACGTTCTGTAGGTAGTCCCCCATTAGGTGGACCGACGACATTGTAGCCGTTCGTGGTGGCGTTCAAAGACGGAGGTCTATGTTCAGCGGTGGACTTCTTCCGGCTGATGATGATGATGATTTTATTATATGTATTGACTTGAATAATACAAACATTATTTTTCTCTCAGTGGTGGAGGGGGAGTAGAAACCAGAGATACAAGCAATGGATTGATTACATCAGATGTGACGATACCACATGCAGGGCCGGAACACGCGGGAGAGTACCGATGTCTCGCTCGGAACTTGTACGGCAGTGACGAGTTAATTTTCCGTTTGTTTGTCAAAGGTAAGTTAGAATAAACTTTGTCCGAGCAAAGAGTTTTACGTTGTTCATAGATAAAGATTTATGTATTCACCCGATTTTTGACAACTGGCAATTTTCTAGTTACTGTTTTTCACCGAACTTCGACTTCGTACTAGATTGTCCAGTTTATGAAATTTGTAATTTGTATGGATTACTTGGCTATACCGTACAAGCAGTAAGTTGAAACAATAGCAACTAGCAACAATGATACGTATACAAGCAAATTGAATAAACACGTTAGATGTGATCTATTGGCTATATCTCACGCGGATACGGGATTACGTAGACGTGTACATATTGCCCAAAGTTTCTACCTATTACAAATATGAGCTACTATTTTTTATCTGTCGGAAGTATCTATTTATGTTGCATACGTACATAATATTAATGATTTATAAAATAATAAAATATCGGGGACAAATGCACACAAATTGGCCTAGCCCCAAATTAAGCTCGAAACTTGTGTTATGGGTACTAGACAACGATATACATACTTATATAGATAAATAAATACTTATATAGATAGAAATATCCAAGACTCAGGTACAAATATTCGTGTTCATCACACATATATTTGCCCTTACCGGGATTCGAACCCGGGACCGCTAGCTTCGCAGGCAGGACACTACCAACTCGGCTACCGCGTCGTCGCATTAGAAGTTTAGGTTTCTAAAATGTATGGTATCAACGACATTCAGTTTTAATTCAGTTTTAGCCAGTGTAAATTAAAAATTGCTCAAAACCTTTTTGATAAAAATTTTAGTAACAAGAATTTAATCAAAGGACCAGCTCATGTGCAAAAATAATGAGTATTTTTTAACCTAAGTTTTTGAATCGTTAATTTTACTTTGTACTAGACTGCTACAAAAATAGGTCTCATAATATGAGTTAAAGTTGCGGCGGTATTTATGTTGAAAATATGAGAGAGAGTTTCTTTTTTTTTGTATAACTAGCCAGGAATGACATTTTTCTTATATCGTACACTGTTAAAACTTTGAAGGAGTTTCTTAGATAACCAAAACTTCATGTATGCCAGTTTGCACAGAATCTTTATCTGCTTTTTATACTTTACATTCAACCTTTTTTGTCAAATGGAAGTTGTTATTTAAAATTACGATAAACAAATGCAATCATTAGTATATCTGACTTATTTTGTTTTTACTTTACATTGGTACAGAACGCCCTAACGTCCCTGAAGAGGTGAGAATATCTGAGGTGTGGTCACGAAGAGCGCGAGTGACTTGGCGTTTAGCAAGGGGTGCGCTAGTCTCGCACTATTCATTCCAATACCGCGCCCTAACGAGAGACCTGACGAACGTTCCTCTCGACGCCCCGCTCTCCGCTCTGCTCGACACTTGGGACGCGCCGGATGTACTCAACTTCACACTGGCTAATTCGGATTTACTTCACGTTGCGTAAGTTTCCAGTCACTTTAAGGTAGTGTTGTGTTGTGTCGTGGTCGTAGATTGCATGCTATTTCAGTTGCTTTCTTATGTAAATGGAAAATTTTAAGTTTTTCGTTTTTGGCTAATCATGGACTTTGCGAAAAGCTTACTCAATTAGTTTATTTATGCGTTAGCACATAACAAAAAAACAAGAACTTAATTCTAGATAGCAGTTTGTACCAGTCATGCTGGACGTTCATAAAAAATGATAGTGGTGCAATAATAATAAAATCATTAGTAAAAAAAATGTACATAATGCAAATACATATTCGTTGTATTTTAAATGGGCTAGGAACCAATATACGTATGTAATCTATACTATTGAAATATCTTAACGAAATGTACACTTAATCGCCGTAAATATGTGACAACTATAGGTATAATATCATGTTTCATATAAAAAGTAGCTGTTAGTTTTCCGAAAATTTTAAAATAAATAAAAAGGATGTCAGAATGTGCTTTGTTCAGTTTTTCTGTTGTTCTATAATCTACATTATTGGCCGCTTCCTCTGCCACAAAAGCCACTCTCTAAGTCCTCAATCTCACATTGGCTAATTCAGATTACCTCCATGTCTCAAGTTTACGCAGACTTATGAATATGATAATTCCCCGAGTATTCCAGATATCAGAGTGGTGCGCGTGTTAGGTTGATAAGCTTGCCTTGTTTTCATTGTGACGACAACAAATATACTCTTAGCAAATAGTGTGACATAGCTATGTATATTATTATATAGATGGATTGTCAAACACATTGTATTGGAATTCATAGGTTTAGCTGTTTTCAATTCACATTTTCAATCCGCAAACAAAACCTTTATACACGTGCTCTAAAATAAATTAAACTCTTTTAAGCCAGATAGGATAATGGATTATACGAGTACCAACTACATATAAAGATTATTAGATAAACGAAAGTTTACAGAGGCGATGAAACAATTGACTGTGTTGTGTATATATCCCAAAATAATCGACGTTGATTTTAATCATTGGGTCTAGTAGCGTATCTGGAGATGATACTCTCAAATGCTTTGTAATCTGAGATAATTTTTATATAAGTTTATTAATTGGTGGGTGCTTAATAAGCTTTAAAGCGTATCAACTAATTCAGGTCTCTTATTTACTTTCTAGCTGTTTCGAAACACATCTGCAATTTTTTTACACAATATAAATATTACATATTTAAATCTTCACTGACCTAAAAGGCTGTATGTTCCGGCACCCTTACTTTAGAGCCAATAGCGTAGCGTGGGGCCATCAACCATACTGTAGCTTAACAGGTGACTCTCCCTCTGAGAAAAAATCTATGTCCCATAAGTATAGGGTGATGATGATAATGACACAGTGTTCGTGCTCATTTTGCTACATTTTTCGAGTCCTTATTATTTAGATTATTTTAGATAAATATATGATACTTAACTTGCTTGAGATATAGATTATTTATATGAAACTAATAAAACTTCTAGATTTCTATTCTTGAAAGAACAAATCAGTCAACCCACATCATTAGATACAAAGAAAGGCCCACTAAAAAGTTTTAACATCCAACGGTCTGGATACTAAACAAACCCAATATACTCGTAGATAGGACTACTTAACTAGTTCGCAAACTTTGGAGAGATTACTTTGCTCTAATAACTGTGTAACCCGACCCTTATTAGCCATCTCGTTGTAATGTGAAATGATATAGTTCAGTATGTAATGGTCTTAGGTTTACAGGAGAAAGAGATTTTGTTCGTAGGGAAATGTTATCTATTTTTATATTGTACCTAGCAAATCTGTTGTAAACACAGTTGATTTTCTGATCTGTAACTGAGTAAATCTAAGAAAAAACATCTGGAAGGGTTGTTAGGTCGTTTTGGAACACTTGAGTTTTTATGCGTGCCCTTTAGATCCCCATGGGGTGTCCCTTTTTGTCGCTTCTTATCCAACTGATTTTTAAAGTTTCCTTCACAAAAGTGGCCTATTTAATATATTTTATTATATGGCAGTTTAATTTTGGATGTAATACGAATAATGTCTATTCATTTGACGCGAAATTATAAGAAATGTTTTCGGAATGAAATGTCTCGTACGAAGTTACCTATTTCAAGTTCCTAAATATTTAATAACTTTTGTAAGTGTAAGTATAATTTAACAGGAAATGAAAGTCACTTTATGCTGATCAGCTTATTAATTATGTTAAGTGCCTTTGCAATATTATTATTTCGTTTTTACTGTTGGATAAAATAACATTTTAAAATCATTTTTTTTTTTTTTTTTTTTATTCTATAATTTTTTAGGGACTTTGAGTCGTCCAACGACTATGTCAGCCCCATAGTGCTCACTCTTTGTTTCATCAGCTGTTTGTTACTGTATGTGTCAGTCTGTACACAGACCGATACAGTAGGCTAGCCGCGTCGGATGTTTGCGCGGATAGGATACTCTGAAATATACCTATATCTAGCCGGTTAATTTTAAACTGGTCAAATAAGGCTTCTCTCATAGAAGCGCTCCGCACACACTCCATCAAAAAGTGATATAGGTCGTCTTTAACACCACACAACTCACAGTTCGGACTACCCACAATTCTCATTAAATACTTAAAACTATTTGAAACAATGTGTCCGGAACGCAGTCTATGGGCGATGACAATTAATTTACGACTCAGATTGATGTTGGCAAACCATGGTATATGAGGAGGCTCACTTTGCATTGTTTGATACCATATGCCTTTTTCCAGAGAAACAACATCAAAATACTCCTTCCAATATCTCAAAATAGATTGTTTGTATTTAATAAGAACTTCAGAGTATTCTGGTTTCAAAAAAACTTCTGTCCCATTTGTTATTGCTTCTCTCGCTAGTTTGTCAGCCTCCTCATTACCACGCAAGCCAACATGTGATGGAACCCATTGGATCCCCAGAGTCACCCCTCGGGACGCCAGCACTAGGACTTTGGATAAAATAGTATAAGCTATCGATGCGCCTCTGAATCCAGAGGCACATCGAGCTATATGATGTAAGGCACTTCTGCTGTCAGACAGAATAACTGCCTTTTGAAGTCCCGTGCTAATGACATAGGAGAGAGCCTCAGAGATCGCAAAGAGTTCCACGTACATAATTGAATATTTTGAGTCATTTACAATTTTAAAAGATTCCCTGACATTGTAACTGGGATCATAATAAGCTGCACCTCGACCAACTGATGTTTGCGAGCCATCGGTATAAATTTTATGCCAACCATCATATTTATAGTTAAGCATGTATAGTGTATTTGATTTTAAAAATGTAGGATCATATTTATTTTTAGATTCAGTTTGGTTTTCAATTTTCGTTTGAATTATTTCAACATCAATATTTGACATCCAAGTATTTAGGTTAAACATATTGAGTGGCTTGGAAGAATTAACTTTTTTGACTTTGGTATCATTATAAACGGAAGCTAGTAAAGGTTTTTTTTTTCTGCGATAATATGTTGACTGACTATGTTCTAAAAGAGTTTCCAAGTTTTTTATTGTAATATTATTAGACCAAGATTGAGACTTAAGGCAATACTTTGTGGCTAGGTATTTTCGTCTTAAATGAAGTGGAGGTAAGCATAACTCATATTCCATCACATGAATAGGTGTTGTTTTAATAAAACCCCCTATAACGCGTAAGGCTATGTTTTGAACTCGATCTATTTTTAGTAGGTGTGTTTTTGCTGCATTATCATATATATAACTTGCATAGTCTATCTTGCTTCTAATTAATGAAATATACACTCTGCGAAGGTGTTTAGGATGTACTCCCCAAGATGACCCTGCTAAAATTTTCAAAATGTTTATGGATTTCATTGTTTTGGCCTGTGTCTCATTAATGTGTCTGTTCCATAACAGTGATCTATCCATCCATACACCCAAATACCTCACGCAATCCACATATGATATAATATTGTTATCAACAGTTACGGCGACCTGGTCTCTCCTTCTTCCTCTACTGAATAAACATAATTGTGTTTTAGTGAAAGAAATATCCAGCCCTATTTGTCCCAATGATGCAGATACTAGAGTAATACTATTTTGAATCTGGAGTACGCTAGTTGGAATATCTTTGTTTTGTACATAAAAGACGAAATCATCAGCATACTGTAAAGAGTTAACATTGTTGTCAATTGCTTCGTATAACTTATATGTAATTATATTGAATAGGAGAGGAGAGATAGGGTCTCCTTGAGCTAAGCCTTTAGAAGTCCATCTCATAAAAACATTGTCTTCGCAATCCTCGTTAATCTTTAAACATCTCGATGTAAGAAAGGCAAATAAGTACCTACATATTGTAGCCCCAACATTTAATGAGTCTAGAGTTATAGCGAGCCGATCTATCAAAACGTTATTGTATGCGCTTTCTATATCTAAGAAACATGCCAATGTTGGAATATTCTTCGCAAACCCTGCTTGTATTTGTGACGCTAATCGTACTATACAATCAACACTCGACTGACCTCTACGAAACCCTGATGTCGTTGGAGCTAATAGTTGATTTGTCTCTATGAACCATTCCAATCGTTTAGTCAACATTATGTGCAATATCTTACACATACATGAGATCAAGGAAATTGGTCTAAACTTGGTTTCATTGTAGTTATTACCGTTTGGTTTAGGAATAGGTATTATTTTTATGTTATGCCATTGTTCGGGTATCGCTGCATGTTTAAATATCAAGTTATAGATTCTAAGGAGAAGCAACTTGCCGTCATTAGGTAGATAATAAATCATGGAATAAGTGATTTTATCTTCGCCTGGCGCTGTATCTTTCTTTTTTAGTGAAATATTTAGTTCTTGAAAAGAGAAATCTTCTTCTAATTGTATATTTGTAGATACGAATAACGGGGAAGGAGGTTCCACAAAATCTGGCGCTAATGATCGTAATAGCTGCTCTTTCTTATCATCGGGAGCACGTACTCTATTGTTCTTTACACCTTTCATCCAACGCATCTTCCGCCACATTTGAGAAGAGTTGGTAGTCTCATCTATTGCCCCACAGTATCCTTTCCAGTGACAAGATCTGGCAAGTCTTCCTACCTTTTGTGCCTCAGCTATTTGTTTATTCAGGATGCCTAAGTTGTTTGGAGTTGGGTTTCTCCTAAAGAATTTAAGCGCTAAACGGCGTCTAGCTATCGCTTGAGATATAGATGGCGACCAATAAGGTTTAGGTTCAAATGACTGTGTTGGATTAGTATTATATTTTACATAAGGTATACATAAATCAGCGGAATGGTTTAATTTTTGAATAAATAAATCATACAACTCTTGAATATTATTGTTCGAATTCAGTCTACTATCATTAGAAATACTATCTTGAAATGTATCTTTGTATAGTTGCCAGTTTGCACGCTTAAAGTTTCGCTTCTTTATATAAGTTGCTGTATCATTGTAATCCAAACGAAATTTGATTACCATGTGGTCACTCCCCAAATTTTCTTTTGTGACAATCCATTTAAAGAGTACAGCAATGTCAGTAGAAACAAAAGTTATGTCAGGTGAGCTTTCTTGTAGTAAACCATTAACTAATTTGATTCTAGTTGACTCACCATTATTCAACGATACAAAATTATTATCCATACTAGAGTCCAGCAATTGCATACCCCTTGAGTTAACTTTATTTGACCAATTTGAGTGGTGACTATTAAAGTCTCCTGCTATGATTGTTTTGTCCCTAAAAACAGAAAAAATATCATCCCAGTCACATTGTGATGTCCTTACAGATGGTGAACAGTATACTGAAACAATGAACTTTAAAAATTTACAGTTGGTAATCCTGAGACAGATCGTCTCAATTCCTGTATTGTTCACATTAATCGGATACAAGTACGCATTAATTGACCTGTGAATAATAATTGCTACTCCACCGTATGAGTCTTGCCTATCCTTTCTGTAAATATTAAAATCTTTTATTCTTAAAGCTTTATCTTCATTAAGCCAAGTCTCACTAACCATACATATACCTATTTTCTCTTGATTTAGTAATAATTCTAGTTCCTGTTTCTTCGGCATCAGGCTTTGAGAGTTCCACTGCCCAAAACATAAGTGATGTGCAGTAGAACCCCCAAAGCCTAATTGTACGCGGTTACCTATACGGTTGTCATCCATCATGAAACATCTTAACTACCTTTCTAATGGCATCTCCATTACTTACAGTTCTTAAAATAAAGTTCATCAATTCATTAAGAAGCAACTTGACTATTTGATTCAGTTTTACCTCAAAGCTAGTACTTGCAAGAAATATACTCTTAACGCTGTTTAGAATGTCTTTAAACTTGTTTTGTTCTCTACCATACATATGTTTTTCTTTGTTTGTCTCTTCTACTTTTTTCTTTTCTGTTTGTGATGTAGAAGATGCTGTTGCTTGTTGTTGAGTTGAAGTTTTCGTCTTTTCTGCAAACGTCATTCTATTTTTAGTTCCAGTTCCTTTCTTCACAGTTTTTCCTCTCTTTTTATTCTTTTTTTGTTTAGATGTATTTCCTGCCACGCTGTATTCTACACTGCTTCTGCTGTCGTCGCTATCTTTTTGACAGTCAAAATCTATTTCATTCTGTTGTTGATCTTCATGCATTTCTGATACCACTAATGGTGGAAATTCATCGTTATTACTTTTTCCTGATAAATGTCTACCATTTTCTACAAAATTGCTCTGTTCTTCCGTTTCATTTTTGTTTCTTCGAATTTCTAAGTATTTATTCAAAGCTATTTTATATGTGCAATTCTGTTCACACATGATTTTTCTTATTTCTTTTTCTTTCAGAAATAACTTACAGTTTTTGTTAAACGCTACGTGATTTTCTTTACAGTTTACACATGTATAATCCGTGGTTTCACAGTTCGGATGTTCTCCGCCACACTTGGGACACATAGGTTTCTTGCAAGGACACACGCGAGCTTGGTGACCATATTTCCAGCACTTAGAGCATTGCGTTACTGGGAACGTATATGATTCAACTTTAAAGCGATAGTCATATCCATACACATACTGTGGTAACGTTGCGCCTTTGAAACAGAAACGTACCGTCTCGCTATCACTCCAAGAACCATCGTCGGTCAAACGTTTCAATCGTTTGACGAAGATTATCTCAGACTCGCATTTAAACGATTTTATTAGTTCTTCTTCGGTCACATCTAACTCTATGTATTTAACGACACCGTAAGTAAAACTGACTTCATTTGTTAGACGACATTTGTAGCCTAATTCGATAAACTTCCTGTTGTTGACTAATTTCTCAGCATCCTCTTTGGTTTCAAATTTCATAAATACTTTGAACGGGCTTTTATACTTCACTTGCGTAATATTTAGTATATTTTCTCCCATTAATAATTTAGCAAGCCCAATTTGCTTAGGTAATTCTTGCAGAGATGTAACACATACTTCAATCGAGCTTACGTCCTCTTCATACGAGTTAATTTTTCTTTGAAAGTTATAATTGTTTCTGTTACTATAATGATTCGATGTATTATTATTTTTCGAAAATGATCTTGTTGCTGCAAATCTCTTACTCTTTCTCTGTACAAGCATAAATCCTTCTTCATCATTGTCCAACATTTCTCGTTCATCACTTTCATTTCTTAATCTTTTTTCTGGTCTTTCGACGCTCCCATGTATTTTTGTTTCATTTATTTTATCACACTCATTGATATTATTGCAGCTAAAAATCTCCTCTTCACTCATTATATCACTTTGGCTATTGGAGCGAGGTCTAGCGACCTCGTCCATTTTACTCAAAAAAATGAGGGTAGACTGGAGGAAAAAGACCGCGACAATAACAAGCTTATCGCAATCCGTGCGCTCGCTATGAGGAGCCGCGCGCCACTGGCTGCTCATGAGCTGTGGAAATAAATAAAGAAAATGAAACAAAAAGAGCAAGCAATTATACTTATATCACCAATCGCATTATGCTTTTCAAAGGTTGTCTGGCGGAAATCGCTCTAAGTGATAAGAAGCCCATTGTAAAACTAGCTATCAGATTTTTTGGTTCTTATTGTAAACAATGAAGCGTTATCTATCTAAATTGAAAATATATACCAACAAGGGCGAATATGAGCTCTCAATGTTAGTGTGTTAATTAACTATGACTCCTGTTTAGGTCCGAAGGGCCGGGTCGAGCTGGTGCCTCCATTTCGGGGCTGTCACCTGACACCCGATATGCTCTCAGAATAGCAGCGCACAATGATGTCGGCGCTTCTCCCTACACCACGCCATTACATTTCACCACTCGCGAAGAGGGTAAGTTTATTGAACCCATTGACACACCAAGTACCTACGGTCAACGACAAAAGTCACTGAACATACTCGACTTTTCAATTGTCCTAAGCATCTTTAACCAAATACCACCAATCTGGTACACTTTTGGAAAATTTGTAGTGATCAGCAACTTTTGTCACTGACTCTATCAAGAGATGAAGGTCGGGCTCTTCGCTCAAAAGTGTCTAAACCAAAAGAGGTCTAAAACACGAAAAGATTTCTTATCGCGCACCAGTCTCCGCTTGATCGCGTGTGTGTGACACGGTCAGTCAAAGCTGATAAATTGTTGCAAGCAAAATTATGCTTTATGATATTGACGTATGTATGACATTAATAAAAATGTTTTAGTTTGATTATGATTTGATACATAAGACCTCGTTTATAGGTTAACTGAGTCAAACGTAATTTGAATTTATCTCTGATCAAACAAGCATTTCAAAAGATCGAAAGTAAGGCTGTTTACGGGAGCCCTTAAACACAATATGAAGTAGATGAGGCGTTGATTAATTAACGTTATTATTTTGCGGAGTCGACACTGAAAAGTTAAGGCATTGCGTCGTTTCCGCTATTTATGTATTCAGAGACGTGACTGCTCAAACTTGCCTTAATGTAGCAAGTTGTCTACGCGTAGCATTTAATCTTCAAGCTGCGTACGGAAAGCGCGTTCCTGAGCTACGCGCAGTCGGTTACGCGTGGAACGCCATATTCATACTTGCAGCTACGTGTATACTGTTGGAGAACGCGAACGCAAACCAATGTACGCGTAGACAGCGTATCTCGACTACGCGTAACGCAGGAACGCGTTATTCGTACGCAGCTTTTTTTTGACTACTTACAGGGTAGCGTTAGATCACAAGTCACCTGATGTTAAGTGACGATGTGGTCGAAGGTGGCGTCACGTTACACGGACAGGGAACTGACTCTCAAGTGAGACTGCCGGAACTCACCGATTGGTGCTTAGCGACAGATTCTTAACTTAACTAGCTAGCCAGGCGAGCACTAGGCAATGCTCTACTACCACACTATGGTTTCATCACGATGTTTTCCTTCACCGAGAGCTCAAGTTCATTGTATTCGGATTGGAACCCACGTCCTATGGTTCGCTAGCCGACGTCACTACCACTGAACCATCATCGCTCTTAGGAACGCGCTATCCGTACGCAGCATAGATTGTGTGATTTGAAATATCCATGATGTCTTGACCAGCCCCGGGAGGTGCGCCACGTGACATCACGGTGCGTGCGCTGCGGGCTCGAGAACTCCACGTCACATGGCAGGTATGAATTGGCGAAGCCTATAAGGTGCACCTCAAAGTTCCCTTTACATTACATTACTGTTCGTACCAAAGTTTCAGCTCTTAGTTATAAGTTTGTAGGTATGTATGTACAAGTATGTTGAGAAAATGTTGATTCGAGTATATCTGTTTGGTTTGTATATTTACAAGATTTTTTCAGGTAGGTAAACTCTTTAAGGTGCTTGTTGACTCACCTACGAGTAGGTGTCTAACTTGACGAGTGATGTGGCACAATGGGCAAACAGCCGGCTGTGAAGGGAGTAATCACCGCTTCGATTCCCGCTACAGGACCACTATCTGCACAGTAAAAAAAACACACGAGTATTTGTTTTGTTTCTGGGTGTTGTGGATCCCCGATACTTGTATTTTTTGGCACCGTAGATACAGGGAATCATAGTTAGGGGCTCAGAGGTATGTATGTAATTGTGTGGGCGATATTATTGTTACAAAAGTATTTTAGGTATAAGTCAGTCATTAAGTTCAGCAGAATCATTGCCCACGTTGCAGTAGGTTAGGTAAACTCATTGTCTTAGCTCTTATTATCTATGCCCCTTAAAGAACGCTTGCTCCACGCTTCTCAATTATAAAGGAAATTGTTCATTGACACAAGAATTTAACTTCTAGCCTCCACCAAGAGAGACATGGCACGGTACACTTCTCGGCTACACGATCCGATGGTGGGAAGTGTCAGAAGACGGCAAGAATGCCATTGGTGACAGTCCAGGTTCAGAATCAGGGGCCAGTGCTGATGCAACCAGCACTACTCTGAGGGGTTTGAAGGCAGCTACTAGATATGGAGTGACGGTCAGGGCTTATAATGCAGCTGGTACTGGGCCTCTCTCACCACCGCACTACAGGCATACTTTGGAATCACGTAAGTTTTAGTTGGTAACAGGAAATAAGTACCTTATTACCAAGCACCTTAGTTTAGTTTGGCACCTCACTTGAGAACCGTTCTGTAGGTAAATTTTGGTAAAAAAAAGAAGTACCCATTAAAAAAAAGGCTATTCAAAAAACTATTTACTGGGTAGTTTTTGACAACAAGTTATCTGATGTTAAGTGACGATGTGGTCAAAGGTGGCGTCACGCTTCACCTGGATTGGGGACTGGCTCTTAAGTGGGGCTGCCGGAACACACCGATAGGTGCTTGGATCACTAGAAAATGCCCTACCACCAAGCTATGATGGTCTAAGGGCTAGCTATTCTACGACGTGTTGATCAGACTCAAATATAGTCGCTTGATCGTCATTCTAGAATACCGACCTTAGTCTCAAATATTCCTTCGTAAATCACGAGTACTATCGACAAAGCCACCAACCAACTCTAAATTACAGCGGTAACTTTATACGTTACATAAGTCAGCATTGTATGCTGAGTTAGTGCCTCGTAGACTCGATATTATAAATTCTACCTCTATTTCCGTGTAACTTTTAACATGAGATGGCAATAGTATGGAAAAGAAAATGCTGACTTTGTTAACTCCTTTTTAACTCTCAACGCAAAGCCTCTCTGTTTTTAAAAGTGTATCGTGTATTTTTTTTATGTAATAGAATGGCAAGCAAGCAGATTGCAGATTGATTGATTGGTAAGCGGTCACCGTCGCATATGGACATTTCCTTTTTCACCCCTATCTTGAGTATAGCATTTTTAAGCATTGCGGAAAGACTTGTTGAGGCAACGCGATAATTGATCGATTGTTTTAGTATTTTGTTTGAAAGGGGACTTAATCGAAAGTGTGTACTTATAACTGTAGCTGTTTAAAAAAAATTTAAATAACAAAACCACTCAACTGTTATAAAAGTTAGTTTAAAAACGTCAACAAAGTGGAAATTTTTCACTAAGTTACTTATTATGTTCATAATTTTACAAGTTGTTATGTTAGCTCTCGCAAAGTTTGCAGTAACTTTGTTATTAACGCGTCGAGATCAATCAATGCAAGAGCGTAGAAAGTTACCATAAGTTAATTTGAAAATGTTTATAATCATAATCATTGATCTGGTTTTACTACATGAGATGATGTAAGGAGATTGTATTGTATTGATATTACCAAGCCTGGAACGCAATTTAAGATTGACAGGAATGTCTAGAAACTGCGTCATCCCTTCGACCTAACTGACGGGATCCACAACATTAACGAATACCACGTATGGTACCGGGTCGGATGCATAGCTCGACCCACACCGAGTTTTTTCGAGTTTTCTTACTCTTAGGCTGGAATTCTAGAATGATAACTAATTAAGCTTAGATTTGAGTCTGTCATTTCATACAAATATGTCACTCAATCGCTACTCAAGTATTGATCAATGCTCGAGCGTGATTCTAGAATCCCAACCCTAGATTGGTATTCTGGAATGACGCTCAAGCAATGATCACTACTTAAGCACAGATTTGAGTCTGTCATTTCATACAAATATGTCACTCAATCGCTACTCAAGTATTGATCAATGCTCGAGCGTGATTCTAGAATGCCAACCCTAGATTGGTATTCTGGAATGACGCTCAAGCAATGATCACTACTTAAGCACAGATTTGAGTCTGTCATTTCATACAAATATGTCACTCAATCGCTACTCAAGTATTGATCAATGCTCGAGCGTGATTCTAGAATGCCAACCCTAGATTGGTATTCTGAAATGACGCTCAAGCAATGTACAGATTGAGTCTGTCATTTCATACAAATATGTCACTCAATCGCTACTCAAGTATTGATCAATACTTGAGCGTCATTCCAGAATACCAGCCTTAAAAGTGCATGGTAGGATCTAAACAGAAAAAAGGATACCTACCTACAAATATGGTAAATTAACTGCCATCAAGATGCTAAGTTTAAAAATGACACTTTATTATTGTTATTAAAGTACTCACTTTTGTCGTCGTGGCAAGTTCAACAGCTTCTGCAAACTTTACTAAACTCCATCACAAGTTCCATTAAAGTGACGCCTAAGTAAAGCTGCAACGACTTGTTATTGACGCACGACGCAAGGTTCATGGCATAATTTAGTTTCACTATAAGTTCTGGGCTATAAGAAGATATATATTATAGTGCTATATAAGTCAAGCATTTGACAAACTATTTATTGTTTGTTTTTTTAACTTACTTTATAAACTTACTTTACAAACTTTATACTTACTTACTTTATAAATCGCCCTCAAGATCAAAGCCTACTTGAATGGAAATGAAACAGGAGTTTATTAGATTCAAACTGAAAAACAATGAATCCTGCAAAGGAAAATACTTGAAGCATGGTCAGTGGTTATCTGACCAAACCATTCCTGGGCATGCCGATGTCTTCCGGATGTGTCCCTTCACCGTTTTAAGTAATGGAAAATATTACTAAGTCAAGGGTGCAGGGCCGAGATGGGCTTCAAATTCGGTGTCGGCACCATGCAAGACGTTCGCGTAGCCGCGTTTTGTCATTATCGCTCACAGTATACTAGTACGCTTACAATATAGTCAGGAGTTACTAAGTACGGCTTTGCAACCTTTATATAAAAAATCTTAACTTTAATTAAACAGTCACGTGGTGGGTAGGTAAAGCTTTGAGAAAAAAATCTGTGGTGTTGTTAGTGACAATACATACAATGTTAAAAAAAATACAATTGACCTTGAATTTGTCTAGATCACCGTTTCTATCGTCACAGGCGACGTCGCGATGATTTGTATGAACTGTTAATCTGCAGTGCCCTGTTATCGACTTGACGTTGCGATCGTAAATTTTTCCATCAAAATGCAAAATGGCTTAATTGGACTGTGGCCTTTGGATCTAGGTCGGACGATTCAGAATAAATTGATGGCTCTTTTGTGAGCATGTTTCATTTTTCCATTTATTTTGTCACTTATTTTTAGGGGTTCGCAGCCGAAAAAAGAAATCATATTTAGCTGTTATATAATAATGACTTTAACGTTGCGTGGTGAAATATTTGTACCTTGATCTAAAATGTTCCCTTTTTGTTTGAACCCTTTAACTGAAATTAATTAGATAATTTAATTAAAGCAACGGGTTTGTTTGACATATTTTAAGACTTACACATTTCGGGTCATTATCATGCATTTGCCTCGACACGACTTAAATTAACATTTATTGATCATAACATTCTTAACAAAACTACGCAAGCCCAAATGTCCAAACTTTTGTGGTCAAATTGCTCTAACAAGAGAAGATTGTCGGTACGGGCTCCTTGATACTCCAACGCAATACACTTACCCAGTAATTTTTCACATAGCGCCAAGCGGAGGGCCAGAAGGTGTGACGTGCGTATCGAGTGGATCCACATCTCTCAGGGTGTCATGGCGACCTCCTGCAATCGATACTAGGGGAGGATTGATCACGCACTACACATTACAGTACACGAGACGTGACTCCGATCCGTTACTTCCGTCCCAAGACGCGTATCTTAGAGTGCAGGTAAAGAAAATTGTTACTCACTTATTTTTCTCCTTTTTATTTACCGAGCGCGTCTGTTTATGAAAGTGGCAAGCCGGAAGTTAAATTTCTTATCCCATTCCGACCATATAAATCCTTTAGTATAACCCAACTTCTCATTGAATTAAGTAAAGAACCTGAAACCTGAACCTGAACTTCTTACAGGGAGAAGAAGCAACAGTGTCTAGACTAACATCCTATGCTGAATACGAAATCCGAGTAAGAGCTCACAACGCCGCTGGTGACGGCCCTTTGTCTGTTTCACAAGTCTGCAGAACTGATGAAGATGGTAAGCAGTACAAATATAGTGTTTTTGCATCAATCAGTATTTGCTGAATAAAGATAATACGGATTATGATGACTGAAAAGACTAGTGATGATTCTTTTCAAGATCGTAGTTGTAAATTGTAATACCCAACTTCTTGTGATATTTTAGTACCAAGCGCTCCAGGAGGCATGAAGCTTATTGCTCTCGGAGAACGATCGCTAAGAGCGTCATGGCTTCCTCCACCGGAACCAAACGGAAGACTTACCCACTACACACTTTATATCAAAGATCTATCAGGGTAAGTGCATAGACCTTTCCATATTTGCCTTTGAGGTATCTATAAGTCTGAGATATAATGGTCTTTTCTGATTCCTTAGGTCCCAAGAACCAAACATATCAAGAGTAAATGCTTGCACAGAAGGAGAAGGTAGTACGGTGGAATGTATGAGATCTGTAAGAGGTCTTCGGGCAGGCAGGACTTATGAAGCTTGGGTGAGAGCAGCAACTTCAGCTGGAGATGGACCACCTTCAGCGGCGATTGCGTGTCAAACCAGTGCTTTAGGTAAGAATTGTATATGAATTTAGTGCCTATAGCTTAATGTTTTGTTCCGTCTCAATATAGGTGTGGGTCATCTCACAGTAGCAAAAGGAAACGTGTGGTGTAGTGTAGTGAGGAGGCGACAGATGTTCGAACCAGCCTTCAAGTTTTGTAATCAACAATAAAGTGTATCATCTCTCATCGTTCACAAAATCACTTTGTTAGTTGGTGATATATAAAGGATTGTATCTCTTGCAGCTCCAGCCCGTATATCATCGTTTGGAGGTGTAGCTTTGGGAGCAGCAGGAGGCTCGTTGTCATTGAGATGTGTAGTTGGAGGTGCCCCACCTCCGGCAAAACGGTGGTTACGGGCAGGGAACCCATTGCACCCTCGGCCACCATTTCACTTAGATGGAGATGCACTATTAATAAGAGGTACATTGTTTTAAAATTGGTCTGCTATTTTTATACTGATATACCTTTCACCAAACCTAGTTAGGCTTCATTATGAGAGCTGTATGCAACAATGCAAATAATATATCTGCAGTTAAAGCAATTCAGGTAAAATTTCTAAGATAAAACGTTATTTTTCTCTATATAGGATTAGAATTATCACACGCGGATAACTACACATGCGTTGCTGAGAACCCTCATGGTTCTGATTCGGCCACTTGGAGAGTTGTAGTGTTAAGACCACCAGCTGCTCCAGTACTTGCACTCCTGGAAGCCAGGTCTCGGGAGCTGGAGCTTGAGCTAAGACCTGCACCAAGAGCTCCTGGACATGCTCTGCCTAAAGCTTATACACTGCATTGGAGACTTGCTTCGCCAGACGTAAGTTGATGCATCTTGCATGTGAATTGTGTTAACCCTTAAATCTGTATGAACAAGTTTGATAAAATTCAGGGCAATAGGCAATCTATATAGAACTATCTATACTTCTAGGGAGAGTGGCGTATCCAAGCATCAACCCCCGGCCCAGTAGTACTAACAAACCTTCGCTGTGGTTCCGCATACCGAGCTTATAGTTCTGCTGGTGGCACTCCTGGGGCAGAGTTAGCTTTGAGGACTTCTGGGGGTCCTCCAGTTGCGCCATCAGATTCTCGATGGATCAGAGCAAATGCCACACATGCAAGCTTTGATACAAGTATGTGGAGCGATGGGGGATGTGGACCCGTGGCCTTAAAACTAGAATGGGCTGGTTCTGGCGTAGCTGGAGCAAGGGACGTACCTGTTGGTGGAGAGGTCATACTTGGTGGTGAGTTGGATTTCAGTATGATTTTTCAATCAGGGTTGTCATATGATTAGCATAGACATAAGTTTGTGTAGTGATCGAGATTGTGGATCGGCAAATTGGATCGAGATTTTGATCATCATGACAACAAGTGTTAGGTGTGTGAGGCTGAAATCTCTGGTTTCTTTGTAGGGCTATCTCCTGGCTCGCGATACCGCGTGGCCGCGCGAGCATCCAACGAGGCAGGTTGGACCCGAGAGGTGTACGAGTTCACGACACCACCTGCGGATGGTGGATTTGCAGAAGAAGTGGATGCCCCTTTCCCGGCTACGGCGGGTGAACTGGCACTTCTGTTAGCACTGTGTGCAGCTCTGTCACTGGCTGCCTTAACCATCCTAGCTATATTGTTGCGGAGGAAAAGGTGAGGACAACAAAATTAAACAACATCTGAAAAAGATTTTAACTTTCCAATTTCAATTTAAAATACACAAAAAGTTCTAACATGAATTTATTTGAATATTTTATAGTTTTTTTTGGTGGAGAGGGTGGACGACATTCTGTGTCCTTATGCATGTATCTATCTATACATTTACTTATAATATAATAAGCAGTAAAATGACCGTACTACATTTTATATTTTCGATCGTAAAATGTTTACAGCGACTCTTGTTGACGCCTTTAAACGTAATAAATATTTTATGACTGCTTGTTTTCATGTTGTATAGAGATGACCTAGATTCTCCAATTTCGGTCTCAAATCTAGGGAAACGGAATGAAAGTGTTTTGTTATCTTCCCTATTGTCCGTAGAACTTTCAAAGAACCTTTCAATAACGAACATAAGTGTAAAATCAAAGTTGGTTTATTGGTAGGTATAAGTCTACATACATTTATGAATATGCCTAAATATAATTTTTAGATCATTGTTTTAGGGTTGAAACAATATATCTTTCTACGAAAATGAAGTAGAATTTGCAACTAAATTGAGTTCGTTTTTAAATCTCTTACAATGTCAGGTAGATCTCAGTGTCCGTACCTGCAAACTCATTAACCCGATGCATACTCGTACTTTTAAAATAAACGCGCGGTTCACTAGGGACCTGCAGACGACTGAGTGCTGACACAAGCGCTTCTCCTTCACAATCGACCCTTTTCAATCGTCAGACCTTTGTAGATATGACGCGTGATACCGCTTTTATTACACAAAAATGTTCTATTTAGAACCTGATGCAGTGTTATACGAGTGGAATAACGAGGTATACTTCTGTAGTAGGTATCTATGAAACACTTCTTTACACATTCATATAAACTTACGTCTAAAGTAATTATACCCTTAACACTATGCTAATTCTGAGGAACGAAAAAAACATGAATGTCCAATTAATGTATTGTCAAAAATGTGTGTTTTTTGATAACGTCACCAAAAATTAAACTAGATTAATCAAACGATGAAAGTCTAGATGCGGAAACTTGATATTAAATTATGTACGTGCACGTGGTAAGAGCTTCGCTGGCTCGACCACCTTGAAATAATGGGAGAAGATCGGGCGGTCAAACGAGCATACATGGAACGTCCGAGTGGCCGCCGCCCGTTCGGCCGTCCCAGGTATCGCTGGAAAGACGAAGTCACGAAGGATTTGCGCGCACTCTAGGTGGGGGTCATCGTCACTTAACATCAGGTGACTTGTAGTCAAACGCTACCCTGTAAAAAGTAAAAAAAAGGACTGAAAGGAGGCGGTGGATGACAGACCGAAGTGACGTCTTTTGTTATTGGAGGCCAAGACTCACTTTGGGTCGTTGTGCCATCTCAGTTAGTTACGAGGTACGAGCTAGGGTCCGCCTACACTCTTTTAGAAAACTATACTTTAGTCTAAACGTGTATTACGTCAACATTGTAGAGGCATTTACGTTGGTCGTAAAATAAATTTACGGTCATCCTTATAGGTGCTATGAAATCTTACGAGCAGTAAATCTATTAGACTGTGTTGCCAATCACTTGCCTGTTGACCCTGGGATCTCCAATCATAATAAAATGTGATGTAGGTAACAAAATATGTTTCTTTCGGTGTTCTAAACAAAGAAAAATACTAAAGTAGGTACATGTACATGTACCTATCGATTAGTTGCAATGGTAGTTTCGGTGTACGTGACCAATTCTCGCAATATTCCTTGATAGACAGATTAACAAACAAGAGAAATCTTATTAGTAAAGCTAATTTAAAAATATCGGACCATTAGATGACAAAGAAAAAGCTTGGGATTTTAGAGAACTTGCTCCAATTCAATCAATTAGTGATAAGAATAAAATTGTCAATGTGATCGCGCCAAAAAAATTACCTGCCGGGCGTTTCTTGCCTGTACTTTTGCCGGCGTAAGGAGGTTGGAACAGGCGTAACTAGTTTTAAGTTTGACGTTTTAAAGTGATCACAATGTATCCTATTGAATAAATAAAAATTGACTTAAAGTTATTAAAACTTTATTAAAGTACTTAAATATACAACAAATCAAATATATACAATTGGATAAAAAATTAAACTAAATACTAAAGCTAAACTATCTATATAAAACTAAACATCTACAAATAAAAAACCTGATTTAGGTCGCTGCCTACAGGTAGAGTGCCCAAGAGACTGGCGACATTACCTCTTTGAATGGCTAGGCTGATTCGTTGACCGAGGTAAGCGCCAGCCCTTTGGTCACCCGTGGCGTCAACGAGGTCAAAATTGACTTTGACTTTGAACTATTTATTGGTACCTATACCAAAATCATCGAAATAGTAATATCATTTCGATGAATAATACTCGTATAGACTTACAAGTAGGAAAGGGCTTCCACACAGAACTACGATTTCGTATCGCATCGTATCTGCGAGCTCGCACGAATGTACCACAAGAACTTCCGATCTGATTCGCATCGCGCCGCATCGCATCGCAGTTTTGTGTGGGAGCCCAAAGTACTTGTTATATTCTATGTTTACTGAAGTAGCATAAGTTTATATAAATATTTTCTCGCTAAAGCTCTTCAAGAAACGCAATTATGTTATCAAAATCTGTAAGCCAAACTAACCTTAAAAGTATCTTACTTTAAAAGTTTTATGATTAATAAAGCTACTTAATTCCGAATGTAATTTTCTTTTCATTTTATTTTCCTTTGTTTCTCAAAGACCCTTTAAAAATTCTTTCGAAACAAAATTTGGATCCGAGGCTACAGCTGACCTAGTTCGTGTGATCCAGGAGTGATGGCGCGGCGGCTCGAGTGTCGACGAGTGCTGAGAAGCCTTCTTGCGGGACGTACCGGGCGCCTCCTCATCAGACGCCTAAACTGCCACCAGATCCACCAGGTTTGTATTCCAGATGTTTTATTATTAAGAATCTCTGTTATGAATCACTAGCTGCGCCCTGCGGTGTTCCCGTTCCCCTACAGAAACTTTTTCACGGGAAATGTAGCCTATGTGTTAATCCAGGGTATTAGGCATATGCCATCTACTTTCCAAATTGCATTCAATTTCTTGAGTCAATTTAGTGTGAAAAAGCAACAAACGTGTATGTTTGTGTATTTATAACGTGTATGTCTACTTATTTACTGACAAACTATTCGCATAACTATAAAATATTACACTTGCAAAGAACTGTCTTTCATAAATGTACTCAAAAAGTCTTTCTGGCCTCGAAGCATTATGCCTATTAGTTAGTATTGTTAATTATTAAATTAAAATGAATGTAATTGATTGGAATCTTTGTCATTGGTAGTTGTTTTTGTCCTGCAGATGTGTATGAGATAAGTCCATACGCGACGTTCGCGGGCGCGCCCGGCGCGGCGGGAGGTGGCTCGCGCGCCTACACGCTGCAGCTGCGAGCGCTGGCGCGACACGACGACGACGCGGCGCCGCCCTCGCTACCGCCGTGTTGTGACGGTTACTATTACATACACAATATATAAATACATTCAATATATTATAGGTCACCAACAAATCTCACAGAATTCGCAAGCTGCATTAGATAACCGTTGGGGTAGACGTGTTCTTGAGTGGGAATCGCGACTTGGCAAACGTAGTGTGGGACGTCCAGCGACAAGGTGGAGCGACGACTCGTGCCGAGTGGCTGGATGAGAGGAGCCGAAGACCGGGCTCATTGGCGTACCTTAAGAGAGGCCTATGTCCAGCAGTGGACTTTTACAGGTTGATGATGATGACACTTTGTTTTCATTATTTATTTATTTACCTACTTCTTATGAAATACCAACAGTAGGTACCTATACATGTGAATAGCATCGAAGTTGAAATTTTCTTATAAATGACATAGTCCTGATATAAATACCCTTGACAGGTGTTCACATCATTCATTCATTAGTTTTTATACGATAATCCACCAAGTTCTAAAATGTGAAAATTGAATGAAAAATAATATCTTTTACTTTTTATGCGCAGAAGAAACCTGCGTAGACGCATGCGACGCGCAAAGGCGACGGAGGCGCCGACGGCACTACTGCCCAGATCATGGTTAGTATGAGATTATTGTGTTTCTGATATTTAACATTTTCATTTCCGCGTCTGTCAGTTATCTATTTAATTTCCCTTACCTACACTATTTATTACGTGTTTGTTTTTATTATTTTCCTTGTGCAACTTGTTTTTTGTTTATAACTCAAGATCTTTAGACATTGTCAATTTTGTTGTGTAATATAATTTTTCACTGGAGGGTTTTAACACCTTCCCACACTGCACGTATCATCGTTTCTTAGTTCATTTGTAACCCACACGTTATGGTTTGAATAAAGGTATATATATTTTTCTGTTCTCTCTGTTTTGCTACTTAAGACACTAAGGGCCGGCCCTAAAGCCGGTTAATCCGAAAATCATTGAATCGTTCCTAAAATAGAATACCGAGCCTTTCTTCTTTTAATTTATTTATGAAAATGTATAAATAAGTTCATAAATTGTTCACAGGTTGCTCACAAGACTCGGGGAGTTGAGAAACGAAGCTGCCAAAACATTTAGTCAAGAATATCTCTAGTCATTGTAATTAGCTCATTCGGTTATACATATTAATATGTATACAAAAGTTTATACAATAATATTGTTTAATTATACCATGAAGTTTGTATTTCAAAACCTCTTAATTCACGAATAAAATCTTGCGTAACATTCGCAAAAAATACTCTTAAATTTCAAAATGAATTTCTAAGAAAAACTATTCAGAGCTGTGAAATGAAGAGCACATTTTTCAAACGACTTTTACATATTCGACCAACATTTCAGCTTCGTTGCTTTTCATCCAGTGGCAAAAAGTCTTAGTGCTTGCCATTCCCTAACAAAAAGCTAGCATAAAAAATGTGAAAAGCATTTCTCTCAGCTTAGCCGGAATGCCAAAAACTGCCACTATTTAACTTTGTAGAGTTCGTGAATAAACTGAACATAGAATATTCACTATGTAAAGCCAAACTTCGATACCCAAAAGGTGTTTTCGAGAGCTAATATAGGATATCCAATGTACGTAGGTACTTGCTTCTCGGAATGTTGAAACAAATTGATGGAAGGCCTCTGGGTAATATGAATTGGCACTTGCCTTGAATAATGTTATGGTAGCATTTGCAGCGGACTCGTAGTCGTCAGGTGAAATTAACTGGAAATAGCAAAAGATATGTTTGTTTGGCAATAATTATTCCATTATATTTACCAAAACATATGTCGTTATTTTTTTACATCTTACAGGGTAACGTTTGACTTCGGGATGCCATTATCTAAATTGTCGACACCGCAGAAAGATTTCGTAAGTCAGACATCAGGTTTTTCCCTGCGGATGCCCTTTTCACGGGGTATGTGATATGCGATAGTGGCGGAAGGAGTGCGGAGAGAGGGAGTATATTCCCCTACCCAAGTATACGTAGAATTAATTGCTGTATTATATAAAGAATGAACGAAATTGCCAACGCTACTGATGTAAGAAGACGATTATTTAGAATCCCTCCGGACGCCCGAACGCCCTACCAAACTAAGACAAGTTTAGGGATACATGGACGTGGCAGCCCTAGTTTGACTACAAGTCGAATGATGATAATGATAATGACTGTTGAAGAATATTATTAATATGATTATTTTCTATAATGTATGTCTAGTCATGTGATGTTAAGTGACGATGTGGTCAAAGCCACGCTATATCTGTGTTAGAAACAGGCTCATAATTCAAGCTGCCAGAACGCATAGGTGCTTGGAATAAAGGTGAACCTACATGCAAAAATTTACAATCAGAATACTCGCAATAATACACGGATAGTATAAACCTGGAACAAGCCATTAGTCCTAACGACGCTTCATCCCGCATGCCTAATCTCTGCGATAGTAAAGGTAGGTTATAAAGAGAAGTTTCCGCGAAATTATACCGCATCGCTGTACGGAACCCACAAAAGGGTTCCACGGTAACAATTAAGACCACACTAACGCCATTTCGCCGGCAACATATGGGCGAGCTACAAAAATGTAAGTAAATTGCCTCCTGCCCACAACGTTATGCGAATATCTTCGCTGGCCTCATTTGTGGGTTAAATTTCTTTTATCTTAGAAGCCACAATATTGCACGGGTAAATAGTCGTTGTATAAACCTATAAGTATATATATGCTCGGTAGGAATGGCTGGGAAGCAATGTTACTACATTTGTTCAAGAAAATTACGAAAAAGAACAGCTGGAATAATTTTGGTATGTTTTTCTGAGATATATGAAGGGTTTATGTTTGTCATATCATTGTATAATAGAATCAGATTATTTTTGGCCAACTGGGTTATCTGGCAAAACAGGCTTTTGACCACAGTCTCACTTGAAGTTTATTGACGAGGTCGTTGATAGAGCATGCTTGCCAAGAAAATACTTTTTCACTCTAAACTACCAAATTAATCATTTTATAGTTATTTATTTATTTATTTATAATGCACACCAACATAATAAACAATTTAACATCAATTTATGAAGATCACGCTATAGACAGCAAAATTCCACATTATCGGGAAACAAAGAACGATCGCAATAAACTTAAATTTAGAAGTGATGTGTTTTATGCGGATCGGCGATTTGTTACCTTTTCACGCCTAAACAGCTAAACTGATCATGATGAAATTTAGTATGGAGACAGCTTAAGCCCTTGGAAAGGACAATTTTCATTGCGATAAAACGTCCACGCCTACGTGAGTGAAACCGCGGGCGCAGCTAGTAATATTGTAAATATGAAAGTAAGTTTGTCTTTCTATTTGTTTGTTACCCTTTCATGCCTTAACCGCTGAACCGATCATGGTGAAATTTAGCATGGAGATAGTTTGAACCCTTAGAAAAAAAATGTAATACTTTTTACTGCCATAAGCTGTCGTCCACGCGAGTGAAACTGCGGGGAACAGCTAGTACTAAAATAAAACAAAAGTTCAAAGTAACGAAAGTTCGTTACAAAAATGGAATACCGTAAATATCCATAAAACCCAGCAACAACATTTGGCTAACAATATTAAAAACAAAAGTAAATAAAGCTTTTTATCACCCGGCGCCAACCGAGTTCTGATGTAGTTTTCAAATGAGTTTCAGTATATTACCGTATATAACACGTTTGTATGCAAATTTTATTCCCGAAATCCGGTCTGATGGAAAACGGTCCCAGCAGTAGGGGCCAGTAGGTAGCGGTAGGTATTATCGGGCAGACGGGCCATACCCCTGAAGTTTTGGGTCGAGATGATAACACGTCCCTGAATGTCACCACTGTGTCCATTACCTTATCGTACAAATGGAGTTATTTGAATTCCCTATTTGCATAAGCGATGTTATTGTAAGGCTTAAATTGAATGTTTTTAACTAACCTTTCGGTGAACTAAGTTGTACAGAATTTTCAGAGCTCTTTTCGCGCTAGAACAAAAAAGTTTTTTGCGTTTGTCCGGAAATTGTTCTCCCTTTTAAGCGCTGCGCTATTGAACAAAAGACAACAAAATTTTAGCAACATTTGATTACAAATGTAAAAAAAAAACTTTATAGCACACTCATTTTTTTTTTACTTGTTTATGGCTAGCGTTTGACATCAAGTCACCTGATATTAAGTGACGATGTGGACGAAGGTAACGCCACCTGTATTGGGAACTACTTCTCAAGTGGGGACAGTGGGGTAGCCAGATCATATTAGTAGGTGCTTTTGTGACAGATTTTTAACTCTAGTGTGGTAGCTGGCTAGGCGAGCACTTGTAAATTCCCTACTACCAAGCCACCACCTTTATTATAAGACAAACATGCTATTGACATAATATATATATATATGTATACCTAAACGACTGTCTTGTATTAACAAATGTTAAACAATACTTGCTGCGTTCCGTATTTTTGCCCGCGTCTTCCCACTATCCTGCAGCAACCCAATCGTGACGCCACCTTCGACCACATCGTCACTTAACACCAGGTGACTTCTGGTCAAACGCTACTCTGTAAGTAGTAAAAAAAAACCTTTTTCGGTATCAAAAGTAGCCTATGTGTTAATCCAGGTTATAAGCTAAAACCATTCCAAATTTTACTTAAATCCGTTCAGTAGATTTTGCGTGAAAGAGTAACAAACATCCATACTCCCAAACTTTCACGTTTATAATATTAGTAGGATTTAGGTAGGTATAGACAGTTATTTGCTAAGGGTATTGTTATGTTTATCTTAAAGTTAATATCTTGCGAAACTATCAGCTTCCAAGTCCAATTAAGCGCTGGATCTGAAACTTGAATTTCTATTGGGCTTTCGGGTTTATTTACCAGACCGTTGTTTATTAGTGGCTTGACAAAGACTGATCTACTACTATTTATTACGCATACACGTCATTAATATCATCATTATCAGCCTTTCACGTTCCCACTGCTCTAGCCTTCTCTCAGAAAGTATGGGCTGTAATCTACCACGCTGGCTCAGTGCGGGTTGGTAGATGTCGCATGCCCTTGAATTTTGCAGTACATTTCATTTCATTTAATTCCATTCCGTTCCGTTCCGTTCCGTTCCGTTCCGTTCCGTTCCGTTCCATTCCATTCCATTCCATTCCAATCGAATCGAATCGAATCGAATCGAATCGAATCGATTTGAATAAAAACACTTATCTAAACCTTAAAATGTAAAATAAAACTACCTATCAAACTAAACAAACTACTTAATCTAATAAACCACTACCAGTTGGCAACGTTCCCAAAATGCTGGCCGCAAATTTGAATTGAATTTCATTTGAATTGAAGTTCATTTGAATTGAAGTTCATTTGAATTGAATTTTATTTGAATTGACGGTCGCAAAAACGCGCAAGGAATTTAACTTGTTTCCTAAAGCTCACAAGTAGCTCTTTCATATGTATATAGCATAATGGCGGAATAACGCGAAATAATAAACTAAAATTCAAATACAAAGTGACAAAGCCGTTTTTCTAACTAAAAAAAATCGTTGATTCAATCAAATAGGGTTTTCAGTGGAAATGTAACATTACCTTGAGAGTCACGTTAACACAATAACACCACAAAATCACAGCTAGGACACTTAAACAGAGCGTATTCATCGAGCAAACTCAGACGAATGAGTCGAACGCGAACAACACCTGATAAGGTAAACTCGGGTAGTCGGCCCTTCTCACCCTTGTATCTATTGTTTGGTGCATCATCTGGTAAAATTGTCCTTGGTCCATTGTAATATAGCTTGTCTACTACGAATTCATAAACATGTTGAACCGATTTACGCTAACTAAAAAAATAACTTTTGTCAAGCTAGATTAGCAATCCGTCACACTGTGCGCCCGCGCCCCGGATTGAAAGTGTGCGAGAGTAGCGGCGCCGTGTACGCACGCACTTATCACGCACACAATCACAAACGAACGGGGCCGCGGCCATGCACTCAGTACGGAACGCGCCGCCTATGCATCACCGCAAGAGTAGGCAATTAACTCGTCGAGCGTCCTTGGCTAACCTACTGTTCTTACTTTACTGTGGTAGTAGTGTATCTAATTTTAGAAGTCAGTAGAAGCGGCGAAAAATGTATAGCTTTGGGCGACAAATGTGTAAATCCAGCACTGGTTAGAACCTATATCCATAGGCTACATTTTATTGCGATAAATTGTAATCCACGTGCGTGAAACCACGGTTCCAGGTTAGTAAGTATATAATTTGAAACGAATTTATCTGCAGCGCTCTCGCGTGTTAGGCGACTTCATTCAACGAGTTTAAATGCTTTCCCCGCACCGACTCTCCGACTAGTTACTTGTTCCACACTCGACTTTTAGTTTCCCGAACACTTTGTAAATAGATTTTCAAGTGCGCGGAAATCGATCTGGAATTTCATTAGATTTCACTTCATTTATTTTGATTGAGGTGGCGTTCATGCAATGGAAATGCTACGAAGATATTTAAACGTTCGTAATTTTAATTGGATCACAGGTAGATGCGTTGTAGCAATTTTTACCTGAAAAAAAAAGACAATTAATAATAATAAAATATAATAATAATAATGCCCGCACAATCACATACATAGCCTCTGACCCCTAACTAGGTTTCCCTGTATCTAGGGCATCAGAAACTACGAGGATCGGGGATCCACAACACCCAGACACAGAATAAATACTTGCGCTTTTTTTTCAATGCACAAACATTTGTCCTGTAGCGGGAATCGAACCCGCGACCTCACGCTTCACAGTCGGCGATCCGCCCATTGCGCCACATCGGTCGTCAATTAATCAGTCGCTTAAAAAATGAATATCAATTCAAAATAGTATTGTAAAGTTTGTACTGGAAAAGTGTGAGCCTGTCTCGCACATCGAGAATTTCGTACAAACTTGTATGTATTTTTTATGTGATATACTGACAAATTGACAATGATTTTCCGATTTTCACTTTTACCTTTTCTCTGAGATCTTGCTTCTTGGCCAATTTTTATGTTTCTAGATTAACAGAAAGGCAGGTAGGATTTGATTTATTAGTGTCAAAATAAACAGTAAAAGTGGCCTTATTTTGAATGGCGTTGATTTAAAAGCTGGATGTTAAGACAACGCAATAAGAAATTTTGGACCGTGGACTTAAGTAGGTAGTTATTTGATATTAATTTCAACTTGATATCTCCACAATTCTTGAGAAAAAGTGTAGGTATTTACAAACAATCAAAAATGGTTAAAGGTTAGGTTTCATCATCATCATCATCATCATCATCAGCTGGAAGAAGTCCACTGCTGAACTTATAAGCCTCCCCCTTGAACGGCTATTAGCCATTTGCATCCATCGGCTCCCTGCGACTCTTACAATGTCGTCGGTCCACCTAGTGGGGGGCCTATCTACAGAACGTCTTCCGGTTCGTGGTCACCACTCGAGAACCTTTCTTCCCCATCGGTTATCGGTGGCCGAGCGAGTCGGGCCGGGCCGTAGATCGCATGGGGTTCCTTTAGTAAATAGTAGATCTTGGGTAAAACCAAGTTGGCCACCCATGCCCTTTACTTTTCATAAATACCACCAAACGCATAATGCCGGGGCTACGGGCACGCGTTGGAACTCTTCCGCGGCCCCGACGGCGATGAGCCTGCAATGGGCACCTCAGCAGGGTGATTTCACCCTGGTTTTCACTAGGGCGCGCTTATTTGCACGCGCCACCTCGGGACCTATGACATCATCGGCGACGAACCTCCACATACACATAGGCTTAACACATAGGCTTTATCCCGGAAAAAGGTTCCTGCGGGATAACGGGAAGACGCGGGTGAAACCGTGGGATGCAACTAGTAATACATGCTCCTATAAATTCCACCACTTGTTGTTAGTTGCACTTGTAAGTGTGAAAATGTCGCAGTAAAACGAAATGTGGTGTGTACATTCTGAAACGCTTTTCAGTAAAATTACTTCTTCCCACTACGTTTTATGAACGCAGACTGGACATTTGGCGTGAGCTTTTCGTATTTAATGTTGCGGCAATGAAAAAGGCCATTCAGTGAATATTCGGTTTCCCTTGGCACTATTTACGGCATAGACCCGCTTTCACCGATACTTGAATAAATCATAGCGGAATTCGTAATGGTGGCAGGATTTGACTTATAGCTCTTGGTACACGCTTCCGCTCTTTTACTTGAAATGTCTTGACTGTTTTGATTCCCTTTGACATAGAGCAAATAAATATTTAATACTAAAGCAATTCAAAGTCAGGCAGGATTGTGTTGGAAATACCAGCGGGGTTTACGCGGAAGGATCTTATTTATAAACTAGCTGATTAATTCCTAGAAGTTAAAGCTTATCGTGATTATCATCGTTCTATTTGCGTTCCCTCTACTGGGAAATATGCTTCTCTCACGCCATAATCTACCACGCTGCAGACTAGCGCACGGAAAATTATTTTCATATAGTATATAGAAGATTATTTTTTATTATTACTAGTAGTCCCCGCGGCTTCACCCGCGTGGGTGTGTACTTTTTATCGCGATAAAAAGTAGCCTATGTCTTTCCTCAGGCTCGAGACTATCTCTGTATCAAATTTCATTTAAAACGGTTCATCAGTTCGTGAAATCGTGACAGACAGACAAACAAAGTTACTTTCGCGTTTTAATATTAGTAGGGAAGTAGGGGTGAAGTCGATTCGTAGATAATTTAATAATCAAATACGTATATTTTTGTTTATTATTAGAGGTAACGTTAAGTTTGTAATGATTTGTTACTATGATTTAGATATAAGTAGACATATAAATGCCAGGTTCTTTTTCGGGGATAAAAAATAGCAGTACAAATTGGTACCCCCAAATTTCATAAAAACACTTACAATCTTTCACATCTATAGATATAACTCAAAAGTGACTGACTGACATAGTGATCTATCAACGCACAGACCAAACCACTGGACGGATCGGGCTGAAATTTGGCATGCAGGTAAATGTTATGACGTAGGCATCCGCTAAGAAAGGATTTTGATTAATTCTACCCCCAAGGGGATAAAATAGGGGATGAAAGTTTGTATGAAACTGTCAATTTTAAACCGATCGGCTGAGATTTTGCATGTATAAAGCTGTAGCCCACGCGGGTGAAACCGCAGGAAACGGCTAGTAATAATATAGAATATCAGAGCAACCAAAAATCATAATTGTATAACTAAAATATTTTCGAAATGCCTGTGACATCCATCCATTCTCTTTCATCATTGATCCATCGGAACAGGCAGCTTGTACCTTTTAACTAATTAATTTGTCATTCCTGTAATTAATTAGGAAGGCTTAACACTATGTAAGCGTAGGTTCATCACCGGGAAACCAAGTTAACTATTCAAAGCTATGTTATGTATAGGTTGAACCCATATTACGGGTTTCATCAACTTAATCAACTCGATATTGAGTTACGTAACATTTTTGTATGAAAATTTTGGTTACGTGTAGTTACTGCTAGCCTGGGTTTCACAGATATTGCGATACTTGTTAGCGAATACAGTTGATGAAACATGACAATAATTAAGTAAAGATTGTATAGTCAGCTTCAACAGGAAGTATGCGCCATAAAACAGGCGCCCAAGAAGATTTATTTTTGTTATTGCAACGTTTAAGCGTCATAACGAAATGTGAAAAAAGTGAACTGCTTCACTTCCGTAGAGTGTTTTTGCAATCATTTTGCATCTCAAAATATTGTAACTTACAAAACTACAAAAAAATTGAGCGAGAAAGTTGGAACTGGCATAGCTAGTTTAATTTTGACTTTTAAAAGTTATCACCATCTAAATTACTATTAGTGTTTTTTAATGTGCAGGGAATCGAAATAAAGTTGTGAAAAGTAGTAACATATCTACTCGTAGTTGTCCCAAAAAGTGTAGAGTGCCTGCTATTTTACTTAAACCCAAAGTGGCTCCTGGTCCACATCAACCTTCAAATTCACATCACATCACATACTAAGAATCTTAAATTCACTAAACTCACAATTAAAAAAACTTTTTGTACTATTTAGAGGGAACCGTTTGACTACAACTCACCTGATGTTAAGTGACGATGTAGTCGCAGATGGTACAGTCAGCGACAAAAGTAGCTGATCGTTGTCGATTTTCCAAATGTGTTTTAAATCAGTAATTATTATTGTTTTTTTACATTTTACATGGTATCATTTTGACCACAACATAACTCACCTGATTTTAGGTGATGATGAGGTCAAAAATTGGTGTGTAAGATGATGAGGATGATAAATAAAAGTGTTATTATTCAGCGACTTTTGTCGTTGACTGTACACCTGGGAAATGGTTCTTTTAAGTAAATGAGTTGTTTGTTCATCAGTAAAATATCCATGCTATAGGTATAGCCAATCCGCATGAAATGATGTTTCCGTGCCTGAAAAAGGCTTTACAAAGCTGACTTTTTTCCCTGCCAGTGATGTAGCTTTGTCATCTCAGATGAGAGTGTAATTAGATCCGAAGAATCCGTCCGACACGACGCCGGCGGACGCCGCTCTGTGACTCTCAATCAATTTGCTATCAATTTGTCGCTCCAGCCTTTTGTGCAGACACTTTTTCACCCTATTGGAAATGGAATATACGAAGAGCATTTTCTGGTTTGTTATTTTTACATCTGAGCAAAAAGACGCTCGCTCTTTTGTTAACAATTAGAATCCTTTTTCAAACCATTATCAAAATGATAATGTGAATATTGAATTGGTATACAGCAAATCAAAAACACAAAAATAGAAATTTATCGAACCATTTCAGTCCAAGCGTAGCGTGACGCCACTTTCAACCATATCGTTGGCTTGCCATCAAACGCTACCCATGTAGGATCTAAAAAAAATGCTGGCTGCATTGCCTCACTTCATAACGAGGCTTGAAGGTACTTAGACTAAAATACAGGCCAGCATTCCGATCACAAGTGGAATCTACAAGTGAAGACTAAGAGTAGTTAGCTGCACCCCATTTTACCTATATAAACAATAGATAACATTTCTTTTATCGTAAGTATTTCTTAACTCTACTAGGTATAGTGAAGTGTGTCAAATTTGAATGCGCAATTAGATCGCGCCAAGACTACCTATCTGTCTTTGTTCCTCTCTGAGACCAATTTGTCGTTTGTGCTTCTTCATCCATCCGCTACGCCACTTCGCCACGTTTTATTGAAAATATATTGTATTACCATTTTGTTACTCAAGATATTTCGATGTCGGGTTTTCAAAGGACAGTTGAGCGAAATCAATTAAAGTGAAAGGTTCAAAATTAGCCCTTGTCAAAAGTTATTTGTCTGGATGGTTAATACGTATGCGGTAAAAGCTTTTAGCTCCTATTTCTATACTGCAACCAAACTTTACTTCTATTCTAATTATTTAATTGTGACTCGCAGGTGAACATAAGGTCCTTGATTTATTTAATTACCTACATACTGTGATCAGCTAAAGATAAACTGCTGACAAATAATCTTATTAAACAGGCGTTTCATTTAAGTGCTCATTATTTGAAATCTTATTATGATTACTAAACTTTTCATCTAATTTGTATTAATTAAGTAGATATATTTCATTGTATTCACGCTCATTAATTACACTTGTTTGCACGGTTTCATTATATTATCTATGTACGTCATATTTTCATTCGGCTTTAACTAACAACAACCCTGTGTGTTTAGGGTTGATTTGTTATCTTGTTTCCGTAAACAGATTTTAGTTTTTAATACCCTAACCCTTATAATTATAGCCAGCGCCAGCACCCCACAAGCCAGGAAAGATTAATTACTGAATCGACAGTTTTAATTAGTTTCGTAATTAACAGCCGCATAGCCCGCCTTCGAGGCAAACTAAAATAAATTACCTTTTAATACAATCACTCCAGCGGATTAAATCGGTCGCCCTCGCCGCTATGCTGCAAGGGTTGTTTGTATTATATAATAACGCTATAGCTATCTCTTCTCAAGTATTTTTCGGTACTGAACCAAAAGGTCCATCTCTTCTCATACAATTTTTCCGGTTTTTAGTCATCCAGCACGAAGCTTATTTTGAATATAATATCATCATCATTATTTCGTTACGTTCCTATTACGTTCCCACTGCGGGGACTAAGGCCTTCTCTCAGAGAGAAAGTAGGTGCTATAATCTACCACGCAGGCCCAGTGTGGGTTGGCGAATAGGTTAGTAGAGGCCAGCCCTAAGTGTCGGAATCTTCAAATCACCAGAAGGCCTCTGACATAGTCTAACGTCTGCTATCCTAAGGCAACGACTAAGACCGGCGGCCTCGCTTGCTTTCCGAAGCATGGAAGCGCTCAGTTGTAAATACAGCTAGTGGTCACTCATCCAAGTAGATTGCAGAGAGTTAATGAGTTAATCAGTTAAGAACGTTTAGGCTCCGCTATTACAAACTCCCCCCATTTATAATGTGATTGTGATTAGTGTGACTATTAACTAGTCAGTATAAAAAAAACGGGACACATGGTCAGAGGAAAGTACAAATGGAGCAAAATAATTAATAATTACACATTGGTAAAAGGAAAGGAGACAGACAGCAACAGTTTTTTTTTCATTCATTTATTTATTTATTTTAATTATTTTTTTTATTAAATTTTTTTTTTTTGCTTTCAATTTTTTTCAATTTTCATTTTCGATTCACGGGAACTCTTTTAGATTACACTAGCTGCACCCACGGTTTCCCCCGCCTCTTCCCAATATGCAGCAGGAACCTTTTTCCTTTTTTTTTTTTTTTTTTTTTTTTTTTTTCTTTTTCCTTTTTCCTATGTGTTAATCTAGGGTATAAGCCATCTCCATTTCAAATTTCATCAAAATTGGTTTAGTAGTTACGGTGATACTGGTAACAAACATTCACACACACAAACTTTTGCTTATTATATTATAAGTAAGATTTGTAGAATAGGAAGTAGGATAGGATATTAGGATTAGGAATCTGCCTACATATAATCACCACATAATCACACAAAGGAAAACAAAAACAAAGCGAAAGCAGCCTATTCTATCTTCTGAAGACCTAATCTAATTGAATATTCTAGTTTGTTACTCGAAGCTCCACAGTAAAGGATCGTTAAGTCCCAATCTATTTAATATAAAACAAGATGCGCCACGGTTGTTCGGAGCGTAATTCGTCACAATCGGAATTGTGACAATTCCCTCGAGAGAGCTTTGAGAAAAATTGTCGCTAACGAGCTTGTTCCCCCCACCCCCCTCCCGCTACCTACCCCTCCACTTTTAATCCACACCAAACCCCACCCCTCTTTATCCGTCGCACTTTAAAACCCTTTGCGTTTCCCGCGCGGTGGAATTATGAAAAAAGTGTCCTTTTTATTGTCTGACATTTTTAATTATTCGACATTAATCTGAAATTTAAAATACTTGAGTCATTTGTTTCAGTTACTTTGAAATCGAGTGTTTCATGAGTTGCGAAAAGAAAACTTTTTGAGGGCGAGTCATCTTAATTTTTATTGAGATATGTTGATTTCAATAATAGTGATGGTAGATATATTGCATCCTATACTACTAAAGTTTTTGCGTATGTTTGTATGATTGTTGCTCTTTCACGCAAAAACTCCTGAATTTGAGTGAAGTTTGGAATGGAGATATAATTATATACCCTGGATTAACACATAGGCTACTTTTATCCTGGAAAAAGGTTCCTGCGGGGTAACGGGACGACGCGAGTGAAACCGCGGGGCGCAGCTAAAGTATCATAATATTATGTAGATGGTAATTATAATCAGCATATTGTAATAACACTAAGAGCTGATAAAATACCCTACAATTAGGTTTAAAATCTAATTTAGTCCAGACTATGAGTCATTCATGATAAAAGACTAACAAAATGAGCCAATACATCAGAGAAATGTCTAAATAAAGTATCCGAGCCTGTTTCCTTTGAGTAACGCTCGCTTTCATTAGCGATTTTTCATTCGAGCGAATCGCAAAAATTCGAGAGAGACGCTGAAAACTCTTATTCAAGCAATAAATGTCTGAGGACTTCGAATTTACGGCAAATAGTCATTTGTGAACCGTTCGCTTGGAAAATTATTGTCCTCTCTTTGATACAATATTTTGATCGTAGATTTATCCCTTGTTTGAGGACCAATAATAAAATACTCGAATAGACGTTGTTTTATTAAATAGGATATATTGGACTATTATGTTTTCATCATTTGGATGGGAAGGCAATGGTCTGTGAATTCAATATGGAAGTTTCAATTGGACCATATAATATATATGTATATATTTATAAGAGTCTTATAAAAACATTGTGAGTCTCTTCAGTGATAATAAACAACTTTCTTACAACCATATCAAACTAGATTGGATTACACATTTCTTATATAGTTTCGATAATTTGGCACCATCTTTGACACATCGTAACTTTTTCACCGACAGCTCAGGCTCATTGTAGAATTTGAACCCAAGTCCTACGGATTGCAAACCGACGTCACTACCACTGAGCCATAATCGCTTCACATAACTTAAAATCAGATGATGTGTGGTCAAAAATTGGTCAAAAACTTGTAATGTTAACTTGTAAGTAAAAAAGAATTGTTCAAATTTATTACGATACTCAGCAAGTCTGTTAGCATATACGTATATCTATATGAACAAGACAATGTAAACGGTTGGGACCGAACCCAACTATCCATCCATCCATACAAATATTATAAATGCGAAAGTAACTCTGTTTGTCTGTTACCTTTTCACGACTAAACGGCTGAACGGATCGTAATGAACTTTGTCAAGGAGATAGATTATATATAGGGGAAGAACAAAGGATACGTTTTATTGCAATAAAATGTAGTAAACGCAAGAAACAGTAAGATAAGTATAAAATTCCCGTATGCGTGTGTTCGTAATTCTTCTCCTAAATGGCTTGACCAACGTCGATTAAATTTGGTATAGAGATAGTCTAAATCCTGGAGAAGGACATATGATACTTTCTATTGCGATAAACAGTAGTCCATGCGAGTGAAACTGCGGAGCACAGCTGGTATATCCATATAAACAAAACAATGTAAACAATAGGGACTGTAACCAGCTACGGAATATTCTGTGCCGTACCTCAAATTGATCTATGACGTCATAAACCCTTCATTATGATACAGAGTAGAAACTATATACCGTATTAAAACCTGTTTTAACGTTCGACCCGAATGAACGCTCAACTTTCCACTCAGTAGATCGTAATTGTAATCGGCCACTTTCCCTCCATTAGTGGTGGAGTAGGGATGCTCATAATGGCTGCCCGGCCACTTTGGATCTTTTGTCCGAGGTAGGCTAACATTTCACACGCTAAGCGATGCTTTGGATAGTCAGATACGTTTACCCATTTTTAGTATTCCGTTGTGCATCTTTCCGTCATTCAACGACCATTGTGGCGCAAGGCGATCAGCCGAAAGCATATTAAAAATATGTATTTTACTGTCTTATCTCTCTTATTTTTTTGGTTTATTGTGTGGGTTTTGTGGATTTCCGATCCGCGTAGTTTCTAATACCCTCGATCCCTGTATCGTAAAGACTCAGAAGGAAAGTCAGAATTTTTTTCTCAGTGTGCGCAGTTGGCCTCGCTATGACGCATGCCCTTGATGAACAAAAAAGGCACAGTGTGGACATATCTATTGTTCAAACATCGTACAGCTTTCTCAGTGGACTATCACGTTTAGTCCATCACATTTACTCGGTTGTCCGAATCACGGACTGCCTTTGTCAATATTGTATTAATGTTGGCCAAAGGCTGCATATTACGATTCGGCCTCGAGGATTATCTTCCGACCGAATGAAATCAACATGAAAATTCGCGGTCCCTAAACTTTTGCTACATGTATATACACTAGCTGTTCTCCGCGGTTTCAACCGCGTGGGCTACAGTTTATCGCGATAAAAATTGTCCTTCCTTCCAAAAAAATAAAAATCAAATTCAAATTATCAAATTATTAAAAAAAAAAAAAAACCAAAAAAAAAAAAAATTAAAATTATTCAAATTATTTTCGTACCAAATTTCGTTTTAATCAGTTCAGTAGTTTGAGCGTGAAAGTGAAACAGACAGACAGACAGAGCAGCTCCTTTCGCATTTATAACATTAGTAGGGAGAAAAAAGATAAGTATGCTTTATCAAAATCATTTTGCCGTTACATGACAGGACAAGCATGCAGGGATATTTTACAACAAAAAAAAGTGTTTTTATCACTATTTTGTATTATTTTGTATCTAAACTGAGTAAAATGGCTGCGTGGCGCTACCTTAGACAATGATGTCGATTCGGTTTTGCATTCTCTAAAACTAAACTAAGTTTGACAGGTCTTAAAGTAATGCTGTCCTTTTTTAATTCAGTGGTTAGAAAAAGACAGCAATACTTTTAAACCTGTCAACCTTAGTTTCGTTTTAGAGAATGCACATTGGGAACTGGCTCTCATTATGGTCGCGATCATATGATCATTTGTTTCTTACAGTTCACTAAAATCGTAACCAGTTTGCCATCAAAATAGTCTGATATTCTTGTTATATGGACTTGAAATTAGTCATCAACAAGTCTTGAATTTCCAAGCTGAGCTACTGCTTGTACCTATAAGTGCTAGTAATGACGTCACTGCTGCCGACAGGGTGCGGTACTGTCTAGATCCAACTTGTCACTTGTTCCTTTACTGTGCAGATTAGTTGATAGTTACTACGCTACGGGCTACAGCGGCATGCTACGCGAAGCATGGCGCTAAATGTAGCGCAGCCATGACAAATGTGTCGTTTCGTCGCAGCGTAGTAGCGCGTAACCACCTACGCCGGAGTACGCGCTTAAATGCAAATGGCTCTGATATTAAGATTTTTTAAGACTCATGTGTAACACAGGTTCTCTTCATCATCATCATCATCAGCCGGAAGAAGTCCACTGCTGAACATAGGTTTCCGTTTCCCCCCTGAACGTCACCATGTACGGATATTAGCCATTTGCATCCATCGGCTCCCTGCGACTCTTACAATGTCGTCGGTCCACCTAGTGGGGGGCCTACTTCCAGAACATCTTCCGGTTCGTGGTTGCCACTCGAAAACCTTTCTTCCCCATCAGTTATCGATTCATCGAGCGATGTGGCCTGCCCATTGCCACTTCAACTTGCAAATTCTGAGAGATCATAGTAGTTCCATAAGTTGTAAAGTACTTTGTAGAGAAAGTGATAGTAAATCGAGTTAGTTAATAGAAAAATGAAACCAAAGAATAATAACATTTCATTTTATATAGTGTTTGTTCTATTCACAACAAAAACCTATCGGTTACCGAAGCACACCGATAGGTGTTTGGCGACAGATCCTTAACTTGAGTGTGGTAGCTAGCCATAAGAGTATTAGAAAATGCCCTACCACAAAGGGTTTCATCGTGGCTACTTTTTATTCCTGAAAAGGCATGAGACAAATCTCGGGGCAGAGCTAGCTCCTACTTAATTATAAGAATAAGAATCGTTTATTTGCAACAAATTATACAAAAATACATAAGACAAATAAATACATTATGTAGTAACAGGAAAAAAATATTGTTGCAAACCGGCCTCAACTCAGCGTTGTGCTAGTCGTTTGATCAGCGCTGGCCTTCCTTTGAAGCCGTTTTTGATGACGTCACTGGCATGAAAGTAATTATAAATTAATCATTATTATTCAATATCATAAATGAGAAAATAACTCCGTCTGTTTCTCACGCTTTCACGCCTAAACTACAGAACCGATTTATATCACATTTGCTTCAGGGATAGTCAAGAACCTGAGAAAGCACATTAGCTACTTTTTATAGCAATAAACTGTAGCCCACGCGGGTGAAACCGCTAGGAACAACTAGTTTACCATAAAAATTCTTACTTACATCAAGCAAGCTTTAATCTAAGCTGATAAAGCGCAAAACGTTAATAATATCTCGGCAACTTGTGATTAAAAATTCCAGAATGCATTTTGTTCCGGAATTCGCGTCTTCTACAAACGCGTTTTCGACCGGTTCTTGGGTTCCTATTTTTTTTGTTGGTGACGGAATTGAGTAGTGGTGTCTATGGCAGTACTTCAATATCCATTACCGCGTGCAGTGCCGTGCAAACAGCGGCGACGGCGCGCCGTCAGTGGGCGGTACCACAGTGTACGGGAAACGATGATTATTAAAGACAAGTGACCCGCCCCGGCTTAGCACGGAATGCGCGAATGTTTGAACCAATTTTCCTCTCCGCTTTTGGGTTATCTGGAAGATTTTGCTCTGAGCGATAAGACCGCCCTTTCTGACACTTCCTATAATTTTTACTAGCTGCACCCCGCGGTTTTACCCGCATGGACTGCAGTTTATTGCAACAAAAAACCTATAAGAAAAGCACTTTCCATTTTTTACAAATTTTAAACTTTTCAATTTTTCTCTATACAAGAACCTTCCTTGGACTTCAACAAACACAACAAAACAAATTAAGAATTAGTGAAATCGGTCCAGCCGTTCACGCGTGATGCGATGACCAATAGGAAAATAGGGATTCATTTTTATATATAAGAGATGGTTGTTCTACTTAGTTTATTTTTGTATTGTGATGTACTAATATAAAGTGTTAATCTATCTATCTATCTTCTTATTCACACATTGACATAAAGGTGAAAACATGTGTGGGATAGCTAATATATTTTGAAACTGTGTTTACTTACTATTTTTCATCCAAGATGAGCGAGGCTTTGGTTTCATTAAGAGTTCGTCTACTATGTTGAGGTTCTAAGAAGAAATAAGAAACGCTTGGCTTACGAATTAATTATGAATTTGCCCGCTCAAAATCATTTGGAACTATTTGAGCCTCGCGTTTCACCTGAGGTTTTCTGTTATTCCACAGGAACATTATTCCAGGATGAAAAATATCCTATATCCCAGGGGTGGCCAACTTGATTAGACCCAAGATCGACTGTTTCCTGATGAAACCCTACGATCTAACAAGTACATACTTACTTCATAAAATTTGAAATGAAACCTTAGTTCAGTAGCTTCGAGAAATCGTCTGGCATCTTCCGCCAGATTAGCAAAGATAAGTTTTTCTGCCTGTTCTACGTATTCTTAAAGTTATTTGTTTCGCCACGATCGACTGGACTAAAATCCTCGATCAACCGGTCGATCGCGATTAACCGGTTGGCCACCCCTGCTATATCTTGTTCCAGGATCTGAATTAAACACATATCAAATTCCGTTCTGCTATTACGTGAGCTGTGGTAGCTAATATACACAGACGCACACACATGTGTGTCTATACACATATACACGCATTTCATTATATTAATAGTTGTTGAGATTCCCACAGAAATTATACTTTCTTTTCGGTATAAAAAGAAGCGTATATATACGCATATATGTCATCACAAATATTAAACTAAAATTTAAAAAATCATGGTGATTCGTTGTTGTGTGAGAGAAAATGCTCTAAATGATATTTTATTATATGATCATATATTATATACATTAATGTAAGGAATAAGGATTATTAAGCAGGTTGGGTACATGAACACGCCGCTTTACGCTAAACAATTGTAAAGTACGTGGCAATCAACTAAATTAGAAATGGTATTGACTCAAGCTAATGCTATTAATCGAAATGAAAATTCATATTACTGCTTATATCGAACCCTAGTATAACGTGCGCTGTTCAGTACAATGAAAACAATCTTCAAACTTATAATTTTCACCGAAAATGCGCTATGTATATACAGAAACTATACATTTTTCAATAAACTCCCGAAAGCGCTGATTATAATTAGAATCATGTTTGAAATATCAATAATATTAACCAATATGGTGTACCGGACTTCACCATATATCTATGAAGCAAAAACAGACACATTATACATGTACACTTCAACAACGAACTCGATTATAATAATGCTGTCAGCATTATACAACGCGGATAAGTTTAAAAAACTTGTACATCACTTTCGATCTTACCCATCTCAGTTTTTAAATAACATCACGTACTTTCAAGCATCCAAATGCAACAAATTAACATTGTTATTGTGGTCTTTCAGTTACTTAGTGGTCAAATTAGTCGTGCTCATATATTTTGTATACGTACATATGTGCAGCCACCCGGAAGCGTATAAGTGTTATCTTGTATACATTTTCGCACTGAATTTGTATTTTTGCGATTTTCGTTTCATTATTGAGTTTAATGTTATAAGCTATGCCATAACTATTATTGGTGAACAGTTAGACGGAGTCGTGTGCTCTATGAATAGAGAGGCTGTATTGAAAACGAATAAGGAAGAAGGACACTACGGACTTTGTCAACATACCTCTGTAATTATTTCTAACGATTGCCAGAAGCTTCTAAGATTATTCGATACATGATCAGCCGCATATGCAACGACCACAAAATGCAATAAATTGTGCAACAACATTTTCGGACTGCAGGTAAAGATAATAACTAGTTATCTCTTATTTTTTATTACTTACAGGGAAGCGACCACAAGTCACCTGATGTTAAGTGATGATGCGGTCAAAGGTGAAGGTTGCACCACGCTACACCTGGATTGGGAACTGGCTCTTAAGTGGGGCTGCCGGAACACACCTATTAGGTGCTTGGCGACAGATAATTATAATGTAGGCATGAAATATTGGTTTGTTTTTCTTAGATGTAAAATAGAATCTTCATACTTTTGTTTAATGAAACATTTATATTGTAGGTTGCGCTGAATCTGACAACAATAGTGGCTTACTACATCATTATACTTTACGCAATGACGACTTTATTCGTAATAGTAAGTATTTATTTCCAACTAGCTGTCTTCCATGGCACCCACGTTTAAAGTTCACCACAATAAAAAAATATCTCCCCAGAGCCCTAACAATCTCCATACCAAATTTCATCAAGTTTTAGAGTGGAAAAGGTAACAAGCCAAATGAAAGGGTTACTTTTATGTTTATAACTAGTTGCGACCCGCGGTTTCAACCGCGTCTTCTTGTTATCCCGCAGGAACCTTTTTCCGGGATAAAAAGTAGCCTATGTGTTAATCCAGGGTATAAGCTATCTCCGTTCCAAATTTCATTCAGATCCGTTCAGTAGTTTTAGCGAGAAAGAGTTACAAGCATCCATCCATCCATACTCACAAACTTGTTATGAGTACTCACATCGTAGGTACAACTAAGAGTTAGCACGATCTACAGGCGCATTTTAAACACAGTACGATTTACGACAAAAAACGTGCTTATTCATCATCCCAGTTAGCTTATTTCAGTCCACTGCTGGATAGGTATGTTCCAAAGTACGTCACTGAGCCCAATTTTTGGCTCATCTCATCCAATCGCTGCCAGTCACTATGTCTATATCGTCGTTCCATCTAGCCGGAAGACGTCCTACACTACGTATGCCAAGTCGCAGTCTCTACTCAAAAACACAATTGCCTTAAGGATTATCGATTCTTCGGCAATATGTCCAGAATATTGCCACTTCAGCTTGCTGCCCCTATCCCTACTTAATATTATAAATGCGAAAGTAACAATGTCTGTCATTCGCGCCTAAACTACAGAACCGATTTAAATGAAATTTGGTACAGAGATAGTCTAAACAAATAACATAGACTACTTTTTATAAGCTGTAGTCCACGCGGGTGAAACCGCTGGGATCAGCTAGTAGACTTTGCTATAGTTTTTATTTACTACGTCAATTTTATTTCGTGCTCAGGGAAAATGAAAGGAAATATCACTGATTTTTTACCGCATGCGCGTCGAACGCAGTACGTTCTTATAATGAACACAGAACTGCAGAAAAAAAATACTCAAGGGTATTTTCCGCAGTGCGCGCCTCGGCAAACGATAACTTCGCCTGTGAGCATGTAGAAGAGCGTGAGTCAGCATGATCCTTTTAATTTTTAATATTCGCTAGTGTTTTTTTATCCGAAATATAAAAGTTGGAAAATCTAAAACCTGGCTACCATTTATAAGTGCTGGATAGCCGGATGCTGTAAGCAAAATGCACTGGACGTATCAGCCGCATCTTCACTACCTACTCTAAAATTTCTATCCTAATCTTTATTGATTAAATTCTGGATGGCAATGGACTGTGATAGGCAAACGTGACGCTTACTATCACGTCAGCGGCTAGCTCGTCTCGCCAGTAAAATAAATCAAAAACCATTAAAAAACTGTTTTACATATCAAGACACTATTGTTACATATTTATTATTCTAAACGAACTTAGCAAATTGCAAATGAAATATATAACGTTAAATTTTGCGATTTGGCCTATAGACTTTTGTAAGTTTTCATTTTTATAGCTATCAACCCGCACTGGACCAGTGTGGTAGATTATGGCCCATACTCTTTTTTAGATAAAGCCTGTGCTCTACCGAGGGAATGAATGTAATAGGCTGATGATGAAGGTACTCTGTTACCTGTCTACGTATAATTACACTACGACGTTGCATTCTCGATATTTATTACTTTGTAGTTTCCCTATTTATTGCACTAGGCGTCGCACGAATGCAACGTCTAGTATAATTATGGTCGAACATCACTAAGGTAAGTTCGTTTTACCATTAAATATTTTTGTCAGGGTTTCGATGTTTTATTCCATGGAACTCGTGTAATTGGTTTCTTATCTTATACTAATTATACGATTTCAGTATGATGAATAGGTTCTTACTAATTGCGTTAATTGTCGTGTCCCATTCAATGGATAGACAATTTTTAACACATCAGTGGACGTTACCATATTCTATAAGAAGCTAATGGAATTGAAAAGTCTATCTACGTAGATTACATGTTAATTGGTTTAGTAGTTGGGGAGAGTTTTCTACTAGACGTGAATACGGCTAAAAAAATAATAATATTGAAAGTCAAAATCAGCCTTAATAATGCAAGCGATTCAATTAATTCTACTAATTGAAAATATTATTTGTATATACAGAAATTATTCGTGGCTTGGAAGATCTCAATACATAATACATTTTCGAATTTTCTTTGAAATATCAATAATATTGTCAGCCATAACATTATTATTTCACTACATTCGTTATAAACAGGTTTTTTCCGTGGAATTGTTTTACTATTTTGTGTCCTATTTTCATTCAATTTTTGTGATTTTCATATCCGCGTACCATTCAGAAGCATTTAAAAAAATTATTAGAGAACTTGAATATTTTAAAACTTATTTTCCTAACAATGCTATTTACAAACAAAATTTGGTGTCTCAAAAGAAGTCTATTTATTACGTTACGGTGCTTTACAATTTATACACTATTGTTGCTAATGTAGCTCGCTATATAATAATACCAATGGATAGTTTTACAAAAATCGTTCACTATTTTGCTGATGGAACGTTGTACCTGACTGAATACAGGTTTATTGTGGAAATTCCAATCATATGTTCATTTTACTCGACCATGTCAGGTCAACTAGATTGCATTTCAAGATCAATAGACAGGGAAATCAACCACATTAAAAGATATAAGCTTGAGAACAGAATAGACAATAATTATTATAGCAATTATAAAAGAGGCCTAAAATTTGACAAATGGTCCGCAGCATATACGACTGTAGAAAAGATTTCAAAGTTAATCAGGCAAATATTTGGGTTTCAGGTTTGTGAGATATACTTATTTGTTGAAAAGGAAAAAAACGTTACTGCGTATTGTTTTCTTTTTTATAATATCGTTTAGTAACGTTTATCACACATAACGCATTAGAAATTCCTGTTGCGGATGGCATTGATAACACAAACATCTAAAACCCGAGAGCAAGAATCTCTGCAAATACAATGTTTGTCGTGGCCAGTATCTATAGCTTGGTTTTTACTGTACGAGTGCTCTCGGATCAAGTGCGCTCGGATGACTTGTCAGTGACGGTAATCCTAGCGTGTAAACACGTGATCCAAGTGTACTCGGAAATCAGCATCCAATCAGAGTGGACGACGCCACTTGGATCATACAAAAAAAAAATGATGTCAACGATAATAAAAGTCATGTTCATGTCTTAAAATATGTATATTCCTTCATTTTTTTCCTTTTATTGTTTTTTAATATATATTTAAAAATAGTAATTTTTCTCACAAAAGTTTAATACTTTTTTTTATTGTAGATAACAGTAGAACTTGGTGTTATGGTTTTCTATTACATAATAATATTGAATGGAATCGCAATTTTAAGTGTTTCGGTAAGAATAATTATTTTATTAATTATTACCAGGTATATAAATCAAGGAGTAATTAATTCTGAAAGGACACCACACTCTGCTGTTGAGAAATTGAGTATCTAATCCTATTTTTCTCTTGTTTAAAAGAAGAACACAAATGGGTGAACAATAGTATCGAGGATCAAACATTTAAACAATAGGATTGAAATTTAATGAACCTCAACCTTTATTCATAATTAACAAATTTTGTCCTACGTTTTTTAATAATATAATTAATACATTAAAATAAAATTTGAAAGATCCTTTCTACATGTTAATAACTCTATGCGTTGCCGCGACGTACGTATATAATTGCAAACGAAATAGTAAACAAACAGCTGTACCTATATTTAAAATGAAAATGCGGGGAGAAGGCAGGGGGAGGGTGGGTTTTGCTCTGATCTCAGTCATCGATCACCCCGAATTCCTTAGAAGACGCTTCATGTAGCTTACGTGACTCGACAGAAGAAGTGTTAGATATTACAAGAACTTTGAAAATAATTGTGGTCCATGTCTAAAGAAAAGGCGTAGATAACACTAAAATAGTTAAGTAGGTATAATTTTAATAAGCCACCCAGTGAAACATTTCTCTTAACCCTGTACCTATGTTTAAAGACCGTACAAAGATGAAATATATTTCTCAACTGTATGTTACACATATTAATAGTCTTTCGTATACGAATTGTCAAAATAATATAAAGCAAAGTTGCTGTTTCCGTCTGTCTCTTTCTCTGCTAACTTCTTCAGCGAATTTTGATTCAGTTTTCATTAACTTTTAGAAAATATACCTAATTTTGCAAGGATTAACATGTTTAATAATAATAATTAATCCATGTATTTTATAGTAGCTATTTCTAAGAGAAGAGAAGTTAGGTACACTAATGTACAGTAATATAAAATGTACTAATAGACTGATTCTAACTTTTCCCCACGGATTTACCAGCGTTTTGTGTAGAAACCAATTAAATCGTTTTCTGGTTTTTAATATTAACTACATGAATGTTACATTTTATTCTTTTTTTAGGGTAAATTTACTCCGCTGATGCAGTTCATGTATCTGTTTACCCTGTCAGAGTTCGTAGTAGCTCTGTGGATGTTGTCGCGAGCGGCGCAGCGGACAAACAATAGTGCAGTTGCCTTGAGGCAGCGACTGGGCAAGCTTCTAGTACACTCCTTGGGATGTAAGTAAAAAAAAATATAATACAGAAATCCAGTTGGATGGCAATTCAGCAAACTGATGGTGACAAAATCGGGAGATACAGTTTGATGCTGCAACTATATATTTATCATTAACATATAGGTCTCCAAAATGATTAACACACAATACACGTAGGTATTCATCTAAAACACACGGCCGCGTCTACGACACAGCAGCGTTTAACTATGACGATGTGGTCAAAAGTGGCGCCACGCTACCTGAATTAGGAAATGGCTCTCAAGTACCGAAACACACCGATAGGTGCTTGGCAACAGATTCTTAACCTTGTGTGATAGTAGCCAGGCAAAAGAAAATGCGCAACCACTAAGCTATGGTTTTATCACGAATGAAACAAATAAACGAATAGGAATATGGTTAGATTGTTTGTGTATCAAAGTTAGGTAAAAGAGGTTAACAGCTTATCTAATTAAAAAATGTAATAAATACAAAATGATGTTTTGAATACGCAAATTAAGGTAATTATGTGGTATAATTTGATAAAATGATGATCATTCTGATGATTGATTTACCATTTTTACATAGACTAGTTTTTTTATTCACAAAAATTTTCATTGTTTTTCTTGACATAAAAACTCTTTGCGGAAGAGACTCTTTGGAATAAGAAATGTAAAATAAGATATGAGTAGGTATTACTATACCTAACCAAGGTCACATTATAATACTAGTTAGGTAATTATAATTTAAAAAATCACGTGAATTAGCTGAGTTATGATCTTAAATGCATGGCCACAAATGTCAACTTTCCGAGGAAGTGAGTTAAAAAGCTTCATAACTTTCAGGTGAAAAGCAGTACAAGGCCACCCGCGACTTTCTGCGCCTGGTGAGCGCGCGCCCCATACAGACGAAGGCCTTCGGCTCCATCGACGTGGACATGACGCTGCTGCCCACCTGCATCGCCTTCTGCGCCTCCTACACCGTCATCGCTCTACAGTTCAACAACATTCTCTAGGGTGGTCTTTTTCAACATGTGCGCCTCCTCTATCACTGTTATTTTAAAAATAAATATTCACTCTTGAGAAGAAGTTTTCTTTTTGACCTTCAGGTATCTGAACTGACATCCTCGAATTTTAAATTTACTTTGTGTGCGCTGATTTATTCGTCTCAGGATTGTGTATACTATATCCTATGCTTAAGAATCTTCAGAATTTATATTCTACTAGCTGCACTTCGTGGTTTAACCCACGTGTTCTTGTTATCACGCAGGAACTTTTTTCCGGGATAAAGAATAGCCTATGTGTTAATCCAGAGCTATCTCCATTCCAAATTTCACTCAAACCCGTTTCGTAGTTTTACATAATAATATTAAAGTAACAGTAGTAAAAGTATATGTTATGATAAAAGGTACAGTCAGCGACAAAAGTAACTGATCATACTCGATTTTCCAAATATGTTTTACATCAGTAATGTTTGGGTTTTCTTTACAACGTACATGGTAACGTTTGACCACAACACAATACACCTGATGCTAAGTGATGATGCTGTTAGAAGGTTGGTGTTTGACTATGGAGGAGATCAGAAAATTTGTTATTGTTCAGTGACTTTTGTTGTTGACCGTACTACTACCCACCCCGGCTTCGTACGGGTAGACAGAAAAAACTGCAAAAAAAAAATGCTTATTTGATCACTATCAAACTTTGCAGGATAACCAGCCGGGATTATCAGATGATTGCCTCAAAATTGCATCACAATTGGTCCTACTCCAAAACGCCTGATTTTAACGAAGTTTTCAGACAATCTTCAAATTAGCCCAGCGGGTTAACCATCCTGTAAATCAACAGTTTTTTGTTTTGTATTTTGTCAATCACATCATCATAATGTTCTTAGTCATTTTATGAGCGCTCCCGTTCTTCTAGCAGAAGTCATCAGATTATAGATAGTAATATAATTAGTGCGAAACTGGGTAGGTCGCTACATAATAGATAACACTATACTAATGACTATTGTGTTATTATTGTGAAGGGCTTATCGGCACTCAAATTAATGAAAAGCAAATAATTAATTTCATTATAGGTATACACTCTCTGACAAGGCATTATCTTCATTTAGATCCATGTTACACATTTCTAATGACATATTATTGTTTACGATGGTTGAAGTATATACTCAGAATATGAGAGATATATATGTTATTGTAATTAACATTATATCAATAATAACAATGAAAGGTTAAATAAACGTCCTCCTCCCTTCTAATTTGTGCTGTGCCCGACGGGGCCCATACGAACTAAATGTATCATTCAAATTTATAGTTTTTTTAAGATCTATGGTTTAAATAAAATATGAATATTAATATAATATAGAGGTAGGAGTACTTAGTACTTATTCACCCGAGTTCTAATGACACAACCAATGATTAAACCATAGTTATCTCATCAGAACCCAAGCTTACTAATGCTCTGTTTATCAGGCTGCCGAATTTCCAAGCAATGACGTACGCTATTAGGGCTGCCTCGGCCTGTATTTTGTAGCGACGCGGGGTTTTTACTTAATAACTAGTTTGCTTAGTAGGTATGGGCTGACTCTGTTGAGTGCATTAAAAATATTGTATTTTGTCAGTGTATCGATGAAGTATTCAAGGAAAATGTATAATTATTCGTTTTTTATCCCTTACTAGTTTGAGCAAGAAATGGGAAGGTCTTTTATAATTTGCGTGTATAAAACTCATGTCCCAATTAAATAAATTATAGACAATTTTTAACACATTAGTGGACACTTCCGTACATGTTTTGTAAGAAGCTAATGGAATTGAAAAGTTTTATAATATAGATTATTTGTGAATTGTTTTTGTGGTTGAGCAAGAGTATCTTACAGACGTGACGGCCTGAAAATAAATTTATGTCTTACACTGAAAGTTGAAATCAGTCTGAATAATGAAAACAATTAAATTAATATTATTAATTGAAAATATTATTTGCATACATAGAAATTATTCGTGGCTTGGAAAATCGCAGCCGCTAATATTTTTTCGAATATTATTTGAAATATCACTTTCAGCCGCAGCATTAATATTTCACCAAATTTGTTTCATTATTTTGAACGTTGAAATGCTCTACTTCTGTGTGTCTTATCTTAACTCAATTTTTGTGATCTGCCTGTCAGCGTACCACTCAAAGGCATTTAAAAAATTGATGGATGAACTCGATCATTTTAAGTCATACTTCCCAAACAATGTTATTTACGAACGAGATTTGATGTCTCAAAAGAAACCTATTTACTATGTTACGGTATTATATAATATGTTCGTGTTAATATCTTATACTTCGTTCTATTTAACAATACCAACAAGTGACGTAGTTTCAAGCATGTGCCCAGTCTTCACTTACTATCTAGCCAATGGTTCTTTGTACCTGAGCGACTATAGACTACTAATTGAAGTTCCAATTATATGTTCATTTTACTCGACCATGTCAGATCAACTGAATTGCATTACAAGATCTATAGACATGGAAATAGATAATATTAAAATGTATAAGCTTGAGCATGGAATAGACAATTATTATGGCTACTGTAAAAGTGGGTTAAAGTTTGACAAATGGTCCGCTGCTTATACGACTGTCGAAAATGTTTCTAAGTTGAGCAGACAAATATTTGGTTTGCAGGTTTGTGTAGTACTCTTATTTGGAAGCTAATGTTAATTGAATCTACATCTCGATTTCTTTTAATACGCATTTATTATTACCTAGCAGTTTATTTTCTTTATTTAGGTAATCCAACAGCGTTCCAATTATAAAAGAGAAATACATTTGTTAAACAATAAGGGCAAAATAGGATTACACAAATTACAATATAATCTAAATTAACTATTATTCATTTATTTTCCTTATAAAGTTAAATATTTATTTGCATTATAGATAACAGAAGTAGTTGCAGTAATGTTTTTCTATTACATAGTGCTATTAAACGGAATTGCAATGTTAAGTGTTACGGTAAGAATAAATTATTACAATTATAAACTAATTAGCAAAACGTAAAACTAATTAGTTTTACGTTGTTGCTAAACTTCTGAAAGAGTAATTCCAAAAGAGACAAATAATAATCTTATGATACAACTAGCAAAACTTTCCCGTAAATGCACAAGAAACTTTTTCTGGGATAAAAAGTAACTTTTATGTGCTAATCCAGGACAAGCTATTTCCATTCCAAATTTCACCTAAATCCGATGAACCAAAGGAGAAGTAACAAACATACACACTAACTCACAAAGTGAAGTGTGATGTAGAAACAGTAACGACTAAGATTGAGATATAAAACGAAAAAAAATGTTATGTACATTTTTTTTCTATTTTTTATGTACATCTTTTTCCACGATCTACGAAAACGAAAAATGGGTAGCAAATAAAAACTATTTTAAATAATGAACTTGAACTTGAAATGAAAATGAACACATTCGTTCACAGAAAACGATGTTTATTTTAAGCTATGTATTTGCAACGGTTTTACCTTTGTTGAGCAGTTACCTACATTAAAGTTTAGAAACCAATCCTAGTCGAGCGTTTAGGTTTTAAAGTTAATTGCATTTAATTTTAATTTTTAGGGTAAATTTACACCACTGATGCAGTTCATGTACCTGTTTACCCTGTTGGAGTTCGTAGTAGCTCTCTGGATGTTGTCGCGATCGGCGCAGCGGACAAACAATAGTGCAGTTGCCTTGAGGCAGCGACTGGGCAAGCTTCTAGTACACTCTTTGGGATGTAAGTAAAAACGAAATAAAAATCTAAATATATATAACTCAAAGGTGACTGACTGACTGACATAGTGATCTATCAACGCACAGCCCAAACCACTGGACAGATCAGGCTGAAATTTGGCATGCAGGTAGATGTTATGACGTTGGTATCCGCTAAGAAAGGATTTTGATTAATTCTACCCCCTAGGAGGTAAAATAGGAGATAAAAGTTTGTATGAAACTTTGTCAATTTTAAACCGATCGGGCTGAGACTTTGCATGCATAAAGCTGTAGCCCACGCGGGTGAAACCGCGGAAACAGCTAGTAATACATAAATCCAGTTGGAAAGCATGCGCCGTGTACGGGGTAGCACCTGCAAATTTTACCAGGAAGTTTGGACTGTTCTATCAGTAGTACTGGAAAAAGTACACATATTTATAGATACACATCAGACTCACTTCAAGTCTATAAAATACAAGCAACATTAGCAGTTACTAATACTAGAACTGTTTTTTTTTCTTTAATTTTAATTTGAGTATGGATATCAATATTATTATTGTATCTTTATAAAAAAATGTTTACCATTTATACCTAGGTAACAGTTAAGTTACAAGTCACCTTATGTTAAGTGACGATGTGATCGAAGGTGCTAGGCGATAGATTATTAACTTTTGGTAGTAGTGAGCACTAGAAAATACCCTACCACCAACACCAAGCTATGGTTTCATCACAAATGAAACAAATGAACGAATAGAAAAGTGATTAATTCTAACCGCATTCCTCTTTTTTTTAAAACATTCGTTTGTGTATCAAAGTTAGGTAACGATTAATTGCAACTTTCAGGCGACAAGCAGTACAAGGCTACCCGCGACTTCCTGCGCCTGGTGGGCGCGCGCCCCATACAGACGAAGGCCTTCGGCTCCATCGACGTGGACATGACGCTGCTGCCCACCTGCATCGCCTTCTGCGCCTCCTATACCGTCATCGCTCTACAGTTCAACAACATTCTTTAAAAGTTGTAGTCCCAAGATAAAATGCAAATTTTTTTTTTTTAAATATCATCTTTAAAACTATTTATGAAACTATCTTTATCATATACAACAAATCAAATATATACAATTGGATAAAAAATTAAACTAAATACTAAAGCTAAACTATCTATATAAAACTAAACATCTACAAATAAAAAACCTGATTTAGGTCGCTGCCTACAGGTAGAGTGCCCAAGAGACTGGCGACATTACCTCTTTGAATGGCTAGGCTGATTCGTTGACCGAGGTAAGCGCCAGCCCTTTGGTCACCCGTGGCGTCAACGAGGCGCTTGGAGAGCTCTTTAAAAAGCATAAGAGCGGCAGGACCCCACGGACCAAGAGTTTCAACTTGGTTGATGCAAATTGGTTGGAAATTTGTATACGTTTTTCTCGAATATAGGATAGCTAATAAAAATTAACTTACTTTATCACGGGATATGCATAATGTTTCTTTGGTACTAAATAACTGCTCTAATCATTTTGATTGTATGCTTGTTTTATTTGGTAAAAAAAATTGTTACCGCGTTAAATACGTTAGATTGCGCCTGCGCATGATAGGATGTCACTTATGTACATATGTTAATTGAGCGATCGTTGTCTCTTTCCCGCAAGACCTATCCATAACCGCTAATCCCTCCCGCGCCATCTATGCACATGGACTCTTGCGTCGCGTCAAGGGTGCATCTCAAGCCTAAATTACCGCAATTACGTCTCCTGGAGTAACCTATCGGTCACCTGGACCTTACCGCGAGTGTGTGGATGATTTAATATAATATATACATATATGTGTGATAATAAAAACTGAGTGATCTAGATGTGAACAGTGCACGTTTTATATTGAGCTCTGTGCTGCGCCAAAAGCGGCCGGGGCCTTCAAAGGACACTAACCACAGGAGTTCCCGAGGAGTGCTAAGGTGCGTGGATCCTATACTTCCCTTTATTCGCTGTAATCAGCGCCCCAAACGATTCCAATACAATCCACTATATACCATAAAGCCTTAGGGCACATAACGCGCTCAATAACAGTACGTTGGAGCTAAAATCATATTTGGCGACACCAAAATTCAATAGAAAATCAGTTTGAACTGCTTAGTTTTAATATGAGATTTTTTTTCAGGAATACTATTTCAATGCCATTTAATAAATAATAAAAGGACAATCTCAAGATAAATGCTTATTTTAAATACGAATTATATAGCACTTATTCTGTATAAGTCTTTTGATTATGTCTAGGTAGGTAGTATTATCTGAAATGGAAAGTATTACTCCATTCAGTGTTAAGCCAATGCAAGTTACTTGTAAAACGAAACGTTAGTATTACCAAGAGAGAAAAGAACCCACCTAACTGTGTAGCCGTGTGTAGCAGGAATAATTTAATTAATTTTATTAAGTGTAATGTAAAGTAGTTGCAATATTAATTAATTATTTTTATTACAACCATGCCAGTCGGAATCGAAACTCCAAAAGGCAATCGTGTGACACATTTTAGAGTATTGTACGTTTTTTTAAAAATAAATATAATGAAGGACCCTACCGAAGTTCTCATACTCGTCGAAAACATTGTGTGCTTATACAGAAATTATTCTTGGCTTGGAAAAGTTTCTCGTCGAATTATTTGCCTGCGATTTATTATTGAATTCTTCCTTTTGGTAGCTGTGACTATAGTTCATGATTTATCACAATTCGGTGAACTAGCAACTGACAAATATTATTTTTATGTGCATTCTATTTTCTCGCTTTACATCTTAATTCTTTCAATATACCATTCCAAAAGTTTCAAAGAAATGATAATGCATTTCAATACCTTCAAAAAGTACTTTAGAAACAATGAAGAGTATGTCCGTAAATTAAACACCAAAATAAAAGTAGTTCTCTATGTTTTATTATCTTATACATTCATGTATATAATCGTTACCTTATATTATTATTGCAATTCGGATTTTAATATTAAGCTTACAAGTTCGTTAACAAATTTTTATTGTGTTATTTATTATTTGTTTAAATTAAACTTGCATCTGGGAGATTTCCGAATAACGCTGGAATTTGCTGTTATATGTTGTAGTATGTATGGAATATCTGATCAATTAGATTGTATTATCAATTCCGTTAACGCAGAAATTGAGTACAATCAAGAATGTAGTCAAATGGCGGATCCTGTTACTATAAATAATAACAGTAATTGTCGAAGAAAGAAGATGTTGTATACTGAGTGGTCAAATGCTTATTCAACTATTCAAAAATATTCAAAATTATTGAATGTTATATTTAGTTCACAGGTTTGCATACATTGATTGATGTGTTCTGACTCTGCATGCAATTAAAGTTCTAAGCACTTAACCTTCTTTTAGGTTCTTTATTTTCTTTCCTTTCCTTGTTTTCTAAAACCTATGTTATAACATCACGCAGCATTGAATTTCTGTATTATTTTTAGTTATTTGTTTTGTTGGGTCATATAAAAAATGAAATATGAAAAGTTCTTATTATTTTTTATTTTATTTTATATTATTTTTAATTTTATTTTATTTTTATTATTTATTCAACAGAACATTATTCTAACAATTAAATTTATGATAACGAAGTTAATTACTTAAAATCTTTATCTTTCAGATAACAGCAATGGTCGCAATGATAGTCCTGAACTACATATTAATCACTTACAGTTTGATCATGCTTATTGTAATGGTAAAAAAATATCTTTAGATATGAGACCTTCTCTATTATTATTATATTTTTTTTAGATTTTTATGAAAATATGATATCATAGGATTATTTTTATTTTATGGTCCACCTTGGCTTCATTTGGGTGCACAGGAAAAAATAAAATACACATGGCTTACATCTTCCAAATTTCTCTAATATAATTTCCATACAAACAGTCCCTAAGCGCCCTACTATTAATAAATAGAATTATATGTTTTAAATAATTGTGTGGAAGAAAAAAACTTTTTTCTTCCAAACAATTATTTAATACATATGTATCACCATTTAATTTAATTGTTGGTCTAGTTCTAAATTTATCTATAACTAGCTGTGCCCCGCGGTTTCACCGGTATCTTCCTGTTATCCCGTAAGAACCTTTTCCGGGATAAAAAGTATCCTATGCCTGTTTCCTGGTTCTAAGCTCTAAATCGGTTCAGCCGTTATAAATAGTGTAACTAACATGACTTTCTTTTACGTATATATAGATGTGTGTTTTTAACTACTGTTTGACATTTTCAGGGTCTTATTCCACCTATACTCATATTTATATACAGCTGTTTGGTGTTTGAGTTCGTGGTAGCTTTGATTGTGATGTCTCAAGCAGCGCAGAGGGTTCGCAACAGAGCAATAACTTTGGAACGGAGGCTCGCAACACTCCTGATATATACGGTGGGATGTAAGTCCAATTTCCACCATCTACATTTGTCGTTCGCCGTTCGCCGTACACCGATCCCCGTACGCCGTATAACGTTCCCCGTACGCCGTTCGCCGTACGCCGTACACCGTTCCCCGTACGACGTATACCGTTCCCCGTGCCCGTACGCTGTACGCCGTACACCGTTCGCCGTTTGTCGTTAGTTGTTTGTTGTTGTTGTTTGTATTGTTGTCATCTAATTAGATATAGGCACTAACAGTTATGGCGGTGCAACAATTATCAGACGTGTTAGGAACCTCAACTAAAGGCACAAGGCGTAGAACATGAGTGACTATCCAAAAATGTAATCTCTCTAGAGATCGGCCTGTAAGTCTTTCTTATAGTAGCACCTTGCTACAAGCTGTATCATAGCTGGTGTTGGGGAAACGTCATCTGTCAGCTGTCAGGTGATGACAGCATGAGAAATATGTAATCATTTCTATTGCAGGTGAAGTGCAAAACAGAACAACAAAAGACCTGATTCGTCTAGTGCGCTCATATCCTATACAGCTGAAGGCATTTGGCTCCATCAATGTTGACATGACATTACTACCTACATACATCGCCATCTGCACTTCTTACACTGTGGTTGCTCTACAGTTCAAAAACATCCTGTAAAAAAATCAGACAGTTTTAAATATCGTTAATTTCAACATAATTATGATTGTTAGAGTGTGTAAACGTTTTATGATTTCTAAACCTTTTGCAGTACTATTTAATAAACTAATAAACTAGCAAAGATTTTATTACAATGTAAACTTTCAATATACGTATCAAAGTCCTGTAAGTTAAATGTAAGTATTAAGACCGATAACCGATGAGGAACAAAGGTTTTCGAATGGCGAACACGAACCGGAAGACGCTCAGTAGGTAGGCCCCCAACAAGGTGGACCGACGACATTGTAAGAGTCGCAGGGAGCCGATTGATGCAAATGCGCGAATCACCAGTCGAAGCGACTGGTACTTTGTGCATACGTGTCAGAGCGGTCACAGCTGTGGTCTTCGTCGTGGTCGCAATAGTGAACAGCTTCGATTGTTTCCTCATGATCAGCCTGTTTAAGTTTCCACTGCTGGTACACAGGCATTTCTCAGAGAGAGAGAGAGAGAGAGAGAGAGAGAGAGAGAGAGAGAGTCCACCACGCGGGCCCAGTACGAGTTGGCGGATAATTGGGCAGCTTGCGACTCCCAAATAAGCTAAATCAAACATTTACGAAGAGAAATCTATAACCAGCAGTGTTTGAATAAAAACTAATGATGATGATTATTAACTTACAAAAGTAAGAGGGTGCCGTTCCCTTGAAGCAATTCTACTCATCGCTTGAAATAAAATCGCGAAATAGCTCACACAATTACAATGCAAAGTTTTCACAGAAGCGTTTTTCTCATTAGAATATTACAAAATGAGATACTTACCCTATGACGGGAGTCGCAAAAGAAGAACTGTAAGTAGTAGCTGAGGGGGGGCGGTGATAAAATGAAAATGAGGGGGAGGAGGGCTCGTTAGCGAGCAGTCTTCTCACTGCGCTCCCCGCCGATTGTCGCGAGCTCAATATTTACAATTACCCATAAACAAAATGAGCTCTAACACCGAACACTAGAGTCGAAAACAGAGCAGCATTCACGCTGCATTAATAAATGCCGTCGGAACAAAGAACGCATAAAATTCTGCAATACAAAGCATTTTCAGAAATGTAACAGACGTAATGTCTAATTAGATGATTCGTTCCTTTCTGTCGACAGGGGTTTGTAATAAAGCATTACAAAAACAAAACAATTCGTGTTTCGATTTTAATGCAAATTACCAACCATCCTTTGATTCTAAATAAATGAAAGTTGAAAACAAATAGGCGTACAAAAAGCACTATTCGCAATAACAACCTTCTTACGTATATCTAGTATTCTTCTTTCCGTTAGTGAAATAATCTCGCCAAAAGACGCTATCTGTATGCCATCTGTGCATGAATGGAGCACAAACAAGTGCTATGCAATGTTATCTCTAGTCAGGTGTCGTATCACACACGAGCATGTCATAACATGAGTACGTGAAACTAGAAATGTAAGGATGAGGTACTGAAACCGATCAAACGACTTGAGACATACCTTCAATCATATCTTTACTTAACATCAGGTAACGTATCGCTTGAAGAACTGAATAACCAATGGGGAAGAAAGGTTCTCGAGTGGTGACCACGAACCGGAAGACGCTCTGTGGGTAAGTCTCCCACTAGGTGGACCGACGACATTGTAAGAGTCGCAGGGAGCCGATGGATGCAAATGGCTAATAGGCGTTCATGGTGGCGTTCAAGAGGGAGGCCTATGTTCAGCAGTAGACTTCTTCTGGATGATGAACGTATGGTTAAACGCTACTCTTTCAAGTTAAGAAATTAAAACGATATTTTTTTGCTCATCAAGTGGCTGTCGGTGGCCTAAACCATATGACTTATGACACTTTAAGAGTCAATATCACAGTTGTGGCTCACAATAACAACGTACAAAATTCACATCAAGCGCTCTGTGAGCACATATTTGCTTTAGCTTTGAATAAAGCAAAAATGCATGTGCTTAACTCAAGCTGCTTGACCATCTCCAAAGAATTAGAGTAGCAAATTTAACGAGGCTTAAAGGTGACCGCAGTAGCTCAGTAAACCGCAGCAATGTACCTAAGCTAGGCTTTTGAGTATTTCGCGTCAAATGCTGAGAATTCCTAACTGTGGTGTTAGACTCTTAGAAAAGGAGAATTTGTTAACAAAAAACATTTGAAATAATTGACTATCATGTTTGTTGGCGGGATGTAAATAGCGAGCTTTGCAAGGTGGAGAAACCAGAACCCGAGAATTATGAAAGCCTCGTAGCCCGCTTCGCAAGTCGCAGTCGAAGTTGAATAATAGACATTAACTATTCCCCGCGGTTTCACCCGCGTGGGCTACAGTTTATCGCAATAAAGTATTTTATGTCCTTTCTCAGAGTTCAAACCATCTCCGTACCAAATTTCATTTAAATCGGTTCTGTATTTTAGGCGTAAAAGACGACAAGACAGACATACAGAGTTACTTTCGCATTTATAATATTAGTAGGGATAATTGATTATCATGTGTCTTGGAGAGTTGTAAATAACGAGCTTTGTAAGGTGCAGAAAACAGAAGCCGAGAATTATGATAGCTTCGTAGTCGTTGCAATTTCACAGATCGCAGCGCTGCAAGGAAGTTGAATAATAGACATTTACCTATAGGTACTTCCGAATAAATATTTGTTCGTAGCTCCGCACCTCACATACGTGGCAGCGATGAAAGAGCTCTCGTGGGGCAAACGTCGGACCTTTTAATAGTAACTGCTCGCTCGCCGCGTCTGAAACGAAAATAAGAACGGGGCGAATGAAAATGGTAAAGGAAAAGTGCTAAAGAAGCTAGAGAAAAAAACTTAGATGAGAACAAACATTTCCGAACATTAATATGCATCTCTGATATAATTGCTATAGAGTTGTAGATCAACAACTGCATTCGTGATTCATAAGCGATTGGTAGTGGGAAATCCATTAAATGTTTTGTTCGTACTGATCTTATTTGTAGGTAACAAAAATTGCCTTTACAGGTGCAAGTGGCAAAACTTAAAAAGGCTAAGGAACGTCGGATTGCAGGTAATATCCGGTATTTGAAGCTCGCGCCGGCGTTTCAGATATTTCATCAGTATCTAAGAAATTTTCTATACAGCTGTTGTAGTTGTTCGCTCTATGAAGCTACATTTTACAAGTTACAGCAATGTTTTTAATTTAAAAACATAGATCGTCCTAAAATGGCTGTCAAATTCCATGAACATCTGATACTAACAGGTTACGCACAATGACGTGCAAGCTTTGAAACCGCTCACAGGTTCAACTACTTATTAAAAACAATAAATAGTATTTGGTCTAATATAATATAACATAACTCGTCGATGCGGCGGCGATGAGAATAAATCATAGGAAGAACTTCTTAAGTGCTCAGTCAGTACAAACAACAACAAGAAAATCAATACAAACAATAGCTCAAAATTAATGACATCACTATTAATAGACCACAGATTCTATTAATTAGACAGTGATGTTATTTGTTTATGTTGCTTGATAAAATATCAATTATAATATTTTGCATATTAATGTTTGATCTCAATTAGACGATGTGGTCAAAGTGCCACTTTACACCTGGATTGAAAACTAGCCCTCAAGTGAGGCTGCCAGAACACACCGATAGGTGCTTGGCGACAGATTCTTAACTCTTAGTACCTAGCTAGCCAGACAAACACTAGAAAATTAATTAATTAACAATGAATAAAATCAACATTTCGTGAATCCTTTTTGCTTCCATTTAAACTCGTCAGCACAAATAAGGTTACTAGCGATGGGCGTGTGAACGAGTTAGCAAATTGAGTTATCTGTTTTTCAGCATCCAGTTAATTCAGTTCTTTCTCCTTGGCTCGTGGGCGGCTGCAGGAAATTGTGCTATTTTGCATTTTGATGAAATATTTTGTTCCCTCCCGGCGGACACTGTTGCGTGATACGCAGAACTCTGAAGTTTTTCTGGTCTTATTTGCATTAAGTATTTAAAAATATGCTTTTTAGTCTGTCTTTTTTTGTAAATATGCTGGTTTTTTTTAAAGAGAGCGCAGATGGCGCAGCATTATTTGCCTTTTCGTTTTATATTTACATCTTTCAAAGGTAATAACGTGATATAAAGTGATTAGCGGCCAGTTTCATTAACCTATCTATCCACAGTTTACCCTACTAGAGATAGAAATGTGACATTACTACGCCTGGATTAGGAGTAATATGTCATCATTAGCCTTTCACGTTCCCACATTGATAAAAATAATCTGACTTTCCTTCTGAGTCTTACCTTCCAAGACCGATTCCTTCCTTATTTTACCTTAGTTTTCCTTCTAAATTACATTTCCTTCCCTTTTGACTCAGAAGGAAAACGATATCTCGGACGGTCTTTTTTGTCTCCGTGCACTGCTGGGACTCTGGCCTTCTCTCAGAGAGAGAGAGTATGTGCTGTTAACTACCACGCTGGCCTAGTGCGGCTTGGTAGATGTTGCAGTTCTTGGGCATGCCGGTTTCCTCACGATGTTATGTCGTTGTTCAGAAATTACTTCATTAATATTCTTTACTAGCTGACCTAGCGAACTTCGTATCGCCAATAAAAGTCAACTTTTAAACCTTCCCTGAACTTCCATAAATATTTCAAAATCAAAATTAGCTAAATCGGTCCAGCCGTTCTCGAGTTTTAGCGAGACTAACGAACAGAAATTGATTTTTATACATAAGAAAAGAAAGAAGATTAATTAGGTAGTGCATTACTGTACTCTCTCAATGTATTAATTACCAGTAACTAGTAAACTATATCGTCAAAAAAGTCATAGTTTAGGTAGAAACGCGCGTATCCTCCATAAACCAGCATCGTAAAGGCCACAGGCTGGGCGGCCATTATGCCCACAGATGTTATCACGACATAAAATGCCGAAATTAAAACCTATAAAATATCGGACGGCATGATTTATGTCACGCGTTCGTATAACTGCGACAAATTATTTCTCGTTCCGATATTGACCGTCGTAAAGGGGGGATGGCCGTTTTACATGTCTGAAAAAAGGTGGTTTATTCCTTTCAAATCATTTCATCTCAAAAGTTACAAAAACAAGTTTTTTTTTTACTGCAAATAGGTAGGTAATAATAAAAAATAAATAATAAATAATAATAATAATATAGGTAATAGGTAGGTAGGTATTTGACCGCAATCCCGCCTGTTGCCATGCGTAGATGCGGTCGACGGTGTAACACATTTCTAATCAATAACATACGTGTAAAACAGTATACATTTAACATCTAAGATATCCGTTTTTTTGCATTAATATAAAAAAAATCGTTAAGTATTATAAAAACTTACCAGATAATACTTGCAAAATGTGGAATGAGCTTCCCCCACAAGTCTTTCCTCTGTGCTACAGATTGCAATCCTTCAAGATGGGTGTGAAAAGAATTCTTAAAGGTCGGCAACGCATCGGCAACTCCCCTAGTGTTGCAGATGTCCATAGGCGACGGTGACCGCTTTCCGTCAGGCGGGCCGTCTGCTTGTTTGCTAATCTATTACATAAAAAAAAGACGATAACTAAGTAAAATATATATGCAATTATGCATGTGATATTTGACGTGGTTATGTGTATGCATATTGAGAATCAACTAAGTATCCTGTTTTTTATTACTATTCTAATTTTATAACATTTATTGTCGCTCTTTCATGTTATTTATGTTATCTAAATAAGACGAATGAATAAAAATAAACATGTTCAGCATTTGAAACACTCAAATTACGCAAATCCATTAAATTACTGATACGTGAATAATCATACTCAAACCCATCTCGTGCATTATTACTCCGGCTTGTTGCTCTGGTATCTATCAGTATCTACAGATATTGGAAATGCATTAAACTAAGTAAATTAGAGTGTTTTATGACATTGTAAAAGTGGCACTACGCAAAATGATTGATCATCATCAGCCTGTTACCACAGTATATAAAGAACGGTAGGTTAGCTAAGGCCGCTCGACGAGTTAATTGCCTACTCTTGCGGTGACGCATAGGTGGCGCGTTCCGTACTAAGTGCATGGCCGCGGCCCCGGCCGCCTCCTTTCGTTTATGTGATTGTGTGCGTGAAAAGTGCGTGCGTACACGGTGCCGCTACTCACGCACACATTCAAACCGGCAACGGCCGATTTATATGAAGCTGAACTACTACTCCTTTACTATGCTGTTACGTTCCTGCTACTGGAATACAGGCCTTATTTCAAAGAGAGAGAGTATGGGTCATAATCCACCACACAAGCGTGCCCACCCAGTGTGGGTTGGCGGATAGTGGTAGCCTGGCTTCAGATCGCCCGAAGGCCTCCGACACAGTCTGTCTAACGACAAAGCAAAGTGATTGGCGCCTTTTAATTAATGTCTCTTTTGTTAACGTCCTACCCTATGTATGTCAACCCTTGTCGGTTTAACACAGGCTGTTAATATAATTTGTTTCAGTTGGCGCTGAATTCTCTGAAGCTCTAAAAAATACCTCAATGTGAAGAGAAAGAATTCAATTTCATTCAGCAGTGACTCGCTTCCTTCTTATACGGATTGCGAATTCAATACTTAACATTTGTATATGGACTGATATCTTTAATACATAATTTACCTATTTTTTTTTCCTGTTAATGCAATTGAACTGATAATATTTTGAATTTTTTTTAATTTTTTTTTACTATTTACAGGGTAGCGTTTGACCACAAGTCACCTGATGTTATGTGACGGTGTGGTCGAAGATGGCGCTACGCTACACCTGGACTGGAAACTGGCTCTCAAGTGAGGCTGCCGGAACACACTGATAGGTGCTTGGCGACAGATTCTTAACAAGAGGGTGGTAGCTAGCCAGGCGAGTACTATAGAAAATACCCTACCACATGGTTGTGGTTTCATGGTTTCATCACGATGTTTTGCTTCACCGAAAGCTCAAGCTCATTGTAGGATTCGAACCCACGTCCTACGGATCGCAAGCCGACGTCACTACCACTGAGCCATCATCGCTATGAATTTCATGGTGACAGCCTCTTAGCATCTCTCTCTCTCACTCGAAATAAAATGTATCTTTATTTCAATTTAATAGCAGCCTGCAGTACCCTGCTCTCATGTACCTACTTCTCTCATCCACTAATTCCCGAAATATCGCGAACGATGTTAAAGGGCCGAAGTGTTTAATTTCATTAGAAACATTTTCCTCAAAGATCATCATAAAATTTGGACGAGTAGCTAAAACCGTACTTTACGACTGTGATACTAAAATAAGACATTCACCCAAAACTGTTAATTTACCTAAGTGAAACCTAAGCCACGCTAAGCAAGGCTTCTCTGCAAATCGCTTTGAATGCTGTACGCCTTTTATTGGACCTTTTTTGCACTTAGGAAATTCACGGCTACTCGGATTCCTACTTTAATGTCAGCTTAAGTAAGAATTATGGAGCTTGCGCGAATTACTTGCGCTTAGATGTCTTTTTTGTTTACTTACATACCTACTTTGATAAAAAGTGATTTGAGGATTTTCTCTTTTTATAACGTCTCTAAAAAGGGTTATGTCAGACCTAATTTGTCTTCTTTCTACATTTATTTTTAACTTTTAAATGCGAAAGTAACTCTTTCTGTCTGTTACTTTTTCACGCAGAAACCGCTGAACCAATCTTGATGAATTTTGGTATGGAGATAGTTTAAATAGTAGGGAAGGGTGTAGAATATTTCTTTCGCGCGGAATTACCTATTTATCTAAAATGAAAATGTGTTGACAACAGTTTGGGCCTCGAGCTTGTAATGTAAAAACTTGATTAATAAAAAAATATATTTATTTCACAGATAAGTGGTCATCTTTCGGCTGAAACTGTGGGGAACAGCTAGTCATAATGTAATACAATATTCTGAAACAGCGTTTCTTAATGAGCTAGTTGTGTCCTAACCTACATGTATGACAAAATTCAGTTATCAACTAAGTTTCCAAATTTTTATTGCTAGGTACGATTATCGCACGTATCTAGCGAATTCAGAAATTGGCTTCATAAAGTACAGAACACATTTTCGTCAGAAACAAGCGCAAAGCCATCTATGCAAAACAAAATATCGTTATGAAAATTAACACAGTAATTTGAATAAATATGAGACACTTAGCATACCACAGTTGGTAACGCCATTAAAAATGCATAGTTTTACACTGTACTACTACAGTGCTGTAAAATGTACTCATGCAACCCTATCACAATAAAGCTTTTGACTAGCACATCTAACTGCAAGTAAATGTTGCTTAATATTAAGTTATTAACGTAGTTTAAACTGCACTGTCCACGCAGTACAGTTAAAACTATGCTGATATCTACATCTTCTGCGGTTTTTAATTCGGTCAATTGTATAACGAAGATGAGTTTTAATTAGGTCAGTACGAAACGAGATAAGCAGCTTAAACATGGTTGTGGTTTAAGTACGCGGGAATATAGCCGGCACATTTGCAGTTTTAGTCACCAAACCGGCACTATGCATTACTTATTGAATACGTAAATGCTCGTTTTTGTTACGACTCAGCATCGTAACAGCTGAATAGATTTACATGAATTATATGTCACTGTAAAGCCGCGGACCGTCCGATCTGTTCGAAAGCAGGCCGCTTTTCAACAGATCGGACGGCGCACGTTGAATACACCCTGCCTGTGGCCATCTGATGTTGTGCTTGCTCTTCTGATCGTTTCCAAGGTTCATTTTCCGACAAATCAAGCTGAGCCAGACTAGACGACGCACCGTGGGACTGGGGTGTCCGTTCTCGTTCGTGGCTATGTGTCCTGGTCTGATGCTATCCTAAGTCGAGTGAGTGTGTAACGAGCAAGTCGCTCGCCTTATCACAAGCACCATGCTTGCCCATTACAGTTCACAAGTTCCAAATCCTGTGCAGCTATGCACTGTACTCGTCACCTTGAGATTTTAGAGAGTAAAACTCCTTATGCCCTGAAACGGAAACATACAATAATAATACAATAATATTAATATTACAAGTCTTTCCGCTGTGCTACAGATTGCAATCCTTCAAGATGGGTGTGAAAAGAGTTCTTAAAGGTCGGCAACGCATCGGCAACTCCCCTGGTGTTGCAGATGTCCATAGGCGACGGTGACCGCTTACAATCAGGCCGTCTGCTTGTTTGCAATCAATTAAATCAATTAAATTACATAAAACTAAAAATAAAAAAACACATGTGAAAGTTTGTGAATGAGTGAGTGTGTAAGTTTGTTACTTCTTCACGTTGAAACGGCTCAACGGAGTTAAGTGAAATTTGGAATAGATCTAATTTATACCCTGGATTAACACATAGGCTACTTTATACCCCACTAAAAATCCTTCGTGTACGAAAAAGACCGCGGGGCGCAGCTAGTATCATAAATAGATGTGTTACTTACAAAGGCGGTCACTGCAAGAGTCCTACCAACATGTAAAAAAATTAATTTATTACTTCACTAACTAACGAGCCACAATTTGCCGACGATCGTATATAAGCTCACGTTCCATTATAATTACTGCGTTATCTCCACGTACGAAATAAGCAGACCGATGTTTAAGTGTGAAATAACTGTTGGAAATATTCTCCCGGTCTGGGCGCAAACCATCGGTGCCATCAGTACTAACTCCTGAATAATAAATGCTTACGAAACTACTGCAGAGACATTTCCATAAATGCTGAAATGCTCATATCTGCCAATTTCACTTGGCACGCGTTCTTAAGTGGCTGGACTGGCTTGTAATAAAATATAGCTTAGCACGATCATAATTATGAAAATTTCGGGACACCTATTAATGAACTTAGCTACGATCTAACCGGCTTAACTTACTTAACGGTTAGTACGGAGAATTGTGGTGGATTAAAATATTAACATAGTAATATTCTTCATAGCCGCCGCGTAGTGGATTATGGCCCTTATATTTTGTCTCTCTGAGAGTAGGCAGTGGAAAATAATGTGATTTTGAGTTCGATTATCACCTATAACTTACATCCTACTAATATTATAAATGCGAAAGTTTGTGTGTGTGTGTGTTTTCCTCAAATTTCATCAAAATCGGTTTAGTAGTTACGGTGATACGTGGTTACAAACATTCACACAGAGTAGGATCAGCATTAATATTTCAAAACAATGTAGAAACATTTCCATTACAACATAACATTTTAATACCAACTTGAAGAATTTTACGGGGAATTATGACTGTCAGAATTAAATCATCTCAAACAATGAACCTTCCCTTTATTTGCAACATTATATTGTTTCAGGCAATTATTCTTTTTATAATACCAATAAAGAGGGCCTAAGCGGAGTTGTACCTATTTATTATTCCCCGGAAAAAAGAGGGGTGTTATAAGTTTGTATTTAATGTATGGTTATATAACGTCTGCATCGGAGGCAAAACTGATATTTGATTTAGTTTTTTTTTTTGAAAGGTGATTTAATCAAAAGTTTTCTTAGTTACTTAAATATGATTGTTAGAGAGTTTAAATTTAAATTAAGGTATATCTTATAACTTCGTTACTTCAAATATAACTTAATTAAATAACTTACACCAAATTAGTTCATCTAGGCAGATAGAGTCTAAGCTTAAGAGATTTTGTAAGTACGAGTAGATTAACAGCACAGTGTTGGAATGGTTTCGAAACTAGAATGGATGAAATTCGCCTTTGCGGCGTGCGCAACGGACATTGTGGTTTCTATCTCTGTACATGTATATCTATAAATAATACTAACAGAACACATTTAAGAAAATGTCATTCGAGTTAGGTGACACGGGTGTCATGAGGAAAAGTTATAAGTAACATAACTGTTTGTTTTGGGATAAGTTTAGCGGTGGGCGATTATGAGATAATACTATTAATGGAATCAATCAACACATTTCACCTGCAAGTTCGAAAGCTCTTGCAACAATAGAACCAAATAGAACACCAAATAGTTTCTAAGTCAGATGATCATAGCGTAGTTAATTAGATTAAACTGAGTCAGGTTATACCCAGGAAGGAGTTTCAGTGGATAGTTAGAGGTGGCTCGACACAGGGCGAGTGGCGTCCACTACTGTTTGTCCCTCAAATTATTGATTGCGAAATTTGGATGCTCTAGGAATGCTAGCGCTGTTGAAACCATCGTGATGAAACCATAGCTTGGTTGTAGGGCATTTTCTAGAGCTCGCCTGGCTAGCTACCAGCCTCATGCTAAGAATATGTCGTCAAGCACCTATCGATATGTTCCGGTAGCCTCACTTGAGGCCAGTTCCCAGTTCAGGTGTAGCGTGGCGCCACTTTCCACCACATTGTCACTTAACAGCAGGTGATTTATAGTCAAACGCTTAACATGTAATAAAATATGTGTTTTATTGATTTTTAGACCAAAGCTTAAACCAAAGCACTAACTTGTATCATACCAGATTTCAATGTAATTTAGAATGGAGATAGCTTATGGCATGGATGAACACCTTAGATACTTTTTATTCCGGAAAAAGATTCCTGCAAAATCGCGGGATTTTAGTGAAATTAAGATTGGAGATAGCTTGTACCTTGGATTAACACATAGTCTACTTTTTATCTCTGCAAAGGCTTCCTGCGGGATAGCAGAAAACCTTAAGCGATAGCTATCTTACAAAATAAAACTTACTACAGTAACATCTGACGTATTATCAAAGGTTTCCGCAAAGCTATCCCTCACAGGTGTTCAGCAGATAAGTAAAACAATATAAGATGATAGTCACGTACCGAGGTGCTGCGTGTCTGACTCAAGTTGGGCTTATTTTCTCCTTCATTTGACGTGTTAGATGTAGACCCCGTATAAAACATTTAGGTGGGTGATGATACATGTTACTAGTTGCGCCGCGCGGTTACACTCACGTTTTTCCCATTATAAATCCTACAGGAATCTTTTTCTGAGATAAAAAGTAGCCTATGTCATTTAGCATATTATAAACTATTTCTAATCCGAATTTTACTCAAATCCGTTAAGCAGTTTCAGCGTGAAGAAGTAACAAACATACACACTCGTCACTCACTCGAGTGAGCACCTCTTCACAAATTTTCGCATTTATATTAGTATGAACTATCACGTGATTTTTTTCTGCGATTGTACATTGTCAGGAATTGTGCTGAATTATTGATTTTTTTTATTTTCAAAATAAGTTTCGACTTTTGGAAAATGGAAAGCTTGTTGGTACATAAAACTAAACTCTCTATTAAGTCATTAAAAATTATAATTTTGCAAAAAGAGAGGCCCGAGTAACGGCAGGAAAGAAATAATTTCCAAATCTTGATTTACGATTCAACCAACACCTTTTCCCTGTCTTTTCAATAAATGTAATTCGCGAGGAGACGGCTCAATCATCGTTCCACAAGAAATATCCATCCATTCCAAAGTTCTGGTGATTTTTCATCGTCAGCTCGGCCACGTTATTTCAATCAGGCCCTTATATAATTCGGCTCGGATGGGTTTTTATCGAAAATGGGAACGTAAATACGGGAATGAGTCTCGAAATCCCCTATCATGTTCAATTTAATGCCTACCTCGCGAGCAAAGACCTTTGATATTCTTTTCTTTTTGAAGCTTTGTAACTTTGTAAAAGCAATAAGGCACACATAATGTCGAAAGCACTTACCTGGCTTCTGGCAATTTTATTTTTTCACTCTCCACCTGAAGCGCAAATGTTTTATTCTTACAATATAAATGATTCCCTGGTTGAGAAATGTAATGACTAGCGATTCCTGTGTGCCGCTTGAATGAACTTTGATTTAATTTCAGTGGAGGGCGAACCGTCCGCGGCGTCGTCGGCGTCGTCTCAGAGGCTTGATATAATGTTCAACTAAATAACGCGGACATCTGCACCCTATCTCCCTCCCCCCTTGCCCTCTTAGTGTCGTCCGCGTACCCGCAGATTAATCTTTCACATGCCTCAGTGTCACGACGCAAAAAAATAATGATAAACATGAAGGAAACTTAAAGTTAGAGTAGAACTTCTTGCTAGAGTTTGTTTTCAGAACGCTATATTTTGGGAATCTTTGATGCAGAGTGAACAGGTATCTTCTAGGCATACGTGCTTCAATGTCGACCGCATTATTGCTTGTTAACAGGCGGAATGGTGGTCAAACGCAAATCTATCTTCTTCCTCTTCTTCTCATTTTCTTGTGTGTCAGAATAAGGTTTAGAAATTATTTAGTTTGGAAAATCTATCGGAAAATTGTGAAATTCGGAGAAAACTGTAAGTCCTTCTTTCTATGGGATTTAAGTATGAACTCATTGCCCACCTTATATCGGCGTATCCGTGTAAAGCAGGAGCGGGACCCTAGTAAGCAATAAAAAAAAGTCTAGGCAGTATTAAATTCTCATTTTAGATCCCTATTATTCTAGTTCTCGCCAATTCGCTTTTATAGTTTCACCGCTACAATTTCAAAGAGAACGCTTGACGCGTCTTCTAAACAAAGTAGCGTCGAATAAATCGAATGTACGTTACTCATTCCGGGCTGTAGAATTAAACCAGTTCGATTTACCTCACGGGTCGCCATTTGCACCGATTTGGATCTACACCAGACCAATATTCAGCGGAGCGACAAATCAGCACATCGATATTGCCTCCATTTGGGCACCCACCTCAATATATGGAAAATCAGATTTTTTATTGCGCCACCAAACGGCACGCGCGGGCCCGCTACACATGAAAACATTTTAATATTTACAGAACTCCGCCTGCTTTAAATCATGAAACTCCTGGGTATGCAATTAAGCGAACAATTTCAACTTCTTAATAGACCATTTTATGGGCTTATCGACTATGGAAAATGACCTTTGAATAATACGGGGATATTAAAATAAAAGCCTACGTTAAGTTTATATTAGGCCCTTGTCATTTATTTTAAACATAAATATAACGATCTTATGCAGAACTAGCTGTTCCCCGCGGTTTCACCCGCGTGGGCTGCAGTTTATCACGAAATCCTTTCTTAGCGGATGCCTTCGTCATAACATCTACCTGCATGCCAAATTTCAGCCCGATCCGTCCAGTGGTTTGGGCTGTGCGTTGATAGATCACTATGCCAGTCAGACCTTTGAGTTTTATAATATATAGATGATACATAATCAAAGTTTGTTCAAATGGATGTAGTTTCTACCGTATCTTCAAGGCACGGAAGTTATTAAATCTGTTTTATTATGTTTCTGACGACCAATGTGGTGCAATGAGTAAATAGCCGAATGCAAAGCGTGACGTCACGGGTTTGATTATCACTACTACATGACAAATGTTCCCAGTGTAGGTTGTCGCAAATCCCAGATCCGTATAGTTTCTGATACCCATACAGGGAATCTTAGAGGTTTAGAGCTATATGTATGTAATCGTGTGGGCGTTTCAGCACGGGCATAACAAGGATGGGTGACCATTTAACGATATTTTCAACTGAGCGCTACGATGCTTTTAAAGTCACGTTAAGCTGTTAGTCCCAGCTGTATCAGTCGTAAAGCCGTGTCAGAGGCCTTCAGGTAGCCTGCATACTCCACTCCTATAATAGTGTTGGCCACTGCTAAGAAAGAGGACGAAGGACTTTGGCTTTTTTTGTATTTGCAAATGTGTCAAGAAAAACGTCTGCTCTCGCGTGTCTGTTTAAAAAACGCAAGACTTTTATTGAATCTGCTGTACAGAACAAAACAATTGACACTCTCGAGTAGCGCTCTCTAGCTTCGACTTTTATTAGCCTGTAAGCCTGTCTCGTGTTCCGCCTCTGCCATGTCACCGCCTGGTTACACGCAGTCGCAATTAATATCACGTCTTTGGCTTGTTACACGATGTACTTTAGGGTTTTTTAATTACTATCAGCATTCTACATACACCCATTACATTAAGAGGTATGTCTATTCTTATCATTTTTTGCAGATAATGCGGCGCAGTCATTTTTATTTAATTGTTTGTTTCACAGAGTATCGTTTAACCACGAGTAATTTGATGTTAAGTGACGTGTGATCGAAGGTAGAACCACGCTATACTTGGACTAGAAACTAATGAAACAGCTGAATGCTAAAGTTTTTTTAATATTAAACTCGCGTAGGTGTCATTGATTAAACTAATACCATAATCAGATATTGTATTATATTCTTAGCTTATCTAACATCAAATTAACAACATTAGGAATTAGAGGAGATTGGAATAAGCCAAACCAATCTCGTCTAGTTCGCAATATTGTAAAGGATCTATTGTTAACAACATTCAATTTGAATTCACTTACATTTCAAATTAAGGCCGAGAGCTTAATAGTCTCAACACCGGCTCAAACATCATTCGGTGGCTTAAGAGGGGCTTTCATTTCAAAATGAGTTGCTTAAATCAAATGGCGTTCATAGATATAAATAGCATAAATTAGAAAACAGACCTTCTTTACTGTCTTTTGCATGCATAATTATGTTTTGATGTAAAAACGAAAGGTAGAGGCCAATACGAGAGATTATGGTCCAAACTCTCTCTCTCTCTCTGAGAGAAGGTATGTACAGAACGAGGACAAGATTGCAGTAGCACTCCAATGTTATATCTGTCTAAGTGTTGTTTGTGCGTGACCGGTAACCGCGCGCTTTCTGATTGGTTCTTGTACACAACTACACACGTACGTGCGAAACGGCTCATAGAAGAAGAAGGTCATAATTATACGCGATCTTCTTTCATACTTTTTGAAACTGCTACTGTAATTCTGACCCCGACCGTACGTAATAAACAGATGAAAAGGCGAGTTATTATTTATATAAACTTTTATTAGAACTTTTATAATGTTAAAAGTTTTAAAGTAAACATCAAAGTGAAGAATTGCGCGCGGAATAAAATCAGCTACGTATTTTCGTCGTAAATTATATTTGCGCAAACAAAACCTCAGATCTGTCGGTGATAATTTTCTTCGCTTCGGGAAAGAATGGTAAAATGTTGATCCAGGAGTCCAGACTCAGCGTCAATATGTTTACCTAGGAGAATGATTGAGGTGATTATTATAGAAAGGAATAAATAAAGTTTAAGGAAGACAGGTTATTTTTTACTTAATTCAAGGTAGCATATGTCCACAAGTCACCTGGAGTTGATAGATAAGTCAAGACAGTCTCTTTCATGCAAATATAATATTACTAGCTGTTCCCCGCGGTTTCACCCTCGAGGGCTAAAGTTTATCGCAAAAAAGTAACCTATACCCTTTCTCAGGTCTTAGACTATCTCTGTACCAAATTTCATTTAAATCGGTTCAGTAGCTTAGGCCTGAAAGCGACAGCGTTACAGCGTTACTTTCGCATTTATAATATAAGTAGAAAATAGCTCTTTTTAGAATATTATAACACCAATAAAATGTACGCTGTAAATAGAATCACGTAATTCAAGGAAATCTGTTAATATCCTTTTCTTAAAATAGATTATTGTAGGGAACGTTAAATTATTTCTGTTTTAGGAATATTTAACTATTCTGATATCGATAGGTTGTGGACTTTGTTCGTAGAAAGTGATTGATTGTACAAATATTTTTATAAATATAAAATAGAATTGTTATTTGGAATTTGCTCCCTACTGTTTTGTTTTCTAAACGGACAACCTGGATCTCTTTTACACTAAATGAAGAGGCACCTCATGGGCCAGCGTGATCCATATTCGACTTACAGCGTCGCCTAATATCAGATGAGATGTGCTCAAACGCAAACCCATTCGTGCAAAAAACCGTGTTATTTTTAAAACACTTTTTTACCATAAAATATATATTTTTTAATTACATGTTAGTACAAAATGTGAAATCTATATTAATGAAAATGTAATTCAAAACCTTAAGCCCAAAAACTGTTTTTTTTAAAGTTACTATGTATTATATATGTATTTTTAATGGATTTAACTTTTGATTCTCTAGTCAAGTGAATTAGTGTTAGTACGACCGATGTTACCGTTCAAATTGCTCTAAAAAGCGGTATGGGTTTATTTACCTTAGTCTCAGCCCTGTAAGAGAAGCAGTGCGGTATCCCTCTGCTCAATCCTTGAAGGATTCCAAACACGTCTCCCGAGCCTAGGAGCTCGTGGGTAGTTTCTGTAAGGTCCGAGCGGACAGACAATACTGACACCGACCCTGATGCTACCCAGTACATGCGTGCTTCGCTGTCGCCGGCGACCACTATGTAGTTACCTGAAAACATAAGTTAAAAAAATATTTTGAACTAGTTCACCCGCATCTTCCGGTTATACCACAGGAACCTTTTTACGGGATAAAAAGAGCTGTGTGTTAATCCAGGGTATAAACTATCTTTGTTCCAAATTTCATCAAAATCGGTTTAGTAGTTACGGTGATACGTGGTAACAAATACTAACGGGAAGACGCGGGTGACACTGCGGGGCGCAACTAGTTAGGAAAAAATACATGTGTAATTGTGTATGACAATATTACCAGGGAAGAAAGTAGTATAATCCAAGACAACAGCGAGCTGTCGAAGGAAACTCTCTCCGGTGTCAGCGAACAGGTAGCAATTCCTCAGGTTTTGGCTAAACATCGCAGACATCAGGTCGCACCTCCGCACGTACGGCGTCTGCACCAGTAAATCTGGCAGCTGTTATCAAATAAAACTCAGTTATATGAGATGATTTATTTATTTTTTGGAAAACCAACAGCTTTTTACAACAACAGCAAATATACAGTATTATACTCGTATCAAAATTATTGTGTTCCATTATGTCTTTATTAAAGAAGGAATTACGCGAGCTCCAGGTGGAGGACTGGCAGGAGGTAGCGCAGGATAGACCGAAGTGGCATCATTTGTTATCGGAGGCCAAGACTCACTTTGGGTCGTTGCACCATCTCAGTAAGTTTCTCATCATTATATAACTTATCACTATCATCGGCCTGTGTATCAGGCCGCTGCTGGTCATAAACCTCTCCCAAGGTACGCCACTGAGCCCGGCCTTCGGTAAATTAAGACTTTTAAATTTTCTGACAAAAGATCATAATAAGAATAATATAACAGAAGATGTTGTTTTTTTTCTCTTATTTTATGGTAGCGTTTGATCACAGGTTACGTGATGTTACGTGACGATGTGGTCCAATGTGATGCCACGCTACACCAGAACAGAGAACTATCTATCAATTGAGGCTGCCTGAATACACTGGTAGAATTGGAAAATCCCTTACCACCAAGCTATGTCTACGGTATAATTATTTTGCCACCGCTAGCATCATCATGTATGATCAATTTATTTTTTGTATAAATCAGAGTTTAGAAAATACTTACTCTCCTTCGGCAGTGGAGTAACAATATCCCATTCTGAATATTCAAATGAATAAAATATTCCAAACAGGACCCCGAAGCGCTTAAAGTATATAATGGCAGGCACTGGATCCACCAAACGACCCAAGAGTAACTTAAATAAGTTCCGAAATCTTTACCCACCTGTCTGCCGCGCTGTGTTACCCAAAGTTGTCTGACGTATTTCCAAAACTTCTTTAATTGGTAATCTAGAAGTAAAATACTGGTCTATTTTAAATGTTTTATATCTGTTGCAGAGGTTGGGCTCGAATCGCAGGAACACGCGATGCGAATTTCTGCGATTCAGATCGGAAGTTCATGTGCTGCATTCGTCCGAGCTCGCAGATATTTGCGATCCGATGCGAATTTGCAGTTTTATGTAGGACCCAATAGTTATGAGGGAAAAGCTACGAGGCACGAGGGTTGTTGATAAGATAGATCCAGAAAGTCAGTTCCCACGCAGTCCAGGTATAGTGTGGCACCACCTTCGACCACATCGTCACTTGATATCAGATGACTTGTGGTCAAACGCTACTCTGTGTGGATAGTAAAAGAAACAGATAAAAAAGCAAGGAAATGTAAGTAGGTATTGGTCACTGGGCTGTTTAGGTTAACTGAGCACAGCAGTGTGTGTGAAAAAAGCCCACCAATAGGATAACTACATTTTACTAGCCTTGCTCAACACAGCCTTGATAGAAAAAGGCTCAGTTATAATACTGCAAATCTAAATTTATATAAACCAGAACAGTGTAGCGCTAACCCCTTATTTATGTAACTCACAACAAAGAATAACACGAAAAAGTTTCACAAAGATCCTTTCATTGGAAAACTTCCTTTTACCGCTGAGGGGAAAACAAAAAAAAGTGGTATCATCCATCATAAATGCAAATGACTGAAACTATAGGATTGCAAAGAGCTCGCACCTATGTTTAGCGAAAAGTTTATAGACACATACAGTTATAGAAAGAATTCTAAAGTTGATCATCTGGAGAGCAAAAATATGTAAAGGCCACAAATTTGGTCTGTGGTAAAGGCTGTTTAAAAAAATCACAACACTTTTTTTCCACATGAAAATAAGAGCTCAATTTGTTAACAAACGATTCTACACCTTATGCCTTATGAAAAGCAATAACAACTCACTCGACAATCCCTGATTCTTCAACATATCAATAAGCTCTTTCGTAACTTCCTCGTAAGATGTTAGCGCGTATTTTGTAGAGTAGGCGACTTGTATTGCGGACGCCACGACTATGGCTGCGAGAATCTTGCTAAAGACGAGAATTAAGGCGAGAATGGCCATGGGGAACATGTTGCGTATTAAGAACTCATCGCCGCCGGTTGTCGTCAGTTCCGATACTACGATGTAGAAGGACGACGTGTAGTCCCATCGACGCTGCGTTGTTTCTCTGTAAATAATATTTTGATTAATTGTATTTGTTTTTAATGTACCTTGTGTGTTGCTTTCATGCCGGTGATGTCACCTAAAACTTTACAATGAAAAAAAAAGATTCGTGCTCTTCTGAACTTTTTAGATATTAGCTAATACGTTCTAGTCTTTCTCAAGTGATGCGTTTACCATCGAACAGATAACAAAAGTATTTTTTTATAAAGATATATTACAATGAGTATTTTTTGCTTTTGCCGCACATAATACCTATATAACAAAAGATATCCGGGCCAATAACAAATGATGAGTGGAATGGCACTGTAGTGGTGCTTTAAATTCCCATCGTAATAAATCCTGGAGTGATTAATTTGCAAGTGTATTTCATTGAAATTCATTGTAAAATATAGTGAATATTTGGCGGACTGGAATTGTTGTAAAAGGTATGAGGATTAATAACGATATAATGGTCTTCTCGTTATCCCACGTAAACTTTTTCCCGGAATAAGAGTAATCTATGATAATCCATAATAAAAGCTGTCTCTACTTCAAATTTCACTCGCTGAGCCGTTTCACCATGACAAACTTTTGCATTTATAATATCAATGTGATGGAAAACTTTGTGGTTTAGTGCAAGTTCCTGCGGTGACTGTAACGACGGGTGCAGCTAGTTTACAAAATTAGTGTGAAATATGTGATTAATCAATAACAAAGGTAAGTTTTTAGGTCATTGAAGTGTGAAGAAAAAGTCACGAAAGATTTTCGCGAGCTCCAGGCGGAGAACTGGCTGTAAGGGGCGCAGGACAGACCGAAGTGGAGTCTTTTATTATCAGAGGCTAAGACTCACTTTGGGTCGTAGCTCAATCTCAGTAAGCTTAGTTGCTTCTACGAAATTGAAGCTACATAATATGTTGAAACATTTCTACTTACTCGTCCATGAGGTGCATTTTTAAAGTTCTAATGAACATCGTCGGGGTTGTAGCTACGAGCGTTAGCAGCCAAATGCATGTGAATGTATGGATTAAAAGGATCGCCGCTATCAAAGTCATTACCGCCTGAAAATATGGAGACAATCTTTGTTTTCATGAGCACAATAAAGAACAAAATGTCTGTAAAGTGAACCGTGTTTCATTAAATATTTGCATTTGAAGGAAAACATCGTGAGTAAAATGGTTTGTCCAAGAACCACAACATTCAAGGGCATGTGACATCTACCAACACGCAGTGGGATAATGGCCCATACTCTGTCTCTGAGAGAAGGCCAGAGTCCCAGCAGTGGGAACGTAATAAGGCTGATGATGATGATGATTTGCATTTGACCTCAGTCTCTGCTGATGGTAAGAGATGACAATGATGGAACAAGCTTGCCTTGAAGATACCTATTCACTCTTGAATTGAAGGCTCACAAATTGTACTTATCGGGAAACAAATATGCTGGCAGGATCAAGAAAAAAAAAATGAAAAAAATTACAAATCATTTTTTGATACATCTTTTTTTTCTCTTTATTTTACACTGTACTTATGAGCAAATGTGACGCTAACCATCAGGTAAGGGACTTGCCCTTTTATCACTAAGTTCCATAAAAAAAACCCTCGCTCTCGTCCTCGGGATGACTCGTCAAGTATGTACAGCCAGCATTAGAAAAAAGATACATAACCTGCAAAGTTGTCTGATTGTTTGTAAGTTCCACCGAAGTCTTGTTATAGAACTCGATAAGATATTTCACTCTGAATAGCTTGTTCGCACGCAAGTAGTGCATAGTTCGAACTGGATACCTAAAATGGAGAAGTTTTTGTATAGGGTAGGACGGTGTAATTTTATGTGCTTAAATTTATTTCAGACAAATGACAAAGGATTTGTCTAAAAAGAATGGAGATTACGAGGTAATACTACATTTAAATATATTAAGGGGTTTTAATACTCATTACTTTTGTCCCATTCGGTGTCGAGACCCTTCGTCCGTGGGGTCCTAGCGCTTTAAGGCTTTTTAAGGAAATAGCAAAAAGGTTAGACGACATCACAGGAGACCGAAGGGCTGGCAGCTACCTCGGACAAAGAGTTAGTCTAGCCATTCAAAGGGGGAACGCTGCCAGTATCTTCAGAACCTTGCCTAAAGGGACTCCTTTTAATAATATATTGTAGTTATAAGTTTAGGTTTTTAGTTTTAGGTTCATTGTTTAGTAGGTATATATTTTTGTTATATTTATTTCAATATGCAGTAAAAATTTATAATTATTGACTTCTTACATGATAACTTCGACCACAAGTCACCTAATGTTAAGTGACGATGTGGTCGAAGGTGGCAACAACGTACATCTAGATAAGGAACTGGCTCTCAAGTGGCAAGTACTAGAAAAAGCCCTACCACCAAGCTATGGTTTCGTCTCAATGTTTTCCTTTACCGAAAGCTCAAGCTAATTGTAGGATTTGAACCCACTAAGTGTTAGTTTGATGCTACATAGCCATTCTTCGCGGTTTCATCCGCGCGTAGATTCCTACAGGATTTGTATTACAAAAACCATAGCCTATGTGACATTAGGTACTACACTGAAAAAAAATCCAGTCAGATCTGGAGGTTACCTTTACACGATATACGGAAGCAATAGCGTGTAACCATCGGTGAACTATAAAATTTTATTTTACTCTCTTAGGCTTGATTTCACTAACTTTTAATCTGCCTTTAAACAGTTGCATCAAACTGAGTATTATTTTAGTAGGTTCCTAACTGCAGATAAAAATGTTGGTGAAATCAGGCCTAGGGGAACTTACGGGAAACAGAAAGCGAACATTTCGAGTGGTATATTGAAGAGTATATCAGTCCAAAGCCATAGTTTATGTTTGTAATATCGCCTTCGACATTTTTCCGCATTCATTATGTACTCCCCGTGCTTGCTGATGAAACCCTGGGCATGTGGGATTGGTAAGGTGAATCAGAATTGGATTTTTTATACGGGTGCCTTTATTGTCCTTTGCATAAATTAAATGATACTTTACATTATACTATGAAAGAATTTCAGAACTAAGTAGATTGAAAGTTCCTAAGAAGAAGTCTTTTTACATACAAATAGATAGGTGGATAAGATGGATAGATAACAATTAAATTGAATAATATGCAATATAATAGATTAAATGGTAAATCGTTGCGATAGTTAGAAGAAGGTTAAAATTAGCTTCCAAGATTGGCTTACATAGTTCGATAATTAGTTACAAATGAAGCAAACAAAAGCGAATCAATTACATTAGAAGATATAGATATGGTAATGAGAAACAAACGACAGTAGCGGATAAGAAAAGATATACTTCTAACTCGTACCTGATGCATGGTAAGATAAATCTTCACATAAAAGAAGATATCAAAGATAGCAGACAGCCAAAACATGACAAAGCAATCGTTCAAAGTCACTATTTCGTAGAGGGTCAACACGTAATTAGCCGTCGCCATGACACATGTTATGTAACCGAATCCCTGGAATTGTAGCAATATCTGTTTTGTTAGTCACTAATCAAGCGATTAATAATAAATACTGAGGGCAATAACCAACAGCGTGAGCAAAACCTTTAGCTTTTAGCCTTAGCTTATCGAGGTCAAAAAGACACAGATATCAAAGAAAAACCTGCGGAGTCAACGTGAAAAACACTTTATTTTATAAATTCATCATCAGCCCACGCCACTAAGCCTGGTCTTCGGTTCTTCTCATCCATCTACTGCCAGCCACTCGGCGCAAGTCGTCGCTCCACCTTGCCGCAGGGTCCTATGTGGTCGAAATTAACACAGACATACCTAGCTAGTTTTTTTTAATTTGATGTTTTAAAATGATTTTTTAATATTAAGGCTTTTATAAATTTTATATTTTAGTACTAATCCATGAGATTATACCTTTTATTTTTAATGCTAAAATCATCAATAGAACAGATTTGTACATCGAAGAACTCAAACACGAAACAAACGGCTTCTTCTTTGAATTCCATTTGATTAATTACTGAAGCAGCAGTACAGTGCTTCTATCAAGAAGGATAACCATCTAGACGACCTTATATCGCTTAACAAGTCTTACGAAGTTCCCCTCAATACGCTGAACTTCCAAAGTTGACCGTTCATCAAAGACACTTCGATGAGGGTCTTTACTCTATTACGTAAAGACAAAGGAATTCAGGATCGAACTAGATTGGTATACGCCAATCTGAGTCTACAACCCGTATGCCCGGCGACACGAGCTGTGTTGATAGCCAAATCGAACTAAGGTGATTAGACTGTGATATAACAGAGGAAATCAATACTTATATAGTATAGAGCACAAAGTTTGACTATAAATAAAATATGTAGAGAACCAGCTGTGCCCCGCAGTTTCAAAATTTAACAATTCATCGCTATAAAAAGTATCCTACGTCCTTTCTTAGGGTTCAAACTATCTTCGTGATAAATTTCATCAATATCTTTTCAGGTTTAGGCGTGAAAAGGTAACAGAGGGACAGAAAGAGTTACTAACGCATTTTTATAATACATATTACTACTAATAGCTGTGTGACGTGATTTCTATAGAGTATCAAATTAAAAACTTAAATATTTTTTCGTGTGCTTAAACTATGCCCATACAAAATTTAATTAGGATCTGTTCAGTTTTTGCATGAAAAGGTTATTATAACAAATAGACATAGGAATAGTGTGAGAGAGAGTTACTTTCACATTTCAAATATTACATAGTTTTAAGTATTTATAGTACAACATTATCTATGTAATAGTATGGACAGTAAGGATAACATCTGCATTGAAGCGCATTTTTAGTATACATTAATAGTTTCTAATAACCTCTACCTAATTTATCTCTTGTTATACAAAACCTTATAATCAACATCAGAACTCAATTAATCCAAAGCATCAACTTGCCTGAAATAGCATAGTGCCGGGCCTCAGTAAATTAGAGATGTGCGTGAAACTCTGGTACGTCATTATGCTCGTCGAGGACTTGGCTTGGCTTATACTCGATTGCGATTGCGAGCTACGTAACGGTACATGGCCTGTTAGGTGGGAACACGATAGGTTCATTACGGGAATAACAAGGTAACGGTGATGATTGAATCGATTTCGTGCAGTATCTTCTGCCTTTGAGAATGCCTGAATCGGGAAGTGTAATCTAGCGATTCTGTTGGAAATGTTTCGATGGTAATTCTTTTTTTGGTAGACTTACCGATTTCAAACCGACTCGATTCGCTTCTTTCGTCAACAACCGAATCTGATGATTGGATATCGTACGCTGTATCGTCTGAAAATTCATAATATTTATAGTAAATATAAATCCTTTTTTGGTATTGATTGCTTTGTTTCATGAAATTTAAACTTTGTTTATTTTTCAAACGAATATCTTGTAGAATTATTATCCAAAAAGCGTTCTTCTCTCACACATCACCATTATTTATGTGCTTACCTGAAGATGAATCTTCGTTAGTGGACATGGTAATAGGCAGAATGTAGTTCGTTGACATTTCAAAGGCTTTGTACAAAGGCTCCCGAATTTTCGGATAGTATTTGACCAAATTGAAGAACGTTAGGCTCGGTATCACAAGCAAATCAAGGCTTCTGCTGGCGTAAATTGTCACTTCCGAACATGATATCGGTTGCTGAAATGAGTAAAGAAAAGAAATATCGTTTCAGGAAAAAATCCAAGTTAGTAAGCCCTGCAAAGTGGTGCTATAATATGGTAAGTAAGTACAATAGAGTTGAGTAGAAAAGAAAACGTTTTTTTTATAGCCAATATTGAATTGGTAGGATACATTTTTACGGAAATACACTCGAAAGCAAACAAAATGACACAAACCAAAAAAAACCTTATTTTTCAAACAGCAGATGTTTTGGAAAATGTAAAGGTTTTTTGGCTTTTTTGCTCTAGAGAGTATTTATAAGTGCCTAGGCTATAAAAGTTCACAGCTCAGCATAATGCGGCACTGACGTAGTGCACTGAATTTCAGCTGCTGCCTTTTCCGTGGCAAAAACGGAATTTTTACAAATTAAAACAATTTATTTAACTTCTGCCGCTAATACAAAATATCAACATGATAGTACTGCCTCTGACAGATTAAAAGTTTGCACTCAGTCAAAGCCTTTTTCTATTTTTATAAGGTACCTCTTACTGAAATGATTACATTATGTAAGTAGCAATCCAACCCAGATATGCCAGAAAAATATTGCCTATGTTAAGGTATTTTGATCAGATCTTATTATAGTTCTATATGTAACCTCATACACTCACTATATTGAGACTTTTTATGCTCTCATTTATTTTATTATCGACCTTTTTCGTTCCCTACAGTATGGCACACACGCCTTTTCTCAGAGTGGTAAAACATTTTACTTAATTCATCAAAACTTACCCCACTGAAGTTTCCAAACATCCCGCCTGGTCCCATGCAAGTGATCATTTCATTATACGATGACAGAACTTCGACCTGAAATCATTGTCTGAATAAATGACAGTGTAGTAACTTTTAAAAAAAACGAGGCTCTTTTATGCATAACGTTGTGACTAGTTAAACAATTAAAATATATAGAAGGTTATTTTAGGCAAGTATGCTGTATAAACCATACCATGTGCTGTGTGTAGGTTCATAAACCATGAGACTGAGGACAAATGCCGACTGCCGATAGAAGAAGCTAGCTTGGTATGAACCTGTCACTAAGCACCTATCAGTATATTCCAGCAGCACTTGAGAGCCAGTTTCCATACCAATACCTAGTACTATAGCCACTTTCGACCACATCGCCACAACGTAAGGTTGCATAATAACAGAATAACAAAATAGATGCTTCAAAAATGTTTAGCGAAAATGTAAAACGGGTGAAATATAGGAAATTATTTGCGATTCCATGAAATATTTATGATTTTAAATTATTTTTGGGTAGAAGTCTACTCGTCTTGCACCATTACCTTCGTTGAGCAAGTGTTTGACTCTTACCTTTCCTTTGTAAATAATAAAAATATTAGTCTGAACATCCCGACACTGGATGACAGTGTCTCCTTTCAGAAAGTACATTTCATTAAGGTGTTGCGTGATGACCCTGATGAAAGACCTCTCCACCTTGCCAAACAGCGGTACCTCGCGTAGGGCTCTTTCGTACATGAAAACTAGGGTGTCTTCCATTAAAGCCGAGTTTAAGCGACGGCAGATTTGCTGCAAAAGACAGGTTTACTATATATTCACAAATATACTTGTCGCTCATGTCACTTGCCTGGCGGTCTTATCATATTCTAAAGTAGTGTTTGTGATTGATGAATACATTGTCAATTTGGATTTTAATGTCAGTCAAATAAAACACATTTTTACATGAGTTTTATTGTATCCAAATTCATCCAAACTATAGACATCGAAAAATTCTCCAGACATTTTCACACCACAAATAAAATGATAGAATACACGAGTAACATTGCAATTTCCGGTAACCTGCGACCATATATATAATAGGTACAAGTATAATTGAAAAACATTCCTTTCGATGATTCCGATGACGTGCCATGCCATTTAATCATTGACGAAGTGATGATTACTTCCAAAACATACATACTTTTATGCTTTTTACAATGTTTCTGTCCCAAAAACTATTGAACCTGAGATATTAAAGCAATATCTATTCTGTGACTAAAGCTTAATGCAGGAAACAAGAGAGAGAGCGAGAGATAAAAATAAAAGAATGCTTTAATTGCACAAATACTACCCAATAAAAATTCTATAAAATACTTAATCACCTATTAATAAGGTAATGGTAATGGTGTACCTACTTTAGAAAACCTCAGAATTCCCATATAAAATTACCGGATTCGATATTCCGGTTGTTTCTTTAGTTTTGTACCAGTATTGAGAAAAACAAAACAAAAAAGTTTAGGAAGGCTAATACAAATAGAAAACAATTTTAAAATTCATAGCTCGCTGCGAAAACTTCCAACGAATATTAATTCAATGTTGAAAAAATTATTTCCACTAACTTGCGGGTTGCTCCCGTTAGTTCTCTTCCACACATATTCGAAATATTTCAGAGTTTTCGCCGTCAGTACTGGATCCACATTCTCCTGGTACAAAAAGTTCGCCAGATCTCTTGTTTTTTCCTACGGAACATACGAGTGAGCTCGTTAAAACTAATATAATCACAGTTCTGTAACCTACACTCGTAACTATTTTAATGGTGGAAGTTTTGGCACCTACAACGTTAATGCATACTGGATTTGTTGGAGCTGCGACGCTTACATTAGGGTCCCATCTGATAACGTTTATTACCCGCTTCGTCCAGTCTGGCTGCTCTCACATTTTGTAGACAGAAAATAACTCTAAATTCTGCTGATGTTAACTATCTGTTTAATTGCATTTATTTGCAGCAACTCTTGTGGCAGTACAGTTCTCAACTCGTTTTTAGTACTATATTACTTTGTGTTGTGTTTCATATATTTTGTGCTTACATTTTTAAAATTATAATATGTGTTTATCTAATAAACTGTATTTACATACTTATTGTTTAATTGTAATGTATTCTGTCGTATTAAGGGATGATAAGTAAGTGGTATTGACATCAGCATGTAACCCGTTGGTCGTGAGTTCAAACCTTGAAATAAAAACCATTCGGGGAAGGAAAATATTGTGCCTACCTACTAGCCTTTCTTGAAAGCCAGTGGGAGCCCAGACGTAAAATGATGCCAAACTTAACCACATTGTGAAATATATAAAAATATAGCTGTAATATGTATTATCTTACAGTGTGTTCAAGCAAGGCTTGGGAGGCAGTTGACCGTGTAGATGCCACGTATCCGAACATAAAGGCAAAGTAGAGGAACCCAGTTATCTGAAGTGCCATGACTAACCACACGTCTACTTTATTAGCCACTCCCACGGGTGTACAGCCTAGCCCTAAAATATGAATAGAACTTCATTACATCGGAAAATGTAAAATAATGTTAAAAACAAAAAAAAATTACAAATTAAAAGTCATTTGTAAGGTGACAGATGACCACAGGCAAGGTGAATTCACGATGTGCCGCCCGGTCTGATGTGGTCTCACCTGTTGGGAAAACAGACCATGGGGCTCCAGCATAACCTAAACACGCTTTCACTTGATCCATGAAGATGTTATCCAATTTATAAACCGCAAGCCTCCACTAAGTATCTTTACCCTGTATTTATAATTTTAATGCTTGCTCATAACTTTACTTGGGAGCTGAGAAATGTTGGCGAAACTTATTCATACAACTTTTGAGGAGTAAAACGTATGAGGAGCTAGCTACGTGATTGCGAAGTCGTAGAAGTGGAATTTTATTAGCTAACAAGAAAATAACAAAAGAAAATTATTGCGACAGCGATATCGCGTTTATAAAAGTAGATAAAAAAATTTCCGAATATATATTGTAAAAGTTTCGCACTACACGGGCAAATTGGAAAGAACAAAAAGAATCAACGTGTACGACATCCGTACATGGTCGACATGCCCTCGATCTGCACAAAACGCTTAGTTTCCACATTTATAATGCGAACGGCGAAAGAGTGGAACAATATACCTCCTTGTTTCGCGATTAGTATAATTTGAGACCATTCAAGTCAAGAGAGGTATCTTCTAGGTCAGCAAGCTCCATCAGCAACCTCATCTCTTAACATAAGGTGCATAAGGTGAGGTAGCAGTCAAATACATACCTAGGTATTGCAAAAAAGATGGTTTACTTATTATTTATCTATAACAAACTTAACAGCAGAAAAGAAACTAAGCATCTATTTCTATGCGTATGACTACCATATCTCTTAATATACTTTATATACTAAAATAAAATTAAGTCTATACACAAAAGTTTTCCCAGCTTCTCAAAGGAAATACAATTTATCCTATTTATCACATAAGTCAGTAATCGAGATTTTATACTTACCAACAAATATTTCGAACACCCAGTAAAATGTATAAATGTATTCGAAAACTGCCTCTGAAAAAAAAAGCTCCATGAGAATCCACAAGGTACCTACAAGGTATCCTTAATTTAGGAAAGAGCGCTATATATAACGTTAAGTAAAATAACGTTTAAACACTCGTATTCCCAGACTAGGATACCTTGTGTTACGGGTGTATACATATATCAGCACACCACAAACATCCAAGACTCGAGACTACCAACTACGCCACGTCAAATAATACTAAACTAGCAGAGTCCGCAGTTTTCCTGCAAAAATAAAATAAACCCCAGAAACTTTTTTCTGGGATAAATAGTAACAATTATGTTAATTCAGGGTAGAATCTATATCAATTCAAATCCATGAAGCCGTTTCAGAGTCGAGAGCATTGTAGCGCTCGTTGCATAGCTGATCTTGTCGGTAGTAAAACCACTTGGATGGGTGACCCGTAATAGATTTGGGCCCTAGCTCATACTAAAGAAAAAGAAGAAGCGCGAAGAAGTAACAATCATATACACTGGCTCACTCACAAACTTTCGCATAAATATAACATTAAAAAAGATTTCAATTTCCTCACCTTTCAATTCATACTTCTCACTGGAAACAATCAGCACTCGAGAACAATTCACCATAATGAAGCGACTATCGCGTGGCAGGTAGGACCTGCACGAATTCAGGAACACGAACGCCGTCGCCACGTTGACAAGTGTCAGAGCTATCGGCAAGAACTTCAGCAGTACAACGGCAGGATTCACTCGCATTATGTCGCTCTCCCAGTATGAAAAAGCACCCGTTACTCTAGTCACCTAAACAAAAGCATTGTGAGTGTGAACAATCCCATTCAACGCTTGCAGATAGGTACGATTTAAATGAGGATTGTTTTTGACGCTGCGTACGGGACGGTTTTGTATTCTCGCGTATACGACTATACGTGTTCTCGACTTCCCATTCATATCAATATTCAACACTCCACGCTTGTGCGGAGCGAGTAATTTTCCATGAAACCATAAACATAAAATGTTGGATCACATTTTGTTGTTCGGGCACTCTCAGTGGGCTTAAAAAGTTCGGGAAATATTTGATTGCTTCTGGAATAATACGTGCCGAACAGTCAACTCTGACTGAAATCCGATCAAACAAAGTAAACGATATAGCAGTATGAAAACTTTAGCAAAGTAAGAAATATGGTATTAGCAGTACTATATATTGTGTACATATTGTGAGCACAGGCTCTTTATAAATTCTACTATATGAAACAGAGTTGTACTCTTAGTTATTCACTACAGTAATCAGGCTAAGCAACATTCAGCACGGTCATCATTTGGATGGGTGACCGTCAATTAGTGGCATTTTTAACTGAGCGTTTCTTCCGGTCGGTCTCAGCTACATCAGTCGGAAAGCCACATGTTCTAAGGCGTGGGGTGGTCAGAAAATCTCCGTCACTAGATTTGGCCAATAGCTCATACGAAAGAAGAAGACTCTAGAACGACATTAAAAACTTACCAAGAGTATCCTGTTCGCTCTATAAAGATCTAAATCCGAGCTGTCGTTCACTATGCGAACCTATAACAGACGGAACCCGTTGCTTTTAAAATCATCAAAAGGACAAATTTAATTTCGCAAGAAGCACTATTCAATTTTGAACACTATGCGTAGTTATGACAACAGACATAAAACAAGGCCTAGTACTGGGCCGGGAAGCTTTCACCAGGGCTTAACTGTAGGTTATGTATATAGGTATGAGAGTTTGTTGTTAATGTATACCAGGTTTCAGTATCGATGTGTGTTCAGAGAACAGTTAGGCTCGCATTATCCGCTTACCCAGCTTATTGTTTCACAGTATCTGAAGCGTACTGATATATCTTGGGCCCAAGTCTGCTAATCAATATGAATCTATGCTCAGTCCGTAATGGCTGATTTTGACACTTATGCTAGTCTACTAAATTCTTAATAGTCCACATTGAAACAATCTCGGGTTCCGGCAAAGATTAAGTACCTAATAGTAAGTACCATTCTCGTAGTCTTGACATGCAATATCGGTAAATACAAAACTTTAGCGTCGTTTCAATGACATGGACTCGACATGTATCTAGACTCAATATGAAAGTGTAAATAGCACACTTGGCCCTTGATTGACGTACATATTATAGGTATGAGTTAAATTTACCTAAGCACAAAAAAAAGTTGTCAAAGTTGTGTCCGACTTATTTATTTTCGTATAATTTGTCTCTTTGATATGTAAGACTAGTTAATGCTATTTACCTACTAAATGACTAGTAAGAGGAAGTATTAAGTCACTTAGTTTATCTCTTTTTCGTTTTATATACACCTAAATATAGACATATTTATCTTGTTAGCAAGATAATTATTATTCCATCGAAACACAAATTAATTAAGGTATTATTATAATCCATTATAGTAATCTCTAGTTCTGTAATACGATCTTTTGATAACACAAGATGCTATTTGATTCGATAGTACATACTCGTAGAGTAGATTAAGGTTGTGTCAGACACTACTATATAGCTATAGACTTTGTTACGGAGCAAGAAGTATACCCTGTTAATACATGGACCTATGAAATGTTGGGAAAAGATTGGCCTCTATGGTTAATAAACTTTAGAGCACTCAAAAATAGCAATGTTAAGAGTCGAGTAACTTTACTCGAGTCAGACCGATAACGAGTCGACTCGAGTAGCGTTCTGCATAACTCCATTGAAATGGACTCGTTCCGTCATTTCTTGCCCACTTGAACCTCCGCCTAGCGACTCTACAAGTTGAGTAACTTTATTCAAGTAAGTAATCCATTCAAGTATTTAGTAGTATTGCGGTTTTATTTAAGTACATCTTGCACTTTTTCATAAATACATTTTCACATGGTGAAGAAAAAGAGCGCGTTGATTGGTATAGTTTATTTCATTTGGAATAATGTAATTGTAATTAATGTTGATTATTTATGCTATATCTAGATTTATTATATCTACCTACTTAAATATTTCGTTCCTCCCACAATAAGCACAATACAAAATGCACAAAATGCGTGCGTCAAATGACGATCGAAATTCGAATGCGTAAGAACGAGCTCGCTGGGCGAACCGAGAACCGAGTCTATTTGACTCGATTTGCTACTAGAGTGGACTTTTTACTCGAGTCACTCGAGATGCGGGAATATTCATAACATAGAAAATCTACAAAATAAGGAATGGAGTATATCAATAAAATATTAAGAACGCAAACTTACCAGTTGTTCAAATGGGAAAATACTGATAAAATCCAAGAAGAAGGCATGTTTCAGGTACCGTGACAGAGTGAGCAGGGGATGTGTGACCAACAGTGACCGGTAGTTATAATATGCCACGTACGACATTACTATGATATCAATGTACAGAATGATGTCAGTGTAGTTGTAACTGCTTCCGTACCTGTGTTGTTTTGTCTGCAAATTGTTAATTTGTGCATTTGAAAAGCAATATTAGAAATTAAAAATCAGTGCAATAGACGCTGCAACATAGTTATATATTTTCTTACATTTTTTCTCCTTTCTCTTAGATAACTTAACTGCAGGAATAGTCTCCAAAATGTAACACACACACATCACATCGTTGACCAAGTTTGATCGTAGCCAGATTCAAGTCAAGTCTAGTATTATTTATAAAAACAAAACTGCCAATGTTTACAAAGTTCATTCAGAGGAGTCGCATTTTCTACATACATAAATAATTATATAAAATTTAAAGTCCTGACTCATTCACTAACACACAGATAGGTTTATCAATCGCTGGTCTTATGAGACATTACATTTTCAGGGCAGCTTTCTTTTGTAGACATGCACTAAAGAAACCACCGTGCTGCCTTGGATCACATCGCCACTTAACATCTGGTGACTTATGGTCAAATGCTACTCTGTAAAATGTAAGGAAAACAAAAGGTTCTTTTAAATTCACCCCTACATAGTTCAAATTGGTTGTTAAGGTTTGTATAGAAAGATATCAACTTCCAAGCGGGCGAAGCCACCACGGGGCAGATCGCTGTAAAGCTTATAGAGCAGATTTAGTTAATAGTCCCCGTACGTATTCCTATACTTAGGATTTGCATTTCATGAACCTATCGGTAGCTGCACTTGGTTACAAACTTGCTAACTTCCGCTCGATTACCATAAACCAAACAAGTAGAATTTAAATTCGCTTCACATGGTAGTTCATGCGTTGACTAGCACATGCTATTATGGCAAAAACTGCTTCCGTGGAGTAGTGGTTAGGCATGTTGGCTTGTACCTACAAAACTAGATCTTGTTTAGTTTTTACATGGTCACGTTTGACCGCAAGTCACCTGATGCTAAGCAACGATGTGGTCAAAGAAAGCACCATGCTTCGCCTGGACTGGGAACTGGCTCTCAAGCAAGGCTGCCGGGACACCTATAGCAGTGCTAACTAACTAACTGAGATGGCGCAACGACCCAAAGTGAGTCCTGCCCTTCGATAACAAAAGACGCCACTTCGGTCTTTCCTGCGCCACCTCCTGCCAGTCCTCCACCTCATCATCATCATCATCATCATCATAATCAGCCCACTTCAGTCCACTGCTGGACATAGGCCTCTCCCAAAGCACGCCACTGAGCCCGATCTTCGGCTCCTCTCATCTAACTGCTGCCAGCCATTTTGCGTATGTCATCGCTCCACCTAGCCGGAGGGCGTCCTACACTACGTTTGCCGAGACGCGGTCTCCACTCGAGAACACCACCTGAAGCTCGCGTAAATCCTTCGACGGTGGGCGATAGATTTTTAACTCTACCCACGCGAGTCAGGCGGGCGAGGTCTTGTATATACTCGTATACCACCTAGCAAACGAAGTTAAAGAGTTTCCAATAGGTTTAAATAAAAATGACTTACAGAAATGGCATAAGGCACAACCAATATGTAATACACTGCCAGCAGGAACCGTAATGTACACCATAACTTGAGAAAGATGCCGTGGGGAGTGATACATCCGGGCAGAAATATGTACCGCAAGTGTCTGCAACGGACAAACACACCTGCATGATATTTACGTAAAGACTGAGATATAAATACAGACATATTAAGATTTCAGTTCAAACAGATAAAAGATACTACATTCTTTGCAGTGTTAACGACGATTTTAAAATATGATTGTCATATTCGCGAATAACTTTTTTGAATCACTTTTATTCCCTCTTTCTATATCTCTCTTTCTACCTTATCTCCCACTTTTCTTTCTATCTCTTCCATTTATCTTCTCTCTCTCTCACAAGCTTTCACTTTCTCTCTCTCTATTACATACTTTCACATTCTCTCTCCCTCACTTTCTCCTTACCTCTTCATTCATCATCAGCCGGAAGAAGTCCACTGCTGAACATAGGCCTCCCCCTTTGAACGCCACCATGAACGGCTATTAGCCATTTGCATCCATCGGCTCCCTGCGACTCTTGCAATGTCGTCGGTCCACCTAGTGGGGGGCCTGCCTTACCTCTTACTCTTCGCTTTCTCTGTTGTCTTATGCATCTCTTTCTTTCGTTTTTTATTTCTTTCTCTTTCTTTACTACAAGTAAAAACTTTTTACTGGCCGTTTTTATTTCAATAGAACTAAGAAGTCTAAGAACTACGAACTCGTCTATTTTTACAAATTGCGTAGTAGGTAACATTTACACCGTCTCTTTCATGATCTTGCACATTTTACGACCCGTCGTCGCCCCTTTTTCTACATTATAATCCATCAATTTTGTAAGCGACATATCCCTGAGCGCACATGAAATAAATAAAAAGCTGACAATGCGAATTTACCTTAGCAATATCAATCTAATCTACCTACGTATTATTTGCTTGGTAAGTTATATAACATTTATATTAATGTATTTACGTAATAAAGGTTTTTTTCCATAATACCTAATGTTTGTTTGTTTTAAGTGGCGAATTATTATTTTTAGTACTTGAGGATGGTTGCTATCCAGGCGAGCGCGATTACCACCAAGCTAAGGTCAACGCCCAGTTGTACCCCACCGTTTACATGTGCCCAAAATAAATAGACAAACTATTTCCCTAGTTAGATGAAAAGTAATAACACGGGTTATTTGTCTGCAGCTCATGGCCGTAACGGTGCAAGTAGGTACCCACAATATGACGCAGTGGTGCGATAGCCTAACTTTTAACTCTGAAATGTTTCAGACTAGAAGTTGAAACCTGTTCTGAACTAAAGTAATTCATATACCAAAATATAACTGTAGCCAGCTGGTAGCCAGCCATAGTTTAGTTATCTATAGTGCTCACCAGGCAAGCTGTCACCTTTAAGTTAAGAATATATCACCAAGCATCGTGTGTTCCAGAAGCCTCACTTGAGACCCAGTTCTAAGACCTGTGTAGCGCGGCGCCACCTTTGACCACGTCATCACTTAACATCAAGTAACCCCTGGTCAAAAGCTACCCTTTACTACAAATGCTAATATTATTGGATTGATAACCTTACTAGCTGTGCCCCGCGATTTCACCCAAGTAGGCTACAGTTTATCACAGTAAAAAGGAGGATTTCCTTTCCCAGGGCTCAAACTATCTCCATAACAAATTACATCAAGATTTGTTCAATGGTTTAGGCATGAAAAGGCAATGAACAGAGAAAGTTACTTTCTCATTTATAAACGGACTAGCTGTTCCCCGCGGTTCCACCCACGTGAGCTACAGTTTATCGCGCTAAATAGTATCCTATGTCCTTCCCCAGGGTCCAAACTATCTCTGTACCAAATTTCATTTAAATCAGTTCAGTAGTTGAAGCGAGAAAGCGTAACAGACAGACAGTTTTTTTTTTACTTTTTTCAGGGTAGCGTTTGACCACACGTCACGTGATGTTAAGTGACGATGTGGTCGAAGATGGCGCCACGCTACACCTGGACTGGGAACTGGCTCTCAAGTGAGGCTGCCGGAACACACCAACAGTTACTTTCGCATTTATAATATAAGTAGGGAAGTAGGGAAATAGGGATAGACATGGCACACATTAGTAAAGCCTGTAAATAACGCTCTTATATACTTGTAGCGAGACCAAGCTCACCTTTTTCCTCTAAAGATTAGGAACATATCGGTATCGCAGCAAAGTTTGTACGAACAAATAACTCCAATTAATCCCTCGGCAGAAGTTGGAGCTGCTACTAATCCTTACCTCATGACCCCTAGCCTTTTGAATGTCTTCACAAAGTGCACCTTATCCTCACGTCCATTTAGTACCACGAAACTTTCCTTTATCTCTTGCTACAACAAAACACCAAGTTTGAAACAAGCTCTCGAACAAAATGAAGGTATTAATTTGATCCCGTATTTACCGCTATTCGGTTAAATTTAACGTCCAATCGACCCGCGAGAGGTTTAGCCTCCTCGTACAGTTTAGCTCTGGACCAAACTTGTGGATCTACTAAAACCTGTGAAAGGAAATTAGATGTTTAAACTTAGTGTAACTTAACTTAGTCCACATATCCCTATTGACTTGACTCTTACAGTAGTATTTTAAACTTAAGAACCAAAAAATTTTTATTGTTATTTTTATTGCCACCTTCATTTTTTTTAAAGACACCATTAAATTAACAATTAAAAAAATCCGTTAATTATGCCTAAATATCCACACGTGCGATCAAATCATCTCTCAACTAAAAAAATTTATATAAAAATCCATTCATCTATTTGGGTGATACGATGTCACAGACATACAGAATACAGAAACTCACTACAAACAAATACCCTTATTTTTCCTCTGCGGCTCAAAACGTATATAGCACAAAGGTAAACATAGTTGTTATATCATACAGTAAATAAGATAATCTACATTTGCAGTAGGTAGTTAATGAAAACTGAAACACTAAACGAAGCATCGAAATGAATCGCATATTAGTAATAATTACTGAACGTCACACTGTGAATTTACTTAAATATAAAGAGAAAATATTTGACGTTTTGTTTATTTCGGATAAACATAAAAACCATTGAACCGATCGCGATGAAATTTGATATAGAGATAGGTTGAACCCTAGAAAAGGACATAGGATACTTTTTAATGCGATAAACTGTAGCCCACGCGGGTGAAACCGAGGGAAACAGCTAGTACAAAATACTCCGACAGAACACTACAGAACCAGCATAGTTCACAAACATCATTTACGCAAGCAACATTCTGGTTATTTATGTATATGGCACCAGGTGTTGAATTGCAGCGCGGGTTAGACCACTACTGCATTAGATAAGTACAGCTACCTCATAATATGACGCCGAGATACTAAAATGTTCATAATTTATAATATCACTTACGATCCCGCAGGTAACTGAGCGTGGATTTATATAACATGTTATTACCTCGAGAATGTTAAAGACATAAAGCACTGTGATAGTTAAATGCCAAGGAAGACCTACATATTATTATATGCTACAACAAATTATTAGAAATGAAAACTAAGTAGAACGTTCGTCAACAATACGCTATCAAATAATGTCCGTGCTCCATAGTTTTCCCGCTATCCCACAGGCACTTCTACAGTCAAAATTAGCCTATGTGATAAAATAATCTAGGGTATAATCTCAATCTCTTTCACTAAAGTTCATTGAGCCGCTTCGGCGCGATGTCGGCGCATTATTTAATCACAAACTTTCACATTGATAATTATGTCAATAGTTTTTCCTTGCCGTGCCACCCACGTGTACGACAGTATATCGCGATAAAATTTATACTATCACTTTCGCCAGGGTTCAAACTACCTACATACCAAATTTCATCATTATCGGTTCGGTGGTTCAAGCGTGAACAAGTAACAAACAAACTTAAAGACAGACAGAGTTAATTTCGCATTTACAATATTAGTGTGAGCTAAGTGTGATTAAATAGCGACGGAAGCGACGTGATATTAAATGCAGGAATAAATGTGATTATGTAAGTAGTAGTAACCACAATTTTACCATACTGTAGGCACACAATTTACTAACATTAATTCTTACAAAACCTCATTTCAGTGTGCCCGCAGGTTATTGCGCGCGAGTTTCACTACATTGTTACAACCTCAACAATATTAAATGCATGAATCACCGTGATAATGGGATGACTAATATCAGGGAATGTGCCCCAGCACTGCACCAGCGAAGTATATTCCACGTGGAGCAATATGCAGTTTGTCGACGTCAGAATTGTGTACACCTGTTAAATTAAACGGATCTTTTGTGTAAGCGAAATAGTTTGCGTGAAGTGGACGATAAAGTGTTAGGCATAATAACACTTCTAGAAATTCATTAACGTGGGAAGTTATATTGTTTAATCCGTGTGAGAGGGCACGAAATAGATCGAATCATCTGGTGTTTAGTACTAATATTAACAAAGAAAATGTGCCGTTATTGTTAATTTTGTTCTCTGTTTGTATTGTGTCATTAGTTTGGGCAGAAAAGTAGTACTTAACTAAGGCTGTTGGATGCAGCTTCAGTTGTATGCTGAATGCTAAGCCGGGATCTACATATATCTGGCATTAGGTACGTAATGTCGTATGAATAGGACAACAATCGCAAAAAAAGAATGGTAAAAATAATGTAAGTAGGTACATATCTAATTTGACCATAGTTAAATAAACACGATTAATAAAGCGCAGTTTGTGCGAAATAATACTGATTCATATTAGCATAATTATGATGACGTAAGTAAACAAGCAAAATTAAATGTTCACGTTCGGTCGTTTCATTCTACCTTGACTTTTGTTTACATATACATCTGACGTCAAATGCTCTAGAATATCGTTGCCGATCGATAGTCGACTATCCATAGTTAATCGATAGACTATCGATAGCCAACCAATCGAAACACTATCGGTAGGCCTATCGATAGCATCGATAGTATTGCTGCCCGCGAAGCATAAACTATTGATAGTAACTGTCGATAATTCGGCAACACTACTCTAAAACCCATAATGGAACGCTTGCGCGGCAATTTGTAAATTTATATATTTACTACATTATTTTTGTTCATACAATGATTGTTACAGTCAAATTATTTTTAACGGCTTTATAAAGCCTTAATAATTAATTACCAATACATTCTGAAAACTTGTCCTTACTTTTGGTAAACCGAACAACATTTCAATGACACCAAAATGGCTCCCAGGCTCAATAGATCTTATGACTTTTCCTTGATGATTCAGCAGTTTACAGTGGCCCTGAAAAGATTTATTTATGATAATTCAAACCAGCCTAATTTATAAATCTAATTTAATAATAGAAAATGTCGTGTATAAATTATATACTCGTACTACAACTAACATATTTAACTCTATCATAATCAAAACTGTTTTTATAAAATATACTCGTAGATATCTACGAAAATCATAATTTTGTCATTTCTTGTTTTTTTTTTCTATCATAACACAATAAATGTTTAATAGTCTACAACTCTACAACAATAGCTTTATCATTTAATCTTGACTAGGTATACATAGGAATGAAAACGAAACAAAAGACAGATTGCAACATATCGTTAGAAGTTTCATTTAAAACCGATCCCGCCTTACTTTTTGCAGAATATACATGTCTCGTCCTATATCAGCCGCGTGTTGCACAATTTCATTGTCAGGCAAGACTATTGTTCTAGCGTTGGCAGCAACAGTTTGTAGGAAATCACGATTGCATTCCTGCGAGACAATTGAAAACTACAATTTTCGCTACGGACGTATTTTTAAGACTACGAGACTACATAGATGATAAGGCGCAAGAAAGAAATGCAGCTTGTATTCAAATAGAGATAGATAGATAGATATACTAGGACGATGAATGGTGATAGATATACGGCCGTTGCCAATAATCGATCTATCCACGGTTTGCCCTATATACTAGAGATAGAACGTTGACGTTACTTTTATGGAGATTAGGCAAATTTATTTCTCCAGTAGGGCAAACCGTGGATAGATCGGTTATTAGGAACGGCCGATAGCTAAGTGTAGACTGTGACAGAAATTGTGACACAAAATTTCTGACATACTTGGACACAAGACACAACACAACGCTTTCACACTGCCAATGATACAATCCTAATTATATCACAAATGTAATAATAAGAGACACCCCTGCATGCGCACACATAGACATTCACAGTATAGTATCGAAGTCTAAATACCATTAAAACAATTAACACGAAAAAATCGTACAACTTGTGTTACAATGGGGCGGTCTTCGCGCGTCAATCGCTTAGAACGATTTTTACTCAGCAACCTTTGGATAATTTAACAGTTTTTTGAAAAACTAGCCGTTCCCCGCGATTTCACCCGTGTGGGCTACTGTTTATAGACAAAACGTAATCGATAAAAAGTAAGAGCGATAAAAAGTAGCCTATGTCCTTCCCCAGGGTTCAAACTATCTCCGTACCAAATTTAGTAGTTTAGGCGTGAAAGCGTAAAAGACAGACAGATAAACAAAGTTACTTTCGCATTTATAATATTAGTAGGGATAATGATAATGCGGTCGGTTTGGTGGTGTGAATTTAAAACGTATTCGGTAGAACTTACTTGAAACAACGGACAATGCAATAAAGTCTCAACCATTTCAATAGATAAAACCTCCTGTTGAATATTCGCTGACACGTCTCTGAATATCTCGTGAGCGGATACTGCGTTGTTATAATACCTGAGGGTAACATATACTGATGTTAAGCTTTAAAATTACTTACGTTTGTAACATATTTCAACAAAATCCCAAGTGCAATCCAAGACTTGTTGATAGCTACATTTCTATTTCATGTAAAACGTTATCTTATTAGAAAAGATTTTTATAAAATATCAGACTATTTTGAAGACAAAATGCTTGGGGGATTATAGTGAACTTGCTCTAATTCATTCAGTTAGTAATAAAAGAAAAAATGTAAATGTGATCCAACGCAAAAAATGGCCTGCCGAGCGTTTCTTGCCGGTTTAAGGAGGCTGGCATAGATGCAGCTAATTTTAATTAATTTGGTCACAAGTTGTATAAACGCCAATTTCAATAACTTATCTATCTAGGATTTTTCCTACTAGAGATATACATTTTACATTGGTTCTATGGAGCTTTATATGACAAAGTAAGACAAACCGTAGATAGATATTGATACTGGCCGTAAAAAAAATTCGAGTTTTGAGTACAAGCAAAATAAACAGTCAACATTTTCTCCCAAAGATTTAACGTTATAACTTTTACATAAGAAACCTTTCATGTTACTTAGTGAAATTAGCTTACCACTGTACACAGAAAAACTTTTTCACCCTCGCCTTGATTTTACCGCTGACGTGATTAACCGATAAGAAATAAAAAAGCTCCTTCATCGATTCCTAAAGAAGAGAAAATATCGTTACTGGGAAAGGTAACGGCCTTCCAGTAATTAATGAAAGAGTTTTACGTGCCTTGAATTTCAGTTTCCTTTGTGTCGAGAGCAAGAAAATGCTGCAGATTTTAGCAGTGTAGAAACAACAAAGGTACGAACCGAAGACAAATATAATTACCACCTGCAAATCAACAGTTTGTTTGACCCATCTATCATCAAGGTAGGTAACCAAGACGTTTTGAGATGATGAATCACATTGGAGGTTTCTGACAGGCAAATAAACAAAAAGATAGTTCATTAAAACGCGGTATATGGCGTTGATGATACACGATTATGAAGATTTTGCAAAAGCATCGGAAGCTACCACCCACAAGTTAAGAATCTGTAGCTAAACCTAGCCTATCGGTGTGTTCCGGCAGCCTCACTTGAGAGCCAGTTCCCAATTCAGATGCGTGACACCACCTACGACATTGTCACTTAATATCAAGTGACTTGTGGTCAAAAACAACCCTGTAAGTAGTAAAAAAACAAGCATTGATCCAATCTATCATGCTTGTTTTTGTGCCTCCTCTCATTGTAGATTTTTGCAAAAACAAAAGATCTCATATTTTGCCTCGTAAAGAAACACGAAGTGACAGTTGATGGCAGGTGACATGGCTGGCAAGCAAATATTTTCTGTGGCCTTGCACTTTGTTCTTTTGATAAACAGAATCGTTTTGGTATATATTATTATAAGCTTCAAGCTTTTGCTTTTTCGTAGAACATCAAATGCAAAAAAAAAGAAACGTGTCGTGTCAGCGCCATCTGTCCATTTGAGAACTACGTTCTTCAGCTGTCAGTAAACCTCTTAGGTACAGGTACAGTCGGCGATAGAAATAGCTGATCAAATCCAATTTTGCAAATGAGTGCAAATGATCAATGTTCAGAAGTTCAGATAAAATAAATTACTGGCCATGTTCAGCAACTATAGTCGCTGACCGTACCTCTTATTTCTGTTAGTAAAAAATGTTCAATAACAACGTTTTCTTCTCAACGACACATTAAAGCTATATTATGTCGGAAAAATAAGTGAAGTTGTAAAACTGTTCAGCAGTTTCCAAACAATGGGAACGAACCAACTTGTGTAGGCCGAGGGCGGGCATTTTTACGGCTTTCAGTGTAAACTGTTTTGCCATTCTGAACAGTTTGGAAACTGCTAGAAAATGGCTACAAACATACGGTTTTTCATTTGAATAACAATAGTCAATATTGATGTTATAAAGAAGTAGGTAATATATACGTAATATCTACGCTCCAAACTTTTTTAACCAACGTTTCACACTTCCTACTCGTATATTGTTTTTTGTTTTTTTTTCTATCACACACTATATCTTTGTTACAAAAAATACACAACTGTTTACACTGTATTACAATAAATTAGCCATCGCTCAAAACGGTGAAGGAAAACATCGTGAGGAAACCGGCATGCCCAAGAACTGCAACATTCAAGGGCATGCGACATCTACCAACCCGCACTGGGCCAGCGTGGTAGATTACAGCCCATTCTCTCTCTGAGAGAAGGCCAGAGTCCCAGCAGTGGGAACGTGAAAGGCTGATAATGATGACAATAAATTAAAACAAATAACCAGGTGTATGTAATAGAAGAAAAATAATTAAAATTTTCCAAAAAAAAAAAATACAGTAGGCTATCCAGATTTCTAGATTTTTGTCATCAAAATCATGTACAGTCAACGACAAAAGTCGCTGAACAATCACTCTTTTTTCTATCCTCATCATCTTAGACACCAATTTTTTACCTCATCATCACCTAAAATGTGTGTTATACGTTGTGGTCAAAATGATTCCATGTGAAATGTAAAAAAAAAACAATAATAATGACTGATTTGAAACACATTTGGAAAATCGAGAACGATCAGCTACTTTTGTCGCTGACTGTACCAAGTAAAAAAAAAATACTCCTTCAGTAAAATATTTTTCAGTACCTAACTGTTGAATAATATTAAGGCTGTCAATAGATTGTACAATGTACAGTAATAATTAATCTAATTACCACTAAAAGATCGTTGGGTCCAGGTGCCATCTCTGACATGCCGGAGTTAGTGAAAACCGATGTGCCAAAAATGAGTGCAGAAACCAAGGGCATCTCGTGCTTAGCGTCGTTGGTCATAAACACTTTAGTCTCCCAATAAATTAATTGTGACATCCACGAATTCTACAAACAACATGCATTATTATTTTAAAACCTGGAACAACATAATTATAGCAACAATGTTCCGTGATATGTACCGGGGACCATTATATATTTCAGGTTATGTTTTTGTTTATTTGCTATTTCACACGGTTTATGGATTCTTTTAAAGTAGGTATAACCTGAAATAAATTTAATGATGATGAGGAAATGATGTGACCTTTTACCTATTTAACGAAAGTAATGGCACTTTACATAATTATACACTGAGAAAAAAATTCTGACTTTCCTTCTGAGTCTTTACTTTCCTAGACTGATTCCATCCTTATTTTACCTTAGTTTTCCTTCTGAATCACAATTCCTTCCCTTTTGACTCAGAAGGAAAACGGTATTTTGGAAGGTCTTTTTTCTCCGTGTAGGTACTTATTACAACTTTATTTCGCTTTTCTACACACATAATAGTTAATAATCCACCAATATCACACTCGAAAAGACTTTTCGAAATAGTAATATAATTTTCACGTCGACAGCTAAATTGAATAAAGCTTTTATGTTACGATACACGTGTTGGAAACAACGAAAGATGTTGTAGAGGACGCGTGTCATGGATCATTCAACTTCTATCGTTGTTCAAGACTCTTAACATGTTGCCGTCATATCGCGGAACATTGTTGACAAATGAGTACTCGGCTTAAAAGAAATACGATACAGCTAAATAAAGCCCAAGTTTAGTGAACCGAAAGAAAGTATTTCCTTTGAATGATTTTGCTTTGTCTCGTTTCAGTTTCATCGAATATCATATTTACTACGTGTTATTATCTAGATAATAATCGTACCCTCATCGACCAAGAAAATAACAAAATACTAATAGAACTTTTTGTTTTCCGGTATAGTATTTATTTTATGTTATGAATAATGATTGAAGAGGAAATTATTGACTAGCTCCTCCCCGCGGTTTCAACCGCATGTACTACATTTTATTACGATAAAAAGACAACTATGTTCACACCAATTTCATCACGATCGTTCAGCGGTTAGTCGTAAGGTAGGTAACAAACAAACAGAGATACTTCACTTTTGCATTAATTGAATAATATTAGTATGGACGTATGGGTGGATATCTGAGCATTATAAACAATGACTAGTGAAATTGGACAATGTAATAATTAATAAATCACCCTGTGGGATTAAATTACCTCTCGACACAACTTCCTTGGACACGCATACAGATAAAGGAAGCAGCCTGACCAGTAGCAGAACAGCGTAAATATTAAGTAGTATTTTATGACACAGAGGAACTGAAACCAATAGTTTGTATTACTGCACTGCCTTAAGTGATATTTCCTTTGCATTTTTTTTCTACTATAGTCTCTTTTAGTCTAACCACTCCCTTGAGACTCATTATTGGCAGACTGCATCAATGGTGCGATGCCAAGAAAGATCAATGCATCTTGTGCGGGATGAAATGATTTCAAAAAACATATACCGAATAATCGTAATTAATAAAAATGCAGACTGCATTTTTCAAAGTGGGTGTTAAAAAAAGAGTTCTTCAGAGTCGACAACGCCCTCATTAGGATTGCAAAAGTCCATCGTCAACAGAGACCGCTTACCAACACGCAGTTACATAAATTTATTTTCTTAAAAATGTCGGTCGTAAATTACGTTATGATTAGCGGAGTTATGATTTTTTTTAACAATATTTTATAGTGTTTTTTTATCATTTACTTCTTGCAAGGTTGCGTTTGACCACAAGTCACTTGGTGTTTAGTAACGATGTGGTCGAAGGTGGCGCCACGCTACACCCGAATTGGGAACTGGCTCTCAAGTGGGGCAGCCGGAACACACCGATAGAACAGAGAGATAAAGTTCATACCTACTAGGTAATATTCATTAGTCAATGTCTGCAATATTAGCCTAACTTGTAAGTAAAATACACAGGTATACTAGTTTGGTATTTGAAAGTTTAAATGCGATTAAATTATTACGGCCAAAGTTTCTTTAGCAAGTTCGTTTTAATATTACTAGCCGTGAGAAGCTACGAGTATGTTATTCGTGAAAATAATTACTTTCAGCAAAAAGGCGAGCGAGTCGGAAACTCAATTCATTTAAAATTTTTCAATTCAAATTGATTTTTTTTACCAGCGCGTTTTATAACAACTCTCTCGCATGCGCCATTTTGCTGTTGGCCAAATCTGGTTTGGATGAGAGGAGCCGAAGAGCCGAGCTCAGTGGCATACTTTTGGAGAGCCCTATGTCTAACGGTGGACTAAAACAGGCAGATTATGAAATATACAATTATAGAGTGGCAGGTTGGTCTGACACGACAGTTGAAAGTTTACAAACTTTATTACGGACAATACAACAAACGAAAAGAAGTAGTTCCGTGTACAAGTGTTAAGACATCATGATCCTGTTGCTTCCTGATCCCTAAATATAACAGATAATCCTATTCAGAGACTGTATATGAAAGTAAACTCGTATAACATGATCATAAAGCGTTATTAATCAATACTGACTTTCAAATTGGCTCTGAAGCTTTTCTCCCATTTCCCGATATAGTCCCAAATGTGCCAGACTTGCAATACCGGAAATAGTTTGGCCACTTGCCCCGCAACGGATTCCCCTTGGGGATCCAATGTGTCCGTGAAAATATGCATCGGGAACACCGATATAATGTCGAGATAGAATCCGAAAGAGGCCATTTTAACTTCGGCTATTTCTTTTACGGTTACCTTTCTTACGTACTGTGAAAGATACAGGCATGTGTTGTTTAGTAATCTAGCTAGAAAACTGAGCAACAACACAAAAAAAATAAATTGCTCTAAAGTAAAGGTAAAATATGAATGATTATTCCTAAAACAAAACCAGGCTCTTATTCGCGATGATCATCAAGATTCCTTGCCAATAAAGTGTGAAGACATTACGTGCTTTAGCCGGCATTCCACGCAGATAACGTAACGCGCCCGCGTTATGTGCTTAGATGGTCATAGCGAATAAGGACTCTGGACTATAAAAAAAAATATAATCAAAGCCTATTTTTTCTTTAAAGGACTCCTTAGTAAAATGGGCCCTCTTCTTTGTTCAATAGTTAATGATAAGTACCAAAAGTACAAAACTATTCTGCGTCTCTTAAATTGTACATACTAGTATAACTAGGCCAAACTTTAATGCGCTTCGAGTAAATCTGTTATCCCATACCTCATTTCCGCCTTCAGCACATCGTTCGACTCTATTAAACTCTATATTATGTTTCTTGAAACAATTTTTAAGATATTGACGAAGTTTAGAGGCACATTTAAGTTTGATGCGAACCTTATTGTACCTTTTCAATAATAGCCGTGGTAAGCTGTATGTAAATATTAAGCATCAATCCCGCCATCACAATCGTGGTAAGAACTCTTTCTACATCGGACTGCACGTTTTGTATCGCAAAGTGTGGTGACATGAAGCATAGATAGATCACCATCACAAAGTGAGCCGCGTCGAACAAGTGAGTCTGAAATTTTTCAAGAATGTTTTTCGGAGTCGGTGGAGTTTTGTTGGTGTTTTTATAATGTTTGTTTCATATTATATGATAATGGAAAATTATTCTTTACCCAAAATATAATTAGAAGTAATACGGCTACGGCTTATACAGTCAAGATTATGTTCATGTTTTCCTGGAAACTGTGTCTAACAGTATATAATCGTGACTTAAGCCTTAAGTCGTTGTAATACTTACACAAATTTAAATCAAGAAATAAAAAAAAATTTAAGTAAATTTTAATATAATAAATTATGTACTTATTGCTTTCATAGTTTGATCTTATTGTTTAATGTGTAAGCTATAGTTTGTTAACTGCTGTTTTTTCTATCTTATTTACATAAATTAAATAAATAAATGCTTTAAAATTTGTATTATATTACCTACTATATATATGCACCCCGCGTATCCAGTTTATCCATCCCTAATTTCACTCAAATCCTTTTTCAATAGTCAGTATTCAATAGTTGTTTAATCAATAAGATACATTGTGATCACTTTAAAGCGTCAAACTTAAAACTAGACAAAGAAATAAGCATGCATAAAATATTACACAGCCTTTTAAAGAGGTAATGTCGCCAGTCTTTTGGGCACTCTACCTTCAGGCTGTTATAATAATCAAACGGCATATTTTTATAATAGCTTTGAAACAGAAATCTAACGTACCTCAGTACCTACCATTTCTATAGCACAATGTGACAAAGCCTTAAAATTCCCTTTTACCGTAAAGCAAAGGCCCTAATTTTATTAGAACCGACAGCACTCACAAAATCAGTATTCGGTTCCAATATCCATGGAAAGCTTGACCTCAAGCATATTCGGGGCGCGTCAATAGTCGTTACGTTGTTCGTCATTACATACAGCTCCAAAAACTCCGGAGTGAACTTCGGCCGTCGGATATTATTTTCATCTGGAAAATTAAATATTTGAGGCAAAAATTTCTGCAAATCCATCCCGAAGTGAAATAGACTTTATTACCTTTGTAATACAAGTGAGAGTCGTCTACGAAAGTGGGGTCTTCCTCCTCGACGCCTGCCAAATTATCTTTGAGTACTTTCATGGGTCGGTACCGAGTTCGAATTAGTCTCGAATCGTCTTTATCGTGTTTCATTATTGCCTCCTAAAGTGAATATTGATAAGTAAACAGTGAGACGGTTGCTTGATAAATGAGACATTGAAATGTCGTATTGTAAATGAACGAGAAGACGATTATTTATTAGAGGGTTGGTAGCTGCGAAGGCGTGATCCTTGTTTGCAACTTTTTATTAAAATTCTGGTGGGTAGTGACCACAAATTTAATGGGCATAATACATACATCACCTTCTTCAGTAATATATCATTAGGCTATAGTCTATACACCTAAGCATATACAAATTAATAAAATGCAAGTGTCTGTTTGTAATTTCAAATTAACAGCTTTTCGCTAAATGCATATGAAAGTACGTATTATACGGCACTTATATCAAAATAAACAATTTTTAAAGAACAAAGGCCAAAACGGACCTGAGCTTGTATGAAAACGAGCTATGTATGAAAAAAATTGTAATTTTAGTCCTAACAACATTAAACAAACGATATTTCAAGGCGAGTCCAGAAAAACTGAAACTGATTTTTTCGATATTGATCTTCTGGAAGATCGATTCAGATCAGGCAACCCTAACCCTAACCTTTGTTTGCGTTTGCTACGATACTATTCTACTATTTTTGTTTGTACTCATTTTTCTTTTTCTGAACCTGACTAAATCTCACACACCAAAAACTGTTATAGGCCGGTAGTATAACTTCAATAGACTATTCGTAATTTTTATACAAAATATATTGCAGTCAGGTCCAAGTCAGTATGAAAAGTGGCCGATGTTCTTTTATGTCTGTCTGTCTGTTTGTTCCGGCTAACATTTAAAACGACTGCACCAATTTCGACGGGACTTTCACATGCAGATAGCTAATGTTACAAGGAGTTTCATTTTAGAAATTTGATACTTTTTATCGCTATAAATTATAGTTCACGCGGGTGAAACCACAGGGAACAGGTATCATAATAAAAAAAAAGATTTTTACCCTGCTTGAAGCATTGAAGATTCAGCACTTTTGTAGGTTTTATTTACCTGTCTGCGTCGAGATTTTTTCAGTCTGCTCTCTATTTTATTCCTTATGTGCTCGAGCATCGAGGGATGTTCAGCTATCACTCTCATAAAATCTGTTCTTCGTAGAACCTGTACCAGATAATAAATATTTGTTTTACTCTTACGTACTTGTACATTTGTAAACCTACTGTTTTGAATTTCATTTTGGATCTCTTAGATTTTTTAAATGTAATAGATTAGCAAACAAGCAGACGGCCCGCCTGATGGAAAGTGGTCACCGTCGCCTATGGACATCTGCAACACCAGGGGAGTTGCCGATGCGTTGCCGAAAGATATTGATTAACCTACATTGCTTTTTTCAATGGGTTATGCTCTAGTTGTTGTACCCGCGGTTTCAACTACAGTTTATAGCGATGGTAAGTAATTGACCTTATGTCTTTTGTCAAGGCTCAAACTATTTCATCAATTAAGATCCGTTCAGTGGTTCAGGCATGAAAAGTAACAAAAAGACAGAGAGTTACTTTCGCATTTATAAAATTAAAAAGTAAGGGAGTAAGTATTTTAATGTTACATACCTACACGACTTTTGTAGCTTTTTAACGCCGTGTGAAATGTAAACACATTCTGTTTCAGATCACAGCAAATAATGGAGTGAGTTACATATGCCAATATCAAAATAAAAGTTGTCACATATCCGCGAAATAAAATGCAAAAACGCATTCAAAGTAACGGACATGGGCTGTGAATTGTGACCTACAAAACGTCGAAATGAACACTGCTGACTGGAAAAATAGGAATGGAGTGTCCCGCAATCGAGCGAACTGAATCAGCCCCCCTCCGCCCCCCGACTCGACCCGACGAGCCATTGTTTCATGCCAGTAACTGGATCGTTTTAAACTAGCCCTTTCAGTAAAACCCGTATTAAATCCGGTTTTATAATATTTTATGCATAATATCCGCGTATTCAGTATTCACCTGGAGTTCCACGTAAGTTGCCGCTTTCACAGTAACTTTTGATGGAATTGAATAGAATAAGCTCAGTTCGCCGAGCACCTGAAATGCATGAGTATATTCTTGAATACATTCTTTACATACTACTACGAAACGTAGCTCAAAGGGATATTTTGGATTTGAATACAAAAAATGCTGGTTTTTCCAGTAATTCAAAATTCGGATGCATCACGCTCTACGCCTTTTTTTTAATACTGCTATGGCGGAATTTCATTTATTTTACTTTTTACAGTGTAGTTATGACTACAATTCACCTGATATTAAGTGACAAAATGGTCGAAGGTGGCGTGGTTGTGGATTAGAACTGCTGGCTCTCAAGTGAGGCAAACACTCCAGCAGGTGTTTGACGATAGATTCTTAACTTGAGGTTGGTAGCTAGCCAGGCGAGCACTTGAAGATGTCGTAACTCCCATACTATGGTTTCATCACGATGTTTTCCAAACCCATGACCTACGGGTCGCAAGCCGACGACCCATACCTAATTAGTATAAAGTCACACTAATGATAATGTCATCCATGCCGGTTTCGGCTACGGCGACAATTCTGCAACCACGGGTGAGCTACGATGATGTGCTCCAATATGACTAATATAGCCAATGTTGGCGGTAAACATACACATACACACGCACATATTCACACTACCCTACAATTTATAAGTCATAATAAAAAACAATAGGTACCTAAACTAGAACTTAATAACAAAAAACCTGTAAATTTGTAACTTTCTTGGTTCATATATAAATGGATGGCATTGGAACTACGGCTGGTTTTTTGATCCGTAGTCAAAGTTAACTGTATTATAGAAAATGATATATATATGTAACTAAAGATTTATTTTTTACATACATTTGGCATTAGTTAAATTTCCCTAAAAAACCAAGCCTAAGAATATGAACAGCAAATGTGATCATGTCCTCTTTATGCCCATGTACGAGTAAATGTAACTTTGTAATGTTGCGTGTATTTCATGGAATTAATCGTCCGTGAACTTCAGATACCTCCTACCTGACATTATTTCACGGAACCTTTTTTAAACGGCACCTGTCGGAGAGGGCAACAACCGAAATGCATTAACCTTCTAAATTAAAAAACCGCTTGTTTGGTTGTTATTTGTCGAGAGACACAACTCTTAAATCAGATAACTTGATTTACTTTTTGTTCCTATGCCTTCAAGTCAAGAGGCAATAGGCATTTTCTAGTCAAACATGCTTCATCATCTCTAGCTCTAGCTCGTCATCACTTAGGTACAATCAGCCTTATAGGTAGCTGATCGTACTCCAATTTCCAAATGTTCAGTAATTTATATGGTTTCTAAGATGCCAATGAAAATTTAAAAATTGGTCTGTTCCAGCGACTTTGTCGTTGACTGTACCATCAGGTAAGGACTGAACAAATTTTTCCTATATAAAAGAAAATCTATAGTACCTAGATCCCAGAAGTTCAGAGAAGAAATAGGTTTTCTTTCTATCTTATCTATCATTCTTTTAAAAAATAAGTGCAGAAGAAAACGTGATGTAAACTAACAGTTCCTTCCTTGAAAGCAATCATAGGGCTCTCATCATCCTCATCGGATAGCATTTCTATAACTCCTCTCTTAATGCAGATAATGCCGCTCTTTACGACTCCTTGGCTCCAAATGTGCTGACCCGTAAGGAACAACTCATGTCTCATGAGCAAAGAGATCTGGCGCATAAAGGCTTCATCTACAAAAGAAAACGACTAAGAATTATTTTTCCTATATTAATTTCAAAGAGTTTCAAAGAGTTTGTTGAAAACTAAAAAGGTTTATCATCATCAGCCTATATGGGCCGTATTCTACTAACTAACAACACTAAGCGCTGGCAGGAACTGGTTCTCAAATGAGACTACCAGAATACCCTGATAGGTGCTTGACGATAGAACTTGAAGGTTCACGACCCAGACGACCCAGGCTAGTCAGACGAGCACTAGAAAATGTCTTTCCACCAAGCTGTGGTGTGGTATGGTATGATTCAAGTTGTTACAATACGTCTCATTCTCAAACCCCAAGCTCATTGTAGGATTCGAACTCATGGCGTACGGGTTGCAAGACTTGCAAGTCAGCGACATCACCTCTAAGCTATCATCACTCTGCTATCGTCGCTGGTCTGTTCGTATAGGAAACTTAATTCAAAAACGCCAATTCTTTTTTTCAACCTCGGCCCGCATGTAGACTGTAGAGTCAGCATTTTACATAGTCGAGCTCCAAATTTCGCATAGTGGTAATTCCAGACTAGAAACCTTTCGTTTACCTTTTCTATATATGTACCTAGTTCCAGTTCATTATTCTTGCTTGTCATTTGTACTGTTAGATCAAAATTGACTATGCCAGATGTAGACACATTTATTTAAACTTATTGTAGGGACTACTCTTCGATTTTATTATTCCCTACATTATCTATTTCATTAATATAAGTCATTACCTATGTATTCTTTTACTCCGGACAGAATTTTCTATTATCGTGGAATAATTACTATTAGGTACCTGTAATGTTGTGTATTGTAATTCAAGGAGAATCGATTCAAGCGATAGACATACTACGTTTCCTATCTACACTAACGACCTGCTCCGCGGTTTCACCCGCGTAGATATGTCGATATTTTTCCATACAAACTTTAATTTTCTATTTGACCCCCTTAGGTAGTCACAAAACCTAGTGCGCTATCAATAAAAAATATTTCATGCTTGCAGAACCAGCGGCTGAGGTTGTGTATCGACATGTCAGTGAATCAGATAGGCCTTGAATTTTATATCAATAAATTGATTGATATGCTATGTTAGGATCACGCTCAACGCTCAACAATGCAAATCTGTCTATAGGTATGATGAAGTCAGTTCCAGTCCAAGCAAAATATGCTCTATCGTCCGTTCACCGTTCATTGTTCCCTTCTCAAAATCAGAACCCGTTTCTATGACACGCATTAATATAATTACTACGTATATTCACAGATCCCACGGCTTAAACTATAGACATCGAGATCAATTACACGGTGCTTGAGTCTATCTATCATAGACACTAGAATGATCAATTGATTTGCATTAATCAGTCTTAGCGGTTGAAGGATAGTAGATTATATATGACATTATCTAGGTCAATACGCGATTGTACTACATATCTGCGTTTAGTTATAAGTGCAGAAATTGTTATAGCCTCCATATCTACATACCTATTATCATATCTATCTCTATTGCTTCATACAAATCCTAGCAAAGGAGACAAACAGCCATAAGAAACGTCTCTGTTTCCCGAGAAGTATAATTTGGGAGCCTTCAAGTCAAAAGTGAACAGGTATCTTCTAGGCAAGCATGCTATATCAGCGACCTCGTCATCACTAACTTTTAGACTGTGGTCAAAGTGTTACTTCTATACAAACAAATGATTAAATTCACAGGGAAAACACAAATCAATCTACAAGGCTGGCTTAGTGCCGGTAGATAGATGTCCCTTGAACTCTATGATTCTTGGACATGCTATTTACTTTACGATGCTTTCCTTCACCGTTTTGAGATTCAAAACGGTGATGATGGTGCGTTGCCGAGATGTGATTAAAATCGGCGCCTTGTATAGCACACGTGTGAACGTTTGGCCACCACCGTCCAATCACATTTTTAGGTACGGAACGTGACTCTATTTCTTCTGTGACGAATCACTAAAACAGAAGGAAAAAACGTAGGTACTCTTTTTTGACTAACCTGTCTCTCGAAACAGCAACGTATTATGGAAGTGTCCAACATTTATATCAAAGACCAGTTCCATTTGCAAAGGACCTGGTAAGTTCTGCAGGTAAGTTGAACTGAGCACGCCATCTTTCATTAGCCAGAGTTTCTTCTTGTACTGCTTAGCTTGGACCACCAGCCACAGTGGGGTGCCACGGAGCTTCAGGTAGCTTATCATGTGGTGGTACTGTAAACAATTTACATTTTATACTAAGATACGAGAAAGAAAAAGAGTTTTATATGGTCAGAATTATCTCTAATATTCTGATCTTCTGATCTTTACCAGCTTTAGTGCGTTTAAATTGCCAGCAGAAATTGTTTTGCAGAATGGAATAAAAATAAGAGAAGAAACACAAGTTACTCTTATGAGCTTTTAATTTTATGTAAGAGTGCAATCGAAGATTCGAAAATAGAATGGGAAAATTAGGTTATTTAGGTTGTAAATGGTGAAAACTCGATAAAAATTCAGGTGATTTTGCATGAATATTGAACACGCTTACAGTTGAACAATAAAATTACTTTGCTTCTACTAAGTTTGCTTAGTGGTAGGGCATTATTTATTGCTCGCCTGGCTAGTTACCAATGTTACCATCCCCAAGTTAGGAATCTGTCGCCAATTCCCAATTCAGTCGTAGCATAGCACCACCTTATATTAATATATATACCTACTCAAAGATACGAAATTATAAGTTTGGATAAACATCATCTTTGTTTGCAGTTCACTGAAAATTTGAATTTTTGGAAGAAGAAGTTTTTTTTTCACAGTTTTAACACTAAGTACTAGGTAGGGTGAATAGGGTCATTATTGTGTAATGCAAGTCTTCATCTTGTGCAGGTATAAAGTTACTGATAGGTATTAAATAGTGCATGAAGTAGAAGCTTACCCGATCGACGAAGTCAGATCTCCGTTGGTTCTCCAACACGAGCTCCCAAGCGATATTGCCAATGAATCTGTACCGGAAGAACACGTAGCCCACAATCATCAGGCCGGAAGTCATCCACTTGTGCGTGCTTTGCTAAAAACATTTATTCAACATCTTCAAAGGAAAAATATACAGTTACGATAATTACGAGTATTTATTCACTTTGAACTTAACAAAAAAAAGTGAGTAGGTACCTAACATTAAAAAGGGGTGGAGAATGGCCATGTTTTATGCTATGCTGATTGTTTGGTAGTCAGCGTTTGGATTAAACCTACTAGGATTAATCCTAAGCTTAAGCCTTCAATTTCAAACAGAACAATGTAAAGTGACGATGTGCTTGGCGCAAGATTCTTAACTTGAGAATATATATTCAGGCGATGACTAAAAAATGCCATACTACCAAGCTATGGTCTCATCACAGTGTTTTTCTACACCGAAAGCTCAAGCTCATTGTAGAAACCACGACCTGCGGTTCGCAAGTCAACGTCCCTACCATTATCAGCCATTATCGCTTAAAAAATAAACAAAAAATAAATAACCGATCACTAAAAAAATCGTTAATTATCACGCTACATAAACTTACAAGAGGAAACGAGTCGCCAAATATAACATTGAAGAAGCGACACGCACAGTAATACCAGCAGGTTATGTAACTGTAAAAAAATAATCATGTTATCATATCACCAGTAGGTACCTATAAGCGATCGTATTACCATGGTCCAGTAACCACCCGTCGGTCCCAGACGGTGACCGCGCACTTTTTCTGTGCAAAATATATTCGTTGGGCAAGGGTCATCAAACCCGCAAACACATGCTGAAGAAATAGTCCATCTTCATAACAGCTACAACTATATATACACTGCAGAGGTATATTTTAAGTAGCTGGTTTACAAACTTTTTAACAAACCAATTTCAAAACCGGCGATGATTTTTCAAAAAATCCTTTCTTATAGCATGCTACAATTAGATACGAGCTTATATAATAATCACACTAAAATTATAAATGCGAAAGTTTATACGTGAGTATGTTTGTTTGGATTTGAGTGAAATTCGCAATGGATTTAGCTATTTTTTTTATCTCGGAAGAAGGTTCCATCGTGATAACATAAAAAGCTTGAGTGTAACCTCCGGACGCAGTTAATATAATATCAATTACAAAAAAGCAACACTTTATGCTGCTAATATTTTTATGACATTCTAAGAAAACAGACATGAGCTACTGTAAGTTAATATTATATTATTATACCTGTTGAACTTTAGCCTCCTTTCGTTAACATGGGGAGGATAGCCAAGATTGTACCAGTTGTTCACAGAATCCGTCGACTTGTGGACATAATACCAAAGGCAAGCGCTCCCGTGCAAGATCAAAGTCACCGTGAGCATATGCTCGACCACGTACAGCATTTTGCGGGACGTACGCATCTTAAAAAAGATATTGTTAGTTGGAGATAATAAACAAAACAACTCACGATGTGAGGCATGTTTAAGAACCACAACATTCAAAGGCATGCGTCGTCTATCAACACGCACTGGGCACGCGTGGTAGTTTACGGCCCATGCACTCTCTCTGAGAGAAGGCCCTGTGTCCCAGCAATGGAAACGTACCTAATTATGCTGATGATTATAATGACAAGAAACAATTGAGCACTATCTACGCTGGATAGTGGTAATAAGCGTAAAACTTGTCTTGTGATGTAAACAGGACGCGTACAAAATAATGCGTAAGCGAATATAGTTCATAAAGCTAACATTATACAGATGTTTTTGAGGTAGATACTAACATTTTCATTAACTTCTCTAAAAGCGATAAATATTCGGTAAATTCGGCTTATTCCCAGCCATCTTCCGATCATCACCAAGGTTTCATATCCTTTGTAATATTGAACTATAAAAATACATTTGAAACATTAAAAATCTGTCAATCACATTTAGTATACAACTACCCTCGTCTACACGTATTTGATAAATCCGGGAGACGTAGCTATCGAATACTCATTACAATTATGAAATTCTTTCATCGAAAGCTTTAATGTAGGTAATACTTATCAAACAGAAGTGCGAAGTGTGGTATCAGTGAATTGAATAACTCCTCTTATAAAATTGTATGTCACTTTAGTTCTCATAGTTGACAGCATTACTTACAAACAATTGCTAAGGGTAGCACAGTTATAGCATCGTAAATTAGACAGTACATATTTCTTCTATACACCCTCATGTATAGACGCACTAGAGGCCAGTACGCATGCAATAGATGCACCAACACGTCTAACGCAAAGATTGACTCGGATACATTTATAGTAGAGTGCAGCAAGACTTGGGGCCCGTCTAGGTAATAAGCAACGATGAAGCCAACAAGAAACTTGTAGACGATACTTGCTAAGACTAGAGCCTGAAATAGAATATTTGTTTAATCAATAGTTAATCATAGTTTGTCAAGCTCAGCTCAGTGGAGAATTACCTATTGCAATTGCAACACAGTGCGGAGGTTGGCACTGTCTCGTTACCATCCCGGTAATTAATACTGACTTTCTACTCCTGAACCAATTCAGTGTTGAACGATTTAATCGCGAATTTATTTCACAAGCGGATCGAAATATAGCTGTACTAGAAGAGTTCGTGAAAAACATCGTCCGCGAAGTACCAACACCATAAGAGTGCCGCAAAATTATAGGCACTTGTTTCAAGGTGAAGGACGCAAAACAATGCCACGAGCTAGTTCAATGTGGACGTGACCTAACGAGGTAATGAACGAGGTAAGTATATTCCAGCAGCCTCGCTTGAAAGCCAGTTTATTATTAAACATTTTTATTTCTTGAATAAACATTTATTTTTTATTATAGTTTCCAATCTAGGTGTAGCGTGGCGACACTTTCACAACCAAATCTTCACTTATCATCAGGTAATTTGTGGTCAAACGCTACCCTGTTAGAAGCAAAATAAGTTTATTTATTTATTATATACTAGCGCCCCCCCCCCCCCCCTCGGCTGCGCACGGGTTCCCGTTTTATTGAAAATAGACATCAATGTTTATACGATACTCTAACGTCACTCAATTGTTTTGCCTTCCCGGAACCTCTCCTCTAACACTTTTTTTTTTTTTTTTGTTTTGTTATGGCGTCACACGATTAGTGTATTTGCCAGTGTCAAGTATAAAATCTATAAAATTTGAAATCTTCAAACTCAGAGAGTTGAATCAAGTTTAAATGATGATGGTGATGTTGATGATGAGATGATGGTGATGATGATGATGAGATGATGGGATGAGGATAGTGTTTAAGTAAAGTAGTGGTGCTTTACTTAAACTTTACACGGACTTTTTTGGAGCAACTTGAAAAGTCACTTTCACAACTTTATTTCAATTTCCCACACTCGTACACATTGACGAACACATAATGGTTAATAATCCACCAATATTACACATTATCACTCGAAGAAACACAAGTTTTGGAAATAAAAACAAAATTTTCACGTTGACAATTCGATTGCCGCCAAAAAAGACTCCTCTAACACTTGAACTTTATGGAACTATATGCAATTATTTGAATTTTTCTCGCCGTAAAAACCATTCTTGGACTTCAACGAACATTTAAAAAAAGAATTGTCAAAATTGGAATTGTCCAGGCGTTGTTGAGTTATGCTCTTACAAACATTTTGCGATGCATTTTTATATATAAGAAGATGTGGTAGCTGGTTCTCGCGGTTTCACCTGAGTGGAGATTGCAAACTAGATTTTTATCACATTAAATCATAGCTCAGAGGTATTATAGCTTTGAACGGTGAAGGAATTTTCAAAATCGGACATGTAGTTTCGGAAATTACCTCCCACATCCAAACTCAAAATCTATTTCATCTCTTTTCATTCCCTTTTTTTCTTCTCTTTTTTCTACCTTTATAATATTAGTATAGATGGTTATCGCTTAACATCAAGTGGGCAATTTACTTATTCCAACATCTATCTAGTTGTGTAAAAAGCTTCTAGCTAAAAGCTTTTTTGCTCATAATTAATGACTCAAATATATTATACCTAGGTAACTGAAAAATATATTCGTCATTTTATCTGTAGGTAGGTACAGTTGCAATCAAAATTAACCATCCCGAGGAAAAGCCTTTATTTTTTTTTAATGTAGTTAATATGAGTGGCCTCTCTGATGGTAAGCGATCACCGTCGCTTATGGACATTGGCAACACTAGGGGCGTTGCCGATCTGGAAGAACTTGGTTATTTTGGTATGCAACAAGATTTTTCGAAGGTTACATTTTTTATGTTTTGGCATAGATATACAGCTTGAAGGAAGTATACTTTTACAGTTGACTGTACTTCATATTTTTTACTACCCACGCAAAAGACGAATAAACGTTTATTTCGTAGCTTCTAAGAATTAATACGAAAAACCATCTTAAAAAAACAAGCTTAATATAGAAAGAATAATTGAAATTCTGATAAAAACCATAGTGCTATGAGATTTTGTTTTAACATTTAGTAGGGTTACGTTTGACCACCGGACCGGAAGACGTTCTGTAGGTAGGCCCCCCACTAGGTGGACCGACGACATTGTAAGAGTCGCAGGGAGCCGATGGATGCAAATGGCTAATAGCCGTTCATGGTGGCGTTCAAGGGGGGAGGCCTATGTTCAGCAGTGGACTTCTTCCGGCTGATGATGATGATGATGATGACGTTTGACCACAAGTCATGTGATAGCGACGATGTGATCAAATTCACCATTGGGTCAAATAGATAAAACTGACTGAACAACTATAGATGAGGGATTTTAGTTAGAGCCGTCTGTGTCCAGCTATACTTATACGTTATTATTATAAATTTTACTTACTTGAAACCAAATATTCCAAGGTGCCAACAAAAGAATCCGAGTGACTTTTCCAATACGGCCTTCAAAGAGGAATTGCCCTCTGTACTTAACTACATTAGCATTGTACTGTTTTTGATGTAGGGAATGTTGACTGGCATGGCTTGCTGTAGCACTCTTGACTTGAGTGCTGAAATAAATATAGAAAACGATATTACCTACCTCATTGTCGTCATCATCAGCCCATTAACTGCTGGGACTTAGGCCTTCTCTCAGGGAGATACTAGCGCTATATATGTATTATATGTACTTTCTGTACTGAGAAAAATATTCTGACTTTCCTTCTGAGTCTTACCTTCCAAGATTCCTTCCTTATTTTACCTTAGTTTTCCTTCAGAATCACAAGTCCTTCCCTTTTGACTCAGAAGGAAAACGGTATTTCGGAAGGTCTATTTTCTCCGTGTACATACTTATCACCAAAAAAAAAACTATCATCACAACAAAAGCAAAAGCCAACTTTATATTTTACTTTTAATGTTCTATTTTCTGTTGTCGTGGTAAAGCAATAAAGCGTTATCTTTCTATCTATCTACACCACTCACATTTTGGAATCGTATTCTAGGAATGGCATTCAACAAAGTAGCTATAAGTTAGTACTACAGTGACTACGTTCAGTGAATCTTATTATCCCACTTACTTTGTCCCTACGGTTCCTAAAGAAGGTTCGCTAACGCTTCTGTTAAGCATTTTTCCTAATAAATATGCTGCTTTCGAGTTGTTTTTAATTAAACAAAGCAAAGCCAACCAGATTGTGCTTTCAAATGTAAGAAAAAAGTTTCTTACCTTATCTGACCTACTTGTATCTCTTTATAACCAACTTAATTAAAAGAGAAGGAGGTTCCCAAATCGACGTGTAGGTATTTAAAAAAATTTAGTATGTAAGTACCTTACCTTACTTGATCTCCATAAACAGCAAGGAAGACAATGACATTTTAATCATATAAGGACATAGCAGGTAAGCCAACTCTCGTATTTTATTAGAAATAATCACGTTACAGTCAGACACGTTACACCAAATTTCAAAGTGAGTAATGGAAGGGAAAGGTTCCTCATTGAGGATGATTTATGCTCAAAACATATAACCGTCTTCGCTCCTCTTAATGCTGGCATTATTCAAGGGAGCTCCGCCCGCGCACTTCTATTAAGTACATAAATAATTAGAATGAGAGCCATTACATTTTTATGTCGTATTTTGGCATTTGAGCGAGTGCGGCCCAAATGAAATGCCATATTTCGGCGGATATTGAAATTTTACTGCCAACTGTCTCGCACTCGACGATGGTCGTAAAGTCGTAAAGTAGCTAAGCGAAAGCGAAGACGGGCGCGAGCGGTGATAAACTGAAAACGAGGCGAGACCTACCGAGTATTCAACGATGGATTTGTCATAAAACCCTAAAGTGACACAGGCTTTCAAACGAGATACGTAGATTGCTTTAAAAAATATAGCCCCTTCATTGTACGAAGCAAGAATGATGACTGCCGAAAAACGAAACAAAAGCCGAACAAAAAGCTTACCACCCATTGGCGCCACAAAAACGCTAACCCAGTGAAATGGGCACGTACAGCGTGGCAGGCGCTCATATAAAATGTAAATATGCGTCCAAGCTGTAGCTACGAAAGAATAATTCATATTCACGAGGTGCGGGCGGGGGTGGCACGGCCATCCATTTTGCATGGTTATTTTGGTGAAATCCCCGCGTATCCTGCTCTCATGTAATTAAGAGATTAAAAGATCAGTGAACGGAGCGGAGCGAACTCGGCAACATTTTTATGAAACATTTTCCATCGCAGTGTGCAATAACGCACTGTATTATGTTTCAGTTCAGACAACATAGTCCTACTTTGTAGTTTTGTTCTACGTATTTATGCATGCTTGTGTAAAAACAAGAAGGTAAATCTTCGCTGGAAATTTTTGGAATAAACTCTTTGGTATGAAACTCTTTCTGGCGGTGGTAGGGTAATATTCAGGTGTAAAAATAAGCTATGAAATATATATTAGCTAGAGTACCTATACAATAGCTCGGTTACTGTTTTACAATACGTAGTGGTGGTGGTGGTGGCTGAAAGGTAACGCGTGCGCCTTACAAGGTCCCGATACCGAGATCGAATCCCATCTCAGCCTACGACTAAATAATATATGTCCGGATTTGCCATCGCCAAAAAAATGGTAGGTAGGCCTAGATAAAAAAAAACAAATCTTGGTTCCTAAATTTGCAAACATAGGCCTACACAATCTGCTGATAAATCCGCTACTGCTTGTGTCCCAGCAGTGGGAATGTAATACGTAATGATGACGATGAATACGCAGTTTATGCAATAGATGTCTATGTGTCAATCCAAGTGTAGCATGACGTCACCTTCGACCACATCGTCCCTTAACTTGTCGTCAAAAGCTACCCAGTAAAATGCATAAAAAAGATAAATTTAAATGTACTAAATTTTTATTTAAACTTCGTAAAAGACGTTTTTGTACCGCAAATTAGAGCACATCACATTAGTGAAAAGAATTCACAAAGGGGTAAGTATAATAATAGTAACAGCACCATTTCACAGTGCAGGTAAAAGCTGTAGGTACAGTCAGCGACAAAAGTAGCTGATCATTCTAAATTTTCCAAATGTGTTTCAAATCTGTAGTTATTATTGTTATTTTTTACATTTTACATGGTATCATTTTGACCACAACATAACACACCTGATTTTAGATGATGATGAGGTCAAAAATTGGTGTCTAAGATGATGAGGATAATAGAAAAAAGTGTGATTGTTCAGCGACTTTTGTCGTTGACTGTACTGCCGAATAGAAAAACTGTATAAGCGAGTTCCGAAATACCAGAGTTAACACACTGTCGTCAAATTAGGCGAATAAACTAAACCTTGCTGCGCCACTCGGATACATCAATAAATAACGCTAATGGTGTCGATTCGGTTTTGAATTCTCCAAAACTAAACTAAATTTGACAGGTCAAATAGTATTGCTTTCCTTGTCTGACCACGAAAGTATTAAAGGACAGCATTACTATTAGACCTGTCAAACTTAGTTTAGTTTTAGAGAATGCAAAACCGAATCGACACCAATACCTAGGCATTAAATTTTGTCCAAATCCATACACAAATATTGTTTTTTCCTTCCAACTGCATGACTAGACTATTTGACCAACTGGTGTGGTATAAATGAACCCAAGTTTTTTCTTCTCCATTTTTGTTTCCCCAGGGTTGTAAAGTTTCAAAGTTTGCATATATCTAATTGCATCAAGATATGTGGTAACAAACAAAATTAAATAAAAAGACAGACAGAGGTACTTTCACATTATGTGTGCCACTACTTTACATAAACACAGAGGGGAGGTGAGACTATTCAACATCATCTCATCATCATCATCATCATTACTAAAGTTATTTAATACTTGACATTGGACAAATACACAGAGCGTCAAGCGCGTGAAGCGACCTTATTATCTTTACCGACAGCTCGATGGGTAACCTCACGACGGACGCCCCGGTCCCACGGTTGGTCGCTTGGTCTGGAGCAGCTTGATTTGTTGGAAAACGAACCTTAGGAGTGACCGAACGAGCACGCACATCGTCAGACGGTCACAGGCAGGGTGTGGGTATTCAACGTGCGCCGTGCGGTCTGATCTGTTGAAAACCAGCCATCGGCCCCCAACTTTAAGAAGCTACATTTGAAAAAAAGGAAAGCTGGCTACATCTCCCGACAGTGTGTAGGTATTACTCTTGTAACTAACTCAAACGAAAGAGCAAAACGACGGCGTTGCGCGCGTAAAAATGTTTCCGAGCAAAGTTCACCGTATGAAAGGTGGCACATGCTAACTTTGTACACTACAGCTGCCAGTTGCGCACTTCTAATTAGCACTGTTCGTGCTTTGAACCGGGCTCGGCGTAACATTTCCCGGCTCTTTGTTGTAGAAACAATAATAAAACTGTTTTTGATGATATACGCGTGCAGTTTGTGCTCTGAGGCATTATTACGGCATCTCGTCATTAAAGGTATAAGTATACTTTTGTCATGCTAGCATGATGAATATGGCCGCAATACAAGCTAACTTTTCATTTAAATATTTTTTCTGTTAGGGCAGCGTTTTACCACAAGTCACCTGATATTAAGTAAGGATACGGTTGAAGGCAGCGTCACGACGCACCTCGATTGGGAACTGGCCCTCAAGTGGAGCTGCCGAAAAACACCGGTAGGTGCTTGGCGACAGATTCAACTTGAGAGTGTTAGGCGAGAATTAGAAAATGCATTACAACCAGGCTATGGTTTCATCACGATATTTTCCATCACCCGAAAGCTCAAGATTCCAACCCACGACATACCTACGGGTCACAAGCCGACGTCACTACCGCGAAATTATTATTTTTAATTTCTGATTAATGTGACCGCAAGACTTTGAAATTCAGACGCAAGAAGCAAAGACCAATATTTCATTCCACATAAGCACGAGCTTACTGCAAAACAATGAAACCAGGCCAGATTTTACGGCCACATTTTTCATTTCCTTTTTTGTTCCACCCTCTTTCGTCCTAAGCAAAATCTCTTCCACAAACAAAAGTCAACCGGGACTTGAGAGTAAAAAGTTACACACGGACAAAAAGGAGAAGACGAAAGTAAAATAGGAAGGAACTTCGTTAGAGTCTCATCAGGGCGTCACGGTCACGTATCTCGGTGTCGACAGAACTCACCGAGGGGAAAAATCCTGTCGAGCGCTGATTGAGTTAACGCTTCCCACCGTCTCCCCGAGGCAATGGATGTCCCCCGTCGTCCGTAACGCAATACCGCGACTGCGGCCCGGCCATTTGCACGGAATCTGGTTATGTCTGGAACCGTGCTAAATTGAAACTATAGTTCTTTTATTGTGAATTCTAGGAATCTTACCCCTTTATTATTATATTTGTCCTGACTTCTTATGAAACAGCTAGCATTTGAGAACTGTGGCCGCAAGTCATTGTTTTGGTATCAACTACAATTAGGTACTTATTTCAAGTTATTTTCTATTATCTTCCTTTTAACGAAATTTAACACCAACAAACGAATGAAAATCCGTATATAAGTTACTCGGTCCATTGCTCCGTGAAAACGATACAAAACTCAAACAGGTCCTTCGCCAAGGTTAAAAATATACCAATACCAAATTTCATCAAGATCTGTTCTGGGAGATCTTATCTGTGTGAAAAGGTAACAGATGAAAGGGGGCTTTCATCCTACCTACTTTTGCATTTTTGCAAGTATAACCTACTAGAATGAACGCATTCAAAGTAGGAACTAACAGCTCATAAGCTAGTGTTTTTACCTATATTTACCTAAGGGTTTGCTTTGACGGTTCCTAAGTGATAGTCCATGTTCTAATCAAACGTTACAGTCAGGAGAGTCAACTTTGTCCGACGAAATTAGTCTCAAGCAAAACTGAGAGACAAAGTTACAAACCATTATGACAAAAGCTAAACTTTCGTACCAGAAAGCCAATTCAGTTCAACTTCATTAGCAGAAAGTGAATGAGATAGGTCCTATCTATTACTTACTGATGAAGTAGCAAATATTATGAGGTGACATATTTTAGTTATCACACTGCACCTAATATTATAAATAAGTACGATAGTTTGTGAGTGAGGTGAGTGTAAGTTTGTTACTTCTTCATACTGAAACAGCTAAAAAGATTTAAGTGAAACTTAGAATGGAAACAGCAGCTTTTATTCCTGGATTAACAAATAGGCTACCTTTCATAATCATCGTCATCAGCCGGAAGAAGTCCACTGCTGAACATAGGCCTCCCCCTTTGAACGCCACCATGAACGGCGATTTGCATCCATCGGCTCCCTGCGATTCTTACAATGTCGTCGGTTACTACTACGTACAGAGCGTCTTCCAAAAAAAGTACCTGCGGCATAAGGAGGACATCGCGGAGTGTAACTAGTGACACACAACATTCTATGGAAGCTAAATCGTTTTGTATTATTTTTATAACTTCATCGAAACTTATTAAAATAAAAAATAAAATTTACCTGACTTTTTTTTAGCTTTGTATTTGAAACTTGAACGTATAAATTAAAAAAAAAGTACGATCATATTACGAACCTCTTCATTTTTTCTAAGTCAGTTTTATAGGCACTATATGAGTAAAATAAATGTGTCGCGGTCCCATTGTAAACACATCTTGAGGAAAATCTTCTGCATACAATGGCAAGTACCTACTTATTATAGTACTGGAAGTAGGTAACTGCTATATAGTTAGGCCTCAAAGAGCACGTACCCTTAAGGTCGATAATGTAAGAAATATGCCTCTTCCGTCATCTACTTGTAAAAAATAAGCAAAATATTTCGCTGTAAAAAACTGTTTGTAAACCGATTTCCCTCGAAAACGAAATAGAAACGCGACCGGAAAACGGGCAAAATTACATCTTATTTCAACAAAAATCTTGTTCCATCAGCCAATTGCAATAAATGAACGAGTCTGATTGGAATCCGATGGGATGAGATTTTTTGCCCGTTCCTGGGAACGTCAATCCGAGATACCGCCGGGGCAATTTCCCGGGTTCATTTATCACAAACCATTATTGTGTTAGTTGTATTGGGAATGGAGCTTGGGCTATTCATTCTATTATAGTTGTGGTCATCTTTGATGGGGTTGTAGTTTTGTTGTTCGTTTATTTCGTCGGTGAGTTAATAATAATTCGGCACCGAACCTAGTCCGCCAATTAGAAAAGAATGAACACCTCCATGATTGCACGAAAAGATCAAAGACAGGTTTGTGGTCCAAACAATAGGTGTATGTAAGTACATTTACATGGGGAGCAGACATTCTTATGTAGTACATTATATCAATATTGAGGTATTCCGGTAGATTGGCAACTGGTTCTCCCAATCCAGGCTTGACGCCACCTTCGATCCCATATTTGCAGTAAAATGCTACAGCGTAAAATCTAAAAAAAACGGTCCTTTCTTCCAGAGAAACCTTTTTCAGAACATAAGCAATGCATATCTTCATTACTCCGATAAATTGATATAGGTAAATCATTAGATATAGGTAGAGGATAGAGGCATTATTCCGTACCTGTGAGCGCGTGTGTCCCAATTCTATTACAATTACCTACTAGCCACTAATGATGCGTAGCGTGAACGGTTGTTTCCATTAGCGTTAATGTGTGGCGTCGACAACTCTGATGGCTGATTGGAATCCCGCTGCTAGGTCTATTTTTGTCTTAAAAATTAGAAATATAAGGCGTATTCTTAAAACATTTTTGTATGAAGAAGCGATTGATGTTATCTCGCCAACAGTCGGAAGAAGTCCTCTACTGAACATAGAACTCCACCGAGAACGGCTATTAGCCATACACGCACACACGCACGCACAGATACACACAACTACACATACTTACATGCGTAGTAGGTACCACCTACATTAGATGCATACGCCAATGTTCCAGAAACCGGATGAGCCAATCATGACTACTTGACTGAGCAACGTTATGTATCATGGCTCATGAGTGAGGTCATACGGTCGCATCTGTAAAAATAATTGGAATTCGGCGTCAGCGACTCGTTAGCTCAGCGGTTAGAGCACCCATTTATATTATAATAGCGGTGGTCGGAGGTTCAAATCCTTCACGAGTTGATTCCTTTTTGCTCTTTTTTAACGTTTATTTTTAAATAGTTCAAACTTTTATATTGTCGTCATGCGTTAAGATATAATATGTTTACCTCGGACAAAGAATTAGTCTAGCCATCCAAAGGGGGAACGCTGCCAGTATCTTCGGTACCTTGCCTAAAGGGACTTTTAATAATGTATTTTAGTTATTAGTTTAGGTTTATTTGTTTTTTATTTCTTTGTTATGATATAATTATTTTTAGTTTGAAGTAATAAATATATATATGTTTTATTTTATACTATGTTATCCTTATGAAAATCATCTCCTCCAGCGGTATCTAGGGAGTCCGACTGGCCTAAGGCCAATATAAGTAAATAAAATTTAAAAGCATATTTAGGTATCTTATAGAAAAACAATACTGAAAATGTTTAGTAAAAGTCACTTAGTAAAAATAATGAAATGAAATCGCTAGAGACATCGTTTCATTAGTTTCATACCTCGAATGCTAAAAGTAAAAGTTATATTATGTTTCGTTCGTTTTATCCAGTCAAATATTTGCTTTTCTGATAGCTTATTATTATAACTGTGTGTAAAGATAAGAAATACTCTGCTTTTAATTTTTCACTATATTTACATTTATTCATACTTCATTAGGGTTCATTTGTTTCTTTCTTGTGTAAAGAGATAATCTCAGTATCAATTGCTTTCAAAAATCTTACAGGGTACCGTCTCACCACAAGCCACCTGGTGTTAACGAATGATATGGTCGAAGGTGGCACCATGCTGCACAACAGGAGTGGGAACTGACTCTCAACCTTTTGATAGTAAGACGACTTCACTATCACTGGGCTATCATCGCTATTAAAATAAATTAAATACATAAATATAGCTAACAATTTTGTAATATTTTGATACTTAGGTACTCGTACTTCCAATCCAGATAGCATGGCGTCGCGCCGCCTTCGACCACATCGTCGCTTAATTTCAGGTGACTTGTGGTCAAAGGTCAAAATGCCTTTAATTAAATTGTTGATATAATTATTTTGTTTCTATGCTATTGCACACCACTATAGTGGTAGAATGTGTGAGCTCATTGAATATTGTTATTTTTTACCATGTTGATATTGATTGATATACCTTCTTTTGTATTCTAAAAGTTGGTGGTATTTTTTAACAAACCTATTAAATTTCAATGCAGCAAAACAAAGACGCGAAGTACTTGAAAAAGCTATTAATAACTTTAATTAAAGAGATGCTTTGTCAATCTCACAGCCAACAGAGAATAATGTCGCAGCAAGATGACTGCGATTTAATTAATTCCTGTTATCAATTAACAGGACAAGTTTAATAATTATGACGGAGTAACCTTTAGCCAGCCAGCGTAATATTATCTGCCCTTAGCTCGAAAGCTACATTTTAACGAATTTTATAAAGATTGTTTTCAAAAATTACGGGACTGAAATCACTGATTGGCCTCCGATTAGGTGAGGACTTTTTTAGCCTCATGTTTTTTGTATCTTAGTTTTTGAAAGTTGTTTGTGGGTAAATATTTACCAGTTAATCTATGTTAGTAAGTATGGTATTATAGTGGGTTTAACATTTATTTAAATATACAACAAATCAAATATATACAATTGGATAAAAAATTAAACTAAATACTAAAGCTAAACTATCTATATAAAACTAAACATCTACAAATAAAAAACCAGTGGGTTTTATTTAGTTTTTAATAGGTAGGTATACAATAAATCGAAACATTTTTAACAACCCAAATTAAATTATGAATAAGTATATGTTATCCTTTTACTAATCGTAACATTTTTCTGGAAACATTATAACAACTAAGTAATTATAAATACATTATTTAGGTTAAATGAAATTTAAAAATGAGGTACAGTTAAATTCTGTAATCTGTAAATAAAAAAACTCTGCCTGCAGGCTGCAGGTGACGAGCGCGGGGTTTTTTTTTTTTTTTTTTTTACTATTGACGGGGTAGCGTTTGACCACAAGTCGCCTGATGTTAAGTGACGATGCGGTCGAAGATGGCGTCACGCTACACCTGGACTGGGAACTGGCTCTCAAGTGAGGCTGCCGGAACACACCGATAGGTGTTTGGCGACAGATTCTAAAAATATAATATCATTTATTTAACAAAGAAGTTTACACAAAATTCTAATAAGTACTAACCTCTTTAATATCATATTTTTATTCTTTTCGGAATTCAAAATACGAACATCCATTTTGACAAAATCATAAACACTGAATGACGCGGGTCATGCGGCCATAAAAATTTACAAAATTACATTTTTTAATTGGTATTTTTCATATTTTGACAGGGTAGCGTTTGACCACAAGTCGCCTGATGTTAAGTGACGATGCGGTCGAAGATGGCGTCACGCTACACCTGGACTGGGAACTGGCTCTCAAGTGAGGCTGCCGGAACACACCGATAGGTGTTTGGCGACAGATTCTAAAAATATAATATCATTTATTTAACAAAGAAGTTTACACAAAATTCTAATAAGTACTAACCTCTTTAATATCATATTTTTATTCTTTTCGGAATTCAAAATACGAACATCAATTTTGACAAAATCATAAACACTGAATGACGCGTGTCATGCGGCCATAAAAATTTACAAAATTACATTTTTTAATTGGTATTTTTCATATTTTATTTACTAAACAATATGGAGATCATTTTGAAATAAGGTAACCTTACCAATGGCTTCTGTTAGTGTTTCGCGGTGTTATTAGTATTGAAAACGTTTTATAACTGGTGTGATTATTTTGTAGAATTACTTTGTTGTGTCCGTTGCTGCCAAAATGATTGAAGCAGGCAGCACTGAAAATACTGCAGCTACTTTACAGCCTCTGAATCCGGTATGTGAACCATGTTTTAGTGAAGGATACATCGAATTGTATCCAGAAAGTCAATAATGTCTCATAATGTTTGTGCAAACTGACCATTTCATGGTAAAACTTATTATTTGCGAATCAAACGAATTGTAAATCTATAAACCGTTTATAACGTTTTGGAAGTAGGTACTATAAATATTCTAGTAAAAGCTCAATGCTATCTTGTTGACACAAGCATTAAATAGAAGAAAATAAGAAAGTAGGTACCTACCTACTTAGATGCGACGCAGTTTCTTCATATTTACATAATATTAAATATTAAAACGAACTCAATATACGAGTACATTTGCCAATACACCTGTTTACTGTCTGAAGGTACATTTTAATAAAATACTTACAGCAAATAACATGTACTACATTTTTGTTTTTATTTTTATCACAAGTCATCAGCACTTTTTATCGCGATAAAGTGTAGTCCACGCAGGTGAAACGGCGGGGCACAGCTACTCGTAATATATGTTAATTTTGGTTTGCCATTTTCTTGTTTGTACTGTTTAACGTTTTTTAAAGTTAAACGACTATTATAATTACTTCTTATAAGGTAGCGTTAAACCACTAGATGTGGTTCACGCTACACCTGGACTAGGAACTGGCTCTCAAGTGGCGCTGCCGGAACACACCGATAGGCGCTTGGCGACAGATTCTTAATTAAGAGGGTAGTTATATTTTTTTAAAGCCAGTTCAATTTTTAAAGGACCTATCACACGACAACGACGACATAGCCCGTCAAGAAGCAACATTCCAGTTCACCGTACAGAATATAAGCCAGCTCAAGGAGCAAGTGCTCTCGCCTGCTTGCTACGTCAGATGTCTGCCGTGGAAGATCCTGGTGCTGATCCGCCACACGTCCACTCCGGACCGGCAGCAGCAAAAAGCGTTGGGGATATTTCTCCAGTGCAACGGAGACTGCGATTCGCCAGGCTGGTCCTGTTACGGTCTCGGAGAACTGAAGCTTCTGTCTCAGACCAATGGCGAACCGCTCTGTAGAAAACTGCATCATATGTATCATTGGTTAGTATTTTACTTCTTGAGCTTGTGTTTTTGAAGCTAAAGCCCGCTTAGAGTTAAGGCTGCTTATAAAATGTTTTGTTTCCTGAGATAAATGTTGGTCCTTCTTTTCATTGGACGGTTTTGAGCAGGGATGTTGCGAACATCCGCATCCGCATCCGCAAATGCGGAACTTCCGCATAGATTTGGACATCTGCATCTGCATCCGCATCCGCATTAAATCAGTGCGGATGTTCATGCGGATGCGAATATCATGCAAGTAGCGACAAGAAAGAAATGAGTGGGGCCCAGCGGATGGCGCGTGCCGGTCACGCGACAATGACCAATGGGAGTGAAGAAATTGGTGACAAGGTTCGAGTCGGTTCGACACATTTGTTGTTGTGGTCTGTGGAACATCATAATATAAATGTTTCTTGTAAATAAATCATTACGTTTTAGTTTGCGCTGTGGAGTGTGGACTACTTCACTACTTTATTATAAAACAAAGTCCTCCGCGCCGCGTCTGTCTGTCTGTCTGTTCGCGATAAACTCAAAAACTACTGCACCGATTTTCATGCCGTTTTCACCAATAGATAGAGTGGTTCTTGAGGAAGGTTTTAGGATATTATTTGTCATGTTTTTGTATACATTGGCTAAAATATAACGATATTTGTTGGAGGAGTCGGAAAAAAATAAGCCGTCTGGGAGCTTTCAACGAAAACGCTGCCTAAACCCTTTAAGATATAACAAAATGATGTATGGTGGAATTGTGTATTTTATGTAGGTCTACAAAAAAGTCCGCGTTGGCATATGTCTATCTCTTAAGGATAACATACTATAACTACTTTTTTACATTTTAAAAGTTGTTAAAAATGCCGACTAAAATACTTTTATATTAATCCTTATCCAAATAAATCATTTCGTGTTCAAGATTGTTCCAATACCTGTAGATTACTTTTTGAATTGTTGAAATCGGACATTCCGTTCAAAAGATATTACGAAATTAAAATGTCAATCCAATGGAAAATGAAATCACCGCGCCGCTCGCTCCCCGCCCCGCCATCCATGGCCATGCAGTGGCCGCAGCGCAGCGGGAAACGCGGAGGGCACCGAAGTGCGGGAATAATTTTGGAGTATACAGAATATAATTATACGCTTTCACGTCTAAACTACTGAACTGATTGAAATGAAATTTGGTACATAGATAGTTTGAACCCTGGGGAAGGACATAGGATACTTTTTATCGCGATAAACTGTAGCCCACGCGGGTGAAACCGCGGGGAAAAGCTAGTATCGTATAAATATTTATATTTTAAATATTGTGATACAGTGATCATTGTGTGTACTTAAATAAAGAGTTTACAAAAAATAAGGTTTATGGGTGAACTTTAAATTAGAAATTATTACTCGAAGATTTTTATCCTCTCCACCGGGCAGTGTTCCAAGCGAACAATTATTTAGTAGCGCGGGTTTAATTTATGAACCTCTGCGTAATCGCCTTGAACCAGAAAAGGCGGCAACACTCCTGTTCATTAAGTATAATGCTCCTATTTTTAATTTTAATTACTAATATACCAATAGGTGTTTAATATATATTAATTATTGAATTAATTACAATAAAAATATTAATAATTAAGTTATCATTGTTTTAATTCTACATTAATAGACTTTATTTACATAATAAAGGCTGAAATGATGATGATGATGATGCTGGTTTACATAATATCTTAAACATCCGCATCCGCATCCGCATCCGCGGATGTGAGCAGCCAAAACTCCGCATCCGCATTCGCATCCGCGGATGTAAAAAAATCAGCATTCGCAACATCCCTGGTTTTGAGCAGAAATCTGTGAAGCATATGTCTTAACTTAAATTATTGACAGACCATAAAAATCATTAGAACATGTCACATCTGTATGAATAACAGTAACGTTTTTATCTAATCAAATGTCCCCAGGATGCATAAAATAACTGCATTACACTAGGGTTTTCGGAATGATAAAATACTTCTAGCCTTATGTTTACCTTCAAAGAAAAATTCAAAGGGTTTACCTACGAATTCAAATTTTAAACTAGATTTCAAACTTTGATAAATCACACCATATTTTTCAAAAACTCCGACAAACTATAATTTTCCTTAATTCTCACGGTTAAATTAAGTTCCAGATTCACTCTTTTGACTCACTATACTTTCCATCAGTGTTCTGTAGATATACACATCTTATACGAGACACTTAGTATTAAAGAATTAAGTTTAACTGTTCCATTAATTTTATTGTTTTTAGCAAAGAAGACGACTGGGGTTTCGCACATTTCATATCATGGGATAACTTGATGAACCCTGACAGTGGCTTTGTGATCAATGACTCCATTACTATAGAGGCCCACATCAGGGCTGAAGCTCCCCATGGGATGTCGTGGGACTCCAAGAAACATACAGGATACGTTGGTATGGATATCAGTATTTATTCAATGCTCTTTTGATAAGGATTGGAACCTAGACCCCAATTTCAATTGCGACTATGGCATAATACAAACATTGTAGTAAAAATTTAGGACGGAAGAATTATAGTAATAATAATATTTTTCAATGAGACTGAATTGGCAGGTGCCGGAGTCTCATCATCCCATAGACCAGATTTCGGCTAGCAATCATTTCACAATAGTAATCCAGATAACTTTTTAGCATTGTTGCAATAGTACCTACCCTTCCTTCTCTACATTATAGTTTTGTTTGTCTTGTTTAATTTAAAATGGCCTCTTAGCGTTGGCTACGGCTGCGCTAATGCCTAACAAAGATCCGAGTAAAGCTACATGGAATAATAACAATAATAAGTGAAAATCGACGCTCTGCCTTTTTAGCTAACGTGTCCCTCGTCGTGTATCAATGTCCTACAAGAACGAGTTCGCTTAATGTGAAGTTCGCTTAGCATTATCTAATGCCTCGCAGACAATATTTTTGTGATCGCTTGTTCAGCTTGCGTTTCTAATTTCAGGTCTCAAAAATCAAGGAGCAACTTGCTACATGAATTCTCTTTTACAAACTCTTTTCTTCACAAATGTTCTTCGAAAAGCTGTATATAAAATACCAACAGTGGGCGACGACAGCTCGCGATCAGTCGCTTTCGCCCTACAACGAGTTTTCTATGACCTACAGTTCTCCGAAAAACCAGTTGCAACTAAGAAACTAACCAAAAGCTTCGGGTGGGAAACGTTAGACTCATTTATGCAACACGACGTGCAGGAGTTCCTACGAGTAAGCAGATTTTCCTCAGCTATTTTGTAGGAAATTCGAATTTCGCTTGAACTGACTACATTGTGTTTTGAAGGTACTTTTAGACAAACTCGAAAATAAAATGAAAGGAACCCTCGTTGAAGGCACAGTGCCGAAACTGTTCGAAGGGAAAATGACATCTTTTATAAAGTGCAAGAATGTTAATTGCAGCAGCACTCGCGTAGAAACTTTCTACGATATCCAACTCAGCGTTAAAGGGAAGAAAAACAGTAAGTGGGAAACTTGCGCAATATATCCATTCTCCAAGGAGCAATTTGTAAAAAGTTAGTTTTGCTCTGTTACAGACTAATTATGGATTTTATACCGACTAGTTTTATTACGACTTATAAGTAAGAAAACTAGAAGAGTTTATAACTCTACCAAAGGTGGCATGTAACTGATTATGCTATTATTGTGCAGATGGTACAGTCAAAACGAAGTAGATTGGCCTAGAAGCTCTTTGTAAAAGATCTAATAAAATAGGTTTCAGAAAACTGTTCTAAACACGAGTTTTGTATTGAAAATAATTGAAATAAGATTCGCCGAGATTATGAGCCTTTACCGGTTGAATGGCTCAGCCTTTCTTTCGCTTCATTTAAAAGAGTATGTACACACGCAAACCCAGCGGAAGTGGCGTGTCCCAAGACAATGTCTTCTCAATTATATTTTCAAATGCAAGCTTCGTTACAATTTGACCTAGAACTAGAACGTAGGCTAAACAGAAAATGCGATAAATAGATATGCCTACCTACGAAAACTCGTAGACAGTCTACGAATTACAATTTGAGTACATATTAGTATGTTCTGAGTTTTGATGATTTGATGACTGATGTGTCACCTGGAGCCGACTGCGAAGCGTGAGGACATGGGTTTGATTTCCGTAAGGGATATTTTATGTTGCAGCATTAAAAAAAATCGCAACAATTTGTCCTCTCGGGGAATCCTAGTTTACCGTCAGAGCTATCTATATGTAAATGTATATGTGCAATTATTATCATTCGCAATTATACCTACTAGTCAAAATTTGTTTTATACTAGGCATAACAAAGAAATTTATTACAGTCTACGAGTCGTTCAAAGACTACATCAGTACCGAGCTCCTTGATGGAGAGAATAAGTACGACGCGGGTGAACACGGCCTTCAAGAGGCAGAAAAGGGGGTGCGGTTCGACGAGTTCCCACCCGTTCTGCATCTGCACCTCATGAGGTTCCAATACGACCCGCAGTGCGACGCGTCTGTCAAGTTCAATGACAGGTAAAGGAAGCGAAGGTGACCGTTACATTTTATGAGCGGCTCCATACAATGACTGCAGGAACTTTCACAGGCAACACGTGGAGGCGTCCTAACTTGTTGTGCTTCTCAACAATCCTGGCTAAAACCTTAAAATTTTGATGAAACACTTACAGGGTAGCGTTTGACCGCAAGACACCTGAGGTTAAATGCTACCCTCGATAGCTGCCACCATCAAGTTAAGAATCTGTTGCCAAGCACCTAAAGGTGTATCCCGGCAGCCCCTCTTGAGAGCCGGTTCCCAATCCAGGTGTAGCTCGGTGCCACTTTAGAGCAAATGGTCACTTAACATCAGGTGACTTGTGGTCAAACGCTACCCTGTAAGAAGTAAAAAAAGTAGGACGCCCTGCGACAAGGTGGAGCGACGACTTGTGCCAAGTGGCCGAAGACCGGGCTCAGTGGCGCATCATGGGAGAGGTCTATGTCCAGCCGTGGACTGATACAGGCTGATGATTATGATGATGATCCAAATTAAACAAAGATTGAATTTACATTTCTAGGTTTGAATTCTACGAGGATATCAACCTGGACCAGTACCTTCAAGAGATGCCCTCGATTCCGGCACAATACACATTGCACGCGGTCTTGGTGCATTCCGGGGACAACCACGGGGGTCATTACGTTGTTTTTATCAACCCTAAGGGTGATGGCAAGGTTAGTTTTTTAAAGAAGTATCTACCTGTTTCCGTACCCAAAGAGTAAAACGGGATTCTATTAATAAGACTCGCCGTCCGTCTGTCACCAGGCTGTATCCCATGAACCGTGACAGTTGAAATTTTCACAGATGATGTATTTTTGCCGCGTTTTTTGTATTTTGCTTTTGCCGCGATAACAACAAATAATATAAACAGAATCAAATAAATGAATGTTTGTTACCACGTATCACCGTAACTACTAAACCGATTGCGATGAAATTTGGAATGAAGATGGCATATACCCTGGATTACCACATAGGCTACTTTTTATCCAGAGAAAGGTTCGACGCGGGTGACACTGCGGGGCGCAACTAGATACAAAAAAAGCAAGCGTTTGTTCCGTTACTGGTTGGATATTGTGAAACTTCAATCCGCGTAGTTTCTGATCCAAAGAATTCTAGTTACGGGTCAGAGCTATGTAAGTGATGGGGCGTTATTTATAGCTTAAACTTAATATACTAACTTAATATATTATACTTCTTTGCGTTGTTATTTTATCTAAAACCCCCTTGTTGTAGTGGTGCAAGTTTGACGACGATGTGGTATCCCGATGCAGTAAGCAAGAAGCCCTCGAGTACAACTTCGGTGGCAAAGAGGATGCTCCGTATCTAGCGAGGAAAGCCACGAGCGCTTACATGCTCATTTACATACAGTAAGTTACAAACTTACTACCAGAATAGACTATAAAAATAGTAGAATCGTGATGAAAGTATAGCTTGGTGGTAGGGCATTTTCGAGTGCACCCTCAAGTAAATTCTGGGTATCTTTGAGCCAAGAATGAATAAGCACCTCATGGGTCAGCGTGTGGACCACGCTTTGACTGCATCGTCACTTACCATTAGGTGAGATGTGGTCAAACGCCATAGCCATACGCACATTTAAAAAAAGTTAAGAATCTGTCACCAAGCATCTATCGGTGTATTCTGGCAGCCCCACTTAGATCCAGTCCCCAATCCAAATGTAGCGTGGCGCCACCTTCGACCACAACCTTAGTTGATATCAGGTGACTTGTAACTTAACAAAATCTATTTCCCTTTGTTTCAGGACATCCCAACTAAAATACGTTCTACAGGACGTGACAGAGAGCGACATTCCCACCGACCTCTGCGAGCGAATCAACGAAGAGATGCGATACGAGATGGTAAGACCAAGTAAATATCGAGATCTATAATAATAGCACAACACAATTTCTTTTACAATTTTGTAATTTTTTTATATGCCTAAGCACGTTGCCCTTTTCAGGCGGCAGAAAAATAAGGTGCAGGAAATTTAAATCTGACACGTCTGTGAGCTCGGCAAAGTACTACTCGAAGATATTCAGCGCACTAAAACAGTTCTTCACTTTGCAGGCTATAGCCGGCTCTAAATATAAAGGAAGATGAAAGTAGCAAGACTCGCGTCTACTATAAAAAACATTGTACAAACATTTTCAAAAATTTGTTAGTGCTTAGCGTAACGGTAGATTAAATCCATCTGGTAGGTTCATAAGCTTTGTGATCTGATTATTTTCTTTGTATGTTAATTTTACTGTAATTATTTATGTAACACTGTTAATAAAATTTGTTGCGATAAGTAACGATTTATCTTATTTGGAAAAAAACTCACTCCATCCACTTGGCTGTTGCGACAAGTGACAACGGAGCTAAATAAATTATCGTAGCGCTATTATATTGTCAAATTATAAAGCAGTTGTTGGTATTTCACGAGCGCGCCTGTTTTATATGTATAAAAGTGAATCTCGCCCGACGCACACTCAATGCAATAGTGGGTAAGGACACTCTGTCGTCATTTTTAGGGTATTGTAGGTACATGAAGTAGCAAAACCTTTAAAGGATTACGTATAACGGCAGCGATAAATTATAAAAAATAATTTCATAAGGTGTCATCAAAATTAAATGAAAAGGCTCTTTATTAGACAAGCAAATAGATACATTTTGTATTATAATTTTGAAGGGTAGGTATATATAGAAATATTTTACCTAAAATAGGATTAGCAAACCTTTTGAAAATGAATAAAGGCAGGAAAATTCTAAGTCTAAGAGATCCCTCTGCGCTCGAGTTTGACTCGCACTTGACCGTTTTTTTTTTACCAACGCAACCTACTGCTGCATGTATATGCATTCACGCTTATATTCGTTTCCATACAACCAAGGCTAACGCGCGTTTATGAAATACAATGGAAGTATAATTTATTGTACCAGAACACTTCGATTTATTTTAAATCAGAGAGCCGATGAGCCGAGGGCTGGTTTTATTTGATAAGTGTGTAATTGTGTTTAAGGCAGACAAAGTGAATCCATTGCATAATTTTCCCATTGCAGATAGCTGAAAGACATTGGGATTAGCGCTAACATTATCTATTTATGCAAACCTCAGCTCACCCGGTTTGCAAAGGATTTCGAGTTCAAATCAAATAAGTGAATATTTATGCTACTCTCGTCGGAATTGCGAATGCCAACTGCCTCGGTGATGCTGCATTTACGAGATATTCAAAGAGGTTTACGAGTGTCAACCGACGTTAACAAATAACAATTTAACTTGAGCATTAAGTTTTCAGGATTATCGGAATGGGTTATCTTGCTTGATGTACCTTAGTGTGTTTACCTTAGTTAGAAATTTCCACAGAAACCGTGCATTTTTCATGGGTAAAAAGTAGACTAAACTAATATTATTGTTATATCAGTCTCTGGCGCATAAACTATCTCGATACAAAAATATCACGTAGCTCAATGAAATTAGGATAAACCAACAACAAACACATTGAAGCATTAATTGAAGGCAACGAACGTCATATTTCTATGATAAAAAGGTTTTTTCTTAAGGTTTACTGATTTTTTTTGATCATTATGACTATTTGCATCCATTATCTGTAAAAAAAAAGTCTCTTGTAAGTAGGTATAGCTCGCATCGTTCGGAGCTTGAAATTGAAAATTATTTTCAAATATTAGCTTTTTTGCCGTGTCAGCAAGATCAGTAAACCCAACAAAAAAACAACTCTTATCGTCGTGCAATCAAAATCTTTCATCAATCCTTTAGAACAGTGGCGAAAAAGGAACAATAGTGCTTAATTAATAGCACTATAAAGTAGGGGGTAATTAGCACTCATTAACTTTTTGACATGGAAAATTACCATCAACAAAATCAGATAAGCAGCGAAACCGCAACCCAAAAGGCTAGTTCATCAGTCACTAATTAAAATCACGTCTATCCAGTGCAGCTACGCGTCCTCTATTTTTAAACCCCAAATGAACACCATTTGTCACCATTTCCAGCGGTAACGGGAAAGCCGGTACTTAGTTATTTGCGTTTAAAAAATGGACATTCGCTTTATCCTCGGGCAGTAAATCTCGCGCGGGCATGCCATAAATTAGCTCAGCCTACACGGCCTATGTGGCACACCTATCTCTATTTTTTTACCACTGTTATCACAATCGGAAATAATCTGGTGTCATACGCTCTTTAAACCATCGTGATCATTACGATAACGCAGAATCATTTAGCGTAATGCGCTTAAAGAAGACTGAATTAAAAAATACTGTATTCAGAGGGTCTTCGAGTCTTCTTCGTTACTCCCAGCCCCAGATCGGTTTAAGATACTCAGTCTGCATGCGGGAAAAATCTACTGAGACCCTAGCCTTAATGACGACTTATATACGATGAAGTTTCGTTTGTCGATGCTCCTAGATTTACCTAGAAGCTAACATATCATACCCCTTCATTTTTGTTAATAATATAGCTTCTAACTACCTACCTACCTCTGCCAATTTTCTAACAATCTAAACATTTCCGCGCATCAGAGCGACCACGACGACAGGGCAGTGATAAATGCTCATGTAAATCATGCCTGAATTTGATCTAACCCTACTTAGGCACCATCCTCCCAACTACTTAGGTTGGTAGAGACCTAGATAGCTGAACTCCTTACTACCTACATTACAAATTGACGGAGAACAAACTTTGTTACCTAAGCTTGCCTTTCTTAATCTTGGTATCCCCCTGCTTTACCGTGAAATAAATAATCATTCACAATGGGATTGAATTGTCAAAATGAGAAAGACTAGAAAGCTGAACAATCGGCGTTATTTTCTCTAATGAATCGTCCCGAGTAGGCATGGAAAGGATTGCTACATTTAAATCATTATCGTTTGTAGATATTATTTTTTACGTGCAAAAAAGCATAGCATGTGATTTTTTTTTATCATTAACTACTGTGATATCATTATGCTATCTGCATGTTTATTAATTATACGAGTGTTGCAAATTATAACAAGGTGATTTAAACTATACATTGTGAACATTAAGGTTAACTTTCATTTAAGTACCTTAATATTTTTCATAGTTAGGTAGGTATAGGTAAATCATTAAGACAATTAGGACAACATTGCTTTAAGTTTAAGATTGATTCTCAAGTTTTATTTTAAATGACATCTCAAGTTTGTTACATAAACGGACATCGCATCTTCATATGCATATTTTATAGCAGATGTGAAAAATGATAGCATACGTTCATGTGACTTTTCACGTGTGATGTGTGAAATGTCCCATGACTAGTCTCGAGGAACATCAATCAACTTGATCAAACTGCCTACTGGAGGGATTTGAAATGACGACTAATTAACTACCTTCTATTGTTCTTCGAGTCTTCTTTTGATTTGGCACGAAGAATGCTTTTAAATTGCATAAAATATTTAGGACAGGTACAAGCAATTATATCTCCCTCTGGGTTGGTATACCAATGAATAAAGAAAATTAGAGACTTAGAACTTCTTTAAAATTAAAATTCCTACGGATTTCGCCGCGTGAACTAGGTAGGTACAGTTAATTGTGATAAAAAATCTTGTGTCCCCAGGGTGTAAACCGTTTCCATACCAAATATCATCAAGATCGGTTCAGCCGTTAAGTCATAAAAAATATATCTATAATTAAATCTTACTTATAACTAGGTACTGTACAATGTACCTGTGTTATACTTACCTACCATATATGAATTTGTGAACCAACTTAAAAATTTATATTTAGTATGAAGTAAGAAGTCCTCTAAATCTCATCTGTATTTAAGATAAATACATTATTCTTTTTTTCGTCGATACTTTGTTTTCGTAAGTAGACACTTACTTTAAAATCCAACTAAACTCTTACAGCGCCTAGTATTTAATAAGGTGTGTATGTCAACAGCTTCCTCAATAAGAAAAAGTGAAATCTACATATTTATGACAACTTTTATTGCCGATTTTGCTGCATCACTGTTTCACCTCCTAATTTAGGTGCCAAAAAGCCTTCGATTTTATGAGCCATAAACTATGTGTTAGCTAACGACACGGGTCTACAGCTTGCACATCTGTATCTTCGGAACGAATGAGGCTACGGTGAAGTACTTATTATAGCTCAAAATGCAATGCATAAAAGACTGCCAAATAAAATAAAATAATTAATTCTTCCAATTCTTTTCCGCCTCACTTCCCTAGGTAAGCACTCAGTCAAGAAATAACTAACGAATTTCAAATAATGAGAGCGCCTCGAGCCGGCAGATCCTGCTAATGAATCCAGAAGCTGCACTATTAATTAGGGGAGTTTTTCTTCGTCACGAGGATTAAGGCTGACGACACTATCTTGAAGGTGGACAGGCGGTAAGCTACCGCGTTTTGTATAATTGCCTTCGAAGAGGCACTTTTTGGGTGTATCGCACTATTTAAATTATGAATTTCTATTGACAGAAATACTGGGACAGATTCTCCCACTATTTTAAAAGCTGGCGGCGGCGACAAAAAAAAAACGCTGCATCACCTCTTATGACGGTTTAGGTTAAATTTTACTGTCCTATTTGTAAATGGTAATTCTCAGCAAATGGAAATTAGCGAGACCGACCCTTGGAGACACACTGTTTCTTTCGGGTACCTACTAATGGTTTTTTTGCTGCAATAGCAATGATGGCTCAGTAGTGACGTCGGCTTGCGATCCGTAGGTCGTGGGTTCGAATCCTAGAATGGGCTTGAACTTTCGGTGAACAAAAACATCGTGATGAAACCATAGCTTGGTGGTAGGGCATTTCCTAGTGCTCGCCTGGCTATGCACCTACCGGTGTGTGTTCCGGCAGCCTCACTTGAGAGCTAGTTCCCAATCCAGGTGTAGCGTGACGCGATCTTCTACCACATCGTCACTTAAAATCAAGTGACTTGTGGTCAAACGCTACAATATAAGTAGTATCAAAAAATAAAAATGTTAGCCTTTACACGTACTTATACTAAAGGTCCCGAGGCCACTCTAGCACAGAACAGTGGCTACCTAGTAGCCTAGTACCTACTGAAGTTCAAAAACTGGCATAGGGTTGTATGGTCTACGTCCTCCTTACAAGGGAAAAGGTAGGACAACTTTAAACTAATAAGTTAAGTACCTAATTTTTCGTCTAAAGCTGAATCACTGTTCTTCTGTAACAACGGCTGACGAAGGCCGAGTAATTGCCCCACCAAACAAAGCCCAACTAGGCATTTCTGTTTAAACGGGTTCAGCGAAACCCTGTCTAGTGTCTCGATTTATAGGCAGGTGGGGCAATTTGTTTCTCGGGGATAAAAATGTCGTTGGCAACCGTCTGACGAAAGCTTTAGCGAGGAAACATTTTCCTAGACAATTTACTGAAGATACACCCTTTGGAACGTGTTTGCTGTACATAACTAAAACATTGTTGTTGCAATAGACCTAGGTAGATATGTACCAATTTTATTTTCTCGTTATTTCTATATCAGTGGCACTTCATATGGCGTAGCGCTATACCGTATTCGTTAAGCGATTTGAGACAATAATATTGATTCGCTTCTTGCCTTTAGTATGAATAGTCTTGTTGTCTGGGTCCATCGTTGAATTTTTTTGCGGTAATAAACAAAGTTGACCGGACTGATTTAAATTCTAATTAACCATTGCGCCCCGAGGTTTCACCCGCGTTTTCCCGTTATCTCTCAGGAACCTATTTCCGAGATAAAAACCGACTTTTCAATCCAGCACTCTTCACGGCTGTAAGAGCCTGTCCTATAGACAGCAGTCTTAAAGAACGACCGGAAAAATTATAAAAATATCTGTAGCCTCAAGTCTCATCGTATCATAATATAATTTAAAAGTCCTGAAATAAATGTTTCTTCCCGCACTTCTTTTCACATTTGTACTTAGTCGCGAATCTGTTTTGGTTACCGCCGCAGCCGCTGTATACGAAGCTCTTGCATGTGCCTTCGTTCACGTCGTAATAATACCTTGAAGACAGAATAGTTAACTGTAAGGCTGGTATTCTAGAATGATGCTCAAGTATAGATCAAGGCTTGAGTAGCGATTAAGAAAGAAGAAGAGAGGTAAATCAGTATCTAGTGCTCTGGCACCTAGCCAGACGACATACGCAAAGTGGCTGACAGCAGTTGGGAGAGGAGTCGAAGATCGGATTCAGTGGCTTACTTAAGGGCTCACACACAAAACTGCGATGCGATACGACGCCGCATCACAGGAATTTGCGATACGAATTGCTGCAACACGATTTCGTGCGGCAAAGCGTTGGTTCAGGGCTTCCACACCAAACTGTGAAGCGATGCGTTTCACATCGGAAGTTCTTGTGGTGCATTCGTTCGAACTCGCAGATATGTGCGCTGCGATGCGAATTCGCAATTTCGTGTAGGAGCCTTTATGAGATGTCTGTCCAGTTCACTGATACAGGCTGATTATAATGTTGATGATGAGGCAGGTGAGCTGTAGATCGGGTTCAGTGGTGTAAGTACTTTGGAAGAGGCCTATGTCCGGCATTGGACGAATACAGGCTGATCCATGCTAATATTATAAAACGCGGTAGGTACGTTCAAGTTACAGTATTTTAGTATTAAAAACCTCACCTACTTGTTAAACAGGGCAACGCATAGTCCAGCATTGGATTGTAAAGAACATGACATAGATCTTTCAATTTTCTTCAATTCCATGAATTCCTAGATAATACCAAATAAATAAGTTCAAAAACTTAAACAAGAGGAATTCAAATCCGTATCTAAACAACCTCGAACTGGTAAATTCGACGTCAGCGTGTTCTCTTTAAGGTACCTTTTTATTAAAATGTTGGTTTTTTTTTTTTAATTATTTACGTGACAACACAACATATTTTAAAAAGTTGTCCTTGGTTATTTTTTTAACTCACCATACAATTTTCAACGATGCTTTTCAATACGTAGATAACACTGGCGTGGTGAGATATATCTGTACTGTCTGTCCATTGAATTATTTTATGCCTTGTCATACAAAAGTACTCCACATTATGGAACACCATTAATAGTGTTACTTAATCTAAGTAGGTATCTAAGTAGCGCAGTTTTACCTTTACAATGTCTTTCACAGTCTACTAACGTATCAAAATTATTCTTATTGTCCTGACATCCAGAATACGTGAAAGTTAAACATTGGTCCAGCTGTGTATTGTAATAATATCTGTAACAAATTAACAAGGCTTTGTAAAATATTTTCCATACGACACAGTAAGAGAAAACGGAATAGCCCATAAGGCTTATTGATAGCAACATAAATAGAACGTCCAATTTCAATGGATAAAACTTTCATTACCTTTATACCGATGAAATGGAATGGTTCTTTTAATGCTCAGCGAATCGAGACATTGCGAAAAATGGGAAAATATTTCGATGGTCATAGAAACTCTTCAACAAATTTCAAACTAGGTCAACAGGCTTTCAGATTCGAAAAATATAAAAAAAGAGATTTACTTCCGTCGATTTTTTGAACAGTTCCCAGTTTGTGGTTGTAGTTGGCACCAATAATCCCAGTCCCAAATATCAGTGCGACCTAAAAAAATATAAATGCTACAGTTACTTCGATGCAGTCACTTTTTCCTAGTGCTTTTATGATAATTGGTAGTACGAACTCCGTCTCATAGTGTCTATCTTATGGAATATTTCTGGAGAGCTGGTTCGATGTTGTACATTTCTATCCACAGCAATCCTTTTGTACAAGCTTGTAGGCATCAAACTAACGTAATCATCGCGAAAAGTAGCCGTAGTCAAATTAACTGTTCCCTCTCCGTTAACACAAAACAAAACAAAAGTCAATATTTCTAGCGTAATCGCTAAAAACCTTTTCATTTCAAAACAAGTATGCAAGTAATTTTGGTATTGTTACGATTATGTTTCGAGCAAAGAACCATAAAAACAAGGCGAAAAACTTTATGCTGCACATAAAACATTATCACCCTCGCAAATGGTCCACTAGGCGTTGGATCGCCTACCGTAGTTTCGTAATGCAATATTTGGCTACAAGTTACTCAGTGCAAGCGAAACAATATTGTCTTTAAGAGTAAATTACAACAAAAACTCAAAAAATCAGCATCAAATTAAGCTTAAGGCAAAAAACAGAGACCCACCCACATCCAATAGCTTCACCATCTCTGCGAATAATGATTTGTCGGTTACCAGAGCACAATGCAACGTTTGATAGAGAAGCGGAATGTTGATCTAATGGCATTTTCAATTTGCATTCAAATTCCTGAGCTCGCATTGCTGAGCGCGGGATGGGCCGCGCTGGCTGAATGCCGAAAGCCCGAGCGGGATACTCGGATGCCCCAATCGGATTAACGCTAACGACGCGCCATTCTGTACGGCCGCCGCAGCTGGCCGCATTCTCGTTGCGTGTCCTGCCCGACACTGATAAACGGTACCGAGATACCTACTGCACACTTACCGTTACACACAGTATATCGTGCAGCGTGTTAGTTTGGTGCAACCGAACCTGCTAATGGTTAATTTGAACTTACTTCGTGTTAGCCATACCTTGGGTAGAAAATAGTTTTGATGCCAAAACGGTTCATGGTGAGATGCAGTTATCTTCGTCCTAACATCGAACGACGCAGAGACTTATTTCGCTTGTCTAAGAACTTAATAAACAATAAGCTCATCAAGTTTGAAGTTCACAAACACGAAACATTAGGCTGTAGCGAGCGATATTCGTAATCACACACTATTCACATCAAACGGCAAATCGATGTCTAATTAGCATTCCCAGCCGAGATGCGCCTAATGAGTTTCGAAGCTGAGTTTTAAAATGGAAAGCTTCAGGACTAATTAGTACAGTTTTTCATCGTCTCGTAGACTGTCGGTCTCCAGAGACCGGATTAAGGGCGGATTCCACCGGCGCCGATAAATAATTGATTGTCATTACGTTTATGGCCGCGCAGTCAATTGCCTCTTGGATTATGGGTATTATTGTTTAATCCGGAGACCGATTGAGAGGAATAACTGTAGACACTGGGTAGTTAATTACGGGGAAAATAACAGACAACGGATCGATCCAGTACCTCTGGATTAGCAAACTGGAAATGAATTAATACAAACTTTATTATAGGCACTTATCAATCTTATCATTGTTTATTTATGTAATTTAAGGCTTAGCAATTCTGTTTGGGTTAGGTTTCATCAATTTCTTAGTAAAATATTTTTGTTTGTAATTGCTTTTAATCCCACTTCTGATATTAAAGATATCGGTACATATAATTATACATTCTGTAGACAGTACTGACAGTATGACAACTATTTTGGCTTGAAGTTAACTAGACTGTTACCTAACTTTTGTCTAGTTCTAGGCAAACCACAGCTAGTTTAATTATATTCGCTTACATATATATAATACCATTCTACAATAAACTCGTCCTTTTGAGTTATTATAGGTTAAACCGATATGTTAGTAATTAAATCGAAAGGGGACATCGTATAAAACAAACCAAAATAAACAAATATAGGATTATATTCAGTGAAACATTAAAATCCAACACGACAAAGCATGGAGCACTTCCACTTTTGCAGAGGCGCGTTCAGTCGCTTTTCACATCTAAATCAGATATCGCCAGATGGTTCAATTAAATAATTACTATAATCCCATTTTGCCGGTATACTATCGGCGCGTACTCTAAACGACTATATTTACTAAGATCCTCTCGAATACCTCAAACCGTGTTAATGAAAATAGCGCAACCAACACACATTGTTAAAATAATATTATAACTCCGACTCGTACAGCAATAGTAACATCGTAATAAAAACAAAGCGAGCGAGCGATTCCTACAAGAGATAACGTGAATAAGTTATAAGTAGTGCTGCTATGAAAAACTAAGAGGGTATAAATTAAGTTGCATTATAGAAATTATTAAACGTCTTAAAACTTCTAAGGCATCATTACGAAAACTTATTGTATTTTTTTTTTCTTATTTTATTACATCATATATACATAATTTCGACATAATCATTTATCGATAACGTAACATTTTTCAGGCAGGTCAAGTAATGAAATTAAATAACATTTTACATGTTTCGGTGTTACAGGCTTTTAGCTTTTAGCCAGAACTAACAAAATAATCGTGCTAATGTTAATGAAATAACAGATGTGCAGCTAAAACTAGGGTCCGTTTGAGGCCGTCGGCGCATTTCGACGTTTACTTCAACTTTTATTAACATTTTAGTTGCATACTCGATCGGCTCAAACACACGTATGTACCGTAAACAGACAGTTAATCCACTCTGAAAAAGTGGCATGCTTCTACTTACAGGTAGAACGTAGGCACATTCCCATGAATTTTGCCCGCAACGCTTTTCTAATTAACAAAAACGCCGCCAGCGCGCGTAATCGTCCAACTCCTCAAAGTGTCAGAATGATAAATTTAAACGGTGCCAACGTTTTGGTAATTCGACAAATTAAAAGATTTTAATGTGTAACAATAACCGCCGTAATTATCATTATAGAACAGATTATTATAAGAATATTCAGTAAAAGCTAGCCATTAATTTTTATAGATAAGCCCAAACCTCACAGTACTACGATTAAAGTTATGACCCTCGGCAATTTTCGTCTATCTTTGGAAACACGATCGTGCGGTAATCTCATTTCACGTCGAGTTGTTATTAACATTAGCAGTCAGTAAAATTAGTCTCAGACTATCCGAAAGACCGGATCATTATTGACGATGTGCGGGAAGGCCGCATTTGCTTGCATTCCTTCTAATTCGAAAACACGAAAATTGCCGAGACGCAAAAACTTTAATCGTAGTACTGTACACATTTGTTATGTCTAATTTTAATTTTTAATCGTGCGACAGCTTTACACAAGCTCCACTAACATTTTACTATCACAACACAGTATACGCATTCTATAATGTATTCAACAACAAAAAACTTCATAAATACGATATTAAAGTACAAGATTGTTGAACTTAATATTGAAGTTATATGATATGAATATACCTACTCCTAACAAAAGTTGGATTTGCTTATTGCTTTTTTATTTTATTTACTAGTTAGATTAGAAATAAATTTATCATATAATTTATTCACTCTTAATTTTCCTAATACATATATAAATAGGTATTTCCGATATTATTCTCGCATACGAATAAGGTTATACATTCTCAAATGTAGTTCAATAAAAATAAAATGCTTAACGCCCATAATGATAATGATATACAAAGCTCTGACCTGTAACTAGGATTCCCTTGTCAGACACAATGCGGATCGGAGATCCACAACACCCAGGAACGGAATATATACTCGCGCTTTTCTTTCAATGCACAAATATTTGTCCCGTAGCGGGAATCCAACCCTCATCGCTCTCACGAAATCATCTGGGTGCAACGACAGTACCTATATCACTAAGTACCGCAGATACCACAGAACCCTGATGAAGCCTTCCGCGGTATTTAGATTACTACAACACAATTTCGGAAGCAATAGGTATTTTTTGTTAACTGTACTACAAACTAGCTAAGAGAATGTTTGCTAAAATACAGCTTAAATAAAATGTCTTCTTACAGTGAATTTGTACCGCATTTTACATAAGTGACGAAAACGGGAAAGAGTCAAGCTAAAATATAATAAAACAATCTGACAAAAAAGAACTTGCAACTAAGATCATTGTTCACAGCTGCAACGAAATAGATAAATTTGTAAGTACAATCTGTTGTTGACACTCCAATCTTTAATTTACTAATGTCTAATTGTTACCATGCAGATTTAACACCGCCACCCAATCAATCAAATTTATTCAGTATCTCATTAAAATGTTATTATATTCTTGAGTAGTATTCAAATATGAGTTAAAATTACGGTACCATAGTCGTAATTTGAACTTTTCATGACTAAAGTAGCCTTATAATATGCCACTATAGGTAGCTAGAGTTCACACGTTCACAGGCACAATCGATTACAATTTATCATAGCAAAAATCACTTATTTTAGAGTGCTCTATAATATCTATCACCTACTAATTTCTTACTGCCGAATTACCAAAACCGATCTGATCATTCAGAACAAGAGATGCGAGTATCGACACCTGCGTCCCGCGTTAGTAAGTGGATCAGTTATGCTTATGATAAATGAGAGTATAATCCGATTTACGATATATTGAAGCGACAACACGTACAAGGGCGATGCTAAAAGGCGATGTTAGAGGTCTGTTTATACCGAAGCAAATTTACTATAGATTTTAAACGGCGAGACACGTGGGGTATTAAGGATACGCGATGTTATTAACAACCGTTAAAAAATAATTAGTGCCTATAGAGATGAAACATTACCTGTGTTAAGTTCGAACTAATTCGCTTTGTATCTAACTGGCCAAAGGTTACAGGTCGGTTACCTACGTTAGCCGCTCGCACTTCAATTTGAACAAAGCTTGCCGAATGCAAGCAATCACAAATGTCCAGTGCCGTAGATAAATGAGGCATGCTATACAAATATTGTTTACACATATTTGTACCTGGAAAACTATATGCCACTACGGAAATAGTGGGCGTTGGTTTTACTTTAAATAGTAGTTCTTTAGTCACAGTTCTCTATCAAATAATTGCAATGCAAGTGATCTAAATACATCGCTCGAATCAGTGAGTTCACTGATTCTGTAACGCTTATCAGATGGAAACAATGGAACAACGACCCGCGTGCTGATTACACCCGGCGCACTTTTTAGTATTACGATAGTTTTCTTCAATAGGAACGGCGATATAGTGAAAATTAGTAATTTATTTAACAAATTGTACGTACTTTAAACTTCTGAAAACGTGATTATTTTCATGCGTCATATCGTTTACCAGGCATTGGTGTCGATTCTGATGTCTAACAGTAACGCTTACCTTTTCTTACTTCTGTGGTCAGAAATGTATAATACTTGTAGACCTGTCAAATTTTGTTTAGTTTTAGAAAATGCACATCCGAATCGATACCAGTGAAAACAGCTGCTAATATTAAACGATGTAAATAAATACCTTAAACAGTCGGTACCCTCAACGACAAACGGGATGGCAAATTAAATGCTCAAATAGGTAGATAAAATTAGTTATACATTCAAACGTTGTTAAAAAAAATACTAGGGCCTCATTTCAGCAGTATTCTTATTCGCAGCTAATAAAAACGATATAATTAGCCGAGGCACAGTACTACTTGTAACTGGTGAAACAGTTCTAGCGACAAGTTGTCACACTACACTACATTGATCATCGTGAGCAAATGAATTCCGAATCGTGTTTTATTAATGCTAGTTTGAGTGTCCGCGATAGTAAAGCCGCGCCGATACGAACGTGCTAACGTGTGTTATTAAAAGCTGCTTCGTGGGCTGGCGCTATAACTATATCTAATTAAGAGGTAACACGAATTCCCGATATCGAGACTGTCGAGGCAGTCGCGAGCGAAAGAACACCCGCCCGATCCCAATAAACTACTATCTATCCTATTTAAGTCGGGAAGCGTATGTTACCAATAGTGCTGTAGGTAGCTAGATTTTTGTACAGTTCAATGTATCGACTCAAAATGCTTATTGAGATCGGACTTGTCAGAAATGCCACGTTACTACCGCGGGAGCTGGTTCGTCGCCCCTCAGCCGGAGCGTGTTAACGTCGCGCGAACCAGAGCGCGCCGAGTTTGGCTCAGTTGTATATCTTGATCGCTTTCTCTAAGTAGTTGACGCGGGATCGCTTTGGCGTCTTGTTGACGTGCTCGAGGCCCAGCCACGGCCGTCCCGTCGGGTCTGGAAGGGTCATGTCTTCATTTAATTTTAGCACGTGCTCTTTACAGGACTACGACGGTTGCATCGTAGCCCTAGTTTATCTATTGACAATGGAAAATTATCACGGACTCACTATGCAGACATCACCCAAGACTTGTATGTATGAAAAATCCGATATTTCGTGCGATCCGATGAAACACAAAGTTCCGAAATCGGTCCCGAAGATATCACTTGACATATCGTTCGTCCTAAACCGAACAAACAGAGTAATGTCACTTTGGCAGCAGCTCTTTCGTAATCTTTTTTACTGTAAATAGACTGCGTTTGACCGCTATCTTGCGTGACGCTAAGCGATGATGCGGTCGACGGTGTAGCACGCACGCCTAGAAGGTACCTCTTTTATTTTGTTGTGTAAGATGCCAAATTTGAAACAATATGAAAATACAGACTCTAGCAAGGAGTTCCACTCTTTAGCGCTACGTTTAATGAATGTGGAAGGATTCATACAGGCAGAACATCCACCATGGCGCTTCGCCGTTTGTCTGTATTGTTTATAAGTCACAAACATTTTACTAAACTCCAACAAGCATGGAATAAACTAGAGTACAGAGATATCCGTGCCAATTTTCCCATTGTCAATAGATTAAATCCGCCAGCAATAAAATATAGTCAATACTCACTCGTATTACTTGTCGATCTGAAGTCGTAGACGTTAACAATCGCTCCCTCGCTGATGTAGTTGGGCCGCCCGTTCGTAACAATAGCGAAGTTGAACTGCAAATTCAAATACGTTGGTTACATTTCCACTTGATTATAATTATGGAGAAAAAGTATGTTTAAATACATCACACATCGCTCAAGGTTGGGATGCCACTGAACCCGGTCTTCAGCTCTTCCCATCCAACTATTGCCAGCCACTCAGCGTAAATCTTCGCTCCATCTAGTCCTTTGTCACGTTCCAGCAGTGCGATTCAAATTCACTCGGAAACTCTTCCGACCACGGATTCGGAAAAGTTTCCGCGATAATACTTTGACGCGATTCACAAATCTGAATTCTGAAACTGACATTCAATTTGACAAACCAGCTGTTCAATCACGGAAATGTTTCCGAAATTGAATTTTTTGAATTTGAAAGTGACGTCGAATCCGAGACGGAATATTTCCGAGTTAATTAGAATCGCACTGCATTTGTCCTAATTACCAGGAGGCTGCTATTTAAATTTCATGTTCAGTCTAGAGTCTAGATGCATGTGGAGTCGATGCCATTGAGACGACGCCTAAAGTATCTTACTCTACTAGGTATTTGTAACTGAACTTATGATGAAAACGGTACTATTACTTAATCTGTGGCAGAACCCGAGATTGTTGAGATTGAAGTGTCTAAATCGGTCGTTCTCATTGCATAGATTCATGCTGATTAACAGACTTGGGCCCCTGTTCTATAGTATACATTTAACGAGTCACCTTTTCCCACTCCTTGTCTGGTATGTCGAGTTTCTTCTGCAGGCGTTCCTTGACCGCCTGGAAGGGCTCATTGTGCTTCACTCTCGTGAAGAACGGGATCCCGAAAGTCGCGTACACCTGCTTGTGGTAGTGCGCGCACGGGATCAGAACCTCGTCCTCCTGAGGGATCAGGAAAAATGCTATTAATTTCCAAAACTCAAGTACTATTGTCTTCTAATCCTAATTCCGTGTAGAATATCATCTCTTGCGTGACGAGAGCTGTTGTAATGACGTTGGCTTACGATCCATTAGTAGTGGTTTCAAATCCTGCAATGAGATGCGAGCTCTCGATTCTATACATCGTGATGAGAGCATACATTGGTGGTAACCGCAAGCAACCACAGATGACGAACCAGTCCATCCAAGCACGGCGCCACAAAGATATAGAGAATTGACTGACTGACATCTCAGGCTGATGACCGTAGTGCATTGCAGATTTTAAACTATTGAAGTTCATAATTCCGGATGATACTGAACTGGGCCCCTAGCCAAGATGCATTCTGCAATCGTTGACGCTAATAGAAAACAAGAAAAAAGTATTGGTTTGACATATTTCTGACCACGTGACTTAGCGTTGAAATGGGCAAGCTTGTCGCTTACAAAAATGCAACTAAAGTTAGGTGCATAAAAGCATAGTTACGAAGTATACATGCCTGTAAGTGCAGTTCGTCCCTGGGAATCTCCTCTATTCTGTAGAGCCGGGGCGGGGCGATGGTGACCTGGTCGAGCGTGAGCTCTGGGTCCGGCCCTGGTAATACTTTGTGACACGACACTTCCACAATCCTTAACCTAAAATGGAAAAACCAATGTCTTATTACAGCGCCCAGTTATAAGGAAGGGGGTGAAAGTCCTGGACCCTCAATCCTTTGTCTTTATCTATACTAATATATAAAGAGAGATGAGATTTGATTGTCTGTTTGTTCCGGATAGACAAGCTATTGAACCAATCTTGATAAAAATTGATATTGCCATAATATATAGGCCATAGGATACTTTTTATCGCAATAAACTGCAGTCTCCACTCGAGTGAAACCGCGGGGAACAGCTATTTTTGAAATATAATGGAAAATAGGAACATTTAATTAAATATTCCATTCAATCCATTGAACTACTGAGAAAAAATTGTCTTACTGGTTCCATGGAACAAAATCACGATGGGATATGGTCCATTCTATAGCTAAAATACATATTCATCATCATCAGCTTTACATTCCCACTGCTGGGACTGGTTATCTACCACGCTGGCCCAGTGCGGGTTGATAGATGTCGCATGCCCTTGAATGTTGTGGTTCTTGGACATACCGGTTTCCTCACGATGTTTTCCTTCACCGTTTTGAGCGATACTAAATCCACTCGTATTTGTCATGTATTATTTACCTGCCGGATCCCTCTGGCGACATTTCGACAACTTTAGCTGCCTCCTCAAGTATATCCGAAACTTTGCCGCCTTTGTTTGGGTATAAAATTAATTCCTTATCGTCTTTGTACATTGGTCCTGTCTGAAAACGGAAACAAACGTTTGACATCTCGAATACCACCGACAAAGCTATAAGCAAGGTCAGATTTTCAAGTAAATAAGAACGTACCCATAAGCATTTGAACTGTCTCTTAGTGTCCAATTCGTTTACTTTAATTGATAATATTTGATAGAACAGTTTCTTAGGGCACTTTGGTTTACAGTAAATCAGCAAATCCTTGAGTATTCCATCGTATGAGTATCTCAGAGGTAGTCCTGGCGTATCTTTGTAGCTGAAAGTAAATAAAATGTTTATAGGGTTCCCTATCTTTGGGCCGCGTGGACAATACAAAAATCTGTGTCTCGGATTGGCGAAACGAAGGGACAACTTCAAATCTAGTAATCAATCAGAGCCAACCTCTTTCATACTACATACTCATTAGTCAGCACCCAGAACTCACGGCCGCGCATACTCCATGAAGATTGGCATTTGTTTCTAAAATGTTATATCTTACTTATACATAACATAAAACTAGTGCCATCGAGCGGTATAAAGTATACTTACTTTTGACACTTGAAGAACTGTATTAAATACGGGTCGACGTTGAGTCGCTGGCCGACCGCACGCGCCATCTGGTCGTAACGCATTTGCATTGACAGCTCCATTGTAAATCTGTGGATTAAAAACCGAGCAAAGCGTATTTGCGTTAGGATCAGCAGACTCGATCAACTACTCGATTAGTACTAAGTTTTCTGGTAGTTTTTTTTTCAAGGGACTGGTCAAGGATAGTACATTCATGTCGTTTTCTCAGAACTGTAATCGAACCTGCTGTCTGATGCCGCGTAATATTTCCAATAGAGTGCTGATGTTCACACAGCTGGAACTCAGGCCTCAGAGTATAGCCATACTGACTAGCTGCTCAGACTCACCCGGGATCATTGGGCACGCTCTTGTCCACGAAGTGCACCTCCACCTTGTAGAATATGTACTTGAAGTAGTCTTGGCAGGTCGGCAGCTCGAGGTCATCGTGCCTGGTGTCCGCGCGCTCGAACACGATGATATCGCCGTCCATCAGCTCGTCCAATACCTAAAGCGTGCACACGACTCAATCCAAGGATAGTACAATGTAGCTACCGCTCTAAAAGTAGTAAGACCTAAGTTCCCTGAACTAGAATCGTGATCTTAGTTGCACATGTTCGCACGAACAAACCCTCAATATAGTAAATAACGGCCATACAATAGGCACAAACATAGTTCTGACCCCTAACTAGGATTACCTGTGTCTAGGTTATCAGATACTACGCGGATCGGGGATCCACAATAACCAGACACAGAACAGATACTTGCGCTTTTTTTTTCCAATGCACAAATATTTGTCCTGTAGCGGGTATCGAACTTAAAAAGAGCATGGGATATATCCCAGAAATACACATAATCCTGACAGACTGGTCTTAGATACGCGTCCTAGAACAACATTGTACCAGAAGCAATGACATATCATGTGTATTAAAGTTGTCAATGCTATGAGCTTTTTAAAAACTAACCATTTGACTCTCGTATGCTTGTTTATGCTGAATGTGGCGAAACACTAACATTACCTATGAAATCTGTTCCATATTTACTGCATATTATTTGTAGACATTTGTTTTTTGACAACTCGCGGTCACTATAGGCGGGTCGCACCGCTAAACATCATGCATCTCTGTCGTTCATTTGATGTTTGAAAGAGATGTAGTTACAGTGCGCAGTACTGGATGACCTTTATTAAAGTTTAGCAACATTACAAGAGCCCAAATGCCTACAAGTGACAAAATATAACTCGTTTTTAACTCAAGTACATAATGAGAGACCCCTATAAATACCGGGTCCATATTACACTGTAGATTTATGACGGTCTGTCTCATAGAGTTCGGCGATTGTATTGAGGCACCGTCGAGTTTCAATTCACAGTCAAAGCGATGTTCGAAAAGATCAAAAACCCCCAGAATCCTTAGTAAATATTTAGTTAACAAGTTTCTCTAAAGTGCCTTAGGACACGGCAAGCCTGAAGAGCGTAGGTGAAAGCGACAGTGGTGTATTTTTATTTTCATTTAAACGATGGGTTTATTACGGAAATTGAATTAAGCTTTCATACGAATCGCCATCGGGTGATATTGGATGATAGCACACAGTGAGTGAAAGCGTATGTAATAAGTGAGCGTATTTTATTAGTATGTAAAATTGTGAGGGCGAAATGAAATTTGAACTAGTGCTTTTTGTGGTTAGAAATGTGAATCATGGTTAATGACTAATGAGCTTTTAGTTATGAAATAGTAGACCTATAAATAATACCTTTTCTAGAGGCTCATTGTAGTTGCTGATCTTCTCAACAAAGTCTGGTTTGATTTCCTCGTATAGGTTCAGTGGAGTGTCCGCCGGGAATCCTGTCAAGTAATAAGTTATTAAAGGAATGGACGAGAAATGTGGCTGAGCGAGTACTGACTGAGTTAACCTCTAAACGAGATTATAATGTGTATGAGATTGTAAGCAAATGAAAAAAATTTCATTATCATGTACAGGCTACAGTATAATTTTACTTTCAACAAATTATCAGTGTATGCATCTTCGACTGACAGTCACACACATGCTAGCAAACGGAGACTGGCGTGTGATATACTGGATTTTCGCGTTATTTTATTTCAATACACAAAACAAATAACAGTCGAATTTCTGAAATAGGTTGTCACTCAAAATATGTGTAAATACACAGAAAAACAAACTATAGGAATATCGAGACAAATGCGATGAAATGCAGTGAGCTTTGGCACTATGGTATGGCAGGTGACTGATACATAAGAATAGAAAAAACAAACTATTCACCTGCACGCTTGTTCAAAATGGGTATCAAATCGGCAGGCTTGCTCGCAATAGGCAGATAGTGATGTCCGCAGTAGTGAATCCGCTTCTGCTTCGGATCGTAGAACTTAAAGAACAGAGCCACATCGTTTTCCTTGTCGAAGTTGGGCAGAGTGCTGAAACCGGAGTCCGGGGGGAGCATCTCCAGGAAAATGTTCCACGGGTTCATGTTCTCAGATATGTCTGCTATGGTCTTGTGTTGGTCGCTTGAAATGTCCAAGCAGGTTGGTCTGCATGTCTGCGGGTAATATAAACAGTAGTGAACAACAACCATGTAATAAAGTGCAAAAAAAAATGGCAAAAAGAGTTTTAACATGTAGGATACAGGTAATAATTATCTTAGAGTGACGAGCGCAGTGCATTGCAATGCAGGATTTCTGTTGAGGGTAAAAATTCTATCTGGCACTGAAGATGCTTACCATCATGCTAGGAACTTCTTTGTCTCGTCACTCAGTAGCAAAAAAGAAACTAATAGCAGATCATCGAAAACTATGCGTATTGTAACTATAAAAAGAAAACATGATTTAGAAGATGTAAATTGAGATCAAAATATTCAAATCTATTGTAACCGAGTTTATGACAAAAAAAAAAGACAAACAATTGGTTGTCTGTAAAGTCGGTTTACTGACGATAGTTGAACGTGACAACGTCGATTGGCCGATTGTGCTTCTTTGTCGCTCGTTCCGCGCTCTCGCTTGCACTTCAAGCCTTACATGGAACGCCTCAGAGCGAGGTAACGCCGCATGAGTCATGTTTTTTCGTGCGTGCAGCCGGCTCTATCGAGTTATAAGACGTTATCACGTCAAAAAGAGGTGGTTTGAGAATTCGTGTTACCTGATTAGAGCGCGCACTGAAAGGCCAAGGCCGGAGATGCTTCAGCGGATACTTGAAGTTCTCCGCTAACATTTCCATCAGCTCCGCTACAGTCGCTTGTTTCTTTACACGGAACACCCTGTAGTGCGCCCGCTCCGGATCGTAGAGGTCGTTGCCCTGATGCCCGTCGAACGCCTCTTCTAATACTACGTTCACATTCATGTAGAGGTGAGCTTCGTTGCGCTCTTTGCGCCGGATCTATGAATGTGGAGACAAACCTTGTTCTATTTTTTCTTTGGTATAATCTAGTGGCTAACTCTATTGTCGGACTTTTCTGGCCGCCCGTAAGCTTTCAAAGTAATCAATAAGTATTGACAAGCGGTGGTGGAGAAACGCACTTAGGACTTTAATCATTTATGTCCGGATTTTCCATTGTTTAAAGCGGTGTAGGAAAACATCGTGAGGAAACCAGCATGTTTAAGTTCAACGGCATGAGATAACTGCCAACTTGCACTGGACCAGCGTGGTAGATTATGACTTTATGGCCTCTCTCTTTCCCTCCCGGAGACAAGGCCTGTATTTGAGCATTGGGAATGTAAAAGACTAATGTTGATGAATCTAAATATCTGAGTACTGCTGGTGTACATGCAAAGTCGTGGAAAATGGTATAATGAGTAATACCACTCTAATAAACAAAGATACTAATGAAGCACTCACTGTTTCAATCCTCTTCTCCTCAGCGAGTCGTTCACTAAGCTCTGACGGTATATCTGCCTGGGTTACTTCTTGAAGTACCGTCTTCAATTGTGAATCCCTTTAGAAGCAAACAATTTGTGAATAGAATTCAACATGTTCGCAGGTCAAACAATAAAATACTTGTCTACATCCATACCTGATATAAACCAACATGTACGCGTTGGTGCAATGGCGGACTGTCAACGCCATGTCCTCATCGTGACCACCGTAGTTGTACTCGATGGCTTCCTGCTTTGTGCAGCGCGATACTACGTCATCGTCAAACTTGCACCACTAGAAACGGAAATATTGCAAGAGAAATATGATTAATTGTTAGTCCTTACGTTCTTTCTCTATCACATTTACAAGTACAAGTATTACTTACCATGCTTTGCGAGTTATGCTGCATGAAAAGAGAAAAAAAAAACATTTTATAGGTGTTAGTGATACAAGATTTGTTTAACATTTTACAGGGTTACAACACAGGTTATCTGATGTGATATGACGTGCGCAAAGGGTCTACACGCTTCTTTTAAACATACTCTCAAATGAGCTGATAGGTGCTTTTCGGCAGATTCTTGACTTGAGGTAGTGGCTAGCAAGACGAGCACTAGAAAACCTACCAACAAGCCATAGTTTTCCTATCACGATGTTTTCCTTCACCGAAAGGTCAATGCAGGATTCGAACCCATGACGGTCGCAAATCAATGCCACTACCACTAAACTATTATCGCTTCAAAAATGCTCTCTTTAGCACTAATTGTATTGAATATTAACAGTTTGTTGAATTATGATAAAAACATAAAAGATTTTATATACAATTTTATAGTTTTTGATTTCACTGACCTTTCCATCACCTCTGGGGTTGATAAACACGACATAATGTCCCCCATGGTTATCACCGGAATGTACCAACACTGCATGCAGTGTGTAGTCCGCAGGAGTCTCTGGCTTCTCTTGTAAGTAATCATCCAAGTTGATGTGCTCGTAAAACTCAAACCTGACAAAGAAAAAAACATGATCAGCATTCACTTTGCTTTGTAAACACAAGCGGCTTAGCCAGCTCTGGCCAGGCCGCAAATATAAAATAAATATGTCAAAACAAAAACTATGCTGTACGGAAGGAAAGGTGAGATGTACTATGGCAACAATGCTAAAAAAAATATCTGTGTTATTATTGTGAATTTATCGTTAGCTGAAAAGTGGTCTATGGGATAAGACTCCAGCACCAGCCAATTCAGTCTCTGACTCGGCACTCCCTAAATGGCCCCCCAATAAGGGCCGCCAGCATTCGCGACATAAAGGGCAACGTTGGTGTGAATGGCTAAAAGGTGTTAATCCGTACTAATATTAAAAATGCGAAAGTAACTCTGTCTGTTTGTCTGTCTCACTTGCACGCCTAAACTACTGAACCGATTTACGTGAAATTTGGTACGGTGATAGTTTGAACCCTGGGGAAGCACATAGGATACTTTTTATTGCGATAAACTGTAGCCCACGCGGGTGAACAGCTAGTAATATTACAAACTTACTAACCTGTCATTGAACTTGACAGAGCTGTCAGTGATGGGATCGTACTGGAACCGCATGAGGTGCAGATGGAGTACCGGCGGGAAAGACGCGAATATGACCCCTTTCTCGGCCTCCTGTAGGCCGTGCTCGCCGGCGTCGTATTTGTTCTCGCCATCGAGGGTCTCGGTGCTAATGTAGTCTTTGAAAGACTCGTCGACTGAAACAAAACTTTCATACTTAGAGCGTGAAAAATAGTCTTGTTTTAAAAGTTTGTGTGTTTGAGTAGAATCGAGAATGTAAAAGATCTATTTATGTATTTCAATTTATTTGAACATTTATGTTTTGATGGTTGTGCCCCTCAAACTATTCATTAGTGCATCAAGTTCGAAGACTATGCGACTATGAACGAAGGCTTCACGATGATTCAGCTTAGCCAGTAGGTGGGAATAACGTGGATTAGTTAATGAAATCATCATCTGTTTAGCTACCACACTATCTTTCATAAGACAATCGTGGAACATTGCACTCACTATTTTTCTTCCCCTTAATATTAAGCTGTATGTCGTAAAAGGTTTCAACGCGAGTGCTGGAAACGTTGACGTTCTTGCATTTGATGTATGACGTCATCTTGCCTTCGAAAAGCCGCGGCACAGTGCCTTCTACACAGGTGCCTTTCATTTTACTTTCCAATTTATCCAAGAGTACCTATAAAGGAAAATGATATAAAGCCTTATTTTCACAGGTCTCTTTTAGTAGGTATACAAAAGAAACAAATGAGTAAGTAATTAATTCTATTTTCTTGAGCTTATTTCACAGCCAGTCTCTTTGACTCGATTAGTACCGAACGATGTGGCGCATAGAGCGAAAAGCCGACTGCAAAATCTGAGCTCACAGGTTCGATTCCAGCTACGGGACAAATATTTGACATTTGATAGAAAGTATTTATTCCGTGTCTAGATGTTGTGGATCACCGATCTGCATAGTTTCAGATACCGAAGATACGGAGAATCCTAGTGAAGGATCAGAGCTATGTAAGTAAATGTGTGGGCGTCATTTTATACTAAGTTTAATCAAATTCTATGCTCTATGGAACTTACTCTCAGAAACTCCTGGACGTCGTGTTGCATAAACGAATCTAAAGTTTCCCATCCGAAACTCTTTGTAAGTTTCTTGGTGCCCACAGGCTTGTCTGAGAATTGCAGTTCATAAAATACTCTTTGCAATGCCAGCGCCACAGACCTAGAGTAGAACAATATATCATTACACTTGATAACACTACGCAGGTAGATAAAGCACTCGATAACTGGTAATCTCGAATGATCGAAGGGTTTGCAGAGCTTTCCAAATGACATTTCATAGATAAGCCATCACATTTTTCGTCCATATAAAACCTTTTTTAAAACACTTTTTTTCATGTAGCCAGAAGCACGTCCAGCTCTTCGTTTTGTTTTATATCCTTTGGTTGTAACAAGGAAAATACTGGCCATCAAAAAAATCGAGCAACGTCCTTACTTTTTGCCATCAATCCCATGAACGTCTTCCTCGCCGAACCAGCGGGCATTCCAGAAAAATAACGACAAAAACATGTACTTTTGAAAGCTTCTTACTCCCCTAAAGTTTAAAAGTTACAAAAACTACTTTTTTTACTTTTTACTTTACTTATCGTTTTGAAGATCTTTCAGTGAAAACCAAAATATAATTATGTTCGACTCTCTTTCTACCCCTCGCGATGACGTCATTGATCGCGGGAGGTGTCGCGAGGGCCAATCAGTACAGCTCCCGCTATAGCATCAAAACTCCTTGTTGGATTTTATAAAAATTAACTTCACCCCCACTTTTACCCACCCCGATTTTCATCAAAACGGTGATTATTTTTTTGATGGCCAGTGTTTTAAGATTGCTAATTCTTACTTAGCACTATCGTCGGATTCAGTCGGCATCTTGTACACGGCTTTTCTCAGTTGATTAGTGAAATACAGCGTTTGTAGTAGCGAGTTCATATAACATGTTGCGCCTTGATTTTTGAGACCTGAAAAGAAAATATCATCACACACGGTACCAGTTCGATTTCGTGTAAATACAACATGGTTGACCACAGGGTTTTGTGTGCGATATCCACTGTGAACGGATCTAACCTTGTCTATATAAACTTAGAACCTCGCTGCAAGGAAATTTTTATACTTTCATATAACATCCATAACCAGAGTCACTTTTTTATGAAAGTACACATATTACACTTTTGAGCCACCGAAAAAGCTAAGTCAGGCATACGGTTTCGATTCCATTCGACATTCGCAAGGGCTCTAGCACACGTCCGCCGCGAAACTGCACAAAGCGCTTCGCTACTACCTTTATAACGCGAAGGGCGTAGGAGTAGAACGCCAGCGTCTTTAGTTTCCCGATAAGTACAATTTGGGAGCCTTCAAGACTTCTAGGCAAGCATGCTCCATTATCGATCTCGTCATCACTTACCATCGGGTAAGACTGGGGTCAAATGCTTACATATTGCTAATACAATAAATAAATAAAAGAACTGCTGTAGTTTCACCATTATTAGTCAGATCTAACGCGCAGAATGCATTAGGTATGATTATGAATCTATCGCATTCCCACGATATTTCGTCCCGACTGTTGCGCATATAAAATAACAAAACAAGCAGTTCTATTATAATAAACATGTAACCTAGGAATAGTTACCTCTAGTAATAGTTTGAAGGTACTCAATTAATGAAATGTTTCATTGCTACGGTTTAGCAGCGGAAATGTGCTAAAGGCCTGACAAATAATGTCAACTCCAGCAGTCGCTTTAGTTTCGAGCCGAAGGTGTGGTAGAAACCTAGCTAGTAATTCATGTACATATAAGAATATAGGAAACCTTACGCGCCTTTAATTCAATAAAAGTATGAATAACTGAAACAGTCTACACTGGGAATCACTGCGTATGCTGGAAATAAACCTTGTACTCTGATTAATAGCCCTTATTTGGTATCGAATTTAGTGTGTGAATGATAAATGCCGCAAACACTAAACGTCGTATTTGCAAACTGGATGGGGCGATCAGCAACTGGCGTTGCATTTTGACAGCTGCATAGAATGCGTGTAATGCTAAAAAGCATAGGCTTCGAAATGAATCCTAAAGTTTAAGCTCACATAACTTTTATCGTGAGGAATTACGAAGTTGAGCAGTTAGCAAAATATTTCGGGTTGTAAACCTGCGTTAAAATACATTTACTGTAGCTACCAGTCTTTAGAACTGGATGTGAACACTGGATACTATATTATACTATCACTGCATATGGCAGTAAGTCAGACTAAGTTTTATATTGGTGTCGATGTCGATTTGCATTCTCTAAAACTAAACTAAGTTTGACAGGTTTAATGGTATCCCTGTCTTTTTCTAAACACTGAAGTAAAAAAAGGATAGCATTACTTTTAGACCTGTCAAACTTAGTTTAGTTTTTAGAGAATGCAAAACCGAATAGACACCATTGTCTGATAGAAAAGGCACAATTGGCTCCTTAAACACAAAACAAAGATTGATCAGACCGCTTACAAATATTAAACAACATGAGCTGAGCCGCGTCCCTGGCTGCAAAATATATTTCATTTATTTTTATAAATATAATAAATATAAATGTTATTTGTTCAATTGTTTAATAAATTACACATCAAGGTAAATGATAATAATTAAAAGCCAACGAAAATGTAACAAAATTGTATTAAAATAATATCTTACAAAAGGTATATAATAAACAATAAAAGTACAAAATCATAAACAATCACAATAACAAAAAAAACGTACAAACTACGGCAAACAAATTTGTTAAAAACATAAACATAGTAGCAAAACATTTGTCACTAAACTCGGAGCACTCAAAATTAATTTTTCTTCCATTCATCCACAACCATCAGCACTAGCAATCAGAATAGTATGCATGAAAATGAAGTCATGAAGTCAGAAAAAATTTTGTGCGACAAAAGAAGTACTAGTAATTTACCAAAGAGCTTCCAGCCCCTAGGTAAAATCGTAAGACTAGAAGTGAACCTCGTAATAAAATTTGAGGTAACCTTTCTCTAAAGCAGCAAAGCTAAGCTTATCATAGTATGACATAAAAATAGGGTCACCATCATGCACTAAATGTTTGTCAATTTTGTCGTAACAATACTATTTTCCGAGGATTCCGTCATTTCGCTCCGTCATCGCCTAAAATGAAACGGCTATGCGTAATGTGTGCAGCAAGAATGATATCCTAATGCTGCCCACTAACGCCCCCTAACGCTAATCTCTTAGTAAAAAAAAAACTGACAAATGCACAGCGGTTTACACGGAGACGTGTGAAAACAAAACTGGATCTTGCGACAAAAATTAATTGATCCAAGAATAATCCCAGCTACCTTTGTTACCAGTATTCCACTAGTAAAACCAGCAGCTATATATTATCACAACACTTATTGCTGCAAGAACATGAGCGAGTTCAACCTACTGAAGTAATTAATCACTGGATCTGTTCACGAATATCCCAGTAGATGACACAATCTGCATCTTCATAATCGTTGGGCAGGCATATACACTACAGATATACTCGTAGCTCTCCCTCAAAAGATGTAAGAGAATGTTATCTCAGAAGATAAGATTATTTATGGGAGAAGAGTACTATTTACGCCTAATGGATTTGGATTGATGCGTAGCTTCAAGAAGTTAGTCTGCACTGGATAAATCTGCTCTAATAGTATATTTTTGATCACCAAAATGTGTTATTTGTGAGTAGTAGGCGACTCTTTTCGCCCGCTGAATGCATATGAATGTAAGGAACCATCCAGAATGGAATAATGTATACTAAGGGAATATTTCCCATAAAGAAATTTGACACGACATCATATACTATTTCAACAGACACACATAGAGGTCTAAAAATTTGAACAGCGTTAAGTCACCACAACTCAGACATCATCATTGGTCGTCTCTGATGAAAAACAATACATTACATTGAACAAAGCCTCCATAACAGCCAAAGAAAAACATTTGTAGTACATAATGAGGCAACTTGAGGCCATAGAGATCAGTCAACATCTAAATAACAACAGAGACACTAAAATCGTGCCAACTTGTTAAGAGCCAACTCAATAAGTGACTGCAACAGACATCGATAGGTAGTTTTATATGTGACACAGCCAGCACAGTGCGCAAGAGTTCCCTTGATGACGCATTCGACAGTGACGCAGGACTCTCGTAGACATTCGGGTGACCTCCGCGGCCTCCGGTGACGTGACGGTGCGCCGGTCGTGTTCTCCGCCGACGCCGCTGCGGATTTCGGTTATTACCGAACTTTCCCGGCCGTTGACGCTTCAGCCCAGTCGCGGGTCTTAGCGGCATCTCGTCGTCACGTTGGTGCCCTGAGGAAGAGCATCGAACATGCTCGAAACCGTGCGAGCAATCGGCATAACAACGTGACCTAGTCGTATTTAACTTTGTTATGATTGAAATTCACGAAAACATTCACACTACAATTGTAGTATGACGTTTTGGCCTACCGTGAGTCGAGCTTAACTGATTCAGGCTTGGCAGGCATGCTTTTGTTGACTTACCAACATATCCGGTGTGCTTCTTAGAGTCCCAGGACACTCCATGTGGTGCCTCAGCTGACACATGCACCTCCAGCGTAATGGAATCATCCTTCAGGTAGCCTTTGTCGGGGTCCTGCACGTCGTTCCATGACATGAAGTGGGAGAAACCC